>CM052651.1:11091473-11192817 GCA_028533165.1 Leontopithecus rosalia
AGCCTTAAAAAGGGGCGGGGATGGGGTGGGGGGGTGCTGAATCAAGAAACCCAGGTGTGGAAAATATTAATGATCAGGATATGAATAAGTCTTTTCATTAAAAGCATTTGCCAATAAACAACAGTTATCCAGTCCTTTTCCAGCAGGGTCCCAGTGTGCCACTTTTGTGGGTGTAAGTGTTGTCTTTGGTGGGCGAGAATGGCAGACAGCCAAGTGGAAAATTTCACAGCGTTGCAAACATTCAGTGCACAAAACGCTGCAAACCAGCAATCTGAGGGAGCCGTGTACCAAATAACCACGCTCCTGCATGTGCCCTCCTGCCCACCTTACACTCTTTCTCTCAGCCTCCTGCCTGACACCTTCACTTTCTTTTTCCTGGAGATGTGAGATGCCTTCGTTTCTGTTCCTTTTCTCTCCTGAACCTCAGCACAGTAGGGCATGCAGACGTGTGGATGCTCCAGGGATGGTTGATTATTGGTGCCTCGCCAGTGCTGGCGTTTATATTCTGGCTCCAGAGCTCAGGAACAGGCTTATGACCACCAATAATGCTTTGCGTTTACATAGTGGCTTTCTTCTGGGGAACTGTGTGTGCTCTGCAGGAATGATCCTCTTAATCTTCTCCATAACCCAGTGAGGTATGAAAATGGCAAAACATGCTAGTCCTTGCCTCCTTTTGCATAATTTTGCCAAGTGGTCTGTGTTGAGGCTTTTGCAGGTTTTCATCTCAGCTAAGATTGCATGTGAAGTCTCTCAGAAATGGCTTCAACTTTGGGGTGAGGAGAGGCTGGCTGTACCAGGCTGTGTTCTTTTTGGGGAAAGAGCAGAAATACTGAACTTCTTAAGAAAATCGTCTCCAGTGGACTCTCAATTCGTCTAATGGTGCTGAGACTATTTGTTGAGATAACAAGTGATTTGATGATGTGTTTTTCTTTTTCTTCCGTTCTGTTTCCATGCCAGGTATTTCTCACTTTGCTGTGAAAGGAAGAAAGAACACCCCTGAGCCCAAGAGCCCTCAGGAGCCCTCCAGCGCCCGTGGGAAGTCTCCATGGTGAAGTATAGGCTGAGGCTACCTGTGAACAGTACGCAGTGAATGCTGTAAGTTAACAACCAAAAACAGTCTCTGCAGTGGCTTGCCTTGTCAGGATTCATTAATCACTTGATGTAACCGAGCCAGGTGTGGAAGGGGTATTAGCCTGAGCTCTAGGTGATCGGCTAGTTAATTTCTGTTTTTTGAAGGAAGAGGTCCTGTTTGTCTTTGCTGGAACTTGCCTTTCTCTCAGCTTCTATAGCATGCTGTAGACTATCTACTTGTGGAATAAAAAGATGGAGCACAGTGATTCTTTCATACTGGTACTATCAAATTGTATCAGGTTTAGAGCAGCTCCTTTAAAAGGGGCTATTTCAATTCTTTTAGGTTGGTGAGTAGGGGGTAAAATTCTCCAGGCTAAGGATTAGCAATCAGAATTTCCATCCAGCAATTACTGTTCTTTATGCGCGGTTGATTAAAATGACATTTTTCTCTCTGGTTTTTAAAATCTTGAGGTATGCAAGTTATGCAAGTTATAAGCACAAGTTGTGTTTGGTGCTTCTCTCATTCACAATGAGCTGATTTACTGGTTTTGATTGGGTTACTGGCTTGGGATTTTGAGACGAGTAAAGTTTGTTCCCACATGTCAGCTGAGAGCTGCCTTGCATGACGACTTTTAGTATCGGGTAGCAGAAGAGATGACGAAGTGTGACTTCTGGGAGCTCTTCCACTATGAACTAATGTAAGGGTGCTCAGCCCTGCTGCTTTCTGGAGAGTTTACCTTGTTGCTGGACTAGCTCACAAAACAGAGTCAGCAGAGTTTGCCCAGGAAAGAATAGAGTCACGTGAAGCCCCGGTTGGCTTGTGAGCACCTCTGAGAATGAGAAGATACTATCTTCAAATTTTGGGAAATAACGAGACAATTTCTTCTTGGTTTCTGTTGTTGTTTACATGTATATATAAACACATATGAATATTTCTGTTGCATATATGTATATTGTGTGTGTGTGTATATATATATATTTTTTTAACGTTTCCAGCTTCTTGTTAATTCAGCCAGAGAATTTTTTGAGCATTTATTACCTTTTTTTTTTTTGCAGTTGTGTAAAGTATTTGAAAAGTGCAAAGTGCACCATATATCAGGGAGAAAAGTATTGATGTGGGAAAAAAATTTCCTAATTTTTTTTTGTTTCATGGATTTCTAAACATTTGTGTTAAAATATGCATATGTATCTGTCATCTCCTCAGGGTTAAATAATCAGTAATATCACTATGAGCTTATTAAATTCAGATGTTCCCAGTGCTTCACTGAAAGCAGACAGCGAGAGACAGTGAAGTTTCAGTGTGTTTCCATTCTGTACGTGCTGAGTCTAGTTGAAATCAGTCAACCTGGAATCAGCTGACCTGAATCCTTTTCCTACTGTTGAGATCAAGTACCTTGGGCAAGTCACGAGCCCCCCTACAGTGATATTTTGCAAGTCTGTGTTTTGCTCCACATTACCTTATTTTTATTTTATTTTATTTTTAGTCGAGAGAGTGTCTCACTCTGTCACCCAGGCTGGAGTACAGTGGTGTGATCTCAGTTCACTGCAACCTCTGCCTCCCGAGCTCAAGCAACCCTCCCACGTCAGCCCTCCGAGTAGCTGGAACAACAGGTGCACACCACCATGTCTGGCTAATTATTTGCATTTTTGGTAGAGACAGAGTTTCACCATGTTGTCAGGCTGTTCTTGAACTCCTGAGCTCAAGTGATGCTCCCGCCTCTGCCTCCTAAAATGCTGGAATTACAGGCATGAGCCACCATCCCCAGCACATACTACCTTTTTATTAAGCAGTCAGTATCTCGGTTTGGTGTCCCCATAAGGGACAGAGCATGGTGAAGGCACCATTATACTTATTTAAAAAAAAAAGAAAAAAATCGTACTGTAGAAGTTTCTATCACTGTCAAGGAATAATTCCGGGCCATGTTAGATTTGGGTACTCCAGTTACGGTGTATTTTACTAGAAATCATTTTCCCAATCAGGTAACTGTTAGAATGTACTTCTGGTGGCATTTTTTTTTCAGCGTTTTCATCCTAGGAAACAAGTGTCATATGTAAAATTGCTTTAGGTTTCAGGCTCTATTTAAATGACTCGTGCAGTTACCATAATCAAGATAGCTTTTGTTTCAAACCTGGTGGGTTTTTTTTGTTGTTGTTTTAACCGTTGCTTTGAACTGTTCATGTGACACCCTGTCAGACCTCAAAGATTAAGTGAGGTTTTCAAAGAAATTCTAAAGTATGCACTTTAAGATGCCACATGGCAGACTTGAAGTAGTTTTAAAATCCTTCTGTAGATGGAGTGTGTCAAGAGAGGAAGAAAATACCAAATTCTAGTGAACTCTTTGCATGCTAAGTACTTTCTTTGAAAACCACGTTCGCTTGGTAAGGGCAGTGGGGTTTCCTAGTTTTCTTAGTAAATTGTGTTATTAGTAACCTTTCATTACCTGGGCATATGTTTACAACACTGATTTTCTATCTTCCCTGGTTCTGGTGTTCTGTGTGCCCCAAAGCCTGTGCCATGGAGAGCTATTGCAGTGCAGAAGGCAGGCAATTGTCAAAGAATGTGTGTTTGCACAGAGACAGGATCTGGGAGTGGGTGTATAACTATGTGAGTGATAATCACAGCAGCCATTGAAAGGAGTGGTTCCCATGCTCAGCAGTCTCTGCAGACTGCACCCCAAACTCCTTACTCCCAGCTTTCATTCCTCTGCATGTCCGATTAACTGCCTCTCAAATCTGCCACTGCTTGCCAGCAGATGGCCTTTACAGCAGATGGCTGTAAGGTGGGGTATCTTGTACAAGAAGAGAGTGGTGCTGAGGCTGAGCTCAGAGTCAGCAAACCTGGATTTGATGCACAGTGCTATTGTCAGCCATCTAACCTTGGGCCCTCTCCACCCCGAGGACTCATTTGATGATGGGCAACATGGGAAAATTGAGTTAAATGACTCCAGGGGTGGTTCTCGCTCTACAGGTCTCATGTTGCATAAAGTATCAGCCTTAGATGAGGCCGATTGAACCTTTATTTTACCTTCTTTGGCTCCTAAAAATCAATGATTTGGCACTACCTCATTTCCAACTGTGTTGAAAACATTGAACACAGTCTTGGAATTATTACATCTTTTACCACCATGAAACCATTTCCACAAGACTGTCCTGGGCACCATATGACAATTCAAAGGTATTTATTTGAGACCTTCCTTAGACTGTAACTTGAGCTGTTTAAATTTAGGGTACACATTCATTGGTTCTTTTGAAAATAAGCAGGAGCCATTTTTGAACTTGAGTTTTCTAAAACGAAGCACCTCTGTGCTCAAATATTGTTTATAGTCTAAGCAAGGAGACAGTGATCCATATGGCATTCCTAAGCTTCTCTGCTTCCTTAAGTAAGAATTCTTGAGTTACCTTATCAAAGCAACCTTTCCTGACCTCCACCCCATCCCTCTCTGTCCTCTAGCCTGCTGTGTTTTTCTTCTGAGCACCTTACATATTATATATTTATTTGTTAATCATCAGTCTCCTCAACTAGTCTGTAAGCGCTGCAAAAGGAGGGGCAATATCTTATTCTTACTTTTACTCTTCTTCTCTGGTGAAT
Source organism: Leontopithecus rosalia (assembly GCA_028533165.1). Classification (NCBI taxonomy): domain Eukaryota; kingdom Metazoa; phylum Chordata; class Mammalia; order Primates; family Cebidae; genus Leontopithecus; species Leontopithecus rosalia. Next base: position 11,096,134 of record CM052651.1, read on the forward strand.
GAATAACACCTAAAACACTGCTTGTTCCATAATGGGCGCTCAGTGAATATTCACTGAGTGAATGTCTAAGGATAGAATGAGGGTGTCCCTGGGCTTCTCATGTGTGGGCCTGAGCCATTAGGGAAAGAAACACATGCTGTTCTGATGAGAATGCTTGAATCTGATAGCAGTTTAAGGGTGAGGGGAAGGGATGGAGAGTCTAGACTATTTTTTTTTCCTTAGAAGTTGGTACTTATGTGTATAAAGAAATGTAGAGAGGGGACACTGTGTTAAAAAAAAAAAAAGTTTTCTAGACCTATCAGTAGAGTTTGGGGATTTTCTAATACTTTTTTTTAAAAATTCTTTGCTGTCTATTTCCTGTCTTCTTCCATTTGAGTGGTTTGCTTTATCACTTGTGGGCATCCTGCCCGGCTTTCTGTGAGCCGTGGTGGTTGTGCCTCTTACCATCACATCATTTCATTCCTGGTTATGTTCATGTTTCATTTCAAAGTAGGGCCAGGCCCGAAGTGCTGTATCTCCCTAGAACGGGACTGACCGAATAGCGCTTCATTCCGGGGCACACCTTACGATGAAACAACAGTGTGCTGCTCGAATTAAAACCATTTAATGGCTCTGTGCTGTGTGATGGGAAGTTCACAGAGGCTTTCTCAGGGAGCCATTGTGCTATTTAGCTTTTGTGGACAGCAGTAATAAAGGTTTCCGGAATTTTCTGTGTTTATGGACTCCCTTTTCAGAATAACTGCTCTGAGTGCAGGAATTGCATTATTCCTGGGAAGAAATGGAGAGACTGAAATAAACACCTCCGTGCCTCCGTGCCTGCGTAAACAGCATTATGCTCTCTGTGTAAGTCTTAAAGAATGGGAGCTGAATTTTCCTTGCTCTGAATCTCCAGAGTAAGAGAACTGCACACTCTAATAAGAGTAAACTGGGAATTTCCCTATGAGTCTGTCAATTTGTACCTTTTAAATTTGCCATCTGTGATACCAAATTCTTCAGCACTATCATAAAAAAAAATCTGAAGTGGATAAGAGGGTCAGGAGACAAGGGGAGATTCCACTGTTGGACAAGTCAGGGAGAACAATCTCCTTTTTCTTAAGTCCTTGTTTGTAATGGTCCTGCAAATTGACCTGCAGATTGTAAAGGCAGAGAGGTTCTACTGAGCTCCTTCATGCAAGTGCACTGGGTATAGCTTCAAGTCTATTCTAGAGTTTTCTCTTTCACCCATTTCTGTCTCTCCTTCAGACTTCCTCAAATAGCTTCTGATTGACAGCTTTGCTAGTTCCTGGCGGTCGTCCCTGGTGTGTGATTTGGGATCGGCACCTTTGGCAGGGTCTTTGCAGGAGCCACTGCTTCTAAGAATTGGTGTCAGAGCTACCTCCTGGGGCGGCTGACAAAGTGTGGCCCATCCCAGGCACAACCATCCCCCTCAGTACCATCTTCCTCCAGTGCTCAGCCCTTCCTCTCAGTATCTTGGAGAGGAGGAGGAAAATGCTCAGAACACCCAGATGTTGTGGAAGGAGAAAAAGTTCATGGAACTTTTACAACATTCGTGTTCTATGGGGGGAAAAAACACCAACAGCCTGGTCAGGCTGCTTTCTAACTGAATAGTGCTGAGGTAAAATACTTCTGTGTCCTCTTTTATGTGTGTGTGTTTCACTCTTGTTGCCCAGGCTAGAGTACAATGGCACAATCTCGGCTCACTGCAACCTCTGCTTCCCAGGTTCAGGCGATTTTCCTGCCTCAGCCTCCTGAGTAGCTGGGATTACAGGCATGCGCCACCACACCCAGCGAATTTTTTTTTTTCTTTTCGTATTTTAAGTAGAGACTGGGTTTCACCATTTTGGCCAAGCTGGTCTCAAGCTCCTGACCTCAGGCAATCCACCTGCCTTGGCTTCCCAAAGTGCTGGGATTACAGGCATGTGCCACTGTGCCGAGCCTTGTGTCTTCTGTAAGTTTAGAATTCACTCAATACCATGATATTTATGAAAAGACTGTTGCGTGCCAAGATGTGCTCGAGTCTTTCAGGGACCCAGTGCTGAGTAATCTGTATTTACCACCTTTTGAGACTCTAGGAGGGCGCTATAGGAAGATGTACTTGGTGGCAGAGTCAGGTGTACCGAAAGGACGATGGGTAAGTCCTCAGTGCTGGAATTTCAGGAAAAGCATCTAAACTGAGCCATCAAGCAGAGGTAGAATTTCAACCCCATATATGTATGTATTTCAAGAAGGCAAAGGGGACTTTGAGAAGAGACTAGACATAGTCTTTTGTGTAACTGCTTCTGTGTCTGGGCATGTGAGACCTCAGGGCCAGAGCTTTCTTTCCGTCAGAAATTGTATGGTTTGAACACTAACCAAGACATGAGGATTCGTAGCACGTGGCCCCCAGGCCACCATTTTCTTCAGGATCATTTTAAATCTTTTTTTTTTCCAGGCCAAGACTCTGGCTATGTCACCTAGGCTGGAGGGCAGTGGCATGATTTTAGCTCACCCCACCCTCTGCTTCCTAGGTTCAAGTGATTCTCCTGCCTCAGGCTCCCAAGTAGTTGGGATTACAGGCTCAAACTAAGGTGCCTGGCTAATTTTTGTATTTTTCATAGAGATGGGGTATCACCATGTTGGCCAGGCTGGTCTCAAATTCTTGAGCTCAAGTGCTCTGCCCGCCTTGGCCTCCCAAAGTTCTGGGATTACAGGTATAAGCCGCCACGGTGCCCAGCCCATTTTAGATCTTTATATGTAAAACCTGAAGCTAGAACTTGGGACATGTAAAGAATGATGGTTCCTAACATTAGTAAGGGTAGTGTTTCCAACTGATTTGGTCAGTAAAACACATCTAAAATGAAAGATATATTTTTTCAATGATATAAATTTGAAGTGCTCAATGTTCAAGAATCCACAAGAAAGAAGGGCAGGGATGACTGAGTAGTGATACCACCCAGAAGGGAAATATGAAGCCACTGAAAATCCTTCCAGACAGAGACCAAATAATTCCCACAGTGTGGGCGCCTCACAGGTCAATCTGATTGTCATTTGTGTTGCAATATTACTGATGTATGTCATTTATCTTAAAGTCTGCCATTACCATACTACTCTATTTTCACGATTCCTCCAAAAGATTGTTGTTTCTTCTTTGCTTTCTTAAGGAAAGATGAGACACAAATAAGAACTAGTTGACATTGTTTAGTCATAGAACCCAAACAAAATCTGTTGGTTCTTAACAACACGTAAATCGCTCCTTAGGAACATTATAAAGAGACAAATAGAAAGATAACTTCATTTTTAAAATTATCTAAATTTTTCACTTTTGTAAAAGAATCATATTATACCATAAAAATATTTAACCATGTTTCCAACATAAATTCATGTTAAATTTCCAGAGGTAGTATGTCGTAAGTTATTGCTAAGTAGAATCGTAGGCTGAAAGAATTAATCCATCTTCTGTAAATCCTGAGGATTATATTAACCTTTTGCAGACACGTAAACAAGTATGTTACATGATTCAGAAAAAGTTATTTTTGACAAGTAGAAAATGATTTTTAGGTGTGATAGCAAATTAGCTGTTTGAAACCTATGTTAGAGAAATTAAGTTTTCAAAGTCATTTTTTCTTCTTTCTGTGCTTATTTTCCTGAAACAACTTACTTAAGGAGAGTCTCCCTGGATGGAAACAGACATGGAAAACAAATGGTGATCCTCGGTCATAATCTTTTATTTCCAAAACTCAGGCAGGTTCTTGTCATCATGCTGTTTGGACTCTTAACCATCTTCTCCTACTTCTAACTTCCACTTCTCTCTCATTACCTTTAGAAACAGCATCTTGCGATCGTCTCCCGTTGAGTGCCTGGCACTGGGAGGTGACGTGCCTATAGTGCTAGCGGAATTCACCGCTGGGCCCCTGCACAAGTCCTGGGCTGTCAGTTCCGTGTTTCAATTTGCACATCAGCCATCCTCACCAGCCTTCCTTTGTGCATCTGGAAATGAAAATGCTCTTGATAAAATGATTTTCTAAAGTTTCCATTAGGTTGCTCTTCATTTCGTTTTCCTTTCTTCTTCTCAAGCCTTTGTGGCTTGCATAGAATTGAAAAAAAAAATGTAATTTCTCCAGGGCTAAAATCCAAGACTTTGATGGCAATCTTAATGCCTGGGGCTCCTACGAGTTGCTACCTGTTATAAGCATTGTAAAACTCACCCTGCAGTACAAAGAAAACTGGGCACGAATGTTATTCTCTTCTTCTACCATGGCAAGCCCCAGTGTTCTGGCTTCCTTTGCCTTTTTCTTCTTTGATCTCTAAAAGGAGGTAGAAGAGTAGAATGCTTTTGTTTACAAAGGAGAAAGCTCTTGCTTGTCCAGACACATTGTTTTTTCCTTCTCTTTGGCAACCTCAATGGCTCTGTTTCTGGCTCTCAAACTCCTGCTTGTGAACAGCCTTCCTCCCTGATTTTCTGGAAACTAACAAATTAAAGGTGCAAATGTCAGTTGGTTACTGCATATCTACTGGCTCACATAATTCAAAACTGAGTGGTTCAGGCTCTATCTAAAGCTAGTTCCTTGCCCATTCTCAGCCACCACCACATCAAGCACAAATGTAGATGAGAGGGTAGTGTGTCAAGGTAAGAGCTGCCCACTGGGAAGTGTTACTCTGCCACTCGCTGTAGGGGACAGATTAGCTGCTAATCGGTATCTCATCGCTGTCATCGGAGTTTACAATCCAGGTTCCCAGCTCCACTGGTGATCTATTTCTGTGCCTCTGCAGTGACGCCAGTTGTCCTAGCAACGTGCTGGCTGGCACTTCCTTAAAGGCAAGTGAGGGAGTGGCAGTGGAAGAGGGTGGCCTGCAGAGGGTCAGAAGGGAGTTGGCAGTCACCTTGCTCAAAGAGGGTTTTCCTTTTCCCTCATCTGGGCAGGCCTCCAGGAGGAGGACATCACTTACTAAGTGTATCATGGGAGTGTCACTTAATAAGGATCATGAACCACATGGTCTTTCTGGTACAGATAGAATCCCACGGAGAATAACATGAATTAATGGATAGTCCAGGTGGAATGTGGGGACTGTCGGGCCAGAATGTTAGGCGATCTCAGAGCATCTGATGGTATCACCTTTTCTTGTGAATTGGTTGTTGTGAATGTTCTGGTTGTTGATCAGCACTGGCATGCAGAGTTGGAGACATGAGTAGATATTTGGGAGGAATCGGAGGTCAAGGGAGGCAGAAGGAAGAGAAACACCACAGCAGTCCCTCTTGGCCCCTTTTCCTATTGACAGGTCTGGCCTGAAAGCCGTCCAGCGTAATGAGAGCCTTCTTACTGGGCTCTGGTAATTTATCCATGCACCCAGCATTAAAAAGGAATACAGCCCACCTTGTGCTCTTCTTTTTAATTGCTCTCCTCTCTTTATGCCATGCTGAATTGGCACTAAATGACGTCTGCCATTTTCTGAGTTGGATCCAAAGAACATAGAAATCCTGAGGATTGTATCTTAAAGTCCCTGTCCAAGGTGGCCTTGCCTAGATGAAGTCTAAAATGGCCAGTCAAGTGACGTTGGCAGTCCTAGAGGCTTCTTCCGTGGCCACGTCTCTGTGAAAGCCCCTAGGCAATGGATTTGGGTCACATTATCTTTTGGGGGTGTTTCTGTGGGGCCCTGGAGACGTTAAGTCATTTTTCATGGAGAAAGAGACTCAAAGTGGGTCTTTGCCAGAAAATGGGGAACAAGGGAGACTGATGAAAGGGTGTCCCCAGAACATTGGAGACCTACAAATGACTGGAAGTATGATCACAACTAAACTAAACAACTATCCCTTCACAACTAAAACATGACCTGCATCATTTGTTCCACTGAATGACCACACTCAAGCCAAGATGATTGCATGAAACAGTGTGCTTATGATGGGAAAGGCATTTAGGGTGCAACTGACCATTTCTAGCACCTTTTGTATACTCAATAAGTATTCACTCCTTCTACTATAGCTGGAATAAAGGTTGGTAGTAAAGATCTGGGAGTGGAATTAAGAGAAATAATTTTTGGAAAAAGAAAAACTCCAAGGGTAGCTGCTTGTACTTTCAGAGCATCCCATGTTTTCAGGATGTTTCATAGGAGATAAAGTAAATCAATTTCGTTTGACAGTATGTAGTGTGCCCAGCCTAGCTCATTATTTTAAATCACCAAAATGATCTAAATGATAGAAGACACTGTGTGTTCCTGAAACATTAAATACTATTAAGTGCATTTTGATACTCTGGAGAAGTACGGTTTTGTTTTATTTTGTTGGATTATTATATAACTCTTATAATTTAGTGATTAAATACTCATCATTCTTTATGGTGCACAGAAAATAAAGCTAGTTCTCCCATGTGAATAAGAAATACAACTTACTAAGCTTAATGTAAATGGCATTAAGCTTAGAAGATTCAGAGTCTTCTCTAGGTTTAACGGTTGCTTTTTTAGAAGAAATTTGGTCAAGTAGATGATAGCCCAGTTAGGTTTCATGAACTTCATGTTTTATATGCTTTTCTTTTTACAGCCTATGTAGATACACTGTAAATAATTAGAAGCATACTAGAAGATAAAGAACTTGTTGGCCAGGCGTGGGGGCTCATGCCTGTAATCCCTGCACTTTGGGAGGCTGAAGCGGGTGGATCAGTTGAGATCAGGAGTTTGAGAATGCCCTGGCCAATGTGGTAAAACCCCTGTCTCTACTAAAAATACAAAAATGAGCCAGATGTGGTGGTGCACGCCTGTGATCCTAGCTACTCAGGAGGCTGAGTCAGGAGAATCACTTGAATCCAGGAGGTGGAGGTTGCAGTAAGCCAAGATCATGCCATTGTATTCCAGCCTGGGTGAAAAGAGTGAGACTCTGTCTCAAAAAAAAAAAAAAGAACTTGTTATCTCTCCTTCCTGAATAAGTTGTCGTTGATCACAGGGGTAGGTGTGAATCCAAGTATTATTGACTAGGCTGGGTGCAGTGGCTCACACCTTTAATACCAGCACTTTGGGAGGCCGAGGCAGATGGATCACCTGAGGTCAGGAGTTCAAGACCAGCCTGGCCAACCTGGTAAAACTTTGTTTCTACTAAATATATATATATATATAAATATATAATATAATAATATATAATATAAATATATATATATATTTAGTGTGTGTATATATATTTATATATATTTTTTGTATATATAAAATTATATATTATATATTTATATAAACTTATAAATATTTTTATATATTTTTATATATTATATAAAAATTAATATATAATTTATATAATATATTAATATATAATTTTTATATATTAATTAATATATAATTTATATATATATATAAATTAGCCAGGTGTGGTAGTGCATGCCTGTAGTTCTAGCTACTTAGGAGGCTGAGACAGGAGAATCACTTGAACCTGGGAGGCGGAGGTTGTAGTGAGCTGAGATCATGCCACTGCACTCCAGCCTGGGCAACAGAGTGAGGCTCCATCTCAAAAAAAAAAAAAAAACTAAGGAGAAGATAGGGGCACCCTGGGCTTGGTCTAATAGCAGGAACCTCAGGCACCTGGGTTCTCTTCCCATTCCTGCCCTTTTAGACCATGGGCAAGCTCTTTTTTTCTGGGTGCCTCTATTTTCATATCTTCCAAAGGAAGATCATTATCACTGCCACTTAACAGCATCAGAGTTAACAGGTATTGGTCCATATAAGAGGCTTTTTGAATCACATTTGGGTTCAAATTTCAGACCTGCCACTCATTAACTGTGTGTCCTTTGGGAAATTGCCTGCCCAACTTCTCTGAGCCTTATTTACCTCATCTGTAAAGAAGGTCTGACACCATTCCTACCCTGAGGACTTGTGAGAGTTAAGTGAGATGAAGTCTGTTTACTTTTTAGCCCAGTGATTGCTCCCTAATAACTGTGGCAGCCACAATGCTGTTATGATGATAAATTTCACAAACCATAATCTATCCTGATGTGTTGCTGAAGTGAACAGGTGAGCAGTTACAACTTGCTAGTCTCTTTGTTGTAGAGACATAGCCTCTGTAATAGGAGTTGTCATTAACTGTCATTGTCATTACACTGGCAGTGAATTCGGTTATGTATTGTTAAGACCTTCTGCTTCCTTGACATGTATATAGTAGAATAATTATGACAGTGAAGGTGACACATTTGTCGGAATTATCCATGTGCATATGCTGAGGGCCCTTGGAATTTTAGGTGAATTTTATAGTATTAGTCAAACTGAAAGGTACAGTGAGTTTGGAGGTATAAGAGTCTCATCTATAAAAGGAGTAGGGAGATTCCCAAAGGCTATTGATATGAGTTAGAACTCTTAAAAAGTAAAACATTAAAATACATTTTGATGTGGTTACTGTGTCTAGGTGGTGATAGGTAAAAATGGTCTAGGCTAATTCTTTGAAATTGAGGATAGAAGAAAGCCTGCAGATGGATATCTATATTCTTGTATCTTCTTTCAGCAAATATTTACAGAGAGAGAGAGAGAGGAAGGGAGTGTGTGTGTGTGTGTGTGTGTGTGTGTGTGTGTGTGTGCATGTGTGCATGTGCGTGCTACAGGCTGGACATTCACAATGGCTAAAAGAGCTTTCAGTCACTGGGGAGATTAATGAGAAACTAGTCAAATCCTTTACACCAAGACCAGTGCTCTCCTAATGGAACCCACAGGTTGCCATGGATGCAAACCAGCGTGGCATCTTCTGGGGTCAGAGAAGCTTTTGTCCTCAGACCTGAAGAATAAGTAGGTGTTAATCAGAAAACAAAGTGGATGTATCAGTTAGCATATACTGTATAACAAGTCATCCCAACAATTAAGGGCCAAAACCACAATGTTATGATTGTGTGGGCGGGCCACCTGGGCTATTTTAGTCTGGGCCAGCTTGACAAAACCTGGTTGATCCAACATGGTCTCTCTCACGTGGCTACTGGAGGGCTAGTTTGCCTGAGAGATGGGGGATCTTCAGCTGGGACAGCTTGTCTCTGCTTCAGGTGGCCTCTCCTCCTCCAGGAGGATAGTCTGAGCTTCTTCACTTTGCAGCCTCAGCATTCCCAGAAGCAGGAAGAGAGAGCAAACCCCAGTGTAAGAGTGCTTTTCAAGCTCTGCTTCAAGAGGCATGCTAATTTTTAAACCAAAGCAAATTACTTAATTTGTTCACTTCAAAGGATGGAGAAACTCTAGCTCTGGTCACAAGGGGGACATGTGCAAAGCTCAAAGGTAAGAGAGAACATGGCACGTTGCAAGACTGCAAGTAGTTAAGAGTGGTTGGAGTCAGGCATGTGTGAAGTCTCATGGAAAAACAAGCCAGATCATGAAGTGTCTGTTCAGTAAACTCTGCTGAGGAGTTTAGAGTTTGTCTTGAAGACAGGAGAACAATCATCGAAAGAGTTTAAGCAGGATGTTGACGTGACCAATAAGATGTGTAGGGCATGATTAGGTGGCAAAAGCCTAAAAGCCTTCGTTAGCCTAGACAATTCAGGAAGTTTCCAAAGAGATGGCCCAGGGATAGCACAGGAGAAGATGGGAGGACCTGTCTGAGCGGCGGCTCAAAGCTGACGTGTACTTTCAGAACAATGTGAGCAGGAAAGAGGTTGGAGGCCTTCCAGGGTCGAGCAGAAGAGACAGAGGCTCAGATCATGAGCAGTATCTGTATGAATCTGGTGGGAGAACTCTGCCAGTGTTCCTCACCTCTCTCCACTGTGAGATCCTGCCAGACTCCAGTGTCCTTGGGTTCCAAATAAACACCTACCAAGGGGCTGAGTCAAAGAGATCCCATTCTCTGAAAGTGTCTTCTTATCATTGTCATTACCCAGCCAAAGACACTCTTCCTTCCCACCTGTTTTTCCTTTTGACCTCAAAATAAACAGGGTGTTCCCAGGGCCATGGGGCACTCTCAAAATGCTTCTCTGATCTCAGATAGGACTATGCTAACCCATTAATTTCCAGACCTGACTTTTTAACTACACTTTTAAGCATAACTCTTTCAGAAGGCAAAAATAGAAATGACTGTTTCATTTCACCAAATTCAAGTCGCCAAGAATGAGACTGTGTGGTTTTCACCGGTATGTTTGGGGACCAGTATGTTGTCACTGAAACTGCCTGCTATCGAGTCGGAGTGTCTGGGTACTTTTCAGTCCTCGGAGTTATAACTCAGATGTTGAAAGTGCTATCTTTTATAGATAAAAATGAGGGAGGGGAGCATCGAACATGTGTGCAATGCAGATAATAATTTGCCAGGTTTTCTTTCTAGTTTTTTCATTAAAAAAGAAAATACAGAAGAGTCTAAATATAGGGCAGGTTGCCTTCATTCCTGTACTCTTTTCCTTAAGGGACACTTTCCCTAACCAAATAATTAAAAATAAATGGGAATTATGGGAATAGAGAAAGACAAGAAGGAAAACTAAAAACACAGAACCTAATCTTTCAGGGGCAGGCGGGCCACTTTTTTAACTCAGATTCTGACATTTTCTCCAGTTAAAGAGTTGGAACAGACTTACTGATTGGAATGCTCTGTCAGCATTAAACTCAGTGCAGGGCTCTGCTCTGGCACATTTTGGGCCATTGGTTAGCCCCTCTGTGTGCCCTGTCTTATCACCAGCACTGCTAACTGAATGGGATGCATTTTCAAAGACAAGAAAGAGTTTGAAAAACCCCAGGGCATGGTCGGAGCCTACAGACATTTGTTTGCTGCCGAGAACCGTGGTAAGCATTTTCGACATTTTTTATCAGCGTCTTAGTTAAACAATTATGTGGAGGACTGATAAAGAAGTGTGTGATAGGAGGCTTCATAATTTAAAGCGCCCAAATTTGGCGAGCTTTATACTCATGTGAAATGGAAATGAAAACATAGCATGTTTTGGAATTCCTGATTCTGCTTATTTGCTTTAATAGCAGATCATTGCATAAACACTGACTCATTGCATTCTATACTGAAGGGAAGATATGGTTTGCTGTGTTCAATCTGGTCTGGCTTCCAGAATAGAGTATAGAACGAGTGCCAGAAGGAGGGACGAGCTCAGCTTTATAGGTGACTGGAGAGGTGCCTAACTCCATGTTTTGCTCTGTACAAACACATGACCTTACGTGAAGTTTTGCATAAAATATTAAAATACATTTTATTTAAAATCCATAAAATATTAAAATACATTTCTCTTTATAAATATGTGTTTAATCTGTTCTGGGGGATATGGAGTAGAGAGTAAAGAAATAGAATGTTCTTATTTTGGGAAGTGGGGTGAAGGCGCAGGTGTGCATCTGCCGCCACGTGGCCACCCGCGTGTTATTTCACTGAGTTTTGTCAGGTTCTTTTCTTACCTGCACTTTGTATGTTACCTTAAGCCCTGTAACCATTCCAAGCTGCCAGGGACATGGGTGTGCAATTAAAGTCAGTGCTGTGATCAAAGCCGCCTCCTGTTGTTTACCTTTTTAGAAATTTTAATAATACAGTCAAGTCTGAAAGAGTGGAACTTTTCTCAAAGCTACACACTTGGTTGCCTCTTCTTGATTAACACGTGGGGGCGGTCATTGTAACCTAAGGTCTGACAGATGGTGCGGAGATTGATGAAGGAAGGCCTGTTAAGTATTCTGAGTGTCTTACAAAGAAAAATAGGCAACCCTAATTCAAATTGTTGTTGCTTTCCCAGTCTTCTGTGAAAACTCCTTCTATATTACAATGACAGACTTTCTCTCTCTCTCTCTCTCATACATACACGCGCACGCACACACACGCACACATACACACACTCCCAACATGCTCTACTGAAAGCTGCTCAACTACAGAGAGGTGAGAATCTAATCCGGTGCACATGGCAGCCTTGCATTTTGCTGTTTGTCTAGTGTCACCCTATGATATAGGCATAAGGTCATAACTGTGAGCTATCTTTGTCACTTATCTTAATAGTAAAGCTCCTCTGATCCAATCTGTCCGCCTTGTCTATTACATTATTTACATATCTAGATTCTTCAAACTTGGCTGCTTGCTGCAGCAAACTCAGAAATGCCGAGCTCTAAGGCATCTCCATTTACTTCATTCATCTCAGTCTTAAATTACTAACCAGAGTTCAGTTTCAGGATGACACTAAAAATTCAAAATTCGTTTCTGTGACTAACTTTCATTGTGATGGTTGGGAGTTGTTTAACAGAACAACTTGTTTCATCTTCTGATAAAACCCTTTTCAAGTTTTGAATTGTGTTTTGTTGGTTTCTTTTAATTGCTAGGAGTCTTTCAGATAGGGAGATTGTTAGAAGGAGAAAGCAAACTTATATGAGAACTTGGGGCAAAAGGTCATCTGTGGTGTGGGGGAAATTTTGAAGTCGGCACAGTTTGATTCCAGTGGTTCTTGCCTGTCCGCTCAGTGGCTGGTACTGTCTGTTCCCTTTCCAGTCAATCTTTTCCAAATGCTTCACATCAGTCTAGGTACCTTGATTGGCCTGTGGAGAAAAAGCCTTGTTAAGATGCTCACATTAAGCTGGTAGAGACCTTGGCTAGGATAGTGGCATTTTTCAAGGGCTAAGGGGTGGAAGGATTGAATTTTTCCCTTAACTGTTTTTTATAGAAATGGAGTCCCACTATGTCACCCAGACTGGACTCACACTCCTGGCCGCAAGTGATCCTCCTGTCTTGAACTCCCAAAGTGCTGGAATTATAAGCCTGGCCTGAATTTTTTAATGGTGATTTCAGCTGATGCCAGGGGAGATCTTTTGGATGTCATTTTTCAAACAGATGAGGAAGCAAGCAGCTGTCTACCTAGTCAATCTGTACTATTCATTCTGACTTCTGTCCAGTAACTTTCCATATAAAATAACTAACTTAATAATCATCGAAGAATTTGCATGTAAGTTTCAAAGCTGTGATATAGTTCACCATTTTTTCTAGTTCTTTTTCTTATGGTAAAATACACATGAACTTTACTCTCTGAGCCATTTTTAAGTGTAAAGTTGAACGTTCATATTGACGTGATGCCATCTCCATCATCTGTCTTCAGACCTCTTTTTTTCTGGCAAACCTGAATCTAGACCCATAAAACACGAATGCTCCACCCTCTACTCCAGCCCCTGGCAACAACCATTCTACTTTCTGCCTATTATTTTGACTACTCTAAGTACCTGATAGAAGTGGAATCATGCAGTATTTGCCCTTTTGCACCTGGCTTATTTCACTGAGCTTAATGTCCTCCAGGTCTGTCCATGCTATACCATGGGTCAGAATTTCCTTCCTTTTCGAGGCTGAATGTTCTGTTGTATGTGTAGACCACATTTTGCTTATCCTTCATCTGTCGATGGGCACTTGGGTTGCTTCCACCTTTGGTTTATTGCTAATGCTGTTATGGATTAAGTGTGCAAATATCTCTTTGAAACCCTTCACCAACTCTCTTTTTTTTTGAGACAAAGTTTTGCTCTTGTTGCCCAGGCTGGAGTGCAGTAGTGCAATCTCGGCTCGCTGTAACCTCCGTCTCCCAGGTTCAAGAGATTCTCCTGCCTCAGCCTCCCAAGTAGCTGGGATTACAGGCCCCCGCCACCATATCCAGCTAATTGTGTATTTTTAGTAGAGACCAGGTTTCGCTATATTGGTCAGGATGGTCTTGAACTCCTGACCCCAGGTGATCTGCCCACCTTGGCCTCCCAGAGCACTGGGATTACAGATGTGAGTCACTGTGCCTGACCCTCATCAAATCTCTTTTACGGCTTTAATAGATACAAGTGTTTGAAGAAGACCTGCATCTACCCAGTTTGAAACTGTTTTCATTATTAAAATGTAGGTAGACTTTCTGCCTACTTCTGTTACTTGAAGCATCCTCTCTGCTGACGGCTTTCCTGTGGCCTGAATTGCTACTAACAGTAGTTCAGTCCTTAAGTGTCAAGCAAAACCTTCAGCCAGTTTTCTATTAAAATGCAGATGATTCTGGGGCAGAGACCACAGTTAAGATTATTAGCACCTTGGTGTGAATTTGTTTAATCAGATCCTATCTTAGAAACTTCCTTTACCCACTTGCCTAGTTTTTCACTAATTACTCCCTGATAGGGTCTTGCAATATTACTGCAGGTATCACACTGTATTAAACTTAACTTATTTATATTTTTGCTTCCCCTGATAGAATAGAAGCTTCTTAAGGGTAAGAGTCTCGTATAATTGATGTTGGTTTTTCAGGCCCTAATAGAATGTCATGGACAACTTTAAATGAGCTGCTCACTCATTCTTTCATGCATGCATGCATGCATGCATTCATTTATTCATGAAGCATTTATTGAGTGCCCACACTGTAAGTGCATTTTAAAACTCCGCCTTTCTAGAAAGTTTGGGTGGCCAAGGGCAGATTTTAGAAACCTAAAAATCTAACTTCCTGTATTTTTAGGTGTAGAGAGTTGGTCCAGATGAGTGGATCAACTTCCAAAATAGTTTTCTATCGTAGTCCTACCCATTTTTTTTCTGCTTTTATTCCAAAGAAGCATCAATCTAAGTTTGCGTTCTTCTATCCAAAAGTAAGATGACGTTTCAATGTGTATTCTCAAGCATCTGAAAACTTCTCTGGTTGCTCTAAATCTCAATATTTCTGTAAGGGTTATTGCCGAGTTTAAAATGAAGAAACTAAGGCCAGTATAAGAACAATTAAATTCCAATTTATTCAGCTCCCGGGCGAGGTTCTATGGTCCGGGAAAGGGGTCCAGAGAAGTCATGCTGACTTCCCGAGGTTGAGGGCTTTTATATCGAGTGAGGAGGAGTAGGGTGTCTTGATTGGTTATGAGGGAACAGGACGTGGACGGGCAAGCTGCTATTGATGGATAGGCGGGATTTCCAGTGAGCGAGCCACCCAGGGGGAGCAGGACATGGACAGGGCAAATTGCTATTGGCAGGTTTTTGGCAGGTCTTTTTAAATTTTGGCAGGGTAGGTGCTGAGTGCAAAGCTAGGTGTTGAGTGCAAAGGGGTGTGTTCTGGGGGTTAGGAGGGCTACGTGGCCATGCTGAGTGCCGGATGTAGTCAGGGGCTGAGTGCACAGATGGGTGTGTCCGGCTTCCCGGTGAGGCAGCCGGCCTTACAATTTCCAGTATCAGGCACGTACAGTTTTTAAATGCTTTCATTCACTTAGGACATTGAACAGTCTCCTTAGAAAGGGGAGTGACTTTTGCCTCTTTTGGTTAATTTGCTTTGCATTGATTTGTAACCGTGTGCTTCAGTATACACCAGCAACTCCTAGCCCAGGGGTAGCATTTACTCGCTTACTGGCTCTTGGGACTGTCCATTCATCCCCCAGGGGCTTCCTTGGAAACAAGTTACTCTGATAACAATTTGACAGTGCTTCCCTTTATAAGGTAATAACCAGTCCTAAGCCAAATTCTTTCTTTAGGCTCTAGCCTCAGAGTTTATTAGTTCTTAGTGATGTTACTGTTAAGGCTAATAGGAGACAAATTTTTTTGTTGTTCTTTATTGTTATTGCTGCTGTAATTCCTATGATTATTGCTATAATTCCCTATTTAATAGGTTAACAGAGTTAGAAAATATTTGGCGGTCACTAGATGGAAGTGGAAAAGGAATGTCTTTACCAAGAGAATATCTGCGTTTTGTAGAAAACAGGAAACAAGTAATAAATGGAATCTTCAGGCAATCTTTTGGTCTTTTAGGCAATGGTTCAGCTTCTTTACCTACTACAATTTTGGACAGGGTTGTTAAGAGCCAATACAGTTTAAAATGAATTGTTTTAAGTTTTCCTTTCTGGATACCTCATACTCCTGCATTAATGCAATAGGATTGAAGGCTATGGGAATGATAATTGCAGTGCTGAAATAATGAACTAAAGTAAATAGCTATAGTGAATGTATGCCCATAGAAAAGAATTGAAAACAGATGGCTTTTGATTAAAGGTACTTATTGTAACAGATTTCAAGGTGAAATTGTTAGTTCAGAAAAGATGGTAGATACAGTCTTTAAAGACACTGTCACTAGGATGCCTGTTCTTCTATAATGCTCCTCCCATTCCCCTCCTCAAAGACCACACCGCCCCTCCCTCCTTTGCATGTAAAGCAGTAGTTTTAATGGATAAAACCAAACATTAAAACGTGATGTTGGCGATTGGACCATGCATTCCTCTGGTCTGTGGATGGGAAACTTACCTCCGTGATAGGATAACCACACTTCATGCTAATTCCTGATCATGTCGCTGCATCATCTTCATAAATAATTTGCATCATGAGGTGTTTCTGCATATGTTGTGCATTTTGATGTTATTTTTAGCTGCAGTTTTTAAAACAATAACAATTTTTAAAATAGACTAATCAAGAAAACGCCTCCAGAGTGGGGAAAACAAGTGCTGGGGGTGTGGGGGGCGGTTTATCTCCTCCCGGCCCACATTTGACTTTGCCGCTGTTGTTGCTACTACTTCCATTACTTTTTGTGACTTTAGCTCTTTGAAATTTCCGTTCCTTTTTTTTTTTCCTTATGCATCAGGATGTGGCTGTTGAAGTCCTTTATGTTATGCGAGCCTGCACCACAGTCACTTAACGCAAACACTGGCTTTTGTGTAAGGCACTGACTGTTCTACCCTCAGGAAGGAAGATGTTATTGGAAGCTTGAATTATGATATGGAAAGAGCATTAATCCTTTCATTGAAAGACATAGTCTTTTACATGGAGTCTTATAACAGCTTGAAGATAAAGTAAGGAAATACAAACTAGGAATATGAAAAGTCTGCCACGTCATTATCATCTACCTGCTCATGGATGTTCACCACCATTAGCCTTTGTGTGTGTTTTCTTCCAGAACATTTTCTATAGATATATATACAAATAAATACATGTGGCTTTATGGACATGGAATCATGCTTGATAACGTTTCCAAACTTTCATCTCTCACATTGCAAAAGTTGTAGACATCTTTCCATGTGAATAAATCCAGATTTTCAAAATATTTTTGTGGCCACTGACTTTTCCAGTGTATGAATTTAAGAGTGAAAGGTTTTTTATTTCACCAATTGGATATGCCCCCTTTTCTCTTTTCTGCTGATACCGATTGTCCTGCCCACTTGTTCTGTCCTAAATGTGATCAGATGAGAATTCTGAATGAAAAGAAATCTAGGAACCCAGCCTGATAGTTATCCTCATGGGTTCCCTCCTCACATTTAGGACTTTTGAGAACTTATTCCTCTTCTGTCTCAGCTTCCTGGACACAATTCATTATGGCTTTTCTTGGAAAGTGTGCTTTCCCTTAGAGTCTTTGTATTTTCTGTTTATCTTCCTTCAAAGCGATGACTCATGACCTCACCTGTAGCAGCCCTCCCTATCTCTCATGTCTTTCTGTGGCCCGGACTTAGCAGAGACATCTCCTGGTACATCATTTGATTGCATCATGACCTTTCCCAGGGTCTGGAATGACTCTACCTGCCTTGCAGATTTTATTTAACCTCCTAATCATAGCCTGTCTTTGATGCACCCATCTTTACCTCCAGTTCTTTAGCAACTTGTGGCTCTTGTCTTCTGGTCAAACATGGTGCTCTGCTGACTACTCTTCCCCATGTGTTCATCCCACCCCAAACCCTGCCCTTGCCCTCATCCCCATCTGAATCACTGAGTCCTATTAGTTCTTGGGCAAAAAATAGCTCTCCTCTAGCCCTCCTACCTTGGCTGGGAGTCATCTTTATGGCACCTTCCCTGATTTTTTTTTTTGAAATGGAGTTTCACTCTTGTCACTTGGGCTGGAAGGCAGTGACGTGATGGCGGATCAGTGCAACCTCCACCTCCCAGGTTCAAGTGATTCTCCTGCCTCAGCCTCCCAAGTAGCTGGGATTACAGGCATCAGCCACTGTTCCAATCTGTTTCATCTTCCCTGATTAATTCCACTAGGCTCTAGCAAGTATCTGGAAGGATGCATGGGGGAAACTTTGAACAGCTGTCAGTGCAGTGTTGTTCTTGTTGTTTTTAATTAAAACTTTTTTATAGAACAGTTTTAGATTTACAGAAAAACTCATTTGAAAGCACAGTTCCTATATTTCTGGCCTCCCCCGCCCCCTACAAAGAGTGTCCCTATTAGTAACATCTTGCATCCTACCTTTGTTAAAATCAATGAACTAATATTGATACATTATTATTAACTAAAGTCTGTAGTTCCTGTGAGAGTTCCTTCTTCAAGTTGTACATTCTGTGGGTTTTGACAAATAGATGGCATGTGTCCATCATTACCGTATCATACAGAATAATTTCACCGCCCTAACAATCCTTTGTGCTCAGCTTCTTTGTTCCTCCCAATCCCCAAAACTCCTGGTTTTTCTTTTTTTCTCTTCTCTCTTTTTTTTTTTAACTATCCCTGTAGCTTTGCCTTTTCCAAAATGTCATGAAGTTGAAATCATACAGTACTCTTTTCAGATTGACTTCTTTCACGTAGCAGTGCATGTGTAAGTTTCCTCGAGGTCTTTTTATGGCTTAATAGCTCATTTCTTTTTAGTGCTGAATAATATTCCATTGTATGGATGTACCTCAGTTCATTTACCTGTTCCCCATGTTTTGACAACTATGAATGAAGCTGCTGTAAACATTCGAGTGCAGGTTTTTGTGTGTATGTAAGTTTTCAGTTTCTTTGTGTAGATACCAAGGAGCATGCCTGCTGCATTGCATGGTAAGAGTATGTTTAGCTTTGTAGGAAACTGCAAAACTGTCTTCCCAAGTAGCTTACTATTTGCATTCCCACCCGCAATGAGTCGAGAATTCCTGTAGCTCTGCATCCTTGCCAGCATTTGCTGCTGGCAGCGTGTTGGGTATTGGCCATTTTCATAGATGGTATCTTGTGGTGGTTTTAATTTGCAGTTCCCTAGGGATTGATGACTTGAAGCATCTTCTTATGTGCTTATTTGCCATGTCTATGTCTAATTGGGTGAGGTCTCTGGTCAGGTCTTTGGTCCATTTTTAAAATTGGGTTGTTTGTTTTCTAATAGCGAAGTTTTCTACAGCTCTGTTGTTGCTGTTACTTCTTTTTTACATCAAGATGGGTCTTACTGCCCGGTGAGATTGGGTGCTACTTGTAGAGATGCTCTCCTTTCCTTCTGTCTCCTAGAGCATTTGCTACACTTCAGATCCTCAGCAAATAGTCTTCCCAACCCAGTGCCTGCCACAGGTTTTCCTGACCTCAAGTTCATATACCCTCTCCCATTCCCTTTGTTCCTTTCCATATGTAACAGTGGTGGTCACTGCTGAGTCCCCCTGAAGGTCAGCTTATCTACCTCTTTTTACATCCAAGCTGCTTAATTGTTATCATATCTAAACTCCCAGACAAGAACAAAAGTCAAGAATGAAGAAAGCAGTAGTTTGCACAATATGGATCACAGCTTTTAGTTCCTTTTATGAATCTGAACTGGTGGTAAGATTAAGAAATCTCCTGGTTCTTTTGCATTAATTTCTTGGTTTTGTTCTCTACCATAATAATTTGATAGCATTTTTTAAAAATGTTTCTGATGGCTGTTTACTTTTATCTGCTGACTACGAAGATTGTTTTGACCTCATCTTGCTAACCTGCCAAAAACACTAAGTCTATGGCAATAAGAGTAGAAAGTATATGCCGATTTCTATATAATACTGGGAAATACGTGTACTGTGTAGCAATAGTAATTAACGTGGGAGGAAATCAGTATGAATTAGGGATATTCCTGAATCATTGGCTACACTGTAGAAAATGCAGCTTCCCAAGGTAGTTTGTTGCAAATGGGCTACAGGTATATGAAAGGATGGATTGCCTCAGCCCTCAGGCAGCCTTGAACGCTGAGGCTGCAGAGCCCCTAGCAGGGTGGTTAACCGTTTATGCAAGTATGCTGCTGCACAGGTGTTTTTTAGTTTGTTTGTTTTGTTTTTGTTTTTGTTTTCTTGACACAGACTCACTCTGTTGCCCAGGCCGAAGTGCAGTGGCGACATCTCAGCTCACTGCAATCTCCACCTCACACGTTCAAGCAATGCTCCTGCCTCAGCCTACCGAGTCCCTGGGCCTGCAGGTGCATGCCATCATGCCTGGCTATTTTTTTGTATTTTTAGTAGAGATGGGTTTTCCCCATGTTAGCCAGGATGGTCTCAAACTCCTGCCTCATGATCCACCCACCTCGGCCTCCCAAAGTCCTGGGATTACACGCGTAAGCCACCATGCCTGGCCCAGGTGTTATTTTCTACACCAGTAGTGCCTTTAGAGAGAGCAAGTGCAAGCCCCAAGCACTGGCATAAAATAGAGTGGGGGAAAACAGTGGTTTTGAATTCAAAAGAATGCAGTTCCTGGTCAGCTCTCTGATGCAGGGATTTTGTCTCCTCACCTCACTGCTCTATCCTGTATCTAAATCAGTACTTGGCGCAATGTAAGCACTCAGTAAATATTTATCGATTTAATTGTTTGGTCTTTTTGTTTGTTTTTCCTTTTTTTTTTTTCTTTGTGACAGAGTGAGACTCTGTTGCCAAGGCTATAGTGCAGTGGCGGGATCTCAGCTCACTGCAACCTTTGCCTTCTGGGTTTAAGTGATTGTCTAAGTAGCTGAAATTACAGGCATGCGCCACCATGCCTGGCTAATTTTTTTTTTTGTATTTTTAGTAGAGACGGAGTTTCACCATGTTGGCCAGACTGGTCTTGAACTCCTGACCTCAAGTGAACCACCTGCCTCAACCTCTCAAAGTGCTGAGATTACAGGTGTGAGCCATCTCACCCAGCTTCGATTTAATTCTTGAAGCATACCTGAATTCAAGCGTGTTACTTAATCCTCTCTGCACCTCATTTTCCAAAATTGGAAATATAGTTTATTCCTATACTATAGGAATAAATATAAATATAAAGTATGTGTAGACAATTGGGCTGTTGTAACCTGAAAGTGACACATGCACAGGCTGTAGCACAGTGCCAGGTGCAGAGCAGGGGATCCAATGGATTCTTTCTTACCCGCTCTCATTTGAAGTTTTTAAAGTACCAGGTGGTGGTGATGATGATGAAAGTGATATATTTTGCATACAGTTCAGTAAAGTTCATTACCTCACACTGATGTAATCCTCAGAGCAGTTCTTAGACAATTACGGTTTTTTCTTACCCGCTCTTTGTCAGTGATGAGACTAAGGCTGAGAAAAGTAACATGGTTATGTAAGATTACACGAGGGATACCCACCACAACTAGATCCTGAACCCGGTTTTTTTTTTAATATTCTTTCTTCAAATCTCAAGAATTTTTATTCACACCAAATCTAGTAAAATTTGATCAAGATTTCCTTAAAGACTAAATCACTTTCGATTAGCATGTTGTCTAGATGCAGATAATGGTGATAAAGTTTAATAATGCTTAAAGAAGGTAAACATTCCTAAACCTATTTAAAAATATAGTCAGCTAAAGTAGGTTTAAGCTAAACGTTCGTCAGAATCCTTAAATTCTAAATCTTGAACTTCTGAATCAGTAAGAGTTTTAATGTGAATTAATTGCCTGTAACATTTTCAAAGATAAAGTGATAAATGTACAAACCTACCTGCTATTATAAAACTTGTTGTGGTGGAATGAGACGAGAATAGATGTACTATAAGAACAAGAGGGAGATGAAGAGGCAGGTTTATGTAGATACTTAAAATACATTTGACGCCATCCTTTTGACAGGAAGGAATGTCTTTAAAATCTCACACCAGTGAGAGTGGGAAAAAAATCAGCCATGTTTCTTCTTTTTTTACCCTTTCATTTGAATGCTCAGTCACTTACTTGGTCTACTCCGGTTTTGATTCACAAATGAGTTCTCAAAAATGACTATCCCACTGCCTTTTTTTTTTTTTAAGAAAAATTTTGTTTTTCTTCTAAAGACTGACACACAATCACTCAGATTAGAAATGGATACTCCTAAAAGTTTCCATTTTCCAGCTGAATTTAATCTTATGCTATCTACAAAATCTGAAAAGATTTACTTTCTCATATCGTTCATTACTAGTTATGAATTCTGAACTGTATTTGTAATCTGTACATCACATATTCATCCCTGCACTTATTCATTCCCTAAGTATTTAATTGAATGTAAGCAATACACCGTGAACTGGGAGAAAACATAATCTTTGCCCTCAAAAAACTCAGTCTGGTGCTCAGTTGACCAAACGTTGTGTTTCTTTTCTACCGAGTTCCAGGTCTTCTCTCTGTGGATGTCATTGAATGTTGTTTGCAGAATTTTCCTTGCTGTAGTAGGCATCTGTCTCGTGCACGAGCCACATTACAACCCCGTAAGTTATAAGCAAAAGGAAAGGGAATCTAAGAGCAGCTTGACATTCGGACCTTTAAGTGGACTTCCCTAGTGAGGCCACAAGACAGACAAATCCCAGCATATTTTCTATGTGCAGGGGAAACTTCTTTGGCATCTTAGAAAGACAAAGATGGCAAGACTAAAGATAGAAAAAGGAGGATAGCAACCTTTTAAGCAACACGTTTCTGTGCAGTTTGTTTCGGTTTGCTTTGAGAAGGGGGAAAAGAAAATTCTAATGACAAACTCCTCATTTCTTTCAGCTATACTGTTTTTCTTTTCTTGATTCATTGATTGAGATGGAGTGTCATTCTGTCACTCAGGCTGGAGTGCAGTGGCACAATCTCAGCTAACTATAACCTCTGCCTCCCGGGTTCAAGTGATTCTCCTGCCTCAGCCTCCCAAGTAGTTGGGACTACAGATGCATGCCGCCATGTTGGCTAAGTTTTGTATTTTTAGTAGAGACAAGGTTTTGCTGTGTTGGCCAGTCTTGTTTCAAACACTCCTGACCTCATGATCTGTCCGCCTCAGCCTCCCAAAGTGCTGGGATTATAGGTGTGAGCCACCACACCTGGCCAATTATACTATTTTTAATCCTATATAATTTGTACAGTTGAAGTGGCAAGTGCTTGCTTTGAAATTGAAAGAGATTTCCCCATTTACTGCTTAAAAAAGATTGACTTTGGTTTAAGGCAAAGGAGCATCCTGGAGAACCAAATGATTCATGATTAGTAATTGTCAAGGAACGGACATTTGGTTCTTCGTAGCAGCGTTGGCCCTTGGGGGTCTACTTTTAATCTTGTCTCTCCCACCCTACCTGTTGTCCTTTTTATCCTCATGGATCAAGTGCATTCACAGATGACCACTAAACTGGGGCTGAAAGAGGTTAGGATGGGCATGTGTTGCTGTTCTTCTAGAAGGATCTCTCCATGGTGTTTAGGAATGGGGTTGGCATCCGTCACCAGGAAGGTCCTTTCCCAAGACTGAACTTGGATTCTGGTTGCTGGAGCAGCCTGATCAGCATTTCTACAGGGTCCCCAGAAGGGAGGAAGCTATTCATTTAGTGCTCACTATGGAGCTGTTTTATGTTATTTTTATGAGATACTAAGGAATCTTCAGAAACTTGTAGCATTTCCATGTTGCAGATAAGAGAGACTCATTGTAATGGGAGTGAGTCAGCCTGGAGTTACCCTGCTAATAATCAACATGCTGGCTTTGAACCTACATCTCGCTGAGTAATAAACCCCTGCCCTGTCTTCCAGAGCACATTCTTTCCCTTGAATCCAAGAGCACTAGATGGGAAGGGTGATGGGAGCTACATTATCACTGGCAGATGGAACTATTCAGCTCCCATTTTTCCACTCTCTAAGAACATGCATGGGTGTAAACACGTTTCATCAGTGATTATTCCAGGCTTTGCCTACTTGCCCCCAAACATGTGAAAAAGAAGAGGAAGGTTAAGTTAGTCATTCATATATTACTTATATCCCAATGTTTGCGATCATTACTTATATCCCAATGTAGGGGAACACAGTTCCACAAGGACTAGTTTCTTTTTTAAAACTTTTGCTTCTCTTTCCTGTATTTAGGCATTAGATAGCTATCGCAATGATCACCCACAGGTACAAATTCTGTATTATTCATTACCTTTAATTGGTAGTTTACAAATATTTTTAGTCTCAACTTGTTTTTCAAACACAATCTTGAAACCTCAATATATGAAACAAAGGAAAATTTTCTTAGCATAAGGTATGTTAGATTTCAGTGTGTAATGCTGACTTATAAAATCAAGAAAAAAACAATGAAGCTTTGTGATGAACACAGAAATTTCAAAGCAGTGTTAGAGATGACAGCTGCAGTCTTCTTTAACTTCGGTTTCCAATTTATTGCCTTTTGTTGTGAGGAATTTTTTTATGTTGTTACGCAGTGTTGAGAAAATCCAGTTCCCTAAAATAAGGAGTTGCAAATAATAATGAGTTGTTTTATTTTTTAAAACAGTTACCTTGCTAGCTCAGGATATTTGTTCACTTAAACTTACCACTTAAAACATATTCACTTAAAAGGAAGAGAAGAAACAGCTTGTTTTAAAGTTGAAATCACTAATACTATGAAACCATTGACATTTTTTAATTCGTAAGCCTCCAATTTGGAGGACCAATGAGAGCTTCCTCTAGCCCAAATCTTCCATTAGAGGGAGAAAACACTTTTTAAATTATAGCATTAATAAGATGCTTATTGATGTCCAAAAAAAGAAGAAACTCATAAGCCTGAGGGAGGGCCCATCTCTTTCTATTCAATTTTAAAAGGAAGAAATTGTCTGCTTTGCATGGTGAGTCCAATCTTGAACATTAGGTTTAATCCGTGATATTTGGCTACCATAAGCAAGGTACCTCTGACAGTTTAATGCCAATAATTTAATTTTATTACACCATTTTATGCCACAAATTTAGTTATTACATACCAAATTCGCTGAGGACAAGAACTCAGACTGTTTTGTGTGGCCGTGGCCGTTAATTGACTGTGATATACTCATGCTATATTAGGGCACTCACTTTCAAAATTTCATGCAAATGGACGTAGGGAGAACTTATGTTTATATGTTTAAAAATAAAAATGATGAGGGTGGGTGCGGTGACTCATGCCTGTAATCCCAGCACTTTGAGAGGCTGAGGTGGGTGGATCACCTGAGGTTGGGAGTTAGAGACCAGCCTGACCGATATGGAGGAACCCCGTCTCTAATAAAAATACAAAAAAAATTAGCCAGGCATGGTGGCACATGCCTGTAATCCCAGCTATTTGGGAGGGTGAGGCGGGAGAATTGCTTGAACCTGGGAGGTGGAGGTTGTGGTAAGCCAAAATCATGCCATTGCACTCCAGCCTGGGCAACAAGAATGAAACTTTCTCTCCCAAAAAAAAAAAAAAGAGCTGGTAGTGCTATAACCTTTCTACCTGAGAAACAGTATGTCACTGAGATGATAGGGTGCCTTTATTTTGAGATCTGCACCACCCTGGCAGTAGGCACTGACCCATTAGTTGTCGTCACGATGCCAGGATGGAAGTTACGTTTGATTAACGGGGTAACTAAGAATCTAACTTCGGAAGAACTCTGCTATCCCCTTTCACCCTCACAACAACAACAAACAAATCAATTGGCAAATCTTGAAGACATAGAGACGTACTAACAAAATGGAATTAGGGAAAACCTTCATGCAAGCAAGAAAGCTTGGTCTCCACTAGGGATGTCAGAGGTGCGTTGTGGATGCCCAGACACTGATCTGGTGTGGGCTTTCCTCTTGGGCCTTAGCCTAGCTAAGAATTTGGTTTCCAAATTCTACTGTATGTGAGCATTGTTGCACAGGGTGGTATAAACAAAAACTGGGTGTAGCGTCCTTGATGGGCAACATAAGACACTTTTATTTATTGAACCAGTACTTATAGGGTGCCTTCTCTGTGCTACAACTCATAGGTGCCACAGCCGGATCAAGGATGAAGAGAAGTTATTTAGTGGGTGATACAAAAATACAGTTAGATAGAAGGAGTATGTTTTAGGATTCAGTAGTACATATCACTTGTACCCCCAAAATATGTACACCTGGGATATATCAATAATAAATAAATAGGGAGCATCATTCTAGCACGGGAAACAACAAGAACTTTGTGATGTAACATCAGCTGTGATGAATGAAGAGAAGAATCAGAGGGGCGAGGGAAGACGGGGCCTGCTCTTTCAGACAAGGCGACCAAGGAGGGACAGATCCCAGCAGAAACCTGAATGAAGAGAACTCATTTGCCAGAGGAGGACTGTAGTTAGGGACAGGATTGTGCCTGGATGTGGAAGAGAGTGTGGAGGCCAGGATGCTGGAGCAGAATATAGGAAGGAGGTGGGCAGGAAAAAAAGAGGAGGAGCATTTCACATAGTTGAGGTCAGATCGTGTAGGGCCTTCTAAGCCTTGACATGGATCAGGACTGTGGTTTTTACCATAAATGTAATGGGAAGCATTGAAAGGTTTCAGTGGAACAGTATTAGTGGAACAAACCAATGACCTGATTTGCACCTTACAGTTTCAAGGATACTTTATTTTCATTTTTTGAGATGGAGTCTTGCTCTGTCATCCAGGCTAGAGTGCAGTGGCGCAATCTCGGCTCACTGCAACCTCCACCTACTGGGTTCTAGTGATTCTCCTGCCTCAGCCTCCAGAGTAGCTGGGATTACAGGTGCCTGCCACCAAGCCCAGCTAATTTTTTATATTTTTAGTAGAGATGGGGTTTCACCATGTTGGCCAGGATGGTCTCAATCTCTTTACCTCATGATCCACCTGCCTCAGCCTCCCAAGGTGCTTTGATTCCAGGCGTGAGCCATTGAGCCCGGCCTCAAGGATACTTTTGAACCCACATATTCTGCATTGGGTAGGAACTTTAGACCCAAACCCCTGAATTAAGTGCTATTCTATATGACACATGGAGTGCTTTTGAAATTACAGTTACTTAATAGTGAGAAATTCAATTTAAAAATAAAATGCAGATGCTCTGAAGCTCGTTGGTAGAATCTTCAGGGCTTTTAAATAAGTTTAAACGCTACATGCTTCAATAAAGATTAAATTAGAAATCCTATATAAAGCTTCTAAGACTGTAACTAGCATTTTAGTAATGCTTACTAAGTGCTGGTTCTGTCCCTTTCTGCTCTCCTATTTTTTATGAGTACCTTTGCTCTTAGGCCAGGCACAGTAGCTCACACCTGTAATACCAGCACTTTGGGAGGTCAAGGAGGAAGGACTGCCTGATGCCAGAAGTTCGAAACCAGCCTGAGCAACATAGTGAGACTCTGTCTCAATAAAAAATAAAAATAAACAGGGCGTGGTGGCTCATACTTCTAATCCCAGCACTTTGGAAAGTCACAGCAGGTGAATCACTTGAGGCCAGGAGTTTGAGACCATCTTGGCCAACATGGTGAAACCTCGTCTCTACTAACTACAAAAATTAGCAGGGTGTAGTGGTGGGCACCTGTAATACCCGCTACTCAGGAGGCTGAAGCAGGAGAACAGCTTGAACCCGAGAGGCAGAGGTTGCAGTGTGCCGAGATCACACCACTGCACTCTAAACTGGGCGAAAGAGTGAGACCCTATCTCAAAAATATTAATTAAAAATTTTTTTTAATCAAATAAAATACAATTAAAAATACCTTTGCTATTGATGTCTGTTTCTGATTGTCTATCATCCTGGTACACTATATTTACTTGCTGGGGAAACTAAGTCAATTAACAAGCCTCTGGCTTCTAGTGATAAGCACCATCATTAGAAAGAATTATGTTCCTTATGTTAAGGAAAAGGAACACACTCTTTTTGGAAAACAAGTGCTCGTGATTCTAGGAATAGTTATACAGTTTGGGAATATACGCTAATGCTGTAGCTGAGTTCAAATCACTTTTTAAAAAATGCAAACTTATCTTCTCTGTCACCAAGCATGTCTTCCATACAAAAGGCACATTTCATGCAGGTTACACTAGGCCAGTTCCTCTACTTTATTAACCCCACACTCAGCAGACTGTGGAGAGTATGGTCTGATCCCCTTCTCCGATAATACAATTTTAAGGCTATGTACTTGTTGGTACATGACACCAACAGGGTATATTTTATTGAAATGAAACAATACCATGCAAAGGATATTTAGGTTACTGTAAAGTTTTTTTAATAGAAAAAATAATGTTTAAACTGTTTAAAACCGCTTGAAAAAGAAATAATTTATTTCATGCAAATAACTAAAGCAAAATGGAGTGTGCAGAAGTCCTACCTGCTTAGTCTATGTAAAATAGAATTTTCTGGGCTTCACTCCCAGGAATTCCGATTCACAAATCTGGGGTTGGGAGGCTTTCAATTTTGAGAAGTACCCCGAGTCAGCTGACGTCGGGAATGTGAATTTTAATAGGTACCCCAAAGGACAGCTGTGGGAAATCATGTTGAGAAACACCGCAGAATTCCCAAAGGAACTTTAACGTTGTGTTATACAAATATGAAACACATTTGAAAGTAGAGAGATGGTGAATGAACGTCCCTGCTCCGTCACCCCATTCAGCAGCAGAGCCAACGTCATTTTTTCCACTCCACCTCTGCACCTGGATTATTTTGAAGCAAATTGCAAGTAACAGTATTCCCTGGACCTTGCATTGTCATAACAGATAATCGTTGACTCAAAATATCTATAAAATATTGTAGTATTTTTATAAACTACTGGGATTCTTCTTCTCATACACAACTTACAACATCATCATCACACCAAAAAAATGAATTAACAGTCATTTCTCAATATCATTAAATATTCATCAGTATTTACATTTTCCTAATTGACTTATTAATATGTTTTGTTTTATGTTGTAGGATTTTTTTTTTTTTGAGACGGAGTTTCTCTCTTGGTACCCAAGCTGGAGTGCAACGGCATGATCTTGGCTCACTGCAACCTCCACCTCCTGGGTTTAGGCAGTTCTCCTGCCTCAGCCTCCCAAGTAGCCGGGACCACAGGCGCACGCCACCGTGCCCAGCTAATTTTTTGTATTTTTAGTAGAGACGGGGTTTCACCATGTTGACCAGGATGGTCTCAATCTCTTGACCTCATGATCCACCCGCCTTGGCCTCCCAAAGTGCTGGGATTACAGGCTTGAGCCACCGCGCCCGGCCCGTCACTGTGTTTTAGAAGCATGACCGTGAACTCATAGATTGCAACGTATCTGTTGTGTTTCAATCCATGACAGTGATTACCCTTTTTCATGTTCAGATGGTCCTCTCTCTCTCTCCATCGGGATTCTATTCAGTTTGGCTGCTAAGTCCTTTTAATGCAATGCTGGCTGTCTTTGATGGTTTCCTTGCTTTCTAGTTTGACACTATGTTTCAGGCTCATCTTGGACACTTCTTGCCTCAGCTCTAGGATCAGCTTTTTTCCAAGGAGACCTGGTTTCTTTTAGTGAGAAATGGTATTTGGAGATCGGAGGCTGGGCCCCCGGGGCACTCTTCTCATTGGGTTGGATATCGTTTCTCCTCCTTTTCAGTGGACACAGCCAGAGATAGGAAATCTGTGTCTCTCTAGATATAGATACAGATCGATTGTGTGTATGTTTTTTTAAGGTAAAATACATCATGAGTTTATACTGATGCGCCACAAGGCTTTTACTTAACTTCATTCATTTTACATCAGTATTTGCTTTCTCTCAAACTGAAAATAGCAGTTCTCACTCACACCAACACAATTTACTCATTTACTTTATCCCACACTACACTTGCAATAATTTCCAAACCAAAATGCCAGTGACACTGTAACAGTATGCTTACTGAAAACGTTTAAAGTTTGTTTTTTTTTTAAATGTTGTGTGTTTAGTTTTGTATTGGTTTTTAATCCACTGGGCTAGAGACAGACAATTGTATTACAACATGTTAGGGTCCCTTGGAATGGTTACAGTCTGTGTGTTTATGCCAGTAACTGGATATACATTTGAGTTCATTGATGTTAACTTGAAACTTTCTAAAAGGCTTTGGAAAAGTGATTCTTGTTCAATAATTATATAAAAATATTTAAGTTTTCCTGAAATAAAACCCACAAAACAAGATAAAGTCATTGAAGTCTGTCTTACGTGCCTGTCTGCTTTATTTTGTCCTTTCTCTGTGCATAACCATTCTTATACATATCCTTCATTTTTATTATAAGCAATCATATTATTTAGGTAGGGTTCTTTTTTGTTTTTTTGCTCCAATAGATCTATTCATTTATTTATTTAGAGACACAGTCTCACTTTGTCACCCAGGCTGGAGTACAGTGGTACGATCTTGGCTCACTGTAGGCTTGACCTCTTAGGTTCAAGCAATCCTCCTGCCTCAGCCCCCCAGGTAGTTGGGATTACAGCTGTGCACCACCATGCCTGCTATTTTATTGTTTTGTTTTGTTTTTTCAGCCAAGCCTCGCTCTGTCATCCAGGCTGGAGAGCAGTGGCACCATCTTGGCTCACTGCAGCCTCTGCCTTTTGGGTTTAAGCAATTCTCATGCCTCAGCCCCCTGAGTTGAGTAGATAGGATTACAGATGTGTGCCATCACACCCAGCTAATTTTTGGAGTTTTGGTAGAGACAGGGTTTTGCCATGTTGGCCAGGCTGGTCTTGAACTCCTGGCCTCAAGTGATCCACCTGCCTCGGCCTCCCAAAGTGCTGGGAGGTGTGAGCCACAACACCCAGCATTCCAATAAGAATATTTGCATTAATTCCTTAATATAATACCCTTTGTGTCCCCCACACTTTTCTTAGCTGCTGTTTATTGGTTTCCAGCTCTGAGTGATTTTGAAATTCTTAGTAATAACCCCTACTTTCTTCTTTTCTTCTCTGGCCATCATTTGATTTAAAGTAATATCCTTTTACTCCCACTTAACATCTGTATCAGTGGGCTTATTCTCTTTCCTTTCGTATTCTTCCCGTGTGTGTGTGTGTGTGTGTGTGTGTGTGTGTGTGTGTGTGTGTGTTTGTGTTTTAATCATTGTACTGTCTACATTGTCAGAGCACACAGTCATTATATTGTTCTGGCTATATGTAACATTGTTTCTGTCTTTCAGTAATAGATCACAGCTGATTATGTGTTAAATGCTCACCCAGTCAGTGCCTTTCTAGCCAGGCTGGTTGTCTGACCCTTCTCCATTGCAGATTACTAAGGGTTTCTGCAAACTATTCCTTGGGTCCTTGCATATTCATAACAGATTGTTGTTGGCTTGAAGGTCATTTTGGCTAGGTATAAAATCTGTAAGAGCCTTGGCTTAGTTGTCTTTCATGAGTGTCATGCTATTGACTTCTAGTATGAAGCCTGGCTCTTGAAAAATCTGATGACACTCTAATTTTCTGTCCCTTATAAGTAACTCAATTATTTTACCTGAGGGTCCAGCACTTTCTGTTTTGTTTTTTGGTGGTGGATGGGGGTTGGTGTGTGTGTGTGTGTGTTGGGGGGAGGGGCTTCTTTCCTAGGTCAGTTTTCTCAGGTGCATGGAGTATTCTGTCAATATATAGTTTCAAAATTTTTTCTACTTCTAGAAATTATGCTTGAGTCATGATTTTAAGCATTTGCTGTTTTTGTGGCTTTGGTTTTCTTCTTCAAAGGGTCTTATTATAATGTTATGTTTGATTTTCCTTGCTCATCTTCCCCTCTGAGTCTTCCTCCTGAACTCTGTTTCTTTCCTCATTTCTTTTTGATGTCTAACACTTTCTCCTTTCCATTTTTAAGCACTCCTCAAGGATTATCTGTTATGTGTATTCCCTCTTGGGTTGCTTCTTATCCGGTCTTCATCTCGAAAATGGATTTTTTTTCCTTTTACTTCAAATTCTTTCCCATGTTTTTTTGCCTCTCTCTATCCAAATATTTCTTTTCTCCAATCACTTCATTTCTGAATGTTTTTGTTGGAATTAGTGTTCCTTTATCTCTTCTTATTTCCTCATTTTCTTTTAGCTCTTTTGAAATATTAATATTAAATTTTCATCTGTTTTGTGGGCATGTCACTGTGGTAAAAATGCTATTCTGAGTTTTCTTCTTCTAATAACTGTGCACTGCATTTGACCACAGTCCTGTTTTGTTACTCATTTTTATGTGGAATGAGTTTTCCTGTATTTTTAGGGATAAGAGATGGGCCAGAAAATCTCTTCTAGTGTTTAGGCTGTAGAACTCTATCTTCTGTTGTTTTCTGGAAGGATACAATACAGCCTGTATTTTCTTAGCTTCATCTTCTCTGCTTCCCTTCACTTGGATCTGCCCCCTCCCTTCACTTTGACTAAATTATTACTGGCATGTTCAATTTGGATTCTCTCGAAAGTTTCTTCTCAAGGTGATTTGGTCATGGAAGGAAGCTTAGTTTTATTGGTCTCAAGACGTCCCTGACTCCATAGCACCTAAACACCTTCATACCTTCCCAGGGTTCCTTGTTCTCACCCCATGAATTGGATTCTACAGTATTCACTTGCCTGTGGTGCTGCTGTGCTAAAAATAGCTCATCCACCTGCTCACAGTGCGGTAAGGACATTTGAAAACTTGGGATTCCTTTGTCCCAAAACCTTCAGAGGCCCACTGCCTCTCCTCCAACTTTCTCTTGCACAGATGTTGCTTCTGCCTGGTTCTGTTGCTATAAACAGTTCAACCACACCTGTTCCTGTCTTCAGGTTTGTGGAACACGCAGTAACCTCATTTTGTCTTGGTGTTGTTTTTGGTTGTGCAATCCCAGTTTCTCTGTTTTTGTTGTCATTTGTGTTGTTATTGCTATTGTTATTGGCCGGGAGGAGGAGGGCAGGGATTCTGAAAAAAATATTTTAAACTATGCTATCTTTGCCATTGGCACCATCATCTTCCCTGAATCCCCACGTTATTTTCTTTTTTCTTTTGAGACAAGGTCTCACTCTATTGCCCACTCTATAGGCTGGAGTACAGTAGTGCTATCTCAGCTCACTGCAAACTCTGACTCCTGGGTTCAAGCAATCCTCCCACCTTAGCCTCCCAAGTAGTTAGGACAACAGGTGTGTGCCACCACACCCAGCTAATTTTTTGTATTTTTGGTAGAGATAGGATTTCGCCAGGTTGCCCAGGCTGGTCTTAAACTCCTGACCTCAGGTGATCTGCCTTCCTCAGCCTCCCAAAATGCTGGGATTACACGCATGAGCCACTGCACCCAGCCACACTTTAATTTTTTCATAGTGCTTGAGAATATGTTCCTGCTAAATACTAATGCTTCTGGATTAAACCTCAAATACTTCCAAATGCGAAAAGTTTGGTTTCAATCAGATTTTTTAGTAAATATTTTTTAAGGACAACAAAACAGGAAAGTGACAAAGTGCCTTAAAAAACAAAACCAGCTCGATTTGTTATTTGTTTAACATATGTCGAAAATAAAATTGGTGCATGTATCTTTTCTAAATTAACACAGTATGAAACCAGCCACTACTAATTCACCAGAAGACACCGTGGAGATCAAGTTTAGGCTTGGTTAGGACCCTGGACTCTGAGTAAATGGTAGCTCTGAGGTTGAAAAAGCCCCCTAACTCACTCTGGTACACATTCTGATTGGCCAGTCAGCATCCTCACCCCACTTCAACCCTTATTTCCCCCTGAAAAGAAGTCTCTACCTCTGAGAATTGACTCATTATAACCTTACAAATGTAGTTGTCAAATTGCCATTGATAATCACATTTTTGTTTTTGGCTTTTACTAGCTAGATAGTAATACTACAAAGGAACGCTCTGCTTTGTCTATTCTGTCCTTTTCACATTCTTGGGGGCCCTTCATACCATGCAACACAGGATGGGCAAACGTGCTTCTTATAGTGTATGTTAGATCTAGCACCTTTTGGCAAAGGGTCTTGTTTCCTGTGCAATTTAAATTTAGATCCACTGAGAATCTGAGAAATCCAGTAATGAAAGAGTAACTTTGGAGTTTCCTCTTTTGGAAGCTTTCTTTATTAAATTCTATTAATGACTCTGTTAGACTCGACTCCCATCTTATACAAGAGACTCCAGAATAGCAATTTGAATTGCTGCTTAGTCCCTCTTACAAAGTCACTCCTTCATTCCACATTGATTGAGTGCCTCCCATGTACAGGCTGATGGGGCTTATGTACAGAACCACTGCATTCTTTTTCATTCTGTTATTTTAAGAGTTTATTGATAGTCCATCGCCTAAGAAGTCTTATAAATATTTTTCTGAGATCCTCCTTGCTGGATTTATAAGTGTAAATCATTCTTGGACAAAATGTACAGTATACACAGTAAGTGGACCACTCATCTGATTATATGTGCTCCGAGTCTACAGAAAGACAATATCTTGGTATGTTTCAGGAGACTTGTAAAGATGAGTTGTAGGACTCTTCATCTCTAATTAAAATTTACTGTCTAGAGGGAAATGGATTGAACATCACCTTTACCTTTCTTTTGACAACAATGAAACCTGACCCAAACATGGCACTAAATGTATTATTTCAGTATCAGTGGCCTATGATGTGTTGTAATATTTTGGATAGAAAAGAATTAAACAAGAAACTTTTATTTCTGCTTAAAAAAAAAGTCAACGGAGTCCATTGTTATCTTTCTTGGCTTTTCAGGTGGCAGAAATTGGGTGTCAGGTCCTATAAGATGGGGTTTCCCAACCCCGGGACCATGGACTATTAGGGGCCTTTGGGCTGTTAGGAACTGGATGGCACAGCAGGAGGTGAGCGGCCGGTGAGCCAGCATTCTGCCTGAGCTCCACCTCCTGTCAGGTCAGGGATAGAGCATTAGATTCTCATAGGAATGTCAACCCTATTGTGAACTGCACATGTGAGGGATCTAGGTTGCACCCTCTGTACAAAAATCTAATGCCTGATTCCCCTACCCCCAGCCCGATGGACCAGTGCCAGAAAGGTTGGGGCCCACTGCTATAAGAAGTCCTGACCTGCCAGGCGCGGTGGCTCATCCCTGTGATCCCAGCACATTGAGAGGCTGAGGCGGGTGAATCATGAGGTCAGGAGATCGAGATCATTCTGGCCAACATGGTGAAACCCTGTCTCTACTAAAATACAAAAAATTACCTGGGCGTGGTGGATGGCATCTGTAGTCCCAGCTATTCAGGAGGCTGAGGCAGGAGAATTGCTTGAAGCTGGGAAGGCGGAGGTTGCAGTGAGCTGAGATCAGGCCACTGAACTCCAGCCTGGTGACAGAGTGAGACTCCGTATAAAAAAAAAAAAAAAAAAAGTCCTGACCAGAAGTGCCACATCTTCCTATAGCATGATGCTGCTTCTTGAATACCCACAGTAGTCAAGGCCAGAGTTAGCATGGCACCCTCTTCCCCAGACAAGGTCCACAGACAATGCATTTCAAAATATAGGAAGCTCTCCTTACACTCTCTGCCACCTAGCTTCCATGGTTATCAAATAATTATACTTTATGCTGAGCCAACTTATGCATTTAGGAAGAGATGAACAGAAATTATATCCTCAAATGGGCTGGAACAACAGGGAATACCAATAATTTGTAAGTTAATCAAATTATAATTAAAGCAGGAAGAGAAACAGGGAGCTTTGATTATCTGTGTTTTCTGTTAGAAAATAATACAGCAAGGAGTTTGAGACCAGCCTGACCAATATGGTAAAACCCCGTCTCTACTAAAAATACAAAAATTAGCTGGGTGTGGTGGCATGTTCCTGTAGCCCCAGCTACTTGGGAGGCTGAGACAGGAGAATTGCTTGAACCTGGGGGGTGGAGGTTGCAGTAAGCTGAGATCGCGCCATTGCACTCCAGCCTGGGTAACAGAGGCAAGACTCCGTCTCAAAAAAAAAAAAAAAAAAAAGAGAAAGACAACAAAAATATAAAAGTATCCAGGGAGTTTTATGAGTTCTGTAGGTATCTGGCAGAACAGTAAGGTTCTAAGTCGTCCCTTTGATTTCCAGCCATGTCTGGCCTCTGCCTCCCGTGGCCCTGCCTTCTGACTTGCTGTTTGCTCAGCTCCTTAGTGCGTGGGAAGAGCAGAAACATCAGGTGAAGAGCACCGAGATCTGCTGTGCACCTGTGCTGCGCAGCCATTCCCATGTATACATGTGTAGCTTTGGGGTTTGCCCTTTGATGGAACTTATCTGCACCAAATACCCTTCTATGGGGGTGGTGCCAGTTTGCACTCCCACCCTCAGCCAGTACAGGCTAATCACAAATGGAACAATCAGAGTGGAAAGTAGCAGCCTCTGGTTTCCAAATGGGAGAGAGCCTCGGGGCTCAATCCTCCAGCCTAGTCTGCGCTTTGTTGATGTCTTCAAACCATCTCAAAGCCATGACACCTTCTCCAGCCTGGGCCTTTTCTTTGAACTCAGGCTTGCATATCCCACTGACTCTCAACTGGCTCCAGTGGGATGAACTCTTGATATTCTACCCCAGTCTGCTCCTCCCACTGTCTTCCCATCTCCTTCCGGTGGCTCAGGCCAAAGTCTTTGACGTTGCCCTTGACGCCTGTTTTTCTCCTACACAATCCCTCTGGTCCACACTGCCAGCATCTCTTGGTTGGAGCTCCTTAGTAACCTCCTGACTAGTCCTTCTCCTTCAGCAGCCAGCGTGAACTGGTGAGAACGTCCTTCAGACCCTGTAGTTCCTCTGATCAAAACCCTCCAGCACCTCACAGCTCACACCCAGAGTGAGAACCTCAGGCTTTGTCATGGCTCTGAGAACTTGCCACCCCCACCCTCTGACTTTGTTTCCTGCTTCCCACTCCCTTTACTCAGCGAACACCACCTGGATGCTGTTCCTCCCAAACGCCACGCAGAGCGCACCTCAGGACCTTGGGACCTTCTGTTCTTTCTGCCAGGAAGGCTCTTCCCCCGGTCACCACATTGTCATCCACTTCTCTTTCTTCCGGCTTTTTTTCCTCAAAAGTGACTGTCTCTGTGAGGCCTTTTTTGATGGACAAGCTTGAAAAACTTGTCATGCATACCACCGCCCGAGTTCCCTTTTCTGCTTAGCATCTATCAACATTTAATGGAAATTACTTCATTACAAATCTTTTATTTCCATGAGGATAGATAATTACTTGTTTTGTTCATTATTCTTTCTCAGCATCTAGTACAGTGCCTGGCAGATAGATGCTCGATAAATATTGATGTAATTGGTTAAGAGGGTGTTAATAATAATATAAAACTAGTATTTATTTGGCAACTACTATAAGTCAGCCACTGGGGAACCTCACAGAAGGCCGGGTGCAGTGGCTCACCCCTGTAATTCCAACACTTTGGGAGGCCAAGGTGGGCAGATCACCTGAGACCAGGAGTTCAAGTCCAACCTGACCAACATGGTGAAACCCCGTCTCTACTAAAAATACAAAAATTAGCCAGGCATGGTGGAAGGTGCCTATATTCCCAGCTACTTGGAAGGCTGAGGCAGGAGAATCGCTGGAACCCAGGAGGTGGAGATTGCAGTGAGCCGATATCGAGCCATTGCACTCCAGACTGGCCGAAAGAGCAAGAGTCTGTCTCAAAACAAACAAAAACCCAGCACAACCTCACAGCAACCTAGTGGGTGAGCGCTGTTACTCTAGTTTTGCAGGTGAGAAAATTGAGCCCTAGAGACATGAGGTAACTTGCTTCAGGTCTCATGGTTAAGTGGAACCTGGGCCCTAACAGTCCACCTCCAGAGCCTGCACCTTCAGCCACTGCTCCACCGCCTCTGCTAGGAGACGGCCCGAGGACATTCCTTAGCCAGCTTCCGCTTGCTTCTTGCCCCCCGCAGTCCGCCCGTCTCCTGCCCGGTCAGCAGTGATTTTCATGCTGTCCCACGTCACTGGACCAGTTGTGTTTTCAGTTGCAGCTCTCCTCTCAGTTTCTCTGCGGCTTTGCCAGTGCGGCTCTCCCTCCTGTCTAAATACCCTCCTCTCTCGGCTTCCTTCACACCACTGTCTTCTGGTGCCCTTTCTGGCCCCTCCTTCCTAAGTCTTCAGGCGTTCCCTTTCTACCTGCTTTCTATGCCTCTAAGTGTTGGAGTTCCTCATGGCTTAGTCTCTAGACCACTTCACTTCTCCAGTTAAGTTTTTCTGCTACATAATCTCATCCAAACTCTGTGCCTTGATGGACCCATGACTCCCGCATCCATGTCTCTAGGCCCGATCTCTCCTCATCTTTGGGCCTGTGTCTCCAGCTGCCTGCTCTGCAGCTCCTGTTGGGTACCACAGTATCACCTGAACTCAGCCTGTTCAAAGCCAAAGTTATAACCATCACCATCACACCAAACCCCATCTATCCACGTATTCCCCATCTCAGCCATTGGCGTCATCTGGTGCCTTAAAGTCTTCCTTGAAGCGTTTCTCTCCCTCTTCCTGTGCATCTAATGTGTCACCAAGTCCTACTGATGCAGCCTCCTCCAAGTCTTTTGAATGCTCTCCCTCTCTCCAGGCCGACTGTCTCCATTCTAGTCCTAAAATCCACCTTCTCCTAGGAGCCACAGCTTCCCTTGCCTTCTTAAACCACTTCCAACTGTTCCCATCACCCTGTTCTTTTCTTTGACAGCATTTTTTTTTTTTTTGAGACAGAGTCTCACTCTGTTGCCCAGGCTGGAGTACAGTGGCGCCATCTTGGCTCACTGCAATCTCGGCCTCCCTGGTTCAAGCAATTCTCCTCCCTCAGCTTCCTGAGTAGCTAGGACTACAGGTGCATGCCATCATGCCTGGCTTTTTTTTTTTTCTTTTTAGTAGAGGCTGGGATTCACCATGTTGCCCAGGCTGGTCGAGAACTTGTGAGCTCAGGCAATCTGCTTATCTCGGCCTCCCAAAGGGCTGGGATTACAGGCATGAGCCACTGTGCCTGGCCGACAGCATTTTTTACATATAAAAAGAGGTCTTTGTGTGATTATGTCATGAATGTCTTTTCTCCCCAACTAAGAAGCCCTATGGGAGCAGAGAGCTTCCTGTTTTCCCATTCAATCCTTAGCTCCTGGCAGCACAGTGCCTGGCGTATGGTAGATTCTCCATAAATATTTGATTTGTTGAGTGAAAAACTTAGATATATTAAATGATAGATCAAGGGAGAATGAAGAATCACTCAGAAGCAGATAGAAAATTGTGCTTTGTGGTACGGCACCATCATGAATGGACTGTTAAAGATAATACACACTGAGTCATCAAAGAAACATTAACATTCATTCTCTATTTTAAAAGCAAGGTACAAAAATATAGAACTAAATAAACAGAACTCAGGAACATTTCCATTCAGTAAGCAAAGTTTTAGAAGGGAAAGAGAAATTAAGTTCGCATCATGTCCCAATAGCACAGATCAATGCTTTCCATCCAGTTCTGAGGACAAAGACAGCACCTCCTCTCCCCTCCCTGCCAGTGGAGGCTGAGGTAGCACAGGTAATTGAAATTACAGTGACTAAGGAGAGGGGTTGATTGATTTGCACACCATCTCTTTTCTTTGATAGTGGAGGAATTGCCAAAAAAGACTAAAAATGGGCAACAGGAAAAGGGAGAAACAGTAAGAATCTTGGATAATCTTCCACTAGATAATTAAGACTTAACCGGGTCTGTTTTGATGTGTGCACATGTTTCTGTACATGGAAAAGGATGAACCCACAAATATTATAAATGCCAATTTCTGAAGGTTTTTGGAAAATGTAACCCATAGCATATGGTATCAAATTAATTTGGGGTTTTACTTGTCTCAGTCTGATTTGGGCACATTGAATTATGAGATAATAGTTTGGCATCTGTGTTTGCTGAGTGCTTGTTGTAAGTTTCTCAATTTCACGGAAATTCTCTGAGGTTAGAGGATGCATCGTGGCCCTCGTTTGGCAGAGGAGGAGGTAGGGGCACAGAGCCAATCAGTGGGTCGCCTGAGCTCTGGCAGGAACTCCTGGGCAGAGCTGCTGAGACCCGGGTCTGCAGACTGGCACTCTGGCTTCACTATTTCTGCCCTTCCTTTGAGCACTTTTCTTACTTTTGTTCTGTTTCATGCCACTTAATGCACCTGTTTCATCATGCTGCCTGTCACAGTGTTAGAGGAAGGAATTTAAAACAGAATGGGTCATGTTTGACAGTAAAGAGCTGTGCAGCTGAATTCCATCAAGACCATGTGCTTGCAGCCCCAACGGTGTTAAAACTTTCAAATGATGCTTTACCACAGCTTCCCTGGGCTGCAGGTGACAAAGGGGTGCTTAGCCAGGAAGGACATCTCTCTTTACTTGTAGGGGCAGGTTGCTGTTTTTTGCCCACCTCAAAAATCTCCTAAGAGCACTCAGTTCTGCTTTTGTTCCTTAAAGTCAACAACTATAAAATTTAATTTAATATTGAACAGCTGTTTGTCTTGCAGTCCAGGTGAAAGTTGAGATATCAGCTAATTGTGCTAAAGTTTCCAGTAAAGAAGTATTCAGAAGGTGTAGATCACCAATTACCTCTTGGCAGAGCTGTGAACTAATAGCTAGTAGCAGTAGTAGATACTGT
The DNA here is from genome assembly GCA_028533165.1 of Leontopithecus rosalia. Taxonomy (NCBI): domain Eukaryota; kingdom Metazoa; phylum Chordata; class Mammalia; order Primates; family Cebidae; genus Leontopithecus; species Leontopithecus rosalia. The sequence continues at coordinate 11,136,257 of CM052651.1, forward strand.
ACTCAGATGCCCCATGAAATGCAAAAGATTCTACACTTTATTCCATAAAGCATGGCTATAGGACAACGTCTACTACGTGACTAATATTGAAATATTTATAGATTTTGAAAAGATTTCTTCAACCTGCCTTTCTCACCCTGTGGCTAAATCTGAGGCACAAAGGAAAATAATAATAGAAAACCCATACTCACTGCATTGTTGCGGTAGATCCAGCTGCATGCTGCACAGCACAAGATCTTTGCACTTGTTTTGAGCAGAATTATTGCTGTATATTCACTCTGAGAGGTGGGGATGGAACTGTGTAGTGCCTCAGAAAATATCAAGAGTTTTAAAACATTAGTTTTGAGAGATTGAAATACATAGAAACTCAGAATGTTTGAATGTCAGCCCAGACGTTGGCAGACTTCCATTCAGATTTCGTTGTGAGTAAAATGTGTACTCCGTGACTGGGTTCAAGCCCTTCATAGTTTATAAGCAAATCTCTCTGCTTTTTCTAGATCATTACAAAAAAAAAAGAAGAAAAGAAAAGAAAAGAAAAAAGAAATAGGTTAAGCAAATTTTGTGTTGGTGCTTATGTGTGCACAGACATGCATGAGGCCTCCGCATCTTCCAAACTTGGAAAGCATATTTTAACAGCACAAATATATCTACATGTTTGATCTATATCAGGGCCTCTTTTTTTCCCTCTTCCTTGCATGCTTTTTAATTATATAGTTTAAATGTTTTAACTATTAAATCTGTTTGGTCTTCAAGCTGTAAACATCACACGCAGCTAATAAGCTTTAGGAAAGAAAAGGAAATTGACATTTAGTATAGAGGTTCTACAAAACCAATGGAAAACTATGCAAATGAGCTATGGAACAGACAGATTTGCATATCCTCGTTGATTTTGTGATGATATTCTCAGCATGAGCCTGGCAGCCTTGCCTTTTTACCTCTTGGGTTGATGCATGTACTGGTGGTAGAGCCCTGAGGGTCAATTTAACAAGTGTAACATTGTGATTTTCCATGCGGTTTCTCAGAACCACTGAGCAAAATGCAGCAATAACTAGTGACAGAGGAAATCGATTTTTGAAGTAAATACTTTTGGAGGAGGGGAAGAAGGTACGTTCCCTTAATATTTAATGTTGCCAAAGCAGGTTGAACAAGTTTTTTTGTTAGTGCCATTTGGCTTTTCAAAATAAATAGATTATCCACCGCTTTCTGGTTACCCTCACATGTTTACCATCAAAACTCCTGCACGGAGACCAGTCCTCTTTTGCAAACTGTCTTTGACTTCCCTGCAATCTCTCATCAGAAAAGCAGGCTAAGGAATCTGGTTTTGCCCCCATCCTGTTAGAATAATAAATAGTAGCTTCATGGCCAAGTTGTGTATTTATTTAATCCATCATTGTATTGATAGTGCTTGATGTACTGGCTATGAATGCACAGTTGCATGGTGGCAAAGAAAGATTCTGATACCATCGAGATCTTGATTTGAACTCAACTCTGGCAGTTCTCCCTGCCTTAGTTTCTCGCTCGTAAATGGGGGTCATGAGGTAGTTGTGAGAATTAAATGAGAGACTATGTAAATTGTTATCGTACTCCCTGGAATATAGTTAAGTATCTAATAGATAGCATCACTATTTTAAAACACCTTCAAAATTATACTCAAGTTTTACTTCTGCAAAACCAAGGTAGCTTTCTTCAGAAAAAAAACGAAATGAACTTCACCTCTGAAATGTACTTGGAAAATTTCAGAGGGTCTTTTCCAAGTTGATATAAAGCACTTCTGAAGTAAATTTGCCCATTTCTGCCCACACCAATCTTATAACATTCCAGGAATAAAATCTGCACTCGAGTTTAAAAATAAAATGGGTGGAACAAACTGAATTAGAAGTCCTTGGCAGACATCCCCCCGGCAGAATGTTCTCTCAATTGGTGGTATCGCAATAAAAGAGATGTATATTTTTTAGTCTGCCCTTCCTCCCTGATAACTTCAGCCGGTTGTATTTCTCTATTCTAAAAACCTGGTATGCTTGGATTTAATCTCACCACTCCTTCTATCTAGACTCCTATCCCTACACCCACTTCCCCCCAAAAAACCCCACATCCGCACACACCCTCCTTCCCCAGAAAACATGGAGGCGAGGCGAGCCGCTCTCTGATACAAATATGTGCATTCAGGACTGTGCTGAGGAAGGTCACAGAAACATAAGAGGGCTCTGCTGTTTTCAGTTGTAAAGACTGCCGAGAAAGAACAACAACAAAAATCTCGAATGCATTCACGTTTCTCCTGCCTCTGTTTTCCTTCTGTAAATATTCAAACCCTTTTTAGGGTTTTGATAATGTGCTATCCCAGCAAACACCACGAACCTTGGATGTACACAGGCTTCCCAAATCGCATAGGAATGACTCAGTCGAGAGTTATAGATACACACACACACACACGCACATGCACACACGCGCACATACACACACACCAGCAGCACCAGCCGTTGCACCCCTGTCATCGCCATCAAAATTATGTAAAAACTAGACATTCTCCTCTCCCTTACATAGTCAGTTGCATCTTTCCCAAAAATGGAAGGGGAAAAAGCTTTCTTTGGCTGAGCCATATGCAAAAAATTATGGAACATCTGTGTAAGTAACAACATACAACAAGACAAATTATTGGTGGTAAAAGGCAAAGCCCTTGTTTCAAAAACATGTCTGGAAATAGTGTGTATACAGAACCTTCCTTTGTGCTAATTACTCATAATAACTGTCAGCTTCGTGTACCACAGGCTGGGCTGTTAATAACTAGTGGTCGCGGTACGGTGTTCTTTTTCTTTTCCCTTTCTTTTTTTTTCCTATCCTTCCTTCCCTCTTTCCTGCCTTCTCTTTGGTTGCTGTTGCACAAACCATATAGCCTTATTCCATAAGTTGCTGGAAGACCAAATCAGAAGCGTGGGGGATTTGGGGACTCAAGACATCTTGGAGTGTGCTAGTGGACAAATGCCCCTTCACCCCTGATGTGACCATTTCCCTCCAACACTTGTCTGAGGAGGGTGGGGACTTTGAAGTCAAGAAACTTGTCAGTAAACTTCAGAATTTTTTTCTGTTCTCAGTCTCAGCACCCGCCACAAAAATAATGTCACTCCAGGCGAATTTAGTCGCTTACGGATTCTGAGTCTTATTGTGATTTTGCCTGAGTGGCAAGCTTTTCAGGCACGTGTACTTAAAAATGTGATGTGGTGAAATTTGCCTCCAGCTAGGAATCCACAGACCTGGATTTGAGCTCCACGTCCCACAGTTACCACATGATCTCCAGAGAAGAGTCACTGAACTGCCTGTGCCTCCATGCCCCCATTTGTCAAGAGGGAGGTGGTAATACCTGCCTGTGGTTTTTATGTGGATCGAATGGGGCTAAAACTAATAGAAACACAGAGTGTGTCTATGATAAGAGAAACTCCAGCCAGGCGCGGTGGCTCATGCCTATAATCCCAGCATATTGGGAGGCCGAAGAGGATGGATCACCTGAGGTCAAGAGTTCGAGACCAGCGTGGCCAACATGGCAAAACTGTGTCTCTAGTAAATATACAAAAATTAGCCCGGCATGGTGGTGCACACCTGTAATCCCAGCTACTCAGGAGATGGAAGCATGAGAATTACTTGAACCTGGGAGGTGGAGGTTGCAGTGAGCCAAGATCGCACCACTGCACTCCAGCCAGGGGGTTAGAATGAGACTCTTAAAAAAAAAAAAAAAAAAAAAAACTTCTGATGCTATTACTGCTATTGTTTTATGCTAAAAGGGCTCCAAACATCCTGTTATTGCCCACTGTCAAATTTCTATGTATATTTTGCAGGGCCAGTGAGAAACTCACGGTCTCTACAGTCAATAAGAAAAAATAAGTTTGAAAGAACTGAGGATCTCTATAGTGAAGAAATAATAGGGCAGAGAGTTTAAATTTGGAGTTCTTAGGAAGAGATGCACCAGGGCCACCACATGGCCCTAGTGTCTCCTCCCATCAGTGTCATCTGCCTCCATCACCTAGTGAGGAGGGAACAGGTGGCCAGGGTGGCCAGCAGGTGACCTCCTCGCCTCCACCACTGCTCCACTGGCGGCCTATGTCCCAGCCAAACTTTACTCCACATTGTAATTTTTTTTTAAAGACAGTCTCCCTCTATCGCCAGGCTAGAGTGTAGTGGCGCGATCTCAGCTCACTGCAACCTCTGCCTCCCGTGTTCAAGTGTTTCTCCTGCTTCAGCCTCCCAAGTAGCTGGGACTACAGATGCATGCCACCACGCCCAGCTGATTTTTGTATTTTTAGTAGAGATGGGGTTTTACCATGTTGGCCAGGTTGGCCTCTGATCTCTTGACTTCGTGATCTGCCTGCCTCAGCCTCCAAAGTGCTGGGATTACAGGTATGAGCCACCACACATTGTAATTGTACAATGAGCCCTGCTCACATTGTAATTCTAACCTTCTCTGCACATTCATTGCCGTGTATCCCTCCATCTGACTCAGCCCATCAAAAGCCTTTCCCTACTTGAGAACCCAGCTCCCATCTCCTCTTCCACAAACCCTTCCAACCACTAACCCATTAACCTCTCCCCGCTTGGGGTTTCAGAGTCCCTTTATTGTTTATGGTAATGAGAAAGCATCACAGTCGGCTGGTGATGTGTAGTCAGTGGAGTGAATGTGTTAGCAGAGAAGGGTGGACCAGGAGGTGACAGTTGGGTGTTAGCTGGAGTGAGCCTGCCTGGGTTCAAATCTCCCTCTGGCATCAGCTTGTGCTGTAATTGGGGTAAACACTGAACCTCTCCCTGTCTCCTTTCCTCATTCGTGAACTTGGCTTAATAATGATAGCTGCCTCACATAGTTGTCACGATGATTAAATGAATGTCAAGCTCTTATAACAGTGCAAGCACTTAAGAAATATTATGTTGGTGCAAAAGTAATTGCGATTTTGCCATTACTTTCAGTGGCAAAAACTGCAGTTACTTTTGCACCAACCCAGTATTTGCTATTAATAGTCCTGGTCGGTCGGGCATGGTGGCTCACCCCTGTAATCCCAACACTTTGGGAGGCTGAGGCAGGTGGATCACCCGAGGTCCGGAGTTTGAGACCAGTCTGGCAAACATGGTGAAACCCCATCTCAACTAAAAATACAAAAATGTGCTGGGCATGGGGGTGTGGGCCTGTAGTCCCAGCTACTGTAGAGACTGAGTCAGGAAAATCACTTGAACCCAGGAGGCAGAGGTTGCAGTGAGCTGAGATCGCACTATTGCACTCCAGCCTGGGTGACAAGAGCAAAACTTGGTCTCAAAAAAAAAAAAATCCTGGTATACTAGAGACCAGAGGCCATGTCTTGTCCATGCTTTTATATGTTGCAATCATATTTTACATATAGAAAAGACCCAGTTCATAAACATTAAAGTCAGTATCAGATACGTTTATTAACAGAAAATCTGTTCCTTTGAATCAGCTCAATAACTCAAGAGTGCAGCTGAGAACCCCTCCCACGGTCCCATCCCTCTAGTCACTGAAATTCTGTGGGGAATTTTTATAGAGCGTTTCAGAACAGAGCATTTCATGACAACCCTGGAATCCTATGGAATACATTTTCAATCATCTTTCTGCATCTGCTTTCATTTTTGGGTGTACATAGCAGACACTCGTGATGAGGCATGTGCCTGTGTGTGCCCTGCTGTTTTGTAGAAGCTGAATGGAAGCCTGGGAGTTGTATCTGCCTGAAAACTTCCATGCTGGCTTCTGGAGCTCAACGCCTGAAACACTAGAGGCAGTTGAGGTCACTTTGAAAACAGAAACCTTGATGTTCTCCTCAAACTTTAGAGGCATTTACAACAAATCACACGAATGCGAGTGGAAAAATCAGGAATGTGGACCACCCTGTCTTAGGGATTTTGTCTTTGTATTGTGTGTGAGTGTGTTTATGAATGTGTGTGTTTAAACTTCAGGCAATAAGAGTAGTTTTCCACTTAGAACCAGCTAACTGTGTAAAATTTACCTCTGTGATTCTAATTTCGCTCCCCCTGCCATGGGCAAGTTGACAATGTCTGAATGTCTGAAGTGATTTTTGCTTGTCACGACTGGGGAGGAGCTACCAGCATCTAGTGAGTAGAAGCCAGGAATTCTTCTAAACACCCCACGACACACAGCACAGCCCCCACCACAAAGAACCAAACAGCACAAGATGTCAACAGTGCCTTGGCTGAGGAACCCTGGTTTACCTTAACCATAAAAGGACAATTTGAATGCCCAGGGAGGAATGTCTGCCACATCTGTACTGGAGAGTCTCCAGTCAAGGACATGAAGATGGACCATGCCCTGAGCTGTGTTTCAGGAATGCTCTGTCTCATCCCCTTTCTCCCAAATAACTTCTTATTCTTAAATGTTCACTAGTGAATAGCACAAGCAGGAGGCTGGATACCATGATAACTTAGGAAATCGACCATTTCTTTGTTATTTACAAGATAAATGTCTATGCTGAAGGTTTAGGGACCCAGAGTACAACTGAATTGTTTTATAAATGCATCTGAAATCTGTTGTTTTGAAGGAAAAAAGAAAAACCTGAAGAATGATTAAGAAGCCATAGAGAATCCACAGGCTCTAAGGCATGTGAATAATGCCTTTCCATGGTTCACTACGGAGCCTTTCCTTGTGTAAAGAATGCCTCCTGCTCTTCTTTGGCATGCAATCCAGTCCATGAGAATAAACTTCATTGGTAGGGGGCGGGGCTTTAGGTGAGCAACGTTCAAGGGCTTGTTCTGAGCTTGACCTCCGCTGGCAGATTATTTCTGGCCACTTTAATCTCGATCTTGCCTCAACCTGGTTGTCGTGGGGTTTTTTGGGTTTTTTTTGTTTGTTTGTTTTTTCTCCAGTTTCTGAATCTTATAGTTATACAAGTCAAGATACATCTACGAGATGGGGAAAAAGATTGAAGCAGCAAGGGGATGCTGGATAGAGGGAAAGGAAAACAAGAAAGATGCAGCAGACAAGGCAGAGAGAGAGAGGCAGATAGAAATGTACAAATGGAGGCCACTTGGTTAAAGTGTCCTGGACTTTTCAGCAAGAGGTTTTGCTGCCAGTGTCTCTCCATTCTTCTCTCTGTCTGTCTCTCTGTCTCTCTGTATCTCTCTGTATCTCTCTCTCTCTGTCTCTCTCTCTCTGTCTCTCTCTCTCTCTCTCTCTCTCTCTCTCTCTCTCTCTCTCTCTCTCTCTCTCTCTCTCTCTCTCACACACACACACACACACACACACACACACACACACACACACAGGCAGTCCCACCACCACACGCAGACCAGGTGGCTCTGCTTACATACATGGCTTGGCGCTTTTACTCCTTGGCTAAGACCATTTCACACATGAACAACACAGCCTCCTCCTAGAGATTTGTCATCCATCTGCTTGCAGAAGAGCTGTCTGTTTCCCTCGGAAAACTGGTCCAATCAACATTTTCCTTTGGCCAGGGTAGCTTACCAGCAGCTCCTCCATAAGGTCCATAATTGCAATTTCTCATTCTCATTTGCCTGGCTGGCTTCACCCTTCTGTCCTCTCTGCACCTTCCTACTAGTGCCCCACCCTCCCCACCAGCCCTCTCCTCCTTTTGTGTTAAGAAGCCCTGTCAAAATGAATGACAGAATCAACTTCCTTCTCCCAAAATGGCTCATTACTCATAACTTTGAAGCAATATTGCCTTCTGTCCTCAAAAGGTTTGCAGATTTTTTCCCCCAACTGATCCCCTTTCCAGAGTGAAATCGTGGATGAATGCCTTGCCTAGCACCCTCTCTAGGCTCTGCCTCTGTAGCAGTATTGTGGGCCAATATGCCATCAAGTCTTTCCTCGTGATCTGCTCCAGCCTGTCTTGTGCCATATGCTTGTGGCAGACAGTGGTTAATACCAGTCTGTGCGCATCTTGAGGCTAGCTCTGAAGCCTAATTCTAATATCATCATGCTTCTAGGGTGCACATTTTCTGTTTCTTCTGGAGCAGAGGGTCATCTGTGATGGGATGTGGAACACTATCTGATATTGCAGCTGTGTTTGTGGTTGAGTGAAGGAGCAGGTGATGGGCATAGGAGGGAACCAAGCCCTGAGCCATGTTTAAGGGATGCCCTGTCCCATCCCTTTTCTCCCAGATGACTTCTTATTTTTTTTCCTTTTTGAGACGGAGTCTCACTCTGTTGCCAGGCTGTAGTGCGATGGCGTGATCTCGGCTCACTACAACCTCCGCCTCCCAGGTTCGAGCAATTCTCTTGCCTCAGCCTCCTGAGTAGCTGGGACTACAGGTGTGCGCCAACGTGCCCAGCTAATTTTTGTATTTTTAGTAGAGACAGGGTTTCACCGTGTTGGCCAAGATGGTCTCGATCTCCTGACTTCATGATCTGCCCGCTGTGGCCTCCCAAAGTGCTGGGATTACAGGCATGAGCCACAGCACCTGGCCTGACTGCTTATTCCTAAATGTTGAATAGTGAGTAACACAGGCAGGAGGTGGGATAGCATGAGAACTTACGAAATCTACCATCTCCTTTTTATTTACAAGACAAATGTGTATACTGAAGCTTTAGGGGCCCAGATTGCAACTGAATTGTTTTATAAATGCATCTGAAATCTGCCATTTTGAAGGAAAAAGAAAAATCTGAAGAATGATTAAGAAGGCATAGAGAATCCGCAGCTCTTAGGTGCGTGGATAATGCCTTCCATGGTTCACTACCAGGTGACCTGGACCTATAGCTGGACTTCTGTGTTCCAGTGTATTACGTTGGGAGCATTCCCAGACAGTTAACGGGCAAAATACTGTTCATATTCTTCTTTACCAAAAGGCATTTTAAGGTAATACCCTTGGGCAAGGAATACAGGTGCCTGCTGGGATACTTTTGGTAAACAACTCGGCATGGTGGAATGAAGCAGAATCTGCTTTTTCCCAAATATGAATTTAGTAGCTACAGAGGGGTCCTGGGACAGAAAGCCTTTGTAAGTATTAATTTGTGCCCTGTTTCACAGAATCTGAAATCAAGCATCTGTGCACTTTAAAATATGAAAAAATTAGGACATCTAGTACTTGGTAGCATTTTAGAGGCAAAAAAAAAGGCCATAGCTCAAATATTGCTCTGATTTCAGTTGGCTAAATTGATGTATAAAGGGCATGTAGGAAATAGCCTGCAGAGGTACCAGAAACCACTTTTCATGAAAGGCCCTGAGTGCAAAATGCAGCAGTCACAGTTCTGACGCAGTACCATCTGATGGTTCTGGAAGGTCCTCAGACGAGATGCACCATCAGCACTGAGATTGCTTCCAGCCCAGGCAGGCGGGTGCTCTTCTGAGTCTTCCTGAAGGTTCTGAATGGTCCAGCTCACGGACTCCTTCAGAGAGTTACGGAGCACCCACGTTTCCTTTGCCCTGAAACACTTCTCTCTTCTTCTCTTCATCCTGACTCCTAATCCATTCAGAGATCCCAGCTGATCCTCTCTTTCAAAGCCAGAGCCAGTGAGATCCTTCAGAAGCTTACTTCAGCTTCCACCGTTATTCTGAATAGCAGGGAAGGCAGGGATAGCAGTGGAGAATTCCAGTTGATTCCCCATAAAATGGCCACTTTGTTGTGGGGCACAAGCTGGTCTGTGCTTGTTTGTGCCTGGCAGTGTACACGCTAGAACAGTGGGCAACCCTGGACCTAAATCAACTAGATACTATTAGTAAATAGCTGAGGGTTTGCCAGTGCAGCCTGGGGCAAATAGAGCTAAAGTCAGGCTCCCAACAGACCCCATAGGAAACCTGTCCTCTGCTGTGATTTTCCAGAAGAGCTGCGTAAATGGTTCGAAATCACTGAAAGTGTGTGCGCGCCGGCTCCACTCATGTTTATGCGCACACGGGGCTTCTGTGCTTTTTCCCTCCCGTCCTTTGAACCTTTCATAGCTCTTGATTCTGCTTGCAGGAGCAACAATGTTGTAGCAACCATGACAACAGAAATAAAATCAGAAGGCAGATCCAGGCTGTGCTCTGCCACCTGCCCTCAGTCTACCTTAGATCACTTAGGCCCACTGGGTCTGGATAAGACATGGATTTTCACACCTGCTCTTCCAGTCTTATATGATTACCTGGAGGATCATGTGATAATAAGATGTAAACATGCTCCCAGGGGTTAAAAGGACTTTATATAATAAATGCTTACAAAGCTCTACAGGCATAGCCACGGCCCCTGAAACTAGCATTCTTACAAGGCTAGACCAGTCTGTAAGTTTCATTTGCTTCAAGCAGCTCAGATGGACACTCTCTGAAGAAAAATGGCACATAAAAAACACCATTGTTGGCCGGGCGCGGTGGCTCAAGCCTGTAATCCCAGCACTTTGGGAGGCCGAGGCGGGTGGATCACGAGGTCAAGAGATCGAGACCATCCTGGTCAACATGGTGAAACGCCGTCTCTACTAAAGATACAAAAAATTAGCTGGGCATGGTGGTGCATGCCTGTAATCCCAGCTACTCAGGAGGCTGAGGCAGGAGAATTGCCTGAATCCAGGAGGCGAAGGTTGCAGTGAGCCGAGATGGCGCCATTGCACTCCAGCCTGGGTAACAAGAGCGAAACTCCATCTCAAAAAAAAGAAAAAAAAAAAAAAAAACACCATTGTTTGTGATCAGAATAATCAAATACCACTAAACAGCCCTGCATGTGGATGTGTGATACCAGCAGCCTCCAGCTGCTTCTCCAGGAGCACTGTGCTTAACTCGGAAACCCCTCTATTTAGCTTCTGTCCACTCACAGAGCTTCACCTTGTCTTCTCTGTCCTGTCCTCGTGAAGTTAACCTTGAGAGCCTGTGATCAAGGCTGGGCCCTGCTCACCCTAAATCACCCTCCCCTCTCTCTAGGCCTCCAGCTCACTGAGGAGCAACATTGCAGCCAGTGGCAAGAAGTTGCAAAATTCTCTCATCTGTGAAGGGAGCCCCTAAAACCCCAAATCCCAGACCAGTAGAGGAAACCATTGCTGTTCTAAGATCACATGTTAGAAGTCTTGGAGCCCATGGTATCTGAGATGTTGGGAGCTAGCATTCCTTGTGATTAAATCGCTAGAATATCACAAGGACCCAGTTCAGTGGGATGGGGGTGGGGGTTGGTTGGTTGACCGATTGATAGCAGAGTCTCAATTATTTAGGACATTGCTGTATAGAGGAGTGACTGGGAGGAAAAGAAGATGGCCTTCATTTATATCATGTGATCTTGCTTAGCAGAAGGCCGGTGAGGATGGGAACAAAGTGAAATCGTGAAAAATAGCCTGAGGCAAAATGACAAAAATCTCAAGGTCGTTGAGATCAAATTTGTACAATAAGTGAACAGAGCCAGCACTACAGTTTTCAGACCTGATGGCTAACAGGTGAAGTATATTCAGAGACGGGCCTGTGATTATAAAGACTCCCCTACGTATATTCGGAGACGGGCCCGTGATTATAAAGACTCCGCTACTCCTGGCACTCTATTCCGCTAATTGTCCCTTTATAAAAATGAATTCTAGAGTTCCCTTTCCAAAATTTCTTACCTGAATCAGATCACATATCTTATGACAATTCTATTTTTTAAAGCACCTTACTGAAAATAAAGTGCTTTTTGGTAGTAAACCTTTAAGATTCCTGGTTTCCGACTGACTTGTGAAAATATTAAATTAGGCCACCTTGGTCCAGGTTAGGAAAACATAGATGGCAGAGATAAGGCAGATGCAAAGAAACATCTCTCTGTGGGTGAAGGATTTCCTGGTCGTCATGTGTCCATTTCTTGTAGAGTTTTCCCCACTTGAGGAGGCTGTTGTAGGGGGGCAGGATTCTTCACTGAGCCTATATCATGAGAGGCATAGGTGCGCCTTAGGTGGATTCCAGTTCTTGGATTGATTCGCTTTAATGACTCTTAGGCAGGAACAATTAATACTGCTGACCCTCAATTAGCTAGGGAGATTGCACCGTAGGGGTAGGAATCGGATTCACTGAGGCAGGACTGCCAGGGTTGGAGACCCTTCATGCCTCTCTTGTCTAATTCTCTCCAAAAAAGGGAGAACTTTCCAAGTCAAAAAACAGTGACATAAATAAATGCAGTTATAGCTGTCTTAAGAGCTTCCACTCACTTAAGGCAAAGGTCTTAGAAGTTACAGAAGAAGAGAGAGAACGGGAACTATGCGAGCACCAGGATGGCTGGAGAACAGAAAGTGCGCTTACTGTGCACAGCTTCCTCTCCCGCACCTGCGCCACCGCGAACCCACCTATATCTTTCTGCTGGCAGAAACGTTTGCTCAACGTGTTGCCAGAGTACTTGAGTGTCTGCTATCTCTCAGTGCAGAATCTACCTCACCATCTCTGAAACCTCAAAATGTGTGGCCCTCTCGAAGGATAAGAGTTGGCAGCAACCTAAGGCTGTTCTGCTCCAACTTGGAATGAAGAAGAATATGATTTGGCCATTCTTCTTAGCACAGAGGCAAAAACACAAAGGCTTATATACTTCAAAAGATGAAGATCTTACCGGGGATTGGCATATAATAAACAGTGCACATGCAGTGGTCATGAAAGGGGCTTCAAGGTCAATCTTGGCTGCCAGTGGTGGCTAAACTGCATCGTATTTCACATTTGTTTCCATATTGCACCTGAAGTGTACATATGCATACACAGTTACGACCCCTGCACATTGTGTGTATACTCACGCCTGCACATGTGTATGCATATATACCCCCTGCACATGTACACGTATGTACACTCACCCTCACACATGTACATATGTGGACACTCACTTCTGCACACCTTTGTACATGCACACTCATCTCCCACAAATATGTGTGTGCGCACACCCATGCCCCACTCACCCGTGTAAAACTGGGCACCTGCCTGTCTTTATCCTCACCCTGGAGCCTGTGTATAAACTTGGAAACTAGGAGGAAGCCCAGTGTTGAACTCTACGGCCTTTTACATTCAAAATAGTTTTGAAAAATGCCCATTCAGAGGAACAGAAAGCACCAAACCGAAGAGGTCTGAGCGCCTTTCCCTGCTTTCTCCCTCCTAATCTCGGAGCCGTACCAATCCGTTATTTAAAAATGAGTCATTATTTATCCAAGTGGGGAGGGGGTAAATGTAGCTGTTAGTTCAGTAAGTGATGTCATTCTTTTTTTTTTCCCTGTGTCCTTGTTACTGTTAAAATGATGAAAATGACACCATGGTTGGGTATGTGGGGTTGGTTTCAGTTTGAATAATCTCACCCTTAGCTGCATGTGAACTCTCACACTCTATTAGATAAAAGCCTAAAACAGGAAGACCAGAAGCAACTGTTTTTAAAAAGCTTATGCTACCCTGGCAACTTAAGTTAGAAGATCCTAATAAACAAATGCAAAGCTGCCCTTCCGTCCTAATGTACTTCTACTGAATTCCAGCCGGGCACCTCATGGTTTCACACCCAAATCACAAAGGCGAGTGCCAATACCCAGCCAGAGCAGTTTTCCTGCCATAAGCCAGTAAATGCAAGTCAGGGTCAGATGGGGAAAATCACTACAAAACTGCAGAGGAATTATGCAAAATTGGATTATGTATATGTTTTCAGTTTTGTCTCTTAGCAGTTTAAATCTTTAATTAAAGTACACACGAGAGAGAGAGAGAGAGAGAGAGAGAGAGAGAGTGTCAGTCTGTAACTGTTAGGTTTTATAGGCTCCAGTTATAAGGTAACAGCCTTCCAAGTAATTTTTATGGGTCATTCTATCTAGTGGCAACTTAGAATATAAAGCCATCTCCCAGCTTCCCAAAAGTAATGTCTGTTTTCTCACTTTCTAATAATTACTTCAGATTTGAGAGTAAGGACTTGTCACAGTGAATACGAATTAGAGTCAGCTTCAGGGTACTACTAAATGTGGATTGTTTTGTTCTGAGTTTCATCCATTTTAGGCAGAGTAACACGATCGTTTATATGCATCTCTATGCAGGCGGTGTAGACATACTCAGAACCCCAGCTTCACTTCTTCAGTCTTCTAAGACAGTCTTTCTAATACTCTGTATGGTATAATAGCTAAGCTATTGTTAAATAAAAACATGCAAATGTTTGCTGTTACACTCCCCCTCCATTCTCAACCTCTTAAGTAACACAGACAGTAAATGCATTTTAATATTTAGAAAGTTGGCGTCCTGGGACTGTTCACAAGATAGCTGATTTGTTTGAAGGTCTCCAGAGACAGTGAAAGTCATCCCACTGTCTCTCTAGCTGCCTTCAACACAGAGAAGTAAAATGCAGCGGTAGAATACTGCAGCTCACATTATCGAGAACATTGGTGCTATGGTGATTTCCATTCTATTCAAGTCATTTAGTGAGGATTTACATAATTTGCATTAACTGTGACTTTCTGTCACTTACGTTGCAGCAGAATACTCGTTGGCTGTATTCTCTAAGGCACCAATGTGGTGATGTATGTGTCCTTGTATGAAAGAGTACTGTCTTGGGAGCCTGAGGCAAAACAATCGCTTGAACCCGGGAGGCGGAGGTTGCAGTGAGCTAAGATTGCGCCACTGCACTCCAACCTGGGCGACGGAGTGAGACTCCATCTCAAAAAGAAAAGAAAGATTACTGTTCTCCCAAGCCATCCCCAGTCCTTTTATCTGTGCATTGGAACAGACACATGAACAGATCATGGCCACCCAAGCCAAAGAATGAGGACCCACCCTTTAAAACCTTGTAAATAATAGGATGAGCATCGTCATCTGTCTCCTCCCTGAGAGTGAGATTGGGTTGGAGTAGAAGGATGGACTTTGCAAAACAACGGCAGGCAGCCCTGAGAGCCCTTCTCAAGAGTCGCCAGCTCTGTTCGCCTCCAGCCTCCCCTGAGTTCCCCTAGTACACAAAGGCAGACCCGGGCAGGCACTCAGCTTGCACATCTAGCAGTGTCCCCTGTATGCTGTTGCCCTCAGGGCCTCCCTGGCACCTTTGCTTCTTAGGTTGCTGATTCCTTCAAAGGAAAATAGGGACTGTGGTGCAGCCTGGGCTTCACATACTCTGAAAATGGCACTGCCCAGGATCAGGCCTTTTCCTTTGCACACTGCCATACCCACCGTGGAAAGTACTCCAGGGCTGTATCACAAGGAAACAGCCATTTGGACATTTTAAATTACTCTAAATATCATTTTAAAATGTATTAAAAATGGTGATGTATATATTTATAAAATACAAAGAGTGTGTGATTATCAGGCAAATGAGTAGAGAGTGATAAAACTATCATGAGAATCGGATTGACTATTAATTATAATCATGGTTGGAATAGATAACGTTTATTGAACCTGTATTATGTGCCAAGCACTGTGCTAAAATATTCACATGCAGCAGCTCATCAAAAGCTCATGGGAAGCCATGCGCAGTGTCATGCACCAGTACTCCCAGCTCCTCAGGTGGCTGAAGCAAGAGGATCGCTTGAGCCCCAGATTTGAGCCTAGCCTGGGCAACTTAGCAAGAACCCATCTCAAAGAAGAAAACAATACAAAAAGCTCATGACAGTTGTAAAACATATGTACCATTGTTGCCCTTAGTCAACAGAAAAGGAAATTGGGGCTTAGGGTGGGTGGTTACCTAACTTGTACAAAATCACACAGCTAGTAAGTGGAGAAGTTGGTTCAATGCAGGCTAACCAGGGAAGCATCTGTGGGCATTTCAAGGGGAAAGGCCTGAAATAGGAACACCTTGGCTAAATTTCAGACCATGACATCAAGCGAATGTTTGAAAGCTAAGGAACAAATAGAAATATGTTGTATCATTTACAACAGATTGTTACCATCAACACCTACCATGATTAGTGTTAGGAGTGCTGCATGGTCAGACTGTTCAGAGCTCATGAATGCTCCCTGCATCTCTGTTTATTCTTTGATTTGACATATGGCAGGCCGTGTATTCCAGTGGATTTCTGTACTGTCGACTTTATTCCAAAGGCTAAGCATTCCTGAAAGCCACAGAGGGAGCTAATGTGCTTAAGGAAAGAAGTATCACTTAACATGGCCAAAAAAGATTCCATTTTTGTACACATGCAAGGAATTTTTGCCAGGAACCAGGGATTAATAGTCTAGAGGAAGAGACTAATGATATACAGGAACAATGTCTACTTTTATAATGAGAAGAGTTTGAGACACTTTATCTTTTAGACACAAATATCCAGTAGAAAGGGTTATGCACTAATTCTTTCATTTAATGAACATTTTAAGCACCTGTTAAGTTCATAGCTCTGTAACAGTGTTCACTTCTCAATCTTTTGCTACCAGAGTCCCACCCTGTCTCAAACAACACTGTGCCTTCCCTTCTTCGTTTATTTACTAATCCTTTCCTTCACATCGTTTTTAACCTTAAGAGCTCTGAGGTTCCGGATAGAATAATTTGGAGGGCTTTTGAGAAGTTGACTTTTGAACCAAATCTTCAAGGATGAACTAGAGCAGTGGCAGGTAGAAAACTCTCTTTAAAAGTAGCCTTGTTTGGTACCTGGTCATGGATTTCTTTTTTGTTTTTTTTTTTTTTCTTGAGATGGAGTCTCACACTGTCATGGCTGTGATCTGGGCTCACTGCAACCTCTGTCTCCTGGGTTCAAGCCTCCTGTCTCAGCCTCCTGAATAGCTGGGGCTGCAAGTACACGGCACCACATCCAGCTATATTTTTAGTAGAAACAGTGTTCACCATATTGGCCAGGATGGTCTCAGTCTCTTGACCTCCTGATCCACCACCTCAGCCTCCCAAAGTGCTGGGATTATAGGCCTGAGCCACCCCACCTGGCTCATGAATTTCTTCTCTAGCACGAATGGCATCAGTTATCTGGATATGATGCAGTGTTGGTAAGCTTAGAAACAGAGAATGCCATTTTAAAAAAAAGTTGTAACTGCCTCTCCCTGCTTGTTGAAGTAGACATCAGGAAAGACTTTCTTATTCTGCTTCCCATTAAAAGCCATGGCTTAGAAATTATTATTGATTAGGCATGCTGTGGTGGCTTGTGTCTGTAATCCCAGTGACTTGGGAGGCTGAGGCAGGAGGATTGCCTAAGGTCAGAAGTTAAAGACTAGCCTGGCCAACAAAGTGAGATGCTGTCTCAAAAACACATTTTTTTATGTAACCTAATGTGGTGGCTCACACCTGTAGTCCCAGCTACTGGAGAGGCTGAGGCGGAGAATCACATGAGTCCAGCAGTTCAAGGCAGCACCACTGCGTTCTAGCTTGGGCAACGGAACAAGACCTCATCTCTAAAAAAAAATAGATAAGGGCCAGGCACGGTGGCTCATGCCTGTAATCCCAGCACTTTGGGAGGCCAAGGCAGGTGGATCACAAGGTCAAGAGATCGAGACCATCCTGGTCAACATGGTGAAACCCCGTCTCTACTAAAAATCCAAAAAATTAGCTGGGCACGGTGGTGCATGCCTGTAATCCCGGCTACTCAGGAGGCTGAGGCAGGAGAATTGCCTGAACCCAGGAGGCGGAGGTTGCGATGAGCCAGGATCACGCCATTGCACTCCAGCCTGGGTAACAAGAGTGAAACCCTGTCTCAAAAAAAAAAAAAAGGTAAATAAAACAATATCTTAGGGGAAGTTGACAAAAGATTAGAAATATTATAGGGTTAGGTGCCTGTTGGGCCCCAGGATTTATTCCATTATATATTTATTCATATATTCATGTATCCATTCAATAAATATTTATTAAAAGCCTACAACATGCAAAATATAAGCCACCTTCTACTGAGTATGCAATGATAGATGATACAGGGTCTCCGCTTTATGGAAACTGAAGGCCTCCCAGAAGAATCCCAGCGTGTACCAACGCGGCTGTAATACAGTGAGAAAGAGATAGGAACCATGAACGACGCAGTGAAAATGCGATAGGATTCAGGGGGGTCAGAGGTATTGGATACAGTGAAATCATTTTAAACATTTAGGGCGTACAAGCAAGATGAGTGGGAGATTTCCTGAGAAACCATCTCCTAATTAAATAAAAGCTTATATAAAAGGAATGATAATTCCAGTTGACACTTATGAATACTGAATCTGGACCAGGCACTCTACTGAGTTCTCGTCACGCATTGTCTGATTAGGTCCTCCAAACAGCCCTGTAAGGCAGGTATTATACCTTCTTCTGTTTTATAGTTCGCATTATTGTGTGCTCCGAGATTGTAGCAAAAGCTATGTATGTAAAAGGCCACAGGGACAGGAGGCACAGAGGAAAGTAGATAGTGGTGCAGAATTAATTATTGAGCCAGTAAAATCTCTCTAATGGAGATTTTTTAGGAGAAAGTCATTCTGCATTTTACATTCATTTAGTCTATATGGTGAGGTCCTTCTAAGAAGATAAATTGTATTACTTAAAGTACACACAGCCATATAAATTACCGACCAAACTTTTTTTCCAATTTATAGACACCACTTCACAGAAACTAGATAATGACCATTTGTTATCAGCACACTGGCTGCAAAATGGATGATGAAGAAAGCCAGGGTGTTCTTTTCTTTTTTTTTTTGAAAGTTTGATACTTCTTGTGAATGAACTAAACACCGTCCTGATGATCCTGTTCTCATTTATTGACTTATATGTACTGGATCAGTTTCCTGTATGTAATTCTCCCCACTCATTTTGAAGGGAGGGAAAAAACAATTAAAAATTTCTCCTCCTCCTTTTTCCTGTTTTGAGATTATTTTTGCTCCCAGCAGAGATGCAGAGGAGGGAGCTCTCCGAACCCCATTCTGTTCCCTGCCTACAGCAGGAAGGATCCAGGTAACTGTATAACGAATGAGGATTGAGCATTTGTTTTTGCTATAAGTAAGATGGTTTTCATTAAAGAAGTGGCACTTAGTCTTCACCAAACAGGAAAAGGGTAAACTAAGGTGTTACCTGTGGTGTCTTAGCTCTTTCCCAGGGCTGGACGAGCCAGCCAAGACCAGGCAGGACTCACTCACAGATCCTTTTCTCCGTTGCTTCTGCTCTGGTTTTCTATAAAGCCCTATTTCCCACCTGCTTCAGATAAACAAGGACTTCTGTGTTGAAATAATAACCACTTGGACCAGGCACAGTGGCTCATGCCTATAATCCCAGCACTTTGGGAGGCCAAGGCAGGTGGATCACCCAAGGTCAGGAGTTTGAGACCAACCTGGCCAACATGGTGAAACCCCATCTCTACTCAAAATACAAAAAATTGGCCTGCCGTGGTGGCAGGTGCCTATAGTCACAGCTGCTTGGGAGGTGGAGGCAGGAACCTCCTCGCTTGAACCCAGGAGGCAGAGGTGGCAGCAAGCCTAGATTGCACCATTGCACTCCAACCTAGACAACAGAGTGAGACTCTGTCTCAAAAAAACAAAAACAAAAACAAAACCCCACTTGTTTCACTGCCTAATACTAATTAATTGGCCATATTTTTATTTTATTCCTTATATTTTAAAATTACTACTTCTGTTGTACAAACCAAGATAGAGGCTAATTTGCCTAAGGACACAGGACACAGTTGGTGTCCTAGCTAGGAAAGTGGGTACTTCCGAAAATTATTATAGAAACGAAATGAGGTAATTTTCTGGGCCCCTGGTACAATGCCTGAGATGTCACATATACTCAGCTAATTAAAGTGACATTTTGTTCTAGAATCCAATAGTTCTACTTTAATCCACTGTGCCTAACACAAATCTACAGATCCTTAAACTGTATACTTTTATTCATTTAATTTTAAAGAGCAAGAAAAATTGACTACATTGGAAACATTCCAGTCCACCAATAGATTGAGTAGAAAGAAGGACAAAGGCCATATTCTCTTTCAGATGCTATAAATTGTGTATATTTTCGGCAAGCTGGTATCTGCTTATAGAGACATTACTGTGTTCGGATAGATAAACTCAAATAAAAAGGCCTGAGTGAAGAGGTTCTACTGGGCTTGGCGTTTTTTGTTGTTGTTGTTCAGTTTTGCATGTGTGTTTTTAAATCAGTTTATGGTTCATAAGCTGATGAAGCAGTGAGTACAAGTTTGAACTATGAGAAGCGGGTTTGAATAAGTCTAGACATTTGGTTATCTTCTGTCTAGCATTCATTTGTGTCGTGGGCGTCACACTCTGGGGATTAGTGTTTCATTATGCAGAAGCTGTTTTATCTTTAGCTTTCTTATAATAGCTTCAAGTGAATTCTGAGTGAAGAGAGAATGAAGGCCAGGCCTTAGTAACTGCAAGAATCATACCAGAATGTGTTGGATGGGTTTTAACAGTGACCGATAAGCAGTACAACCTCCCTCTGATAGTTCAGTTGGCTCGATGCTGTCCCATCATCTCGTTTAGGGTACAATATGCTGAGGAACTGACCAGAGACCCTGAACAGTAAGAGATAGGGAAGAGCAGAAATCCGTTCCTGTACCAAGTGTCTAACACTTAAATAAGTGAGAGCTGATGTGAGATTGTCTGTGCCGCGGAAAACTAAGGGCCTATCGATACCTCTAAGTATGTAATCACTGCCTTGTCACATTTTAATTAGCTCCTTTAGGCTATAGAAAGAAGTTCGCTTCTTATCCCCCAAATTAAGCATCACTTCTACAAACAATCAATGTTTCATTTTCAAAACCCAAAGTAGAGCAATGTTTGATTTTCGTTACTTTCTGACTTTGAGAATGTGTTTCATTTTTAGAAATATGTTATAGGAATGTAAAGTAACTCTTGTTTCCCCAAATAACCACCTCCTTATTATCTGTTCCCCTAAGCTGAATCCTTCCTAAGGAAATTTTGTCTTCGGGCTAAGTTTAGCGGCTGATGGAAATCAGCATTATGTCAGGTGGGCCACTGCATCAGTAAAACAGCCCAGACCACCACCATGCACGCAGGCTTGCTCTGACATCATGTCAAACAGATCAAAAAAATGGTGATTAACGTACCCAGCTTTCATGAGGCCAACATTGCTGATTCAGTCCCAGTATGGGCTCGTCAGTTTCACTTTCATTCATTCGTTTATTTATTCTCCCACCCATTGATTCACATGCACTCATCCATTCATTAAACATTTGCTGCATACAGTATCCCTGTCAGATAGGCATCCAGAAATGATTGGGTTCCTGTGTTACAGACATGAGCCCAAGGTACAGGAGTCAAACGAAGAGTAAGAGGGGTGTTTATGGCACAAGTCTATAACAAAATGAATGTTGGGAGCCGCATCTTCTTACAAATGGACAAACTATATTTATACCTTAAAAAAAAGTGTTTCCTTTTGAGAGGCAGCATGGTATAGGAAAGATCATGGATTTAAGAACTAGATAGGCCTGGGTTTGAATTCTGCATCTGTAATGTGCTAACTGTATCATTTCGAGGAAGTTCTTTTGAGTTTCAGTTTGTCTTTAAATAGAGTCATCATTTCTACTTTGTAGGGTTGTGTGAGGATTAAATATAAAATATGCAGCATAATGACTGGCACATTTAAACGAAATGCTCAGCAAGTGCTATTTCCCTTCCCCTTTCTTCATTTCTGAGATCGTTTGGGAATGGTTTGGGATGGCTCTTCTTCTTCTTGTGAATCGACAGAGACCTCATCACCCCAATACTAGAAAACCGTAGGACTTTTCTTTGCAGTCAGTTCCCATAGGAAAGCATGCCTGGTTTGGTGCCTGTCAGTACCTGGGTTACAGGTACCTGGTGTTCTGCCACCTCCACAGAGATCAGACTTCCTGCTGTGGCCAGCCCTCGTCCACTTTAATGATGCTTGCAGAGACCAAGAGAGACAGCAGCCCCACGGCATGGCCAAAAGAGGAGCAAACTCTCTCCCCAAGGCAGTTACTCTGGGGATGCCATTGTTCCATTGCCAAACTCATGACCTTTGGGGAATTTGGAAATCTACTACTGTGGGGAGAAAAGGACAAAGAAATTCAAGATTAAGCTTTATATGTAAAGGCCTTTTATTTTAATGGTGTTGAATTGAGTTTGGATTTTGCGTACCCTTCAAATTTCTTAGGGTGTGGGTGAGGGCATCCTAGGAGATTTAATTAGTTCCTTGGGCAGCACTGAAGTTTGTGACATTGAGGCACATTTTATTCTATTGTCCATTGAAGTGGAGGAGCCTGGCCATGAAATTTCTGAAAAACTGAAGCTGTTGCCATGGCTAGAATTGTATGGATATTTGAATTTAGCCACTTGGTGAACTTTTCTTTTGTTGTTTGGTTTCTTTTGGAAAGGGAAAATTCGTATAGTATAAATCTTAGGAGTCCAGTTCTGTGCTTTAACGGGCCTCTGAGATAAGGCAGAAAAGGTTGCAGTCTAGTAGTAAGTAACCCTTTAGAAGATAAGGGGAATGAAGGAGGCCACCCAAGAGAGTCTGTTAGTCTTAATAGTCTCTCACTGGTAGGACCTGACTCACTGCAAACTAAATTTCTTATTTGGAGTTTCTGGGTAAAAGTTCTGGACTGAATTTCTAAAAATATGCACAATAAAGAAGAAGACTTTTAGAAAGTTTTCTATTGACAGGGATCATGTTCTACAGTTCACAATTCAGTGAATCAACACTTACAGTAATTTCATCCAATGTTACAACCTCAGAATGTGCCTACAAGATCCAACATCATGTTTACTGCCCTTATTTAGCAAGCCTTTACAGTATTTCATGCATTCGCTCATGTCTTCAACTAATATTTATTGGGTGTCTTCACTAAGCAAGACAGTGCGAGAGAGAGAACTAAGTTAAATCATTCAAGATAGGGCCGGGCATGGTGGCTCACGCCTTTAATCCCAGCACTTTGGGAGGCTGAGGTAGGCGGGTCATGAGGTTAGGAGATCGAGTCCATCCTGGCCAACTTGGTGAAACCCCCCCTCTACTAAAAATACAAAAACAGACGGGCGTGGTGGTATGTGCCTGCAGTCTCAGCTACTCAGGAGGCTGAGGCAAGAGAATGGCTTGAACCCGGGAGGCAGAGGTTGCAGTAAGCCACGATCTCACCACTGCACGCCAGCCTGGGCGACAAAGCGAGACTCCATCTCCAAAAAAAAACATTCAAGGTAACCTCAAGAATCTGACTAAAGGATATAAGACATATATATTAATAAGAACAACGTCAACAAAAAGGACAAAATGCTACGTGTCATATCTTATCAATTAAATAATGTTGGACTTCGGAGGGTGAAGAAATTAGGCATGAGGGTGTATCTCCACAGCGCTTGGAATGACTGGAAACAAAGTTTCCCTTCACACTGTGAGCCAGCGACATCCATATGATGGTGATATTCATTTCTCCCCCAGGCCAGCCATGGGCAGGAGTTTAATTATCCTTGAACCTCAGTGATCCACATCTTCACTCTTGTTCCGTTTTTATCCTTTCTTTCTCCCCAATGTCTTAAATCTTGATGCAGCCAGGGAGATTTTTTTTTAAAACCACCTTTGAGAAGGTAAAATGCCAGGGCAAAATGCCAGGTCAGTGTTGCTGTTAATATAATCAGATATAAACTTTTCCCAGTTTGCAGCAGCAACCCTGGACCCTCCTTGAGTACCGCCTGTAAATAGGGCCTTCAGTTTCCTATTTTTGCGTACTTGCTAATGTACTACCGATCTTGCACTGACTTTAACTCAATATCAATATTAAAGTCATATGGTGATATTAATATTAATAGAGAAAACTATACTGTAGAGTCAATAAGACATAAAATTAGTTATTATTATTGATTATGTGTAATATGTCATTTTCCTGAAGAGCACAGACAAATAGCTGATTTCAGCAAGCATCTTTTAGGCTTTTGTTTTCCAATTATTTTACATCTTTTTTCTTGTTGATTTTTTGAGAAAGAGTTTCTCACTCAGTCGCCCAGACTGGAGTGCAGTGGTGCAATCTCAGCTCACTGCAACTTTCGCCTCCCGGGTTTAAGCGATTCTCCTGCCTCAGCCTCCCAAGTAGCTGAGACTGCAGGCATGTGCTACCATGCCTGGATGTTTGTATTTTTAGTAGAGACAAGAGTTTCACCATGTTGGCCACGCTGCTGTAAAACTCCTGGCCTCGGCCGGGTGCGGTGGCTCAAGCCTGTAATCCCAGCACTTTGGGAGGCCGAGGCGGGTGGATCACGAGGTCAACAGATCGAGACCATCCTGGTCAACGTAGTGAAACCCCGTCTCTACTAAAGATACAAAAAATTAGCTGGGCCAAGTGGCGCGTGCCTGTAATCCCAGCTACTCGGGAGGCTGAGGCAGGAGAATTGCCTGAACCCAGGAGGCGGAAGTTGCTGTGAGCCGAGATGGCGCCATTGCACTCCAGCCTGGGTAACAAGAGCGAAACTCCGTCTCAAAAAAAAAAAAAAAAAAAAAAAAAACTCCTGGCCTCTAGTGATCCGTCTGCATTGGCCTCCCAAAGAGCTGGGATTACAGTCGTGAGCCATTGTGCCCAGCCACTCACATATTTTCCATCTTTACCACTGGCTGTTCTCATTCAAAAGGTGTACTGCGGCACTAGGAGGAGACTTAGCTTCAAATGGACTTTGTTCCACGGATGTTGTATATGACCTGAATAGATGTAATTCTGATACGCTTTTAGCTTATTGGAGGTTCACAATTTAAAAGATATGCATGCTTAAGGCTTTAGAAAATAAAGAATACTCTAGTAAAGCAAATGATTGCACCCTTTTACATATTTGGATTTTTTGCATATTGTCTTTATGGAGGGAAGGGAAGGATATGTTAAAAAGCATCCTTAAACAGGTTTAAACAAATCACTGGTTGAATCCTAATCGCCAAAATGTCGCTACGTCAGAAGTCCAACGTAGCCTCTGAGATATTTTTATTTATTTATTTATTTATTTATTTATTTTTTGAGGCGGAGTTTCGCTCTAGTTACCCAGGCTGGAGTACAATAGCGCAATCTTGGCTCACCGCATCCTCTGCCTCCTGGGTTCAGGCAATTCTTCTGCCTCAGCCTCCTGAGTAGCTGGGATTACAGGCACGCGCCACCATGCCCAGCTAAGTTTTTGTATTTTTAGTAGAGACGGGGTTTCACCGTGTCGACCAGGATGGTCTCCATCTCTTGACCTCGTGATCTACCCGCCTCGGCCTCCCAAAGTGCTGGGATTACAGGCTTGAGCCACCGTGCCCGGCCTGCCTCCGAGATATTAGTTAGAAATCCCAGTGCAAGCATTAGAAAAGAAATGTCTTCCCTACCCCGCACCTTTGTAGGTCAGATTTGTTCTTCACTGGCCATTTCAGGTCCTCTTCCTCCACAGAGGTCTCTTCAGCACTTGTTTGATCCTCTAATTGGCTTGTAATAGCGAGTCTTATATCATCAACTGGATTGTAA
The DNA here is from genome assembly GCA_028533165.1 of Leontopithecus rosalia. Taxonomy (NCBI): domain Eukaryota; kingdom Metazoa; phylum Chordata; class Mammalia; order Primates; family Cebidae; genus Leontopithecus; species Leontopithecus rosalia. The sequence goes on from CM052651.1 coordinate 11,161,476, forward strand.
ATTCCTTCAGAAAGACATGTCAATTAAGCACACAGCAGAGTCACAGTATTTTAGAATCGGAAGTCATAGTAAGGGGGAAGGAGGGCCACTGGATGCTGTGACTCGCTCGGGGTCATAGTAAGCAAGAGGCCGAGGCAGTGCCAGCGCCCAGGTAGGGCTCCTGTGCCCCCCTCCACTTCATCCTCTGCCAAGTCTATCACAGTCGACCTTCAGCTCACGCTCTCCATGCACTTCTGGTGATTTGATGGTCATGTCTGCCAGGCAGAGAGCATCACTGGACATACTCCCAGTCTTGAAGGGTTAATTTTTTAAGTGCCAAGCATGCTTTGGACAAACTCAAACCTGTTCCTTGTTTTTTTGTGTTTTTTTTTTTGAGACGGAGTTTCGCTCTTGTTACCCAGTCTGGAGTGCAATGGCGCGATCTTGGCTCACCGCAATCTCCGCCTCCTGGGTTCAGGCAATTCTCCTGCCTCAGCCTCCTGAGTATCTGGGATTACAGGCACGCGCCACCATGCCCAGCTAATTTTTTGTATTTTTAGTAGAGACGGGGGTTTCACCATGTTGACCAGGATGGTCTCGATCTCTTGACCTCATGATCCACCAGCCTCAGCCTCCCAAAGTGCTGGGATTACAGGCTTGAGCCACCGCGCCCAGCCCTGTTCCTTGTTTTTACTGGCCCCACATCCTGCCTCATCAGCCCAGACGCAGCTCCCCGAGAAGGCCAGCAGGTGGAGCACAGTTTTGTAGAACTTCTTTAGAACTTGCTGTTTAAAAACCACAAACCAATACTTGTGAGGCAGTGGGGAGACGGGGGCAAAGAGGAGCCCAGATTCTGCTTTTAAAATTGTCTTACAGCAATCTTAGATCTACAAAAGCCAGCTTTTAAAATTGCATAAACAGCAAGTCAAATTCTTTTTTTTTTTTTCCTCTCTCTCCTTTGAGACCGGGTCTCACTTTGCTCCCCAGGCTGGAGTGCAGTGGGAGGATCTTGGCTCACTGCAACCTCCGCTTCCCGGGTTCAACCAGTTCTCCTGCCTCAGCCTCCCAGGTTCAAGCGGTTCTCTTCCTTCAGCCTCTGGAGTAGCCGAGACTACAAGCGTGAGCCCCCACACCCTGCTAATTTTTGTATTTTTAGTAGAGACAGGGTTTGACCATGTTGGCAAGGCTGGTGTCAAACTCCTGACCTCAAGTGATGTACCCACCTCGGCCTCCCAAAGTGTTGAGATTACAGCCGTGAGCCACCACGCCCGTCCAGCAAGAACATCCGTCCACTTCACAAGCCTCCCAGATGTATCCAGACATGGCCAGATGAGACATGATGCTCCTGGGTTAACCATGTGTCTGCAAATCAGAACCTCGAGCAGGGCTTCTAACTAACCATGGTCTAACAATGGAAAGCTACTGGCCTGGGATTACAGAACACAGCTTTCTAGCCTAACTCCACAACCGTGCCCTTGGGGATTTTAGTCATCTCTCTGCATTTCAGCTTCACCAACTAAAGTATGGTTTTTAGAAAGGACCTTTTAATATCTAATCGAATTGTTATACTATATAAGCAAACAAGATGTTATGAGTAAAACCAGCTTCAGCATCCAAAAGCTGATACAGATGCTTCTGAGGAGGAGGCGTCAACATATTCCTTAGGACAGCCTTACTATGAGAAGGTCGTCTCTCAGTGATTCAGTGTGTCGTGGGAAGAAGGGCTTCTGCCATTTAAACATCCACTTCGGCATTAGTGGACACAGCAGTGTCCTTTCCCTTCCTTCCGTCCACATTTTGAATCATAAAGGCATATCTTTAGAGGAGAACATTAAACATTTTTCATAGTGGTTTTGGCTCATTAACATGAAGTTAAGACTTTAGGATGAGGGTAGTGCCCTACAACAGGATCTTTTAAAATGAAGCCGAGTTAACAGTCTTTATTGCTCCTTCCTCTGTGATCTCAGGCCTGTCCCATTATCTCTCTGAGCCATGACTTCCTCATAGATGATCTCTAGTCTCCTTCTGCTGTGACTTTTACAAATCTGATTCCACATTACACATAGTAAGGAAGTAGGATGTCTAGTAATGCCCTCAGAAGTTACGAATGCTCAGTATCCGTTAGGTTTGAGCTAACTGATCTTCACATTACTTTAAAAATAGAGATGACTCAATTATTCGTTGGCTGTAAGTAAAACCAGATAAAGCTTTATTTAAAGTTTTCTTTAGATTCTTAAAAGAATTATTTAACTTGGGTTCTCCTTGGTATGATTAATTTAGAAAGGAATCTGAGAATGCTGTTGGCCTCATCATTCCTTCAAATGCTCCGCATTTTTAGTCTCTCATTTTATCTTAATGAAGGAGAGTCATAGGTTGAAAAAAGGAAGGGAAAAGAAGATAAAAGACAGGGTTATTGTAAGACCTCATGCTGGACAATCAGCTGAATCTGCATTGAAAGCAAGAGAAATAGCTCAAACAGTAGTTTATAGCGTTTTCTTTCCAGGAGTGAACTTATGCAGTGAAAGCTCCTTCGCATGCTATGGGTCATAGACTGGCATTTCGTGGAGCAGTAGGGAGCAGAGTTAACCCCGCCAAGTACTGAAGTGCGACCTCCCTTCCCTTCCCAGCCCCAGTTCCAGCACCTCTTCCCATTTTCCGACTTTTCTTTCACCTTCAGTGAATTTAATGTCTTCATCTGAGCATGGATATGAGTGTAAAGAACATTAGCAGTACTTTGCACATGGTATGCATAAATATTAGCCAAGTCCAAAGACAGGATGAGCTGCAAGTCGTCTACGATAAGAGTCGAAGGCTGGAATTGGGGTTGTAGACTCCTCCAGCCAACCACAGCAACCAGGAATTTGGATGCTTCAGCCGCCAGAGTGCTTGCGAGTTCACCTCTGAGATCGCTTCCATTCCAGTGCTAACATTTGATAAAACCTGTGCTGTTCAAACAGATTGTTTTATTGCTTCCTGCATCACCAGTCTATTTTCTTTCTGCTCCCAGCTCCCTGAAGAGCATTTTGGATTATAGCACAGAGCATTGCCATCCACAAGGTGCATGACAGCACAGTGGAGTTGGGGGAAGCTTTGTCAAATGGGACGGAGTGGAATGGGAAGGAGATAGGCTGGAAAATTTAGATCAGGGTCCTTAGAATAAACACAAAATCCAGAATCCTTCCTAATTCACACTATGTAGTCATTTGTAACAAACTGCTAGGACTCTTGGCTTTTGTTGGTATGATATAGATGTACTGCTCCTTAATGGTAGAGACTGTCTTTAATCAAAAGTTGGCTACAGAGTTGTTTGTGCCTGTGATATACTTATTAGTCCAGAGCAGATTTATATTCTGCCATGTGTGCTCAGAAGCGCTGATGCAAATCCACTTAATGTTCCTATCTGACTCTGTTCTCCAGGACAAAGTAAGGGACTGAAATGTAGATACTTGTTGGCAGGTCACTTTTGATATTCAGAGACCCAAATGAGAAAGTCTTGCTTCTGAGAAATTGCCCAAATACCAGGACATCTTCTAAGCCTCTCACAGTGGCATGAATGTTTTAGGTGCTCAAAAAATATTGCTGAGTGAAGGAAGAAGGTTTCCCAGGCTAGAAATAGGTGAGTGGAGACGTGATTATTATTAATACAAAGTCTGGTGTGAGGTAGGGATGGGACCCTCTCCCCACTCTGTACCGACAGCCCCTTGCTCTTGGTCGGACTCCCAGACTGAGATCCGGCCACAAAGAGGGAACACTGACATTTCACAGGAAATGATCCAGAAAACTAACAGCATGGAAAGAGAGAGAGAGAGAGAGAGTGTGTATGTGTGTGTACACGCATGTATGGTGCACGTGTGGTGGGGGCTGGAGACATCTTGAATACAGCCCAGGGACCTTAACTGAAGGAAAGATTTTACCAGGTGGACTCTGCCCTGCTCCAGTGAGCTTGTAGTTTAAAGTTGAGCAGGAAGCTGAGCCTGACAGAGGCCCCAAGGGTGTCAAAATGCTCCCTCGCTTAGCATCTCTTGAGTCCCATCAGGACAGAACTTGTGCTTAGTGAGGTTGCGGACCTGACAGATGTGAGCCAGACGCCCTCTCATTGCTGGGGGCTCTGGAAAAGGTGGGATAAGAGGGCAGATTCCTCCCAAAGGACAAAGCACCGGTTTAGTGGAAGATGGGAAAACAAAACATGCCTAGTTCAAACAAGGCTCACTTTGGTCTGATGCTTCCTGTGTTATTTTCCTGTCTCTTAAATCTTTCTACTTAAAAGAACTCTCCAAGAAAATATTTTCAGAGTATACTTTTCAGAGGCCCTGTGGAAACCAAGAATAAATGGCCTCCTTCCTTGGGTGAAGAGTCATATGTTTAAGATAGTTTTATTTGCTCCCCCTACCCCCTGCCCTGCATGTGCACACATTGATATTGTTAACTATCTTCTGCTCTGAATGAATATTAAGAATGGGCACAGAGATCAGTAAAAGCCAGAACTTACCATAGTATCCCACAAAGCAGTAACTTCTCAATTCAATTTTAGGATTCATAATTTCAGCATTTTTCCTATCACTAGATGTTTAGAGCTCCCTCCAGTGTCTCTATGTTGTCATATTTATTTTAAGGTTTTTTTTTTTCCCCAAAGATCTTAAGAATTGTTTTAACTATAGCAGGGAGAGTATTTTATTGTCTTTACACTTGCTTCAAGAACAGAACATGAAATCTGGAAATAATCACATGCAGCCTCACAACCTGCAGATCGTCCATTCCAGCTGTCTGAGCTTTTTTTCAGGACAAGGAGAGTTTTCGTGGTGGAAGAAGATGAAGTGGTCAGAGGACGGCACTGAGGAGGGGACTGAACCATAGATATGGTATGAAAGTTGCTAAGTTTAAAGAGCTTAGGGCTGGGTGAGCCTGTGGCTCATGCCTGTAATCCTAGCACTTTGGGAGGCTGAGGTGTGAGGATCTCTTGAGCTCAAGAGTTTGAGACCAGCCGGGCCCACATGGCAAAACTCCATCTTTACGAAAAATACAAAAATTAGCCATGTGAGGTAGCATGCGTCCGTAGTCCCAGCTACTTGGTGGGCAGAGGCAGGAGAATCACTTGAACCCAGAAGGTTGAGACTGCAGTGAGCTGAGATTACACCACTGCACTCCAGCCTGAGTGACAAAGTGAGACCCTGTCTTAAAAAAATTTTTTTTTGAAATAGCTTGAACAACTTCCCTTCTTAGAAAATGTGTAAACCCTGATGTGTCAACTGGGAAGCCAAGGACCTGGGATTTCAACCTCTTGGCTGTGTGTTTATGATTCTGGAGTGAAGGTGATGATGCATTTCCAAAGTTGAACTTGTTCTGCTGGGTTTGGGATGTGGCAGAGTTCTGGTTCCTTCCAGAGTCCCAATCTTTCTGAGTGTGTGTGTGTGTGTGTGTGTGTGTGTGTGTGTGTATGTGTGTACATGTGTGTGCATGTGTGATGTATGTATGAATGGATGTATTTATATGCATGCATATATACACATGCACATCTACATGTATTTGTATATATACCCAAGATATTTCAAATCCACAGCATTGTTTTAAGAGAGTTTAAAAAAAATTCTGTATCTACAGATTTGAATTCAAACTGGGTTAAAACCACCTTTCTCCTCTGGTTGGCAAGAGAAAGGTTTTGGAGTTTGTGAAACTTTTCTATGGAGTTAAGATAATATTTGATGTGGGAGAGCAAAGCTGCTTCTCATGCCTAATTCCATAAAAAGCCGAGAACCTCTGAAACCCATCTTCAGCTGGGCAGCCTTGCCCTCTGGCCTCTTCTGCAATGGTGAGACAACAGCCCTGGGCACAGCGGGAGCTGGTTCTGACACCAGATGTTTTCTGCTCCTGCTTAATGTCAGTGAGGGCTGGAAGTTGAATAAATGAGAACAGGAGTGGTCTGGGCCCATGTAAATGATCCTCACTTGAAAGGAGGAACAGCTTTCATCATTTGTTCCAGCTAAGCCTTGTATGCGTTACAGATCTGATGCTGAGCAGTGGGAAAGATCTCATAAGTAATGTTTTATGTTCTCTCTGTCTCTCCTCTTCTGTTGTTCTTGGCTTGTGGATTGTGTGCGTGTTGTTAACTGGCAAATTGCTCTAAGCCAGTCATCTCTAATGTTTAAAAACAAATTAGAAAAACCATAAAATCCTCTGGCCTATGCACACTGTCCCTGTTTTATGAAAACACTAAAGCATAAATAAAAAGGAAGGGGAAGAGTCACTAATGTGCATCAAGAACATTCTGAGTTCTAGAGAAATAAATGACCAACAAGTGTTAGGACTAGAAGAAAAAAGAAACCTGGCAACGATGGGGGAGAAATTTTGTTTTTTTCCAACCTTATAGGTCAATTGTGATATGGCTTAGCTGTGTCCCCACCCAGATTTCATCTTGACCTCCCACGTGTGTGCGAAGGACCTGGTGGGAGGTATTGAATCAATGGGGCAGGTCTTTCCTGTGCTGTAATTGTGATCGTGAATAAATCTCGTGAGATCTGATGGTTTTAAAAAGAGGTGTTTCCCTGCCATCCATGTAAGATGTGACTTGCTCCTCCTTGCCTTCTGCCATAATTCTGAGGCTTCCCCAGCCATGTGAAACTGTAAGTACAATTAAACCTTTTTCTTTTGTCAATTGCCCAATCGTGAATATGTTTCTATCAGCAACATGAAAACAGCTAATATAACTGGTGATTGAGAAAATGTAGCAGCCTGAGATTTGAGAAACAAATGATCCCTGAGACAGAGCTGTTGGCCCTAAAGGGGAAAAATACTCAGTTACACTCACTAGATTTAAACATGGTCCTTTTGTTGCAACTGCTACAAAAGTTGCAACTGCTACTGAGAACTGAAGAGCTAAAAGTCAACATTATTTTCCTCTTTGACTTGAGACTCAACACCTGTCCACCAGCCTGCACTCTTCCCAATTGAGGCGAAATCACCAAAGTTTGGTTTTTGTTGCTGTTCTAACCATTTCATCTGCCCCAACTAAGAGTCCTAGCCACGGCTCTCTCAAGCGATTCTCCCGCTGCAGCCTCTGAGTAGCTGGGACTGCAGGCACATGCAGCCACACCCAGCTATTTTTTCTTAAATTTTTAAACTATGTTTTATAGAGACAAAGGTGTCACCTTGTTGCCCAGACTGATCTTGACCTCCTAATATCAAGTGATCCTCCTGCCTCAGCTTCCCAAAACACTGGGATTACAAGTGTGAGCCTGGCCCCCAAGAGCATTTAACTGCTTGACTTGGCACATTGAATCTTTTATTAAGAACAATTAATGACTTTCCCATGTTGTGTAAAGAGCCAGGCAAATGTGGCTTCTAAAGCAAGTCTTGCCAGCCCTCGCTACAGCCAGACTGTCACTGGTCTAAACAAGCACCTCCCATGTAGACCTGGAAAGCCACTTCTAGATTTCAGGGATGAGTTTTAAAAAATTAACGGGGTACCAGCATATGTGTGTCAACTCTTTATTTTAATGTAAGAACATTGGACACTTTAAAATACATTTTCCAATCTTTTTAAAAAGGAAAGGATATTTTAACATCCCCAAAGTGAGAATAATATAATATCAGAATCAATCCTAGAAATGTAGTATTATCATACATTTACTGTGTTGTAGTCTTTATTTTTCTTCATTTCCCTGGACTGGCCCTGGTTCTCAGAGCAGCATGTGGGAACTACTGGGTTGGAGTGCTCACAGTAAAAATGGCCAAAAAATACACCATGACCTTCTTTGAGCTTTTCTCTGGCTTTTAATTCTTGAAGCTTCTTTTAGTGCCAAATACTTCTCCTTCCCTCCCTCTTCTAGACTGTAAGCTCATTGAGAACAAGGACAATATGGTAATCTTCTTAATGTCTTTAGCGCAGAGTCAGGTATGAAAGAGACACATTAATATTCATTGAACAAATCAATGTTCTGAAGGGGAGGGTGGTGGTTGCCGTTGTAGAGAAGGTTCAGGAACCAGGAATTTTGGGGTAAGATGTCATCCACGTGGTCACTGAAGAATTCCACGGTTGGGTTGAGGGCAAATAGGAATGCCATGACCCAGGTACCTAGAACCAGCTTGAAAACTGGTACCTTGCAATAATAAATGGAAGCCAATGGCCATGTGGTCTGGGCATGGCCATGTGGTCAGAAAAGAAGGAATTTTCGAATGAGGATAGAGGAGGTAGCCATGGAGCCCTGCACGGGGGTTTGCTGTAGGAGAAACAGGGATCTCTGCAGTGAGCCAAGGTTAAAGTCTGGGTTGGAGAGAATGTTCTGAGAAAAGGCTGAAGCAAGAGGAGAGCTATTTTTTACTAGATCTGTGTCATCAGAGGGCAGAGTGGAAATAATTACTACCGAGTGAGTAGAAGGGCAAACAGACCTAAGGTGAAAGAGGTCTACCTGGGCCTTCTGAAAGTTTTAGGCGTCTGGAAAGCCCCCAGCGTTCTGGTGGAAGTGCATGCTCTGGTTCTGTTGATCTGGGTGGGACCCGAGATTCTGCATGCTCCTGGCAATGTTTTTGCTGCCGGGCTCTGGACCATGGTGAGGCAAACGTTTAGGTCAAGGAAACAAGCGTGTTCAGAGGATGTCCTCCAGGAGCCCGGGCAACAGTTAGAAGGTCAATGGAAAATTCTCTGGCTGCAGCTGATCTTTTCTGCTTCCCTTTAGAGCAGGGAATCTCCACAGAACTATTGACATTTGGGGCCCAGATCATCCTATTTGGGGAAGCGGGGAGAAGGAGGCGGGTGCAGGTGTCCTGGGCACTGTGGGAGGTTTCGCAGCATTCCTGGCCTCTATGCACTGGATGCTGGTAGCACCCGGCAGTTGTGATGATCCAAAATATCCTCAGACACTGCCAGGTGTCCCTTGCAGAACAAAATTGCTTCTGGTTGAGAGCCAAAGGGTTAGAAGGAGAATTACGTGGCTCCCCTCCCCGCCTGCCGCCACCTCCATGTCTTGTCTTCTAGAACCATGAGGCAGAAATGACTTAACTCTGATATGCTTGGAACACGACACACTTTGCACTGTTTCCATCTTTAGGAATGCTAAGAAAGTGTTTGGCTTTATTTGACAGCCTGATTGCCTTAAGGTGTCCTCCACACAGACCAGTGAGTGCCTTGGCCCTATTTGCTGACAGTTTTAATAGAACAGCAGGGGGAAAGATCTTTCCAAGAAACTGTTGGCTACGTAGCCTAACATCATTTTAAGTCATCACCAAACACCCAGCAAAGCTCCGAGATAAAATGGAAACTCCATTGCCTCTTCCCTGGGTGGCAGTGTTGGTAATTCACTAGTGACCTCTAAGAATTTCTCTGTATGCATTCACTGCCACATTTAACTTTGGTTACACAGCCTCCAAAAAGCTTTCCAGCCACAAGGTCAGTCTGTGGACAGTCTCAAAAATCCTGACAAAGGGACAGATGGGTTTAGTTTTTGCCATTGTGACGGTTATTTCTGCTTAATGTGTTGAGGAAACATCGAAAGGTTTTAACACTGGCTGGAGTCGTGAGACAGAGGCCTTTTTAATGGAACTGCATGTCATTGTCCCCTGGCGAGTCCGTGCTGGAGGGCCTGAAGACCTGTGTTGTACGGTCGGTTCAGCTTGCTCTGAAAGCCAAAGAAAACCCACCTCCAACAGGATTTAGTCTCAAGCTAGAACAAAAATGTACATCATGTTGAAAAGGCTTCTCCAAGTGCTACAATTCATAAGCAGTGTTATGTTTTTACTGGAAAAGCTTGCCATCGAGCCAAGCATTCTTCACATTTTTCCCAGGATTTAGTCATAAAATCATTTTAGACATATTGCAAGGATAAAATGTGTACATATCTGATAAAGGGCAGGGATGTTTTTTCTTCTTTTTTGCTGTGTAACTCCTGGAGGAGGCAAAAAACAAACTAGACCCACACATACTCACAAAACAACGTATGTGTATATAGAGAATGCACACATGTTCATATATATATACACGTGTGTAAATGTAGTTTGTTTTCCCCCTCATGGAGTGTATGTGTGTGTGCGTGTGTGTGTGTAAAACTCTACACACATAAACATATATATTTATTTTCACTGTTAAGGATAGGAACCTGGCTTCTTTATTCACTGTTACGTCTATTTGGATTTAAATTAGATGCCTCTGGCTTTTCCTTCGGTTTGAATAACTCAGATACAAAGCATAAAACACTTCCTAATGATGCGCACATGCCTAGGCCATCTTTAGGAATTCAGGTGGAAGTGTGTTTGGGTTTGATTTATCTAAGACATTGCAGTGGGGATGTAATTTCTGCCTGTAAGCAGGAAGGGAGCTTGGCTGTGGGAGTTGGTATTGAAAAACGTAATCGTGTGTGCCTCAAAGTTGGCTGCATTACTAACTGAGGGAAGGAGAGAAGTGAACCCAGATGTTAGTCTTTTGAAAAAAAAAATCCCATTTCGAGACAGACTGGCGTAAAAGCAATAACCTGTGGTAGAGTCTGAAGAATACAAGACTTGGATGTCTGGCTTTGAGTCCTGTCTATGCAACTTGTTAGATATGTGGCCTTGGACAGATCACCTAACCCCCCCTGTCAAACAGGGACAGTGAAACTCAACATGGCAATGGTCGTGAGGGGTGAATGAGGTAATTTATCAAATTCTGTGGCCATGGTGAAGGATGATACAAATATCCAGTGGTGTTTTGTTCTTGAAGATAGTGTTCTTGGGTGAGTTTTTGCCAACACATTTACAATTATTTTTCTGAGTCAGACTGATTTCAGTAGCAGATAATAGAGGTAGTAAATCAGCAATAGATTGGTTGGAAACTCTGGACAGTAATGATTTGGGGGCATATGGCTTGGTGGCGTGTACTTGCACATGTAATCATAGGACGTTGACTAGTCCTACTGTTCTCCCTCATTCTGTTTCACTTAAGGAAAACTTAAAATAGATACCAGTAGTGTGCTGATAAAAGTTTAGCTACTGGTGGCCGGGCACGGTGGCTTATGCCTATAATCCTGGCACTGTGGGAGGCTGAGGCGGGCAGATCACCTGAGGTCAGGAGTTTGAGACCAGCCTGGCCAGTATGGTGAAACCCCATCTCTACTAAAAATATAAAAATTAGCCAGGCATGGTGGTGGGCACCTGTAATCCCAGCTTACTCAGGAGGCTGAGGCAGGAGAATCACTTGAACCCAGGAGGGGGAGGTTGCAGTGAGCCAAGATCATGCCATTATACTCCAGCCTGGGGGCCAGAGAGAGACTCCATCTCAAAAAAAGAAAGTTTAGGGCCGGGCGCGGTGGCTCAAGCCTGTAATCCCAGCACTTTGGGAGGCCGAGGCGGGTGGATCACGAGGTCAAGAGATCGAGACCATCCTGGTCAACATGGTGAAACCCCGTCTCTACTAAAAATACAAAATATTAGCTGGGCATGGTGGCGCGTGCCTGTAATCCCAGCTACTCAGGAGGCTGAGGCAGGAGAATTGCCTGAACCCAGGAGGCGGAGACTGCGGTGAGTCGAGATCGCGCCATTGCCCTCCAGCCTGGGTAACAAGAGCGAAACTCCGTCAAAAAAAAAAAAAAAAAGTTTAGCTACTGGCTCAGGAATCACAGGAGTTCTGATTTGCGGCGTTTGCTGATTTCTGTAATATAAAGACTCTCACTGTGACAATCTCAAACTACCAATGCGACATTACCAACCATGAGATCTCAAAGAGATGCACAGCAGCACACCGTCGTACAGGACAGTCATGCATCACTTAATAACGGGAATGCATTCGGAGAAGTCAGCACACCATCGTACAGGACAATCATGCATCACTTAATAACGGGAATGCATTCGGAGAAGTCAGCACACCGTCGTACAGGACAGTCATGCATCACTTAATAACGGGAATGCATTCGGAGAAGTCAGCACACCGTCGTACAGGACAGTCATGCATCACTTAATAACGGGAATGCATTCGGAGAAGTGGGTACTCACATTGTCCTTGTACAGATATCACAGAGCGTGTTTACAGAAAACCAGATGGTAGAGTCTGCTACGCATCTCAGCTATATGGTGCAGCCTGTTGCTCCCAGGGTACAAACCTGGACATTGTGTTACAATTGCCTGTAACACTCAGCACCTTACTGTACTGAATATGTAGGCAGTTGTAACACAATGGTAAGTATTTGTTCATCTAAACATAGAATAGGTACAGTAAAAATGCAGTAGAAAAGATTTTAAAAGGGCACTCCTAGGACACTTCCCATGAATGGCGCCTGCAGGACTGGAAGCTGCTGTGGGTGAGTCACTGAGTGGGTGCTGAGTGAATGGGAAGGTCCAGGACATCACTGCACACGACTGCAGATTCGATAAACACTGCACACGTAGGCTACACTAAGTTTGTTTTTTAAATTGTTCCTTCTTTGATAATAACTACTCTCATCTTACTTTTTTACTTTCTAAACTTTTTAATTTAAAAAAACTTTTTGATACTTCCATAATAACACTTAGCTTAAAATACAAACACATTGTACAGCTGTACGAAAATACTTTCTTTCTTTATATGTTTATTCTGTAAGCTTCTTATTGCAGAAACTGAGTCTCACTATGTTGCCCAGGCTGGTACAATCCGAACACCCGAGCTTGAGCAACCCTCCTGCCTCAGCCTCCCAAAATGCTGGGATTACAGGTGTGCACCACTACACCCACTTTATAAGCTTTTTCTTATTAAAAAAGGTGTTTTTTTTTTTAAGTTTCCATTGAAAACCTAAGCCCCCCACACACACATGAGCCTAGCCCTCCGCAGGGTCATGATGGACAGTATCTCTGCCTTCCACCTCTACATCTGCATCATCCATAAGGTCTTCAGAGGCAACACGGTGAATGGAGCCATCGTCTGCAATGATAACCATGCCTTCTTCTGGAACACCTCCAGAAGGAACTGACTGAAGCTGTTTACAGTTAATTTTTTAAAGGTACAGAGAGTCCACTCTCAAATAGCCATAAAAAGTGTAGTATTGTAAATACACAAACCAGTAACACAGTCATTCATTTTCACTATCAAGTATTATGTACTATGCATTATTGCACGTGCTATATTGTCAGTAGGCACATACAATTATAGGACTGTCAGTGCAGGAGGTTTATTGACAGCAGCATGACCACAAATATATGAGTAACATATTGCACTGTTACATTAGGCAGCTACAGTGTCAGCAGGCGATAGAAATTTTTCAGCTCCATTATAATCTTATGCGACCACTGCCACGTATTCAATCCGTGGTTGACCCCAATGTTGTTATGTGGTGCACGACTTTATATCCACCATACAAATAGACGTAATTAACTTTAGTCATACAGATAATAGTAAAATCGAGTAAAATAATGAAAATGATGATGAGTTTTTAATATAATTTATGAAACCATAAGTTTATATAAATTAATTTTTAACATTGGCTATGTTGAACACTTGGCTCTCAAGCTTAACTGTCAGCTCTCACTGGCCTGGCTCTGATGTGCTACTGTTTCTCCTTGGCTGTGTTACAGTACAAAATTGTACCATGAATTAGCAGGTTCAGGACCATCCTGGAAAGCCAGCGTGGAAAATGCAGTCATAAAGGGATTTTTATTTCTGTGGACTTTGGACGGGCCATCTACTCTTTGTCTCACATTCTCTATCACATATCCCTTTGGCTAACAAAATTAGTATTGAAAAATGGTTTATAGATCCAGTTATTGGGGCTAGTATTCAACTTTTTAGTTACTTGAAAGATAGGACTTAAACAGAGCTGAATTTTATAGAGGGTTTTCTTTCTTTGGTCCTTAAGGGAAGACTCCAGAAAGCTAACAAGAGGAATTTGAATGTTCTCACAACGAAGAACTATGAAGGGCTGAAGTGAGAAATATACTAATTACCCTGAATTGATCATTACACAATATATACGTGTATTGAAACATCACACTCTAGCCCATAAATATAAAAAATGATTAGATGTAGGCTGGGCGCGGTGGCTCAAGCCTGTAATCCCAGTACTTCGGGAGGCCGAGGTGGGTGGATCACCAGGTCAAGAGATCGAGACCATCCTGGTCAGCATGGTGAAACCCCGCCTCTACTAAAAATACAAAAAAATTAGCTGGGCATGGTGGCGGGTGCCTGTAATCCCAGCTACTCAGGAGGCTGAGGCAGGAGAATTGCCTGAACCCAGGAGGCGGAGGTTGCGGTGAGTCGAGATTGCGCCATTGCACTCCAGCCTGGGTAACAAGAGTGAAACCCTGTCTCAGAAGGCAAAAAAAAAAAAAGATTAGACATCAGTTCACAATGAAATAAATTTGAAAATGAAAACATTCTAGAAAATATTCCCAAGAAGAAAATATTTTTTTTCTGGCTATGCTGAAGGGTTCAGGAAAAAAATGGCTGTTGGAGAACAAAAGATTGAAATTATAGGTCATTCATGATGCACATGGCTGGAAAGGAGTCCTACCATGTCCCTCCATAATCAGAGGGTGCTGTGAGGGATGCCTAATGTCTCTTCAGCCACATTTTGACAGTGGAGACTCTGAGAAGCCTCGTTAGGAAAATAGGAGGAAACATTTTAAAGGCAGACCTCTATAACCAAAATAATCAAGAGGGCTAAAAAGCCAAAGAAACCAGTATTTCAGAATGGTTAGCTTCCTCCTAGATGTGTGTTAGGCATCGGGCTTATCTTTAAGAAGTGTCTTAGACCACAGAAACATAGACCCATGATATTTGGGCCAAGCATAGGTTAAAACTTAGGGGAGGGAGGTACAAATTACCAAAAAAAAAAAAAAAAAGGATGGTTCCATGTTGGAATCACATGTTGAAAATGCATTACACTTTATTGTAGATTAATTATTGAAAAGCATATTTTATTTTATTATTACTGTCTACTGGGTTTTTTGCTGGAGTGTAGTGGCTTGATCTTGGTTCCCTGCAACCTCAGCCTCCCGAGTAGCTGGGATTGCAGGTGCCCGCCATCACGCCCAACTAATTTTTTTGTGTTTTTAATAGAGATGGGGTTTCACAATGTTGGCCAGACTGGTCTCAAACTCCTGACCTCATGATCCGCCTGCCTCGGCCTCCCAAAGTGCTGGGATTACAGGTATGAGCCACCGCACCTGGCATATTTTAAAATTAGTCACATATGGAAGCTAAGTAGTGCATTTTGTTTTCCTGAGCAGGACTTAAAATGTCAGTGCCATAAGCACTGATATGTATTTAGACACACTGGTCATATATCGTGAATTGGGTAGACATATCTGTAGCAAATAATATGGTGATAGAGTCACTTATTTTAAATGAAACAACTCACTAGGAGCCATCATGGTGGCTCACACCTGCAAAAATTCAGTATGTTCTTGTGTCTTGCTTATGAATTTACTCAGATAAAATGTCTGAAGGTTTTGAAACTTCTTGAAAGAAAATGGTTCTTCATTTTGGTGTGTTTACATTAAGGGAAGCCATGTGACCTCTTATGAGAGTTGCTCTGAAATTTCAAGTGCATGGGCATTGCCGGGAGGACTTGCTCAAACACAGTTGCTGGAAAGCCCAAGAATTTGCATTTGTGACAAGTTTACAGGTGATCATGATGCTGCTGGCCTTGGGTACCTCACTTTGAGAACCACTGACTTGAGTTTAGAGATAAAGAGTGGGTTGAGGCCCGGTGCAGTGGCTCACACCTGTAATCCTAGCATTTTGGGAGACCGAGGAGGGTAGATTACCTAAGGTCAGGAGTTTGAGGCCAGCCTCGCCAACATGATGAAACCCCATCTCTTCTAAAAATACAAAATAAGCCAGGTGTGTTGGTGGGCGCCTATAATCCCAGGCTGAGGCAAGGGAATCACTTGAACCCAAGGGGGCAATGGTTGCAGTGAGATCACACCATTCACTCCAGCCTGGGCGAAAGAGTGAAACTCCATCCCCCCCTCCAAAAAAAAAAGTGGGTTGGAAAAAATGTCTAGCAAATCAGTAAGCACAAAATGACCATTAATAACTAGCATTACAGGCATTCATCATCTTAGGAGGGGGAGAAAATCAGGCCACTTTAGAAACACTTTTATGACTGGCAGTTACCCGGTTTGCTACTAAGGTCAGGTCTAAAAGATTGTGAAGACTATCCTGTTTCTGTATCCATGGGTATCAGATGAGGAAGCCAAGTTCTGTCTTTGTGCTTGGCAGCCCTTCCCAATGCCATGTCTCTGCTGATGACATTGGAATTTCCTCCAAATTAAACAGCCTGACAGCAGCCATCTGTAAAGAAGGCAGCTAGGTTACGGGTGATTGTTGGCTAGTGCCATTTCTGCTGCCAACCAGGCAGGCAAAGCTTCTGGCATGTTCTTTACCACCTCTGAGAAGAGCTGCATGTTTCCTCTGGGCCATCAGAGAGTTTCTGCTACCCAGCTCTGTTTCTCTGCCTCCCGGTGCCTGCCCCTAGTTATTACGATCCTGGTAATCTGGCTGCTGGATTTTTGCTCCAGAAACCAATCCCTGGACTGCTTGGTAAAGGATAGAGTAGGCCACCAGAGGCCAGGAGGAAATGTCAGGCTGCAGTCAAGGGCACTGATGTCTCCCCTCCAGGCTTCTGGGCTTTGAGGGTAGAGAAGTAAAAAGACTGAAAGGGATTAGAGGCCTGGAGTCCAGAGCAAAGCCCTGTAGTCATCCACCGCCTCGCACAGCCTCTTCCTGCCATACCTACAGGTGAAAAGTCTAGTGCATAGAACCACATTGCTTTTCCAGAACCTTCCAGTGCCTTCCAGAGCCAGCATTCTTCCTGAAAACTCTCTCTTGCCAGTTGTTAGCCTTCAGAGTTACAGTTTAAAAACCAACAGTTAAACTGATATCTTCTGCAGAAAAAAAACAGATAACAAATTCATGAATCATAGTTATGCTTATATTTCCTCCATCACAGAGAAAAATGTTATTTTTAAAAAGTGGATCCCAAACCTAACTGATCAGAATCCCTTGGGGAGATGCTTTTAGAATACCATTACCTATGCACTGGCCCAGAAAATCCACGGCCATTAGAGACTGTGAGTGTCTGAGAATCTGTGTTTCCTAAAAGGCCACAGTCGTGATTCTGATGGGCACCCATGTTTCAGAACCTCTGATTGAATCGTGTACAATTTTGATGGAGCTGCTGTTGCATTATAGGTAATTCAAAGAGCTTCTTTTTTAAAAAACTAAGACAGTAATCCATAAATATAATAGTTTTCATCTGAATAGTGTTTTCTTGTTTTCAGAAGACCTTCATAACTATTTCTTTGAATTACTTTTGAGATTTGAGTCTTGCTCTGTCACCCAGGCTGGAGTGCAGTGGTGCGATCTCAGCTCATTGCACCCTCCGCCTCCTGGGTTCAAGCAATTTTCCTGACTCAGCCTCCCGATTAGCTGGATTACAGATGTGCACCCCCATGCCTGGCTAAGTGTTGTATTTTTTGTAGAGACAGGGGTTTCACCATGTTGGCTAGGCTGGTTTCGGACTCCCAACCTCAGGTGATCCACCTGTCTCGGCCTCCCAAAGTGGTGGGATTAAAGACATGAGCCACCGCACCTGGCCATAATTATTATCTTTGACAATTTTCTTGGGAGGTGGATGACAGGATCTGTTACTGATGCCAGTTTACATCTAATATGCTGCGGCGTAGAGGGGTTGGAAGTAGAACCGACCCTTCTGGCTTCTTGCCTGGTATTCTCTCCACTACTCCATCTTCATTACTTGCATATGTGTGTGCATGTGTGTGCGTGTGTGCCTGATTCCTGAATCTATGTTGTCTTGCTTTTCATAAATGGATTGCCACCACTACCACAGATCATCAGGGAGGTATGATGCTAGGGACAGAAGCCAAATGGAGGTAGAAAATCCAAACTGAAAACAGAGACAGAAGCTAAGACAGACCCAAGGAGTCTAACAACCCAAGATCTAAACTAGGGAGAAGGCCAGTGTCCATCTATTTCAGGGATGGGCAATGATGGAAATAGTGTAAACTCAGGCACCCTAAAGGCAGTGCAGTCCACAAGAGAAAGACACCTGCATGCATACTCCCAGCAAAGCTCCCAGTGGAGCCGAAGAGGAGGGTAATGAAGATTAGCCAGGAAAGTGATAGGGCAACAGGTATTGAAAACATCAGCATTCAGAGGTGAGAATTACCATTGCCAGAAGTTCTTGGAAGTAAGACAAGTACAGAGTTGGGGTCAAGGATCTCCCAGTTAGAGTGCTGGTAGCAATAGAGTGGACTTGAGTCTGCAGTTTGGAACCAACTGCTAACTTAAAGCCTGGGAAGCTCATGTTAGCCAGAAACTACAGATACTTTTTATGTCACCTTGAACAAGCTTCGCTATCCTCATCTGTAAGATAAGGAGTAGGCCTATTAATAATCTGTATGTATTTCTTGCAGTAAGGAAATCTAATTTAGGCAAATGAATAGCAAGAACATAGCTTGGTGCAGTGAGTCAGTGAGAGGGTTTCCAAAAGGTGAACGTATACAGGACTCTTTAACCCTGATCCTGGGCTAGTCATGTGATTGCACGTGACACCTGCTGTTGGAAGGAACAGGTTAAGCAGTTAGTTGCAGTGCAGCGAACCTGTGAGCCCCGTGGGCTGGTCCCACTTATTTGAAATAGAATGAATGAAGTGCCCGTGTGAGTCAGGGGACACCTGAATGTTTAGTTAATGCTCCCCTTTAACCCTTTTCTCTTCGCTTGTTTTCTTTTCCTCCAGAAGGAAAATGAACAGAACGTGTATCACATGCTAGCTCTTATCTGCTGTGTAGTTCTTGTAGTGAAAGGATTGCCAATGAGCTCAGACACCAAGGCTACTGCTGCGTCCCCTTCATTCTTTCCATAGTCTTACAGCCTAAAGAAGACAGGAAAAGTAAGGACTCTCAAGGCAAAAGGAAGTAAAATGGAAGTGGAACGTGTGTCTGCAGTGAATGTGGTATGCAGAGCCTATCACTGCGAGGTCCTCTGTTGCTTCTTTCAGAGCTTCATGAATCACGTGGAAATTCTCCATATATTTGCTACCAAGCAATGCTATTGTCTTTTTATTTTATTTATTTATTTATTTTTAGACGAAGCCTTGCCCTGTTGCCCAGACTGAGGTGCAGTGGCACAATCTCAGCTCACTACAACCTCCACCTCCTGTCTGTTCAAGCAATTCTCCTGTCTCAGCCTCCCAAGTAGCTGGGATTACAGGTTTACGCCACCACACCCAGCTAATTTTTTGTATCTTTAGTAGAGACGGGGTTTCACCATGTTTGCCAGGCTGGTCTCACACTCCTGACCTCATGATCCACTCACCTTGGCCTCCCAAAGTGCTGGGATTACAGGCTTGAGCCACCGTGCCTGGCCCTATCATCTTTTTAATGTAGGCACACAGTGCTTAGGAAAGGCAAGGATGACGGATGGGAATTAAGTATATGAAGACAGCATTGGTCAGAAGGGCAGGAGAAGCAAAGTAGAATAGAAAGTATCTTGTTCTATTTTTTTTTTTTTTTTGAGACGTAGTTTCGCTCTTGTTACCCAGGGTGGAGTGCAATGGCGCGATCTCGGCTCACCGCAACCTCCGCCTCCTGGGTTCAAGCAATTCTTCTGCCTCAGCCTCTCAAGTAGCTGGGACTACAGGCGCGCGCCACCATGCCCAGCTAATTTTTGTATTTTTAGTAGAGACGGGGTTTTCACCTTGTTGACCAGGATGGTCTCCATCTCTTGACCTCGTGATCCACCTGCCTCGGCCTCCCAAAGTGCTGGGATTATAGGCATGAGCCACCGTGCCCAGCCTGTTCTATTTTTTAAATAATAATGATGATGATGATATATTTCTTACAGTCATATCCAGAGCTTACTTGAATCTACAGCAGTACTTTATTTTGCAACAAGCCTATGAAATAGCTTTAGATGCTGTAGGATGCAGAGTATCTTGGATTAGAAAAGTTCAGTAACCCATGAGCAGAGGCAGGAGAATGTTCAAAACAAGTCACTAAATGCCATTCCACTAGCTGGGCTGTGGTTAGCACTCATGACCTCCTGTGGTCTCATCTTTTCTGAATCTTACTGAATCATACCAGCTCTCTGATATGGTCCATAAAATACTGATAGAAATCACTTGTGAACTTTCCCAACCGTGACGACAGCAGACTTCCTTTAGAAGATAAATACTAGACCTCATATAATACACTTCATTCGAAGTAGCAGAATGTCTCCTGCATCCTTATTTCAAACGCATACCTGCCTGAGACCTTTCTGGATCTTGGGAGAGTTCATATGTCTGATGGAAGCAGACAATCCAGTATTACTCACAGGAACCACCACTTGATCCTCAATTTTTTCAGGAATTTCATGTGTTTTTATGTGAAGAATCACTCCTAGGAAAGTTCTGTATTTTGGTAGCAGAGATCCCGTCAAGGAGGCAGTGAGACACACACAGTAAGCTGTGTGACACTGCTGCTGATGGAACTCTCCCCAGGCCTGCAGCTGGCAGCATTTCATGGGGCCTGCAGTCCCTTTCACCTTGACTGCAGGTTCTTTGGTTAGGAGACTCCGTCAGTGGTCAAGGCTCTGTCCCGGCTTCTCAGGATCTTCACGCTCCCCTGTATATAGTCGGCTTTGGGTTATTGGCCATCATGAAAACCAAGATTGTTGTTTAATGATTGAATCTATGGACTTGGGGTCAGAGGAACCTGGGTTCACATCTTGGCTCCTCCACTTACTGGTAAGTTGCTTAGATGAGTTGTTTTTTTCCTCTCTGGCTGAGTTTATGCAATTGGGAGTTTAAAAACAGTTTTCCCCAAATTCGTAGTTGTTGTTGTTAGCATTTAGTTGTGTATTGTATTCCACCTGGCATGGAGTGGATGTCTGGTCAGTGGTGACTGCTAAAATTATTGCAAACATCCTCAGATATGTTTTTGACAGAAAACGTCTGATAGCCTGATTCTATATTTTATGTGGAGAGAAGAATTAAATACAGAAGAACCCTAGTCAATGCTGTCTGTTCTAGAGAGTGTTGCGTTGAACTTGCAGCGTTTCATAATGAAGCAGGCAGGACAGTCCTCATCTATGCACAATGAGCACTCCTGGTTCACCCCTACCTGCTTGTCCCAATAATGTCTCCAAGTTACTGCAAGGATTCAGAATGGCCCCACTCCTTTTCAGATGTCCCCAAGAGAGTAACCCCTGCCTTGATTGAGAATCACGAGCAAGCATAGTCTGAGCTTGACTTCTGTACCACAGTAGCAGGGCACCACCTCCCTCTCAGTGGCTGATGAAGAGGTCTTCCACAGTGAACCTTTGGTGAAGAAGGTCGTGTCTCTCTACATTATCTATTTTATTCAGCATTCAGAGATAGGTGGTGCCTCCACAGGGGCCATATCCAGGCTTTCTGATGACCCTGTAGGGAGCAATGGCAGTTTAATGAGGGAGGGGAGTAGATCAGCTTAACCTAGCCTCTACTCCATCCGGGTTCTCATGGTTAGTTGCAATGCTGATCCGTGACCACCACTGAGCCATTGATCTTTCACTCTTCCTAGTCAATCTGGCATTCAGAGATTTGTGTGATCCCTTCCTCCAGATGCACGTATTTAACAAGCTAACATGCTTTAAGCATCTGCTATGTGTCAGGTATTATTAGATACATCACACTACGATGGATACGACACAGCCCTTATCCTCAGTGAAATAGTAGCTCTAGGGGGAAACAGATCTCTGTAAAAGTGATACAGGGGAGGCCGGCAGTGGTGACTCATGCCTGTAATCCTAACACTTTGGGAGGCTGAGGTGAGCAGATTGCTTGAGCCCAAGAGTTTGAAATCAGTCTGGGCAATGTAGTGAGACCCTGTCTCCTTTAAAAATAATTCGAATATTTTTTTAAAGTGATGTGAAGGAGTAGCATTCTGTTCATGTTCAGAGGCAGTCAGCCTATGAGCCTGAGGAGCTCTGCTCATTTCTCTCTGTGTATATCTTTTAGTCCTAATTTGCATTGCTTCGTTCCTTTCATTTTTGTTGCCATTATACTCTTTATACAAGGTCCTTCCCCAGAGAGCTGTTATCAGTGTCGGAGACCCCGCCCTGGTGGCCTGGTGCAGCAGGTCAGAATAACTCGGGGCACTCCCACGTTTGCTGTCCTGACTCTCTGGAGGGGCCCACGATATCCACACATGTTAATGTGTTGGTTTTATCATAGGTTTCTCCTGGTATTTCTTTCAAGTGAAAGTGTTGAAAGTTCAGTCTGATCTGAAAGGGAATGTTTAAGTTCTCAACATAACTATTCTTACACTCTTGTGCTTTTGTAAATATGTTAAAATGTTCTCAGCCCCCTCCAGTCCTGAACTCCCCTTTTTTTTTCTTTTTTATGGTTAACGGGCTGTCACCACTACCCAGCAATCTACAGAGCAGCAGCAAGTGCAATTCTGAGAACGCGATGTAGATCTCGTTCAAAGCAGCTGACACGTTGTCATCTCAGGAAGGGCGGAATGGCAAGGAGGAGTGATTGATGGAAACTTGGTGGAGCAACCTTCACTTAATTATTTTTGCGTGGATTCCTGAATTGTGGCTCCTTTGCCAGGAAAACATAGTAATAACGATCCAGTAATGCAGACTGCTTTAGAGCCTGGAATGTGTCAACATAAGGATTCCCACTTGTCCTTTCAGAACCCCAAGCATCTATCTCTACCTAGAAATTCTTTATCTTGAAGATTAATAGCCTTAAAGGTGAAGGAGAGGACAGAGACCCTAACCCAGAGTCAGATAGGAATGATTGTTGGTGATAATCAGATGAATACACTGCAACTCTGTATCAGGACAGAAAATGTGTTTGAGATGAGCATGTTATCAGAAAAATGTTTGCACTTATCTTATTGTTTGGATAAGTTATGAGCTATTTCTCTTCTTTCACAAAGGCAACATAGTAAACCAAACCTGTAATCAGAAAAATTTCGGTATGTTAGGTGGAAAGAGTTATTTTTGTGTTTTTTTTTATAGTTGCTGAATTAATTGATATGTATCAAGTACCTACTGTGTGTAAGGGAATTGTAGAGAACTTTCAGTGTCAATGATTTTAAACTTTATCCTAGAGGTAGTATGAGAAATTAAGGCATGGAGTTAAAAAGGTGCTCGTCCATGATTTCTCCCATATCTCTTGGGCAAATGGCACTGGCCAAGCAGAAGCCCCTATCCTTGTCCTCCATGTGCCCCTGACCAGCCATTCAGCAGCCATGGTACTGAGTCTGCCCACGGGACATTTCCCCTGTCCGCCACCTCTTCTCCATGCTTACTGCCCCTGCAGCAGGCCAGACCTGATGACAGCTCAGTGGCATTGCAGCAAGTTCCTCCCGAATGTTCATGTTGACTGGGAACCTGGTCCCTTCTCATCCATCTTCTACTCTATGACAGGAGTGATATTTTTTTTTTTTGAGACGGAGTTTTCGCTCTTATTCCCCAGGCTGGAGTGCAATGGCGCAATCTCGGCTCACCGCAACCTCCGCCTCCTGGGTTCAGGCAATTCTCCTGCCTCAGCCTCCCGAGTAGCTGGGATTACAGTCTCGCGCCACCATGCCCAGCTAATTTTTTTGTATCTTTAGTAGAGATGGAGTTTCACCATGTTGACCTGGATGGTCTCGATCTTTTGACCTCGTGATCCACCCGCCTCGGCCTCCCATAGTGCTGGGATTACAGGCTTGAGCCACCGTGCCCGGCCAGGAGTGACATTTTTAATCCAAAAATGTTCCTGCCTAACCCTTCTGAGATTCTCCATATCTTCAGGAGGCATCTTGGGGAGAGAAGGGCACTCATTACCTCCTTCCTCCCCTCCTGGCATGCCATACTTGTGCTTCCCCCAGTGTGAGATGTCCTCTCAGGTGACTCTGCATGAGCTCCCTCTTCTGTCTTGACCACTTTCCCTCTCATATCCCTGTGAACTCTTCAAAACCCAGCACTGCCATCAGCTCCAAAAAGCCCACCCTGACTTTTCCCTGCTGGTCTCGCTGAGCCACTCTATGCTTCCCACCCATGAAACTCACATGTAGGATTTTTACTGTCTGTTCTCTTGACCATGTCTGCATACTGGATACAGATGTATTAGTCTGTTCTCACATTGCTATCAAGAACTACCTGTGACTGGATAATTTATAAAGAAAATAAATTTATTTGGCTCACGTTTCCACAGGCTATAGAGGAAACATGACTGAGGAGGCCTCAGGAAACTTACAGTCATGGCAGAAGGAGGCAGGGAAGCAACCACGTCCTACATGGCTGGAGTAGGAGGAAGGGAGAGAAAGGGGGAGGTGCTACGCACTTTTAAACAACCAGATCTCGTGAGAACTCACTCACTATCACGAGAAAAGCCAGCGGGAAATCTGCCCCCATGATCCTGTCACCTCCCAACAGGTCCCTCCTCCAAACACCAGGGATTACAATTCCACATGAGATTTGGGTGGGGACACAAAAGCCAGCCACATGAATGGAGCTCCTTGAGAACAAGAACTGTATCTTTTAGATCTTCTGTTTTATGTGTCTGACGCACAGCAGGCAGTTGGTGATCACTTACTTGGTGAGTGGACGAAGTGTTAGGCTGAGCTGAAGTGGGAATGAACATGAAGAGCTACCACACACCTGCATCCCTTGCCATCTGTGCCGTTTGTTCAGTCTCGTACCTCATGGTCATACCACTCCAAGCAAGGTCAAATGCTGTTTTTTTAACTTTTTTTAAAATTATACTTTGAGTTCTGGGGTATCTATGCAGAACACGCAGGTTTGTTACGTAGGTATAAATGTGCCATGATGATTCGCTACATCCATCACCCCCTCTTCTACATTAGGTATTTCTCCTAATGCTACCCCTCCCCTAGATCCCCACCTTGTGCTATCCCTCCCCTAGCCCCCAACCCCCCAACAGGCCCCAATGTATGATGTTCCCCTCACTGTGTCCATGTGTTCTCATTGTTCAGCATCCACTGTGCTATCCCTCCCCTAGCCCCCAACCCCCCAACAGGCCCCAATGTATGATGTTCCCCTCACTGTGTCCATGTGTTCTCATTGTTCCCCATCCACTTGTGAGTGAGAACATGCAGAGTTCGGTTTTCTGTTCCTGTGTCAGTTTGCTGAGAATGATGGTTTCCAGCTTTATCCATGTCCTTACAAAGGACATGAACTCATCCTTTTGTATGGCTACATAGTATTCCATTGTGTGTATGTGCCACATTTTCTTTATCCAGTCTATCATTGATGGACATTTGGGTTGGTTCCAAGTCTTTGCTATTGGGAACAAATACTGTTTTCAAGAGAATCTTCTGTGGCCTTGTTCCATATTCAGTTGATTGATCACGATTACCTTTATTTTTGTATTGGTCCATGTCCTGAGTATTTTTTTAAAGCATTGACTGCTATGGATCCATAGAGAAGTCAGAGAAAACAGATGAAGCTCTCTGGGGGCAAAATGGATGGAATAATCTTGCCATTCAAGCTGTGATATCAGAATATGATTGTATCTGTTGCAATCAGGTGCATGAGTTTCTTGGCTTTCTGGGATGTGCAAAATAGAATTCAAGACAGGGTGCAGAGAGAACACATTCTACATACCCCACAGAACCTTGGCATGACTTCTTGGACCTTGCTGGTAAGAATTGGCATTGGCTTTTGTTCAGTCTTTCATTCACCGACTGGCAAGGTTGCTCCCGATTTTCTCTTTACACAGGTAATTCCTTTACTGATCAAATCTCATGAGAGCGAAGTGAAGTATCCCGTAACTGGCACTACATTCATAACCTTTTCTATGACAGGTTAATCATTTCTTTGTGTGCTCACTCACTGACCTTTACTTCATTGGCCAAAGGAGTGCCCCATGTCAAAGTAATGTCCTCGTTCTCCATCCCATCATCCCTTTGGGACAGAAAAGATGCTGTCATACCCGTTTTTGACCCCAGACTAGCTGGGTGCCTGGTGTGTCGATGTTAAATGAATAAATTGTTTAGGCAAAGTCGTCAGCAGCATGATCTAATGACCACAAACAGAAACGTGTATATGTGGAGGGAGGAGCACCTTATATTTTAAGAATTGTGTTTGAAAAGTGGTAAATTATTTCAGTATAAATCCAGCATTAATGGTCATAAATAATAGATTAAATACATTGAGCATTTACCATGAGCACCATACTCTATCACCTCTTTCATTAAGTGAAAGACTGTTTTATAATTTAAAAAGAAGGAAAATAGAAAATATAACTGCATTTAATAATATAGTGTAAAGGGCTCAGAGAGAATGATGCTGGTATGACAGAGTATTCCTAACAGTCCTCCTGGTTCTTTTTACATTAATTTGGAATGTGGAATGAATTAAAGAAAAATATAGTAAGTCATAAACATTTACAATTCTCCTCTTTCCTCACCATCTACAGAGGACAAGTTCTGTGTTTATTTAGCTTGTTATTCCTTGTGAGGTCAGAAAGGTTAATGGTTAAACTGAGGTTAAGCTAAATTGCTCCTTAAGAGAAAATACGGCGTGGGGTAGGGGTTGGGGAACATCAGAACAGGGACCTGTGAAAGAGGAGGGTGAGATGGGAGGAAGAGCTATCACCCTGGGCAAAGTGAACTTGGGACAGAGAGGAGTAACAAGGCTTTCAGAGAGTCCTGCTGATGACGCCATGGAATTATTGTCAGTCCTTCTGATGCTGCCATGGAATGATTCCACCCTCCCCACTCCCATCCCGCCATTCACCTCTGCCGCCCAGGCCTCCCCGGAAACATTTGGCCAAGCCTTGCAAGTTGTTGTTGTTTAGCTCATCAGCTCTCATTAGTGTTAGTGTATTTTATGTGTGGCCAAGACAATTTTTCTCCTTCCAGTGTGGCCCAGGGAAGCCAAAAGATTGGACACCCCTGCTCTAGATGGTACAGGAGGCTTAGATGACCAGCCTTCACTCTACATAGGGCACATAACAGACATTGAAAGTCAGCACCTTCATTGTCACGGAGGAATGGAAATGGGATAACTATTTTAAAACAATTTTGAATTAAAAAAAAATAGTTTAAATATTCCTGTTCTCTCACCCCACCCACCTCTAACTTCTTTGCATTATTAATTTTCTTAGCTAATCTGATTTCTAAAAAAGCAAAAACTTCCAAGGGAATTCTTTTTTTTATTTTCTTTAGGGGGAGAGTCTCACTCTGTCGCCCAGGCTGGAGGGTACTGGCACGATCCTAGCTCACTGCACCCTCAAACTCCTGGGCCCAAGTGATGCCTCCACCTCAGCCTCCCAAGTTTCTGGGACTATAAGTGCATGCCACCATGCCTGGCTATTTTTTAAGCTTTTTTGTACAGATGGTGTCTTGCTATGTTTCCCAGGCTGGTCTCAAACTCCTAGCCGCAAGTGATCCTCCTGCCTTGGCCTCCCAAAGTGCTGAGATTAGAGACATGAGCCACCAAGCTTGGCCCAAATGAATTATTAATTTGTTGTTGGGTAAAATTACTAATAGCCAATTACCAATTAGTGGAACTTGAATTTGGGATGTTTTGATCTATTTTGAATAAACTTTCCTTCTGTATAACTTGATGTCTTAAATTTTTAAGTGTAGACTTACATCAGTATAGAAATGTCAGTGGCTCTTAGATTGGGTTCTTTAATAAGAAAGAATTCTCCATGAATTGTTTGACCACTGGGGACTTCTCAAGCAGCAGGAGAAGCATCTACCAAATGGAAATACCTGAGAAATAGTGGACTGTGTTGTAATGTTCGCTGTGGATAACCTGACTGACAGAGTTGTCCCTTCTAGAAGGGAGGCAGCTGAGGTCACTGTGTAAGGTCCCTGTCTTAACTTGCAGTGGGAATTTTGCAGTTCAGGTGAGGGGCACAATATATGTGAGGAGGAAGTGTGCATTGATGATAGCATCACATAATAACTGAATTCCAGCCACTGGATGATGAAGTCATTCCTTCACACACAAATGGCATTACACGCCTGTAATGTTTTTCCCGGGCTGCCATAACAAAGCACCAGAAATTGGGTGACTTAAACAACAGACATTGAGTGTCTCACAGTTAGGGAGGCTGGAAGTCAGAGATCAAGGTGTGGGCAGAGCCATGCTTCCTCTGAGGATGCTGGGGAAGGATCTGTTCCAGGTCACGCCCTAGCTTCTGGTGACTCCTTACTTAGCATGTGACCGTGTCACTCCAGTCCTCACAGAGCACTCTGCCTGTGTTCCTGAGTCCACATTTCCTCCTTTTTCTCTTTTTTTGAAAAGGAGTCTCGCTGTGTTGCCCAGACTGGAGTACAGTGACACAGTCTCAGCTGACTGCAACCTCCCCCTCCCGGGTTCAAGTGATTCCCTGCCTCAGCCTCCCTGAATAGCTGGGACTATAGGCACTCACCACCATGCCCAGCTAATTTTTGTATTTTTAGTAGAGATGAGGTTTTGCCATCTTGGCCAGGCTGATCTCAAACTCCTGACCTCGTGATCTGCCTGCCCTGGCCTCCCAAAGTGCTGGGATTACAAGTGTGAGCCACTGTGCCCGGCCTACATTTCCTCTTTTCACAAGGACACCAGTTCTATCAGATTAGGCACCCCCTCCTCCAGGATGACCTCATCTTAACTAATTCTATCTGCAATAACCCTATTTCCAAATAACATTCAGAGGTATTAGGGGTCAGGATGTCAACATATAAATTTGGAGGGACAAAATTCAGCCCATAACAATGCCCGGAAGTGGTAATTTTCTGGGGGTCAGGGTGAGTCTAGTATCTGCATTTTCAACAGTGTGCCTTTTTGGGGAGATGAGTGTCAAGCATTCACTGATTTCAGGTAACGGGGCCCTCTCGAGTCTGTGATGTAATCTCACACTCCCCTGAGAGCTATTTATGGCCTAGAAGCCTGTGAGCATTTGAATGCGCGTGTGCAGAAAAGACAAGGAGCCAGACAGGCTTCTACACCCACTTAGGAGCACTCACATGGATCAGTCACCCACCCTGAAGGCCACGTTAGTTTTGACATCTAAAATGTGTCTGGCATTTTCAGGCAGAGAAGGCTTTAAAAAAAAAAAAATTCACGTGGATGCCAGTTCCTTACTATCTGCCTAAAGGGGCCTAAACGCAGAAATCCAGACACAGGGAGTCACAAGAATATATTTAATAAATAGCCAAGCTTCTGAAGAGGCCTGGAACCAGGGAATGATAGTTAAGGATTATTAAGCTTAATTTTTTGCGCTGCGGTCTGCCTGGCATATAGTAGACACTCATTAAAAGTTTGGGAACAGGTGACAAGTAGAGTCTCTGTTCCCTGGGTATGAATCGTAAAGGTGCCTATATTCAGCCCCTTCTCCTGGCTTCTGTTCTAAGCAGAGGGCAACTGATGCCTTGTTTCTGCACATGATCTGGGCAGATCACACATGTCACAAGCCAGTGATGTCCACCTGGATGGCACCCTGACCAAAATCAGAGAAGTATCCACTGCATGTTGAGGACCTCCTTTGAAGAAAATCCCGTGGCTAAACCAGTGTATTGCCCTTAGTAAGCACAAATATTCTACACCCTGCAGGACAGATGCGCAGAGCCCATGTGGACCCACCCAAGTTTCCTGCTTTGTTCCTTCTTTCTTGTTTTCCTTTCCTTCTTGTTTTCTTTTCCTTCCTCTTTTGTTACTTTTTAAGCCATTTTTTGAGTTTATCTTTTTTTTTCTTTTTTTTTTTTTTTGAGACCGAGTCTCGCTCTTGTTACCCAGGCTGGAGTGCAATGGCGCGATCTCGGCTCACCGCAACCTCCGCCTCCTGGGTTCAGGCAATTCTCCTGCCTCAGCCTCCTGAGTAGCTGGGATTACAGGCACGCACCACCGGGCCCAGCTAATATTTTTTTTTATATATTTTGAGTGCAGACGGGGTTTCACCTTGTTGACCAGGATGGTCTCCACCTCTTGACCTCGTGATCCACCCGTCTCAGCCTCCCAAAGTGCTGGGATTACAGGCTTGAGCCACCGCGCCCGGCTGAGTTTATCTTTTCAAAACCCATCTTGAGGATATGTTCAAAGATGACCCCTCTACAGCTTCCTGTACACCTGTATGCAGAGTGAGTTGCTGCTGACTTCTTTCAGCACCTTGATGCCTCTGTAGAGTCATTTATTACCCTGCATACTAGTGAGCTCTGTATGTGCCTGGCTTCCAACAAGGCATGGAGCCTCCACTGAATTTTACTCACCGCTGTCTCCCTAACACCTAGTGCAGTGCTGGTAAGCACTTCCTGGGTGTTCAGTGGATGGTTATTTGAATGAATGAATAAGCTGGTACTCTCTGCTTGGATAGCGCTGTTCTGCAGTGTCATGCAGGACACAAAGAAATAGAATTGATGGTAGGTCATTCTTCATTTGTGTTACATCACAAGGGTAGAACGTGTACTTTTTCAAAACAAGTGGCATCATAATTTTTTTAATTTTTATTTTATTTTCTTTTTCCATAAGTTATTGGGGTACAGGTGGAATTTGGTTACATGAGTGAGTTCTTTAGTGGTGATTTGTGAGATTTTGGTGCACCCGTCAACCGAGCAGTATACACTGTGCCTTATTTGTAGTGTTTTATCCCTTGCCACCTTACTCCTCCCCCCAAGTTCCCAAAGTCCACAGTCCACTGTGTCATTCTTATGCCTTTGTGTCCTCGTAGCTTAGCTCCCACATATCGGTGAGAACATAAAATGCTTGGTTTTCCATTCCTGACCTAGAATTTTCATTCTGGATCACTGCAAATACTGTTAATTTGTTCCTTTTTATGACTGCGAAGTATTCCAGTGTGTGTGTGTGTGTGTGCGTGTGTGTGTGTGTGTGTGTGTGTGTATCACAGTTCCTTTATCCACTCAATTGATGGGCATTTGGGTTGTTTCCATGATTCTGCAGTTGTGAATTGTGCTGCTGTAAACATGCTTGTGCAAATATCTTTTTCGAATAATGACTTACTTTCCTCTGGGTAGATACACAGTAGTGGGATTGCTGTATTGGCATCATAATAACTTCATAAGTTGAGGAGGGCTGGGCGCTGTGGCTCATGCCTGTAATCCCAGCACATGATTTGGGAAGTTGAGGCAGGAGGACTGCTTGAGCCCAGGAGTTTGAGACCAGCCTGGGGAACTCTAGCCTTTGGAGCTCTAGCTTCCCAAATGGAGCTCAGTTGCTTGTCATATTACATATATGTACTGTTAGTGTGATGATGCTCTGTTCCAACCCTGAAGGAATTGGTGGAGCCCTAGCAAATCACTGGCCATTCTCCCAAACACTGCCTGCACTTAGGCTATGCCGCCATTGTTTCACAAGCACTTTTCAGTGTTTATGGAAATGCTGCCCTTCTGTCTTTGGTAACTGCTTTGCTCATCTTTCAGGATTCAGCTTACATCTTGTCTTCTCTGTACCGCATTGCTGACAGCAGCCATCTCTCAC
>CM052651.1:11193317-11216924 GCA_028533165.1 Leontopithecus rosalia
TTCACAAGCACTTTTCAGTGTTTATGGAAATGCTGCCCTTCTGTCTTTGGTAACTGCTTTGCTCATCTTTCAGGATTCAGCTTACATCTTGTCTTCTCTGTACCGCATTGCTGACAGCAGCCATCTCTCACCGTCCGCTCCTGTGCACACAGGCATACAGACACAGTCTCGTTCCTCTCTGCTCTTGGAGCACCGTTCAGCTACCGGCACTGGACCACTGATCCCAGTGAGCTGTGATGGTTTTTGATGTCTGTCTGCCTGTGAGACCATGGGCTCTTAGGGAACAAGGGCTGTAACCTGTTCTGCTCTGACCCTCCAGAGTCTCGTATAACCTGTATGACCCATGAAGGTGCACAGCAATGGGAAGGACAGAGGGAAGAAGGAGGAAGCTCTTTTCAAACTCTGTACATTCTTCACACAAAAAGCAGGCTCATAGCAGCTGATTTGTTCTGGGCATCATAATAACTTAATAAGACAAGGGGAGGGCCAGGTGCTGTGGCTCATGCCTGTAATCCCAGCACTTTGGAAAGCTGAGGCGGTAGGACCGCTTGAGCCCAGGAGCTTGAGACCAGCCTGGGAAACATAGTGAGACCTTGTCTTTACAAAAAAATGTAAAAATTAGCCAGTAGTGGTGATGTGCACCTGTAGTCCCAGCTACTCAGGAGGTTGAGGTGGGAGGATCATTTCAGCCAGAGCAGTCTGTACGTCCTTCACACAGAAAAGCAGGCTCATATCAGCTGTCCAAGTCAGAACAAGAGAGTGTGCTGCGTTCACTCCCAATTGAATGTTTCAAACTTTGTTTCCTTTGAGGTGGATGTATTTTTGGCTTTTGGCTGCGTCTTAGTCCATTTGGGCCACTATAGCAAAATACAGTAAACTTATAAATAACAGAAATCTACTTCTCACAGTGCTGGTGACTGCAGAGTCCAAGATTAAGGTACCAGCAGATTCAGTATCTGGTGAGGGTCTTTTTGGTTCGTAGATGACACCTTCTTGCTGTGTCCTCACATGGTGGAAGGAGTGAGGTCACTCTCTGGGGTCTCTTATAGGTGGGAACTAATCCGTATATGAAGGATACTGAAAGTAAATTGATGGAAGTGCTTATGCGAATGAATGAATGAATGAATGAATGAATGAATGAATGAATGAAACCATTTTGAAGCTAGATTGCTAGGTTCCTCCAGGTTATATCTTTGTCTACTCCTCACCTTTCAAGAATGTCTGCAGATCTCAGCATACAGTAACTTCCTTGAGCACATATAACTACAGTATGACAAGGCTTTTAAATTGAACTATTATAAAGACAGGTTTTTTTGAGTCCAAAAAGTAGAATTTGGTATCAACATTGAGTTTTAAAAAAGTGATTTAAGAGTTTGTCAACTATTCAAGTGTCAGGAAAAAAATAATGTAAACGGTGTGCTTAAGACATATATTTTTGCATTCTTGGTTCTCCTGAAATAAAGAGAAATTGTCTTGAAAAGCTGTAGATTTTAAATGAAAAGGAAAGCAGGAAGGTGACGTCATTTGCCTCTGCCTTTGCAGAAATTCAATGTGTATGTGGCCTCTCTCCAATCCACCATTTTCCCACCTCCACAGGCCCCATGTCAGCTGTTTCCTTCATATCATTGCAATGCTTTGGGGGTGATTGTTGGTTTAAGCTACAGTCCATTCAAATTCATGAAAGACTAAGCAGATTGATAACAGCTCCACCTAGATTAAGCGAAATTCTGTGGGTAGACAGACTAGTCAAAATACAATCCCCACGCACCACAAGTAGCATGGCTTCTCCCTTTGGATATGCTGTGGGTACAAAGAAAGGATTTAATCCAAAGTGCCTTGGGGTTTTGTTCAGTCCAGAGTATAATTTTTTTTCTCTTTTGCCTATAGCCATTTCCGTAACATTACTGAAAGGGCTCTTTTCCTAATGAAGCATGAAAATTGATCGTATCTTGCCAGGAGAGTTCTTCCTAAGTCTTGAGATATTAAAGATTTCATGAGAACCACATGAAGAATATCTTCTTGAATCATTTACATTTTTCCCTTTTGTAGGCTTATGTAACCATGCAGAAAATCTAATAATAAGTGTGCTATTAGTGTACCGTGTGCCATCGCAAGCAGCTGTGCCATGGGGCACCAGTGCCCAGGGCCTGTGGATAGCATTAACCTGTACAACTTTCTGAAGTAAAGCCCAGTGGGAAAATCTATGGGTAATTGAACAGATAGTCCATTTTTATCAGACTTCCCGTACCCCTTCCCTGTTCTGTCTTTTCTCTTTTTTTTGTGGCAGAAGGAAACACCTTGGCCCTAGACCTTTGATTCACAATGGAGTGTATTTTCCAAAGCAAATAGCTTGGACTATTTCAATTCTCAGAGCAATCTAGGTGGGCCCAGAGAGCTAAATTTGGGTTTGAAAGAATGCTTAAATTAGTATCATAGGAAGGCAGTGAGCAGGAAAAAAAAATAAAGATAGAAGCATTATGGTCAGATGGAAATTATCCAGCACCAGCTTACAAATGACAAATGGGTACCACCCAGGCTTTCTCATGTTCCAAAATTTAATAAAGGGTTCTCTCCAGGTCCCCTAGAAACTCCCATGATTATCAGGGTGAGAGAAGGGGGAATGATGAATTTCGGTAATGCCTCAGTCTTTGTAACCAGGCATAGAAGGACATTTGCTGGGCTCAGGATGGGTATTCATTCGCATGCAGTGGATAAAAGAATTGCAGGGTTGTTGACAGCTGTTTCCTCAGAGCCACTTGCCCTGATAATATTTGCTTTGGACTCGAAGTAACAGAGCTGTAGTTCTTAAAGTTTAACTTGGAAAAAAAAGGAGTTTTCTGTCTTCAGGTGACTTAGTCATGGAAATCAGTGTAGTCAAGCTTGGGCAATAATGTATCCTTTCCAAATCCAGGTGCCTTTCTGATCGTGCCAGAGTTTTTGTGACTCCCTTCTTGGTGTTCTTTTGATGCGGTGATAAGGCCTGAACACATCCAGGCCGTCTTTGCTGGGAGAGGGCAGAATGCTCGGCTTTCTGCAGCCTTGCCTTTCTTCATCGTGCAGTACTTCCTCAAAGCCGCTGGGTAGCTGGGTGAGTGGGCGTCTTTTCTTCGCTAGCCCAAGCTGAGTTCTTCTGAAGGGAAGTTAGCAGGG
This sequence comes from Leontopithecus rosalia, assembly GCA_028533165.1. Classification (NCBI taxonomy): domain Eukaryota; kingdom Metazoa; phylum Chordata; class Mammalia; order Primates; family Cebidae; genus Leontopithecus; species Leontopithecus rosalia. Next base: position 11,196,468 of record CM052651.1, read on the forward strand.
CTCAGCCGCTGCCACAGAGTCCTTCGGACCAATTCTCTTTTGCATGGCTACAAAATTAGACATGTTCAGGGCGTCAGGTTAATGCCATGCCCTCCTCTGGTCCTTGGAAAAGTAAGAATGCATGCAGGTAACACTGCAGTGATTCTGTGATGCTCGGATGTATTCCTCTTCTTTCAGAGTTCCTCCTTCTATAGTATTCCCATAATATTTATGTGCTGGGGCTTTCTTCTTTCATCCCAGGCCCCAGCTTAACTCTGTGTCAGACAGAGGTAGGAGCTGCTGATCGTGGGGGCACACTGGCCATCCAGACCTCATGATGCTCACAGGTGTCCTATCAACACCGCTAACCCAGATGATACATCACCATTTATACCTATGGGGACATTTTCTTTTTAATTGATGCTCACTTAGACCTAAGCTTGTTCATTAAAGTCCAGAGGTGCTCATTAAAATGAACATTGGATAGTGTGGTAGATGCAGGTCATCATTATGAATCCAAGAAAGGGCTCTGTGGAACTTGTTATATACGGCATTTATAGGTTGTTAAATTAAAGGATTAGTGTTGTGCTAAACCATTTTCAGGTTAATCAGTTGTGGGAAACCAGATCTGATGTTAAAGCAGGCTTAAACTATGGTTTTATAGTAGGAAAGTTGTTAAGCTACTGTTATTTCTAATAAACCCTCTAGCTTGCTAATTAAGCGTACTCTGCAATTTTGCACTTAACTGAATATGGTCTTATTCCCTAATTTTGTTATGTGTGAGCTTTATTTCTTCCAGCTGGCTTGTAAGTTACTTTTTAGTAGGGACTATGCCATTTTTTTTCCTGCCCATATCCTAAAAGCTTCTGGTATAATTCGAGGTATATAGCAGATGCTAAGGAATTTATTGAGTGATTACTACATTTTTAGAATGTCATTACAATGAATTATTACATGGTTTGTGCCATGGTGCTTTATGTAACATGTGCCTATTTACAGAAAACAACAGGATATAGCATACTGATCAGCAACAAGGTTGTTTTCAGCAATAGGAAAAGCATTACCGAGTTCATATGGAAGTAGAGAAGATAAATAGGTCTCATTTGGGTGTGATACCCTATATTATTCTATTTTCATGCTGCTAATAAAAACATGCCCAACTTAGGTAATTTATAAAGAAAAAGAGGTTTAATGGACTCACAGTTCCACATGGCTGGGGAGGCCTCACAATCATGGTGGAAGGCAAAAGGCACATCTTACATGGCAGCAAACGAGAAAACAAGAGCCAAGCAAAAGGGGAAACCCCTTATAAAATGATCATATCTCATGAGAGTTATTCACTACCATGAGAAAAGTATGGGGGAACCACCCCCATGATTCAGTTGTCTGCCACCAGGTCCCTCCTACAACATGTGGGAATTCTGGGAGCTGCAATTCAAGATGAGATTTGGGTGGGGACACAGCCACGCCATATCATGCCCCAACCTGATCAGATATGGCTTCCAGACTGGCCCCTGGAGTGGCCTCAATCCCTTCACCAAGAAACATGTGTGGGACAGATCAAAAGGTTCCCTCTGCCATTTATCTTGCACTTGGTAACTGCTAATGATTGCCTGTTAACCATACACATTAACATGCCTGTGAAGCAGATAGAAAATAAAATAAATAAAAAATTGTGTACGTGGAAAAACTAAGACCCAAACAAGAAGTTATAGATCATGTCTAAGTAGTAGCCAGGACATTTATACAGAGAAACCATACCATTGGACCATAGTTGATGTAAGAATACAACTGATGGTTGTGGACTTTCAGGAATAGAATGAGTCTCAGGCAGACATGTACTCAGGCAGCTTGGCCTGGGACATCCCAGAAACTGAAGCCCAGGGCCAAACCAATGAGGTAACTCCACCCTGGAGCTAACAGGACACCTACATGGCCCTGTGTGCCCCCCAACTTGGGCCTCTTGTTCAGCCGTGGATTACATGCCCCCTTCCTGCCACATAAACTTCTGTCCCTACATTCTCCGCTCTACCACAGGCTTATTTATGTATGCATGTATGTATGTATGTATTTTGATACAGCATCTCACTCTGCTCTCCAGCTGGAATGCAGTGGTGTGACCACAGCTCCCTACAGCCTCTACCTCCCAGGCACAAGTGATCCTCCTGCCTCAAGCCTTCCTAGTCCCCTAGCTGGGACTACAGACATGTGCCACCACGCCCAGCTAATTTTTAGATTTTTTTTTTTTTTGTAGAAATGAGTTCTCAAGGTGTTGCCCAGGCTGGTCTTGAACTCCTAGGCTCAAGTGATCCTCCCGCCTCGGCCTCCCAAAGTGCTGGGATTACAGACATGAGCCGCTATGCCCAATCCACAGTCATATTCTAGTGTCTGAGCTATAAATACTACTTTAAAAGTGTCAGCTGGTTGTGTACATGGGGCCTCAGCCTATGAGAAGTGACAGTTACTGCCAGCCATTACCAAATGGAATCCACTTTATCCAAATGGACAAGGTTGGGGCTGAGCATACTGCATTTCGGTGCTGGAGGGAGGGCTTTAACTCGGTTTGCAGTTTCTCCACAGTCACCCACCGATTCTACCTGTGAACTTCTGTTCCCTCCCAACTTCTTTTTCATTCCCCTCTTCCTCTCATTTATCTCCATGGCTTCTGCTTCTTGTAATTTCCCTTCTTTCTCATTGGTCTGGCCCTGGTTCTGGTGAAACCACGGGCATGGAAGGATACAGGCTCTATGCCAACTTTTCCTCCAAGACACAGCCTCCTTCTTGCCATTTATTGAGAAGTTCAACTTCCTGTCTTTCTAATATTCCTTCCTGTTTTATGAAAGAAAAGTAGATTGGATTTGCAAAGTGCCTTAATTTGTTGATTTTCTAAAATGTGATTTAAAAAATGTGTATCAGTAATATCACACACATATAATTGATTTATTGACTCTGGCTTGCCCTGGGTTTAATCACACAGTCATAATATTAAAGAAGTTTTACAATAACACATGATTCAGTAGAGAAGGAAGTCAAAGAAACGTATAAAGTCCTGTGACCCCTGTAGACATTTGGGATTAAACCAAATCAAAACACCTGTCGGGGCTGGGCATGGTGGCTCATGCCTGTAATTACAGAACTTTGGGAGGCTGAGGCAGGAGGATCACTTGAGCCCAGGAGTTTGAGACCAGCCTGGGTATCACAGCAAGAACCCATGTCTACAAAAAGAAAAAAAATTAACCAGGCATGAGTGGCATGACGGTAGTCCCAGTTACTCAGGAAGCTGAGATGGGAGGATCACTTGAGCCAGGAGTTTGAGAGTGCAGTGAGCTATGATTGCACCACTGCACTTGAGATACTACAGAGCAAGACACTGTCTCATCTTAAAAAAAAAAAAAGCCGCTGTGTCAAATCAGGCCAAATATTGTGTTTTTTTTTAAAGAGCCGATTAACTTCTTCCATATCTTTTGCTATCACATTCTTCTTACCTGAACAGCTGAAATGGAACTAGCATTAATTAGAAATACGAACACCTGTGAAGATGGTAAGTTTTTGGATGGTACAGTAAATCCTCACTCATATGCTTGGAGGAAGTTCAGTCTGATTTGATTCACGAAAAGCAAAAAAAAAAAAATTGTAACTACATCATTTTTATCTCATGTATTAGCTCCTATTTAGTGCATATAAATGTTTGAATAGGTACTTATTTTTAATTAACAGAATACTTGTGTGTAGTGAGTATTTTTAAACCAATTAGAACAGTTCCTTCTTGTAAGTAAATTAAATGCTATTCTTAGCCGATGGTAGAGCATCATTCATTTGCTTAGCAAACCATCCTTTCACACCATTGGAGTTGGTGTGAAAGCAAATTGAGCCCATCTCCACTGGAATTTACTGCATTTTCTTAATTTCTGACACTCTGTGCTCCCAATAGCAGGAACTGTCTCTTGGTTACCACAACATCCCAGGCCTGGCTCCTAGAATTATTTCAGCTGTTTAAGACTCAGTTAATATTTGCTCACTGATTAAAATTTAGCTCCGTTAATTTATATTTCAGAATTCTTTACCATTTGCCAAGTGCTTTCAGATTTTACAGTTAGTTACAAATGGTAGTTTAAGGTTTTTCTGGTTTTATTTCATTTGTCCTTTAGCTTTAAAAACTAGATTCTATTTTATAATTCTAGTTACAACACAGTGTTAAGTGACAGAAAGAATTCAAAATTTATATTCAGAATTATTCTAATTTTGTAGAGATACATAGAAATATGTGAGCTTTAAAAAAGAAATATATGCCGAAGTACAATCAAAATGTGAATAGTGGATATATCATGTTGGTGATATTAAGAGCAGCTTTATATTTTTAAAGTTTTCTGTGTTTCCAAATATGAACACATTTTAGTTTTATTTCAGAACAAAAACTGTCTTCATTGTGCATTGGACGTTAGAAATGTAAGTTTTGAAGATAACCCAAACACCCAGGGAAAAAATTTATTTCTTCTGTCACACTTGCCTCAACTTTTCTTAAAATGGTGTTTACCAGTTTCTTTCACTACATTACAAACAATTTTAGTAGCTTCAGTTCTTTGATAAATCTGTACCTTTTAGATCTTTGATTACTATTAGCAAAGAAAAGATAGACCCAAATGAAAAAGAGTTGCATTTTTGAAATATGTCCAAGGGGGATTGATGTGGAAAGAATAGCTCCTGTCATCTCCAGGGTCAAAGCAGCAGCTGGGGTCACCTGGAGCACATCACTTAACTTTCTACCTCCGTTCCCGCTTCTGGCCATTATAACATTCAAAATACCCACCTCGTGCAGGACTCACAGGGAGGAGCACATCAGATCATTATGTGTGAAGGGGCTTTGAACGACAGACACCACATTATTATCACCATGTGCATTATTTCCAGTTCAAGAATGGCAGAGGAGGGAAGATGCAGATGTTCTCTTTATCTTGGCTCAGCACCAGGCCCATCCAGGTCGTGCTGCTTTGCCCTCCAGTATGAAGAGTTAGAAGGCAAATATCAATATTGCTTTTCATAACTAATAGCTTCATAGTTCATGACAGGTGATTTCTTGGCTTCTGTTAGCATTTCCGAGACCATTATACACAGCAGCCATCCTCCGCAGAGGTGGAGAAAACTCATTTTTCAAGGCATAGTCCCAAGTCAGGACTTCAGTCCTGGTGGGGTAAAATAAAGAAGGGGAGTTTATCTTTAAGGTAAGCTAGCATTTAAGCAGATGTTGGATATTATCAGAGATGCTTGTGAGGGGCAGAGAGCATTGAAGACATATACCCTTTTGCACATCTTTAAATGCCTGTAAGTGCTTACCAGGAGCCAAGAGCACATGGGTGGGTGCATGCAAATGCTGGAGTTTTTCCAACCCTGGGCATTCACTGCCTGAGTAAAAATTGATGGCAAAGTGCACGACTGTGACTCTGCTGCTCATTTCTGTAGAGTATTTCTTTTATTTGAAAGGATGCTCATTGTCCTTCCAAACTTTTTTGGCCATAACTGTGAGGGAAGGCCCAAAGAAAGAACATCTGTTGGAAATCAGGTTTATTCACCCACGTGGGTGGAGGTACGGAGGAGGGAAGAACCTCTGTTGGATATCGGGTTCCTTTGTGTGGGTTGGAGGTCTGGTAGAATAGGGAAACCACATACTGCCCATCCCTCCAGGATCATTTTCCCTTTGGATATTTAGCAAGCAACAAGAGAGGAATTTTAGAAGACAAGGTAGATGATTTCAAGCTACTTTAACATAGAGGAAGAAAGTTTCCTTCTATTTTTAATGGCTATTGCATGATTTGTTGGAGTAAAGATTGGGGGGGCAAGAGGAGCATCAGGAAGAGACAGGTAATTTATTCATCTCCATTAATTGAATTTAATAAATGAGTTTTGTCAGTTTAGCAATATCTATTAGTTTCAGGGAGTGTTTCAGTATTATTCTGTAAAAGCATCCAGGAGTATATTTTATGGCTACAGCATAGATTATCTTGCACACATATTGAAGTAAAGATGCCTTTCCACATTTTCGATACTGACTTATCACCCAACTTTGAAAAATCTCCATTTAGCGCTATCTAAAATACCAGCACAAATTAATAGAGTTTTATAGATATATGTACTCAAATGCAGATTAAGATGTGGAATCTAATGAACATAGGAAAAAAAATTTCTCAAGTCTGTTCATTACTATTCCTCTTAACATTTTTTATTATTTAATAGCTTATTCCTTGAATATGTGTGACTTGGGATTAGATGTGCCAGTTGGAAGACCTCAGAGGTTCAGAAATTCACAGACATGTGAAATATAAAACCGTATTCATTTAGCAGATACTGATAGGCATATAAAATAGAACCTCCATCATCTATCTTTAGAAAAAGAAGATTAAACAGAAGTGTAATTAATTTGCCAACTCTGCTTCCCAATTGAGACATTTATCAAAGTTAATCTTTAATCATTAGTTTCCTTATCTGTAAAATGAAGTCTATTATGACCTCCAAGGTCTATTTGTAACAGTTAGTATTAGGTTCAGTTCCATATCACCAAAAAAAAAAAAAAAACAAAAAAAAAACCAGAAGTAAAGGCTAAAGAAATAGACATTTATTTTTCTTTCACATAAAAGTTGTTGAGAGGTAGGCAGTCTAGGGTGAATATGGTCACTGCACAGGCTCAGGAACATTGTCACCTTTCTGTTCTGCCATCCGGTAGTATATTTCTTTTCCTTTTTCCTTTTTTTTTTTGATATAGAGTCTTGCTCTGTCTCCCAGTCTGGAGTGCAGTGTCATGTTCTCAGCTCACTGCAACCTCTGCCTCCTGCATTGAAGTGATTCTCCAGCCCCAGCCTCCCAAATAATTGGGACTACAGGCACGCGCCACCAGGTCTGGCTAATTTTTTTATTATTATTTTTTGGTATAGACAGGGTTTCACCATGTTGGCTAGGCTGGTCTTGAACTCCCGACCTCAGGTTATCCATGCACCTTGGCCTAATTCTCACATACAAGATGGATTCATAGCTCTAGACTTTAACATTAGCATTTCAGAAAGCAGAAAGGAGGAAGAGATGAAGGACTTACCCCCTTTCCAAAGACCCTTGCCAGAGGAAGGAACCATACCACATTTTTGTTTACTTCATGTCAACCCAGGATTTAGTCTAGGCACACCTAGCTGCAAGGGAGTAACTGATCAAGTCATTCAGTTGGGCGGCAATGTGTCTTCCTCAAAACCAAGGTTTCCACTTCTTAGGAAAAGAAGGAAAGTGGAATATTGGCGTAAACAACAATTGTACACAGGTTTTGAGCTCAAGAAGCCATGATCGCATGTCTGGGAAAATTGGACCTATGCGATCAAGTCTGATGTGTGCTGAGTGTGTACAAATCAGACAGCTTCAACTGTGATCCTTCATTAGCTCTTCCCTTTATCTAGACTTGGGATTGTATTTCCAGGCATAGGTCAGAATCTTTATACTGAGTTTGTGTGTGTGTGGTGGCGGGGCGGCGGGGAGAGAAGCAGAATCTTTGCTGCAAGATGTGCTGAATAAAAACACAGTAACTCAGCAATTTATAACTGTCCCTTTCCCGTCTCTACCCCCTCCCCTAGTGTCAGCAAACGCAGTGTTACCTCCACACTATCAGTATGTCAATGATTAATAGCAACTGGGAAATGTGTCCTTTCCATGAGACTTGTATGCAGGGTTACTTGGGTTCACAGTAGCTGCTAATAACAGCAGCACTGTTGAATTATATTATGTGTCTTTGTTAAGACAGGTCGGAGGACAGGGGAGGAAGGTTCCCCCAGGGTAAGTGAGAGAGAAAGTCACTAAAAGCTACAGATCTCTAGTTTGGGCTCTATACATGAAATTGTTCTTGAAAGTTAATAAAAGACATGGCACATTTGTAATTTTTTAAGTCCCCCATTTTCATAGCTCATTCAAACCAGGACTTTTCTATTCTGGGCCAGAACCTCCATTGGATATTTTTGTGAATATGTGACATGTGGGTTGATGAGAGGTTTGGGCCTGTTTTAGTTCATGCATATATATTTTAAGTGTCTCTGAGATTCTTGATCAACTACCAAATCCAAGAGGCCCTTTTGTTGTATTCTAAATTCATTCCTACTGCTGATTGTCGAAAAGGGGTCAGCGGATAGTGCCAGAGCCAGAAGTTAGCTAGGTGGCATGGTATTCTGTGTAATATAATGTTTCCTAGGGAGCTGCCAGCATCTAGCTGACCTCCAAGAAGACAAGTGGTCAGGAAGCTGAAGATGGTATTAAAACTGTTATTATTGTTGTTTTTAACAAGCAGACCTGTCATGAAACCTGCCCCCTTTTTTATATATCACCAAGGCCTCATGGGTAATAAAAGGTAGACATCTGAGATTGTTTCTTTAAATATTGCTGTTGGACTGACCAAGATTTAGCCACAAAAATAAACATAATCTCTAATGCTGAGAAGAGATTCGAATGAGTTGAAACACGGGAAAAAAGAAGTAAGCAGGAAAAAAAATTACATAGGTATATAGCTATATAGGACTCTGAATAGACCCACTGCAGGCAGGCATATAGGTAGGAATGATTAATACATAGATGTAGACACAGGTAATTCTATACAAATGTGGAAGAGCAGCAAGTAGTTTCTACAGCTGGGAAAAAGGTAATTTTTTTAAATGAGGTCATTATGGGTTGTTTGGGCCCAGGCAGAGTCCCATTGTCCTCCCTAAACACTGCTTGTAAACAGTTTTGGGACTGAATGCACCTTTTGACTGTAGTCTATGCTTTGAATTGACTAGAATTGAAAAAACAGATGAAAAGTAAAATAATGTTTCAAGGGATTTTCTATTTGGTTATGCCGTCATTTTTTTCTATGGACACATCTGGGTAAAGCCAAGGGATGTTAAGCCCCCAATGTCATTTGAATGTTCTTGCACCACGAAGAAGAAGAAACACTTTGAAAACCAATAATTTGGCTGGCTGCGGTGGCTCACGCATGTAATCCTAGCACTTTGGGAGGCCGAGGTGGGTGCATCACCTGAGGTCAGAAGTTTGAGACCAGCCTGGCCAACATAGTGAAATCCCATCTCTACTAAAAATACAAAAAGTTAGCTGGGTGTGGTGGCAGGTGCCTATAGTCCCAGCTACTTGGGAGGCTGAGGCAGGAAAATCTCTTGAACCAGGGAGGCAGAGGTTGTAGTGAGCTGAGATTGCACCATTGCACTCCAGCCTGGGCAACAGAGTGAGACTTTTTCTTAGAAAAGAAAAGAAAAAAGAAACTAGGTGCGTAGTTCAAACCTGTAATCCTAGCACTTTGGGAGGCCAAGGCGGGCAGATCACCTGAAGTCGGGAGTTCGAGACCAGCCTGACCAACATGGAAAAACCCCATCTCTACTAAAGTACAAAATTAGCTGGGCATGGTGGCACATGCCTCTAATCCCAGCTACTTGGGAGGCTGAGGCAGGAGAATTGCTAATCCTAGCTACTTAGGAGGCTGAGGCAGGAGAATCACTTGAACCTGGGAGGCAGAGGTTACAGTGAGCTGAGATCATGCCACTGCACTCCATCCTGGGCAACAAGAGCGAAACTCTGTCTCAAAAAACAAAAACAAAAACAAAAAAAGAAAACCAGTAATTCTGTTTGGACCTCCTTGCTCTGCTATTGAAAACAACAGTGCTGACTGAGGTGACACACCTGTGCTGGTTGTGCCTCCTGGGTATACGTCTAGCTTGTCACCACCATGCTGGGAAGACAGGAGCAACTGCCATTTAGCTTCAGTCACCACTCGTTTCTCCGTTAGCCCCTCGTGGACTGGAAGCTCCTTGAAGGAAACAAGGCATTAAGTCACATTTTACTTCATATCCCGCCACCATGATATACCTGGCACATAAAATGTTTGTGGAATAATCTGAACGAGTGGCTCACTGAAAAGTTTAATAAAATGGAGTTTAAGGAGACGGAATTCATGAACAGCATGACATCCGTGCTTATTTCTATGCCTTTCGTTTGGGCTCAACAGCTGCGTTCCTGACATATGAGAAGTAGACCTGGAGCAGTAGGGGAAACTGTACCTTATTCTTACCACCTCGAAATATCTGAAACCTTAGCACGAAACCATTTTTAAAATGGTCCCCCGTACTTAGTCAGATTCAAGCAATTCAGTTTGAGGAATTATTTTCTGTAAATGAGGGCCCAGGCAGAGTTCTGACTTCAGCTTTATAGCTGCCTAAGTGCCATGGTTTAGTGTAATTAAAATACAGTGGTGGTCTTCAGACATCATTCGGGGACTACCTTTAATTGACTGCAGCCCTTGAACTTAATGAACTGGACACTTTTAAGTTTGGAACCTGGAAAATAAAAGCCAGCACCTGTTGCCAAAATGCATTGTATCATAATCAGAATCATTTAAAGGGCCAGCTGAACATGGATGCCGGAGAAATTCCCACTGACTCAGCAGTTTCAGGTTGGGATTGTATTTCAGTGTCACTTAACAAAAAGATTTCACCCAGTGGCATGGCCCCAATAGTTATCAGGTAACTGTGTGCCCATCTCAGCAGACTAACTGATTAAATCATGTTACCTTTTACTGGGGGTGAAATGAAATGCTGTAAACTCACTCCTGACCCTGCCCACCACCCCAAGTCATTCCAGCAAACAAATCCATAACAGATTGCTAAGAGCGGGGAGATAGGTGAAATTGGACAATACGCTAAGAATCAGCTAGTTTTAAATGGTGGGAGTGGGAGCCATGTCCCCTCTGGATTGGTCCACTTTATAAATCCCAGAGGGAACTCATTCTGTGCTTGAAGGAAAACTTTGCTTTGTTCTGTGGTTAGCTTGTGCTGAACAGATCAATTCATGTCAAAGAGCATCAGCCTTTCTTATTTGTACCGTGGCTTCCATCCCACATCGCACTTTATTTATTCATTAGCAGAACCCTGAATCGATGTTCAATTTTGTTATGTCCTTAGTGGAGCATCAGACACCAGAACAACCCGGTCAGGAAATACTATGAAGTTCTCAGCAAATTTATTACAAGACAGTTTGTTAGCACATGGTACATCGTGGAATTCATTCACATAACACATATTTAGCATGCACCTATCCAGTATGTATCATGCACAGTGCCACGGCCTTAGGGTGGAGAAGAAGAAAACATCGTTCTTGCTCTTAGAGAGCTTACACCTAGAGGTTGCTAGATGCTATCTTCCATGTCTCTCTACTTGTATTTCTGAAACTGTGAACAGCCAACTGACATGTAGTAAGCAATCATTTTTCCAGAAAAAAGTCTGTTGGGGTGAAATAGCATGATAAGGGATCTGAGAAAAGTAGGCAGGGTAGGGATGGCAATGGGGAAGTTTCAGTTATAAAGGAACTGCATACTATAGATTATATCGCTGTGTATCTGTTTCTGTGAAGCACCTCATTTAATCAGATGGTATCATGGCAACTAGAAGAGTGCTTACTTAATGGGGCTGCTCCATGCAAAGCCCTAGCAGACTGAAAGAGCTTTGTAGGTATTAGCTATTATTATTCCTACCACTGGACGCTAATAGGTAGTAGGCACTCCATAAAGGTTGGTGACACAAGCGGGTGGGAGATTTCCTGCTGAAATGTAAACCCATACATAAACTGAATGTCACATCTATATGAATAGAGACCCTTCTACAGTACAAGCAAGAGCAAGATATTCACAATAGATTGGGAAAAGAATGATCTGAACACTTGGCTTAACTTCCAGGCTTCGGAGTGTCTCTCTGCCCAACATCCCTGTCCATTTAAATAGAAATGGCAGTAGCAGCTTCCTGGTGCTGCTGGTGGAAGAGCCGTGGTAAGGTGTCTTTTTTCTTTCACTCCGGGGCAGAGGTGATGATAGGAGAGGGACCAGGTGGGAGTGATGATGGTGATAATTGGGGTAACTGGTGAGAGCAGGAGGGCGGGGGCCGGGAACAGCGGGGAGTGTGAGCATGAGCAGACAGTTCTCAGAAGCCAGCGCCCAGGTGACTTCCCTGGAATCTCCCTGCTCTGAAATGGATAACTTGGCTCCTTTCTCTGAATTTCCAAAGCCTAAAGGAGCTTCTTGCTGTAGGGGAGTTAAGCTCCAGATTTTTACAAGCAGCTCTTCAGAGCCTGGCCTCCCATGCCATCCATCCGGTCAGGGCAAGAACTACTTACCCTCTTTCTCCATAACCACAAACTGGTTAATGTGAGGGGAAGGCAGGAATGGTCTCCATTGTCTCGGGTTTCTACCTTGTTTTGAGCCAAGCTCCAGCAGTTACATGAGCACCAGTTACGAAAGGTCTGCAGTTGCAGTGAGACACGTTAGGGCTGACCTGGCTCACCCAGCAAGGGAACAAAGGCCATCCGCACGTCAGACCCAGCAATTCAGGCAAAGGAACACACACACCCTCCTAGTTTGCTGGAACAAGAGTCACCCAAATTCAGTAATCATGCAACGTGTTTTCATGTGGCCACATGCCCACAGCCTGGAGAAGGTGAAACGCTTTCAGAGAATGATTCCTGAGACTATAGAAACATTGACCATTTAGGATCAGAAGACCCTCACTCAAGGCTGGCCTCAGGAAAATCAAGTCTAATGATTTCCATAATGAGTTCAAGCTAGACAACTGAATTATGGGTCTGACATTAAAGACAACTGGGGGAATGGAGGAGGAGGAGAAGTTTGGGGAGAGAGAGGACAGTGTAATCTTCTGGGAGTAAAATTTATTACTGAACATTAAAAAAAGATCTGCAAGTTAAGTTGAAAATCATTTTGTTTATACTCAAAATGCTACAATGTCCTTTTCTTTGATTTGTTTATGCAAGTTTTTGGAGCAAGTTACATTTTTTTCGCATATAGTCTACATTTATTCACAAAGCACTGCTCCTAAGACAGTCCATCAGATTATTTCCTCAAGGCTCTGGAAAAGGGAATAAAAGGCATATTTTTAAAGGTGGGGGTGTATGTGCAAAACATGTTTGTTTTAACGAGATCTGAATGCTGTAGAAATAATTAGCCATGTGCGTGAACGAAAATAATGAATACCAAATGGTACGACATCCTTCTTGAATCCTGTTTCAAAAACAGAATGTGAAGGAAACATTACGTTCTCTCATCCCTCTCTTTTCTCTTTCCCCCTTGTTACCCCTGATTTTGTACTAATCACTATTACCCTCTTGGCTATGAGTTTAATGTCTCTATTTATAGAGCCACCCCCAACACAGGTTCTTCTTGCCTTTCAGAGATATTTAAACATCTTTGGGTATTGCACTACTTCTTTTCCAGAGGGGCTCCGACATAGTCACTATTGAGCATTTTCATTGGCTAAAATAAATTAAATGTACGTTGCAAATGTGCAGCAATATTGAAGAAGCTGCGAGCTACATCCTACCTTGTCCTTGGGAGTCATTTACTTAGAATAGGTAAAGACTTCCTCACTTGCTAGTTTCAGGCGTCTTACCTTGTGCTATTCCTTACAAATGGATAGGGCAGTTCTAGAGTCAACTTCTTGAATAGAGGGAAAGACCCCAGTGGTGTATCGAGATTAAATAGAGACAGACAGGTCTGAATGTGGGGTGTGGACGTGGGCTTGTGCGCGTGGGTTTCTTCAAACCTAAAGTTGCCGGATCACATTTCTAACAACAATCTGCCAGACCTTATAGGATCTCCTTTCTCACTGCATATGTTACCATGAGAGGAGGAGCTAAGATTGGCTAATGGATTTTCTGGAATGAGCCCTGGACTTAGAAGCCCGTTGAAGGGAGCAAACAAGAGGAGCGGTGTTTTCTAAGAGGCTTACTTCTCTTAAATTGCAACATGGTCCTGTTCCCTGGCTTTCAGGGCACTTGCTCAGAGCCCATATGTTTATTCAAGCATTTGCTTGGTGATGTGGGAGGCTCAACCAGTGTAATCCCAGGCATGAGATGTTCAAGTGCTGAATGTGTTATCCAAGCACATTATTTCCCATTGACATACGTAAATTTAAAAATAAAATAATAATGTACATTTACATATTGAAGCTTGGGACTAGAAAACACATTTCTGATGTCACTGAGTCTATCTGTTCCCCTACTCTAAAATGGACTATAGAGCTCTTCTCTTGGAAGTCATCGCTGGCCATACAGTTTAATCCAGTGGGCATTAATTCGGATTCTGGGTTAGTATCTTGTAGAAGCTTCCCGCTGCTTCTAATGTTCAACAGAGATTGAGAATCTATGGTCTAATCCAATGGCCTTTCTTAGTCTTTCTCAGTTTCTCTGCTGCATTTAATACAGTTGATGTCTTAGTTTTCTTCCCTTTTTTATTTCCATAGGTTTTGGGAGAACGGGTGGTGTCTGGTTATGTGAATAAGTTCTTCAGTGGTGATTTCTGAAATTTTTGGTGCACTCATCACCCGGACACTAGACACGGTACCCATTTGGTAGACTTTTGTTCCTCACCCCTCTCCCAGTCTTTCCCCCAGGTCCCCAAAGTCCACTCTATCATTTTCAGGACTTTGCATCCTCATAGCTGAGCTCCCACTGATGTGTGAGAACATTCTGTTACAGGATCTCTGGGGTGTCAGTTTTTCTGGTGGGAAACGTCTGTGGCCACAGTGCCTTTCCCTGAGTTCTTGTCCTGCGTCCAGGAAGAATGAGGTACACAGACAAGTGAAAGGTGAAAAAAAAAGTTTTATTTAGTGTTAGAACAGCTCAGAGGAGTGGGTAGCTCCTCTCTGTGAGGAGGTCATCCCATTGAGTGTTCAGCTGTCAGCAGAGAGGAGGCCCTGGAAAGGGTGGCTCATCTTTGCAGGTCTCTGTAGCTGGTCACCCAGTCCCATCCTCTCTCTGCCCTCTTTGTCCTCTGGCTGTCTTCCTGCCTGCTCTGGCTGAGCCCAGGGCTTTTAGGGACCTCAGAGGGGAGGAAGTACATGCCACTTGTTCATGGGCAGTCATGGGTGGGCAGAAGAGGCACCATGAGTCCCCACTTCTGTTGGTAGGATTGGCAGCCGGGCCCCCAGCCTTCAGGTCCTCTCTGGCCTGAAGGTGGGGCCTAACTGGGGACCCCCCTCTTTTCTACCCCAGACTCTGCCTCCTGCTGCCATTCATGGACCGGGGTCTTGGCCCCAACCCAGCTCCGAGATCTGAGTGGGTGCCGGGAATGGAGAGAGGCGAGGCAGTGCGTGCAGATACCCCTGAGCACTCAGGGATCGGGGATCCTTCCTGGGGCACTCAAGGGTGCAGGCTGCAGACACCCTGGTCCTGTGCCTGGGAGGGTTGGCTACAGCTGCACCCGGGAGCTTCCGCCCTGACATCTCAGAAAGGGCAGGGCTCCAGCTTGTCTCTGGCTCCTGCCTGCTTCTTGGAGTGGGAGACCCAGGTCTGCAGCCCTGGCTGTGGCAGCTACAGCTGCACCGGGTAAGGCAGGTCCTGCCTGTTCCTGGCTCCTCCAAGAGCACAGGGAGGCTTGGATCCACAGCTACAGTTTGGGCAGCTGTGGTCCCACACATGAGGGCAAGGCTCCTGCCTGCTCCATGGAGCAGGAGGCCTGGGTCTGCAGCTGCAGTTCAGGGGGCTGCAGCAGCCCCAAGCTCCCATCCCAGCTCAGAATGAACAGGGCTCCCACCATCAATGGAGTGCGCAGCCCGAGCTGCACAGCCAGCTTGATGGCAGCAGCCTCTGCCGTCATTACGATGTTCAGTTTTCCATTCCCGAGTTACTTCACTTAGAATAATGGTATCCAGTTCCAAAGAGGTTGCTGTGAATGCTGTTATTTGGTTCCCTTTTTACAGCTAAGTAGTATTCCATGGAATATACATACAACGGTTTATCCACGCATTGATTGATGGGCATTTGGGCTGTTCCCATATTTTTGCAATTGCATATTGTGCTGCTGTAAACATGCATGTGCAAGTATCTCATGACTTCTCCTCTGGGTAGATACCCAGCAGTGGGATTGCTGGATCAAGTGGTCGTTCTACTTTTAGTTCTTTAAGGAATCTCCACACTGTTTTCCATATAGGTTTTCCATAGTGGTTATACCAGTCTACATTCCCACCAGCAGTGTAAAAGTGTTCCCTTTTCACCACATTCCCACCGATATATTTTATTTTTTTGTACTTTTTTTATTACGGCCTTTCTTGCATCTTCCTCCCTTTTGACGGCCTTTCTTGGGTATTTCTCCCCGGGTCAGCTTCCCTCGTGGGTACTGGTACTGCTTCTGTTGCCCCAATCCCTTATCTACTCTTGGTCCTTTCAGGAGAGTTGCTGTATGTTTATCATAGAGCCACGTAAAGCTACATAAGACTTATTATCTTTATTAAGGAGCTTTGTTATCTGCCCCTTCGCCAGCATAGCACTCTGTTCATTCTGGGTATCTTATTGCAGTTGTACCTTTCCTGTTCCCACCTGAGAGCTCCCACTCCTTTAGTTCAATCCAGCTTCCATCAGTCATTCCTCAAGCCTTGCCAATTTCTTGTGCCTGTCTTCCATGTTTACTGTCCCTGCCTGAGTCTAGACCTCTGGGAGATGAGCCGATTGGATTACAGCCTTCTGCATGGGGAGCCGTGGTGTAGAGTGGAAAGTATAATGGAGGTGGAGTTAGAAAGACCAAATTCTGGACTTGGTTAAGCATTTAATTAAAATGTCTTGGCCAGGCATGGCGGCTCACACAAGTAATCCCAGCGCTTTGGGAAGCTGAGGTGGATGGATCATTTTAGATCAGGAGTTTGAGACCAGCCTGGCCAACATGGGGAAATCCTGCCTCTACTAAAAATACAAAAATTAGCTGGACGAGGTGGCGGGCACCGTAGTCCCAGCTACTCGCGAGGCTGAGGCAGGAGAACTGCTTGAATCTGGGAGGTGGAGGTTACAATGAGCGGAGATCACACCACTGTACTCCAACCTGGGTGACAGAGCGAGACTCCATCTCAATCAATCAATCAATCAATCAATCAATCAAATAAAATGTCTCAAAGCCATAGGACCTTACTAGTACATATGTTCTCTATAAGTTTGTTTCACTACCTATAAAATAGGCTTCATTTTAAAAATAGGATAACTGTAAATGAATATAAATTGATGTGGAATTTGCCTAAATTCCATAAAGATTTGGGTTTCTTGGTCTTGGGCTGAAACCAGCATTTGAGACTGTTGGTGAAAAGAATAAAAAGAGATGGTGTCCATATTACTGTCAGTCTCACACTCTGACCGTCCCACAGTCCTCCATGTTGGCTTTTTAGAAGACCCCTGCTTTCTCAGTCTACACCCCTAGAATATTTTTGGTGTTTTCTGAATATAATCAAAAGGTTTGTTTTGCTCAATATTTATCTTCCTAAAAATGTTTGACAAATGCCTAATTTGCAAATTAGTTTGCTATCTTCGAGCTTCTCTTAGGAAAGAAACACGGTCCAAAAGATGTTTGTCTCGTATGCAGGCAGTTTTACAAACTGGATAACCTAGGGTGGTCTGCATGTTACATGCTTTTCCCCAAAGAATTTCAAATGGGTTTCCTGGTATCATTTGTCCTTTCATTTCTTTAGTTCCAGGACAGTTCATCCTGTTCTTGGCAACTTACAAAATGAGAAACTGAGGTATAGCAATTCAATCTACTTCTCTTCCAAGGAAAACTGAAAAACACTATGGGGAAAATACAATTATTTGAGCTTCAACTTTAGATTCTGAAAAATTTATTCATGGAAGGCAAAAATTCATTACTATTCCCAGAACATTGCCAACAGCAAAGAGATTATACTCAGAATTAAATACAGCCCTGTTCTATTTCTCTGTTGCTTTGAAACTCAGTGTGAGAGAGCAGTGGAACCTTTTCCCACTTAAGGCCAAATTAGGTCAAAAGCCTTTACTTTTGAACCTTCTGAGTCATTGAATAAGCAGGGAAGAGGAAGAAAATCCATGACCTGTGCCATGGGTTAGTCACTGAGGTTTTTGTGCAAAGAGTGCTGGATATACCTTGCCTGCTGTGGGCAGCCTCTAGGAAGAAGAGAGGAAATCACTTCTTCAGTGTTTCCCTATATGCCCAGAGATAGGAAATTCAGGCATTTGCTTTATTTGCTGAACTTTACAGATGTGGGCAAGAGGAGCATTTGAAGCAGTGTGTCTAAATTACGTACTTCAGTATAATGACTTCAGAGCTCTCAGGTGGAGAATGATCCCAGGGAAGGAATGACCCCAATCAATGGCATGCCCAGAGTCAACCCATCATCTGCAATTTTAAGAAGTGATGGTTGGAATAAGGGGTGTTTGTGGTTACAGGAGAAATCAGAAGAGGGCAGCTCAAGTTGCCCATGCAAAGAGTAGGTGAGTATTTCTGCAGGAAGTGGAAAGATGGAGAAGAAAAAAATGCCATCCCTTTCTTTTTTTTTTTTTTCTTTTTTGAGATGGAGTCTTGCTCTGTCGCCAGGCTGGAGTACAGTGGCACAATCTCAGATCACTGCATCCTCTGCCTCCTGGGTTCAAGCGATTCTTCTGCCCAGCCTCCAGAGTAGCTGGGACCACAGGTGCTGCCACCATGTCTGGCTAATTTTTATATTTTTAGTAGAGACAGTGTTTCACCATGTTGGCCAGGATGGTCTCGATCTCTTGACCTCGTGATCCGCCCGCCTCGGCCTCCCAAAGTGCTGGGATTACAGGCATGAGCCATCACACCTGGTCACCATCCTTTTCTTACCCACAAGGCTTCTCCTTCCCCACCAAGCTCATCCATCAGGGTTGACACTGCTCTTGTGTCTTCACTTAGAAGAGCCTGCTAGAACAGTGGCAGACGAGTAACCTGTCACTAAAAGTAGGTGTTCTTAGCGCCGAGGAAAAAGGAAGGTGGCAGCGAATTCCTGCTGCAGTTTGCCATACGATTGAATTACCATTACTTAGTGCCCCTGATTTTAGGTGCTCTATGTGTAAGTTTGTGCAAAAGTACAGCAGCATCCTAGGGTAACCAAGATGGGTTCTGCTCTCAGCAAACTGAAGCAAGCCCAGGCCAGTCCAAAGGAAGATGGCGGTGGACCTGCCTTCTGTTTTATGCAGCTGAGTTTGAGGCAGTTCAACTGCCCCAGAGTTAAACAGTCCACCATACATAATGGAGGTCTTCATAATGAAAATAAATACCTCTCCACCAAGAGAGGAGGAAAAAAGAGATGTACACAGTGTGATGCAGAAATGCAGGGTCCTAAAGTCAAATGTGTTACAGGACAGAGTGTACAGCTGTCAGTGTGGCCAGTCTCCAGCTATGCTGGGCTGTTCTCTGTGCTCTGACTGTAAGCCACAAGACCACGTGGCTGCTGCTCTACACTGCAGAGTTTCTTGCATGTCAGGAAATCTGGGATCTGACATTCATGAGGAATATTTCTTGTATCCATCACAAATCAGGAGAACAACCTAGAGCAGACATCAGGCATCTGTTGGTTTTTCCTTTTTTTTTTTCAGAGTCTGGCTCTGTCGCCCAGGCTGGCATGCGGTGACACAATCTCTGCTCACCACAACCTCCACCTCCCAGGTTCAAGTGATTCTCCTGCCTCTCGGCCTCCCGAGTAGCTGGGAGTGTAAGTGCGTGCCACCACACCTGGCTAATTTTTTCTTTTTTCGTATTTGTAGTAGAGGCAGGGTTTCACCATGTTGGCCAGGATGGTCTCGATCTCCTGACCTCATGATCTGCCTGCCTTAGCCTCCCAAAGTCCTGCAATTATAGGTGAGCCACCGCGCCCGGCAGATCTTTCCTTTTGAACTACTTGTGACCTCCAAGCAACTAGGGTTCTTATTAGAGCTGTCACCCCCCCCAAAGCATGGACAAACTGTCCTCTAGATGTGTAAAACTTTGTTTAAAAGGACTCGATTTTGTTTTCTGGGAAAAGCATGGTTTAATACAAACAAATTCCATGTGTAACTCAGCTTTATAAGAGAAGGAAGGTCTGGCTTTATTGTGGAGGGCACTGTTTTAGGAAGGTGCACACATGAACCCATGTTCGTCTCTGAGGGAACTTAGGGTCCACTGCCCTGAGTCTCAACCATGGCTGCACATTGAAATCACGGATGCCCACTCCCACCCTAGAGGTTCTCAGTTCAATGGCCTGGGGTGTGGCATGACCAGCAAGATTTCTGAAAATCTTCCCAGGTGATTCTCCCGTGTTGCCAAGATTAAGAAGCACAAGTCTAGTGTAGTAGTTCCCCAACCTAGCTGCCAATCAGAATCACCAAAAGAGATGTTTAATATACGGGTTCCTAGGTCCCAACCCAGACCTACACAATCTTGGGAAACTGCAGAAAATGTGTATTTTTTTTTTTTGAGACGGAGTTTCGCTCTTGTTACCCAGGCTGGAGTGCAATGGCGCGATCTCGGCTCACTGCAACCTCCGCCTCCTGGGTTCAGGCAATTCTCCTGCCTCAGCCTCCCGAGTAGCTGGGATTACAGGCATGCGCCACCATGCCCAGCTAATTTTTTGTATTTTTAGTAGAGACGGGGTTTCACCATGTTGACCGGGATGGTCTCGATCTCTT
>CM052651.1:11217424-11249763 GCA_028533165.1 Leontopithecus rosalia
TTTTGAGACAGAGTCTTGCTGTGACACACAGACTGGAGTGGCATGGGAGCTCGAGTGACCTTCCCTCCTCTGTAACCAAACTTAGGTGTGGCTGCTCACCACTCAAAAGCCATATACGAGAGAGGAGGTTGGTGAGAGGAAAAGCAGGTTTACCGGGAAAGCCAGCAAAATTGAGAAGATGATGACCTAGCATTCTAAAGTGCCATCTCCAGGCTGGACACGGTAGCTCACACCTGTAATCCAGTACTTTGGGAGGCCAAGGCGGGTGGATCACCTGAGGTCAGGAGTTTGAGACCAGCTTAGCCAACATGACGAAACCCCGTCTCTACTAAAAAATACAAAAATTAACCAGGTGGTGGATGCCTGTAGTCCCAGCTTCTTGGGAGGTTGAGGCAGGAGACTCTCTTGAACCCAGGAGGCGGAGGTTGCAGTGAGCCGAGATTATACCACTACACTCCAGCCTGGGCAATAGAGCAAGACTCCGTCTCAAAAAAAAAAAAGAACCACGGTAATTAAAAAAAATTAAGTACCATCTCCAATATTTGAGGCTGGTTGGAGGGTTTTTATGGGAGGGAGCTCGGGGGGAGAAGGGGGTTGGTATCGAGGAGGCTGAGGACCGCAGACATATTTGGGCACCAGTGACGGTTTGAGGAGGTTGGGAACTTCTTCGTCCTTGTTCATGTCACAATGTTCCTATCAGTCTTTAACAACATATGCTTCCCCTTTAATCCCAGACTTAGTTTTTTTAAAGTACATGATTCTTGTTTGTGTATATTATCTCGGTGCTCTAAAATTATCCTAGCCTACTTGCAGGAAAGGGTAAAACCCTTTAAACAAAAACTGAGTTAGCTGTTTTCATTCCTTTGCTATGTCATGGTTGTACCTCAGCCTCCCAACGTGCTGGGATTACAAGAGTGGTGTCTTTGGAGTTTTGCGATGTGGAAAGGCCTTCAAAATATCCCACAACATTATGAAGTCTTTAGTGGCAAACGTGTCCATCTGTATCCTGGCTTTTGCAGGAATCAATTATATTACTTTTATAAAAGGCTCGTAGACATTTCTTAAAGAGGCTACAGATACTTGGTAACATGGAAATCCTCAGAGTTATCTATAAGCATACAGTAGATGTTTTTTTCAGAAAATTAAATGTTGCCTGCCCTGCGAAGTGTATATAATGTGGAACACACAAAGCCAGAAAAGAGGCTGACATGTTTGGAAATCAGGCTTCTGGTCTTCTGAATGTCACATTACCTCTGCCTGGTGTTGGGCAAGAATAAGCAAACTGCAACTCTGGAAGAGTCTTACGAGATAGGTATTAACACTGAGAGCTTTATTTTTGTGACTTGGAAATGCAGCAAGACAGTCTCCACTTGATTTGTTTCCTTCTGTTCAGTTGATGCTGTTAATGGTTCTAAGAGGTTTGGGAGAGGATCTATGGAACCAGTTCTAGATTGGTGGTCCTCTTACTTAGAATACATTGGGTGTCCCCATCTGACACTGTAACTTGTAAGTATATTTGTCTAGGTATATATGCACACGTAGGTTTGTGAGTGATATAAATGTAGTTCTGAAATTGAACAGTGTCACACACTTGTACAATGTAACCAGAATTGTATGAGTGGCTGTAAGGCAAACATGACATCACAGTTTTCTGTTCCACAAAACAAATCCATGAGCTCATGCCATTGGATCTTACTTATTTCAGGCAATAGTTACACCGTTGGTGGGTAGTGGGAATGCTAAGTTCATCTCTCTCTCTCTCTCTCTCTCTCTTTTTTTTGAGATGGAGTTTTGCTCTTGTTGCCCAGGCTGGAGTGCAATGGTGTGATCTTGGCTCACCGCAACCTCCACCTCCTGGGTTCAAGCGATCTCCAGCCTCTGCCTCCCAAGCAACTGGGATGAAGGCATGCACCACCACGCTCATCTAGTTTTTTGTATTTTTAGTAGAGACAGGGTTTCTCCATGTTGGTCAGGCTTGTCTTGAACTCCCAACCTCAGGTGATTTGCTCACCTCGGCCTCCCAAAGTGTTGGGATTACAGGCATGAGCCACTGTCCTGGCCCAGTTCATCTCTTTTTGGTGGCATTGTAATATCTTTGCTCACAAGGCTAGAGGTCAGGAGGCATAGAAAAAAGAAAATGGGTTTGGGGATCAAAGACTGGGATGAAATTCCAAACCTAATGGCTAATAGCTATGACATTAGCTTAGGCAAGTGACTTCATCTCTCTGTGACTATTCATGAAATTTATAAAATTGGAATAGCAATACTTCTCTCACTAGTATATCGTGAACTTTAAACAAAATATTTTTTGTAAAGTTTGTATCTGAGAGCTTGACAGAGCAGGCACTCAAAAAATTTTAGCCTGTTGGCCGAGAGCAATGGCTCACACCTATAATTCCAGCACTCTGGGAGGCTGAGGCAGGTGGATCACGAGGTCAGGAGTTCAAGACCAGACTGGGCAATATAGTGAAACCCCGTCTCTACTAAAAAATACAAAAATTAGCTGGACATGGTGACTTGTGCCTGTAATCGCAGCTACTTGGGAGGCTGAGGTAGAATTGCTTGACCCAGGACCCTGGAGGCAGAGGTTGCAGTGAGCCAAGATCACGCCACTGCACTCCAGCCTGGGCTACAGAGCAAGACTCCATCTCAAAAAAAATAAATAAATAAATTAGCTTGCTTCACATTATAAATATAGCCCAGAACAATAGTAATGCACACATGTGTATGGGTTCATGCTTACAGGCTGCCATGTGAGTATACTCTAGTTATCTCTTCTAAAAATGTGCTTTGTATGGATCCAGTAAAGTCTGTCATTCTAGAAGTTATCAGAACCAGATCAATCAGAGTTCACAAAGGAGATGAAGAAGATAAAGTAGAAAAGTCAGAATCCACAGAAATTTACTGCTTTGAAAGGGTTTTTTTTTTTTTTTGGTACTTTAATGACGTATGTGTGTTTTTGTGTGTCTGCATGTGTATAAAATCCAACAGAGGCCAGGTGCAGTGGCTCACGCCTGTAACCCCAGCACTTTGGGAGTCCAGGGCAGGCAAATCACAAGGTCAGAAGTTCGAGACCAGCCTGGCCAACATGGTGAAACCCTGTCTCTACTAAAAATACAAAAATTAGCTGGGCATGGTGGCGTGTGCCTGTAATCCCAGCTACTCAGGAGGCTGAGGCAAGAGAATTACTTGAACCCTGGAGGTAGAGGTTGCATGAGCCAAGATCACACCACTGCACTCTAGCCTGGGCAACAGAGTGAGACTGTGTCTCAAAAAAAAACATCCAACAGAACATTTTAAATCTTAGTGCATATAGCCAGTATTCATTTAGACTGACCACGTATCTGCCATTTTTATGCCTCTTCCTTCCTCCCTGAGGAATGCTATCTACAAACTTTGATCTAGATTTGTTTTTTTTTTTCCCTCTACCTAAAGAATACCTTTTAGTATTTCTGTAATGGAGATCTGTTGGTGCTGAATCCTTTGTTACTTTTTGTCTGAACATGTCTCTATGGAAGGATCTTTTTGCCCCATATAGAATTCTTGATTGGCGATTCTTTTTCTTCAGCACTTTGAAGATATTCCATTGTCTACTGGATTCCATTATTTTTGTTGAGATGTAAAGTGTGAGTTCAATTGTTGCTTATTTGGAGGTAATATGTATTTTGTTCTAGAGGCGTGTGTGTGTGCGAAATGGAGTTTCTCTTGTCGCGCAGGCTGGAGTGCGATGGCGTGATCTTGGCTCACTGCAACCTCTGCCTCACAGGTTCAAGCAATTCTCCTGCCTCAGCCTCCCAAGTAGCTGGGATTATAGGTGCTTGCCACCACAACTGGCGAATTTTTGTATTTTTAGTAGAGACAGGGTTTCACCATGCTGGCCAGCCGGTCTCAGAGTAAAGTAGTGTGATCTCTGCTCACTGCAACCTCCGTCCCCCAGGTTCAAGTGAGTCACCTGCCTCAGCCTCCTGAGTAGCTGGGATTACAGGCGCATGCCACCACACCCGGCTTCATTTTGTATTTTTAGTAGCAACAGCGTTTCGCCATGTTAGCCAGGCTGGTCTCAAACTCCTGACATAAAGTGATCCACCCGCCATGGCCTCCCAAAGTGCTAGGACTATAGGCATGAGCAACCATGCCCCGCCTTTTTACTATCTTATTTGCTGTCCAGTACAATAAGAAAAAAAATTTAAACATTTTGTCTAGAGTTTTAAAATTTATTTGCTTGCTTATATTTTTGTTCAGTTTTTAGTAGTTATCTTCAGAATGAGGGTTGGTCCAAATTACCTAGTCTACTACATCTAGAAGAGACATTGAAAATTGCCTTTTTTTTTTTTTGAGATGGAATCTCACTCTGTCACTCAGGCTGCAGTGCAGTGGCACAAACTCAGCCCACTGCAACCTCTGCTGCCTGGGTTCAAGTGTTTCTCCTGCCTCAGCCTTCAGAGTAACTGGAATTATAGGCACCTGCCATTGTGCCAGGCTACTTTTTGTATTTTTAGTAGAGATGGGGTTTCACCCTATTGGCCAGGCTGGTCTTGAACTCCCAGACTTGTGATCCACTCAACTCAGCCTCCCAAAGTGCTGGGATTACAGGCCTGAGCCGCCACACCTGGCCTATCCAGTAAATATTTATTAAGCTCCAACCACATGCCAAGCATCCTTTTGTTGTTGTTTGCTTTTTGAGATGGAGTCTTGGTCTGTCACCCAGGCTGGAGTGCAGTGACACAATCTTGGCTCACTGCAACCTCTGCCTCCTGGGTTCAAGTGATTTTTATGTCTCAGCCTCCCAAGTGTCTGGAATTACAGGTGCCCACCACCAGGCCCCGCCAATTATTTTTAGTGGAGATGGTTTCACCATGTTGGCCAGGCTGGTCTTGAACTCCTGACCTCAAGTGACCTACCCACCTCGGCCTCCCAAAGTGCTGGGATTACAGACGTGAGCCACTGCGGCCAGTCACCAAGCATCCTTTTAGGGGCTGGGGACTCAGTGGTAAACACATCATGCCTACCTCCTCGAATTCACCTACAGTCTCACTCTGATCCGTGTTTCATCCTGTCCTGTATGATAATAGTTGTCCGTTGAGCTCATAAAATCTAAAACCATGCTGGGCTTCTGAGTTGCCCACAGAGCCTAGCCCGGTGCTGAAAGCTAAGTGGTGCTCTGTCATTCCTGGGGTTCAAGGGACTGGTTCTAACAGAGATCAGCTATAGAGCTAACGCTCGGTGGAATATTTTAAATACCGATGGCCTTTTCACTGGTTTCTGCCTATGGTAAGTACAGGTACACCCAAAAGTGAAGAGCCTCATTTATAGTGTGTTGCTGGGGGAGAGGGAGGTTTGCAAACTGAGTCATTTTTTTCCCCCATTCAGCCTGTGTGTGTGTGTGTGTGTGTGCCTGTGTATCTGTGTCTGTGTGTGTATGTATCTGTGTGTGTCTGTGTATCTCTGTATTTGCGTGCCTGTGTGTCTGTGTATGTCTGTCTGTATCTGTGTGTGTATGCCTGTGTGTCTGTGTGTCTGTGTCTGTGTATGTGCCTGTGTGTATGTGTCTGTGTCTGTGTATGCCTGTGTCTGTGTATCTGTATGTGCATGTCTGTGTGCCTGTGTATGTATGTATATATCTGTGTGTGTGCCTGTGTGCCTGTGTGTCTCTGTGTCTGTCAGTATATGTGTCTGTGTATGCCTGTGTGTCTGTATATCTGTGTCTGTGTATGTCTGTGTGCCTGTATCTGTGTATGCCTGTGTGCATCTGTGTATCTGTGTGTGTGTGTGAGTTCATACGTGTGCTTAAATCAAACAATAAAACGTTTTCATTTGTTCCCTTCCCCCTTCCTCTCTCTGTCTCTCCCTGTTTCCGCAGGTCAGCGTTGAAGTTTTGGTAGAGTATCCTTTTTTTGTGTTTGGACAGGGCTGGTCTTCCTGCTGTCCGGAGAGAACCAGCCAGCTCTTTGATTTGCCATGTTCCAAACTCTCAGTTGGGGATGTCTGCATCTCGCTGACCCTCAAGAACCTGAAGAACGGCTCTGTTAAAAAGGGCCAGCCCGTGGATCCCGCCAGCGTCCTGCTGAAGCACTCAAAGGCCGACGGCCTGGCGGGCAGCAGACACAGGTATGCCGAGCAGGAAAACGGAATCCACCAGGGGAGTGCCCAGATGCTGTCTGAGAATGGCGAACTGAAGTTTCCAGAGAAAATGGGATTGCCTGCAGCGCCCTTCCTCACCAAAATAGAACCCAGCAAGCCTCCGGCCACGAGGAAGAGGAGGTGGTCGGCGCCGGAGAGCCGCAAACTGGAGAAGTCAGAAGACGAACCACCTTTGACTCTTCCTAAGCCTTCTCTAATTCCTCAGGAGGTTAAGATTTGCATTGAAGGCCGGTCTAATGTAGGCAAGTAGAGGCAAAGTGGGGAAAGGAAACGTGGCTCTCCCTTATCATTTGTATCCAGATTACTGTACTGTAGGCTAAATAACACAGTATTTACATGTTATCCTCTTATTTTAGGTTTCTGTTCTAACCTTGTCATTAGA
Organism: Leontopithecus rosalia; assembly: GCA_028533165.1. Classification (NCBI taxonomy): domain Eukaryota; kingdom Metazoa; phylum Chordata; class Mammalia; order Primates; family Cebidae; genus Leontopithecus; species Leontopithecus rosalia. Next base: position 11,223,948 of record CM052651.1, read on the forward strand.
GTTACAGCAGGTGTCGCAGGAGACTGGTGCATATGCTTTTTCCACGAGTGTCAGTGAGCAGACGGGAGGAAGGGGGCTCCAGGCATCCCCTGGGAAGAAAGGAGTGGGGCTTCAGGGCACCTGCCTTCTCTAGCAGCACAGAAGCAGCCCGGGGCGCTGACTCCCGCTAGTTTCAGGGGAAAGTTCCGTGGGAAGGGTCCTGCAGAGTTGCAGGGGTGCATGCATGTGGGGGTGCAGAGGCGCTGTGGTGGCCAGTGAGGGTCTCTCTTTCTCTGCCTCCCTCTGCCTCACTCTCTTGCTATCAGCATGGGACTGGGGATTCAGAGCAGGGTCCTCCTGGGGTTCCCATGTACAAGATCAACAGCAGGAACCCAGCTTCAGGGCGTCACACAGACGCGTCAGACGGCAGATTTGGAAAGCTAACCATTTAAAAGAACATTTTTTCTCTCCAACATATTTTACAGTAAAAGCAACTTTTAATTGTATAGATATATATTTCCCCCTATGGGGCCTGACTGCACTGATATCTATCTTTTTTTTTTAAAGAGCAACTGCCACATGCGGGATTTCATTTCTGCTTTACTAGTGCAGTGATGTCACCAGGGTGTCGTGGACAGGGAAGCCCCTGCTGTCATGGCTCCACATGGGGTAAGGGGGTTTGGGGGTGGGGCGGGGAGAGAGTGAACACCCACGCTGGTTTCTGTGCAGTGTTAGGAAAACCTATCAGGTTACTGCATTGACTTCACTCCCAAGAGGTAGATGCAAACTGCCCTTCCGTGAGAGCAACGGAAGCTCTTCACGATGAGTTTGCAAAATCTTTGTCTTTTAACTAGTACTGTTTATAGTTCATGACTATGGACAACTCGGGTGCCACTTTTTTTTTTTCAGATTCCAGTGTGACATGAGGAATTAGATTTTGAAGATGAGCATATATTACTATCTTTAAGCATTTAAAAATACTGTTCACACTTTATTACCAAGCATCTTGGTCTCTCATTCAACAAGTACTGTATCTCATTTTAAACTCTTTGGGAAGAGGAAAAAAAAAACTAAGTTGCTTTCTTTTTTTTTCAACACTGTAACTACATTTCAGCTCTGCAGAATTGCTGAAGAGCAAGATATTGAAAGTTTCAATGTGGTTTAAAGGGATGAATGTGAATTATGAACTCGTATGTGACAATAAATGACCACCAAGTACTACCTGACAGGAGGCACTTTTCACTTTGATGTCTGAGAAACAGTTACAGGCATATGCAGAGTGGGCAGAGAAACTGAGGAAAGGGATGGAGAAGAGAATACTCACTTTTGTCCAGTGTTTTTCTTTTGAAGATGAACTTTTAAAGAACCTTGCGATTTGCACATCTTGAGTTTGTAATTTGTGTGATATTCCTGCAGTTTTTATCCAATAACATTGTGGGAAAGGTTTGGGGGACTGAACGAGCATAAATAAATGTAGCAAAATTTCTTTCTAACCTGCCTAAACTCTAGGCCATTTTATAAGGTTATGTTCCTTTGAAAATTCATTTTGGTCTTTTTACCACATCTGTCACAAAAAGCCAGGTCTTAGTGGGCTCTTAGAAACTCTGAGAATTTTCTTCAGATTCGTTGAGTTTTCCATAAAAACATTTATATATGTGAGCAAGATTTTTTTTAAAAACAATTACTTTATTAGTGTTATTTTCAGAATGACTTTTTTTTTCTATTCAAAATCAAATCAAGATTTAATGTTTGGTACAAACCCAGAAAGGGTATTTCATAGTTTAAACCTTTCATTCCCAGAGATCTGAAATATCATTTGTGGGTTTTGAGTGCATCTTTAAAGTGCTTTAAAAGTTTTATAAGTAGGGAAAAATTTTTAAATATTCTTACTTGGATGGCTGCAGCGAACCTGATTTTTCTTTTACCCCCTTGAAAATAGTACTTCCTTCATTTCACAAATTAAAAAAACAAAAATCTGCCATCATCAGCCCACAGTTTGGCTATCTAGTATTCATTTACATTTAGCGCTCAGCAGGACTCATGATTTTTGTAAACCATTTTCTGGGGTGTACCAAAAACATCTGAATAGGTTTAGAATAGCTAGAATAGTTCCTTGACTTTCCTGGAACTTCATTACCCTCTCAGCATGCTTGCAGAGAGGTGGGTGGGCTCATTCTTGCGGTCAGACTGCTTAGTGCTGTTATTTTTTAAACATTTCTGTTCAGAGAACTTGCTTAATCTTCCATATATTCTGCTCAGGGCACTTGCAATTATTAGGTTTGTTTTTCTTTGTTTTTTAACCTTTGATGGTAAGAGGAATACGGGCTGCCACACAGACTTTGTTCTCGTTAGTATCACTATTGACAACTCATGTGGACTCAGAAACACACACCACCTTTTGGCTTACTTCGAGTACGGAACTGACTGGATCCACTAAACCAACACTAAGATGCGAAAACACACGTGGTTTGCAGCAATAGGAACATCATTTTTGCGGTTCTATTTCAGGTATAGGAATTATAAAAATAATTGGTTCTTTCTAAGCACTTGTCCCATTCATTCTCTTGCTTTTTTAGCATGTGCAATACTTTCTGTGCCAATAGAGTCTGACCAGTGTGCTCTATAGTTAAAGCTCATTCCCTTTCCACTTCTTCCTTGTTTGGTTGATCTTCCCCATTCTGGCCAGAGCAGGGCTGGAGGGAAGGAGCCAGCAGGGAGAGCGCCTCCCACCTTTCCCTTGCTGCAGATGCTGAGTGCTGGGGCGGGCAGCCTTCAGGAGCCCCGTGTGTCTGCTGCCGCGTTGCAGAAAAAGCCAGCCAAGGAGACCTGTCACCACACGGAATAGTGAATGTGGAGTGTGGAGAGGAAGGAGACAGATTCATTTCTGAGACGCACTCTGGAGCCAGGTAGCCTGGAGTCAACCCATTTTCCACGGTCTTTTCTGCGAGCGGGTAGGCCCTCTCCTCGGAGTCTGTGTCCTTGAGACTTGGAGCCCTGCCTCTGAGCCTGGACAGGAAGTATGGCCTGTTGTGCGTGTGTTCTGAGCGTGCTGGCCAGTGGCTGTGGAGGGGACCACTGCCAACCACGGTCACCACTCCCTGTGGTAGCTTTCTCTTCAAATAGGAAGAATGCACAGAGGGCAGAAGCCTCCTGTTTGCAGACGCTGGCGGGCCCCGAGGCTCCCAGAGCAGCCTGTCACCGCTCTGTGTAGCAAACATTAACGATGACAGGGGTAGAAATTCTTCGGTGCCGTTCAGCTTACAAGGATCAGCCATGTGCCTCTGTACTATGTCCACTTTGCAATATTTACTGACAGCTGTCTTTTGTTCTTTCTTTCCTGTTTTCCATTTTTAAACTAGTAACAGCAGGCCTTTTGCGTTTACAGTGGAACACAATCGCCAAGAAATTAGTCAGGGCGAAAAGAAAAAATAGTATTAATAAGAAACCAACAAACAAGAACCTCTCTTTCTAGGGATTTCTAAATATATAAAATGACTGTTCCTTAGAATGTTTAACTTAAGAATTATTTCAGTTTGTCTGGGCCACATTGGGGCAGAGGGGGGAGGGAGGGATACAGAGATGGATGCCGCTTACCTCAGATCTTTTAAAGTGGAAATCCAAATTGCATTTTCATTTGGACTTTCAGGATAATTTTCTATGTCGGTCAATTTTTCGTTTCCCCTAACTCACCCAGTTTAGTTTGGGATTTGATTTTCGTTGTTGATCCCATTTCTAACTCAGCATTGTGAGCCTCTATGTTTTCTGTTAGGTGAGTGTGTTGGGTTTCCCCCACCCCACCAGGAAGTGGCAGCATCCCTCCTTCTCCCCTAAAGGGACTCTGCGGAACCTTTCACACCTCTTACTCAGGGACGGGGCTGGTGTGTGTGTGGTACACTGATGTGTCCAGAAGCAGCACTTTGACTGCTCTGGAGTAGGGTTGTACAATTTCAAGGAATGTTTGGATTTCCTGCATCTTGTGGATTACTCCTTAGATACCGCATAGATTGCAATATAATGCTGCATGTTCAAGATGAACGGTAGCTCCTAGTAATCATAAAATCCACTCTTTGCACATAGTTTGACCTTTACAGAAATATGTTGCCAAAATTTTTGTTGTTGTAGCTCTGGATTTTGTTTTGTTTTTTAAGGAAATGATTGACAATACCCTTTAACATCTGTGACTACTAAGGAAACCTATTTCTCTCATAGAAAAATCTCCAGTGCTTTTGAAGACACTAATGTCATGCTATTTCAGTTATGGGTGAGGAAGCAGAGCTCTCGGACCCAAGGCCAGGCTTCTTGAGCTGTGCTGGTTGTCATGGCTACTGTTTCAGGAGCCACAAGCAGCTCAACAGACTGGTCTGTTGTCTTCTGAAACTCTTTGCACTTCAATTTGCACCAGGTGAAAAGAGGGCTGGCAGACTCCGTGGCCCAATTCAGTTTCTTCGGTGGTGATATGAAAGGAAAGAGAATTACATTTGTTTTTTTTTTTGTAAGTGGAGTGGAGTGGAGGCCTTTGCTTCCACATTTGTTTTTAACCCAGGATTTCTGAAATAGAGAATTTAAGAACACATCAAGTAATAACACGGAGAATATACTTTTTTATAAAGCACACGCACCTGCTATTGTGTTAGGTTGGTTTCCTCTCTTTTCCACGGACAGTGTTGTATTTCTGGCATAGGGAAACTCCAAACAACTTGCACACCTCTACTCCGGAGCTGAGATTTCTTTTACATAGATGACCTCGCTTCAAATATGTTACCTTACTGATAGGATCTTTTCTTGTAGCACTATACCTTGTGGGAATTTTTTTTTAATGTACACCTAATTTGAGAAGCTGAAGAAAACAAAATTTTGAAGCACTCACTTTGAGGAGTACAGGTAATGTTTTAAAAAATTGCACAAAAGAAAAATGAATGTCGAAATGATTCATTCAGTGTTTGAAAGATATGGATCTGTTGAAACAATGAGTTTCATACTTTGTTTGTTAAAAAAAAAATGAAAAAGCAGAGAAGGGTTGAAAGTTACATGTTTTTTTGTACATAGAAATTTGTCATGTCTAAATGATCAGATTCGTATGGTTACAGACAGGAAGAATTACTACGTAAAAGGCTCTTAAACTATACCTACGCTTACATTGTTTTTGTTACACATGGCCCTCGTCTGAGGGAGGGGAACTCGTATTCTGCTATTTGAGAATACTGTTCATTCCTATGCTGGAAGTACTTCTCTGAGCTCCCTTCTTAGTCTAAACTCTTAAGCCATTGCAACTTCTTTTTCTTCAGAGATGATATTTGACATTTTCAGCACTTCTTGTTCCTATAAACCCAAAGAATATAATCTTGAACATGAAGTGTTTGTAACGAGGATTCCAGGCTACCAATCAAACAGGACTCATTATGGGGACAAAAAAATAGCAACTTCACCTTCTTTCCCCCCCACACCTCATTTAAATGGGGGGCGTCAAAACGTGATTTCAATGTAAATGCCTCATTTTACTTTAGTTTCTTTATAAAGAGGGCAAAATAAATGGGGAGCAACTTCTCAGAATCATATTCCTGTCCACACATTAAGCCGGACAGCGGAAACTGGACAGCTGTGGGGATATTAAGCACCCCGCTTTCAATTCTTAAATTCAGAATCTCGTCCCCTCCCTTCTCATGGAAGGCAATTGTTCTGGTCGCTAACTTTCTCCTGTGTAATGGCGGGAGGGAACACCGGCTTCAGTTCTTGCATACAAATGGTTCAACTGTATTAAAATTAAGTGCATTTGGCCAATAGGTAGTATCTATACAATAACAATCTCTAAGAATTTCCATAACTTTTCTTATCTGAAAGGACTCAAGTCTTCCACTGCAGATACATTGGAGGCTTTGCCCACGTTTTCTTTCCCTTTAGTTCTTTTGCTGTCTGGATGGCCGGTGAGCCTGTCCCCTTTTCTGTGGCCAATCTGAAGGCCTTCGTTGGAAGCGCTGTTTACAGTCATCCTTACCAAGATAACATACTGTCCTCCAGAATACCAAGTATTAGGTGACACTAGCTCGAGCTGTTGTCTGTCTTCAGAGCAGTTACCAAGAATCTCGGTGCATAGGTTTTCTCTGGTTCTTACAGGAACTACCTACTCTCTTTCAGTTGCCTGGTCCAGGAGTGGGGTAAATCCTTGAGTCAGTGCATTTGAACTTGATACCTGTGCATTCGGTTCTGTGAAGACTGCCCTTTTTTGGCGGGGTTTCTTCCTCTCCCCAGCCTGACTGCTCAACTCTAAATCCAAATTAGTGTCAGCCGAAAGGAGGTTTCAAGATAGTCCCTGTCAGTATTTGTGGTGACCTTCAGATTAGAAAGTCTTCATTTCCAGCCAGTCGAGTCCTTGGCCTGAGAGCCATCTCGGAGACTCGTACCCCTGGATGTTTTAATAACGGATCATTACCACCAAACTTCCAATCATATGCCTCCCACAGGCCAAGGGAAAACAGACACCAGAACTTGGGTTGAGGGCACTACCAGACTGACATGGCCAGTACGGAGGAGAACTAGGGAAGGAATGTTTTGCACCTTATTGAAAAGAAAATTTTAAGTGCATACATAATAGTTAAGAGCTTTTATTGTGACAGGAGAACTTTTTTCCATATGCGTGCATACTCTCTGTAATTCCAGTGTAAAATATTGTACTTGCACTAGCTTTTTTAAAACAAATATTAAAAAATGGAAGAATTCATATTCTATTTTCTAATCGTGGTGTGTCTATTTGTAGGATACACTCGAGTCTGTTTATTGAATTTTATGGTCCTTTCTTTGATGGTGCTTGCAGGTTTTCTAGGTAGAAATTATTTCATTATTATAATAAAACAATGTTTGATTCAAAATTTGAACAAAATTGTTTTAAAGAAATTGTCTGTATACCAGTACAAGTTTATTGTTTCAGTATACTCGTACTAATAAAATAACAGTGCCAATTGCAGGCGTGCGTCTTTGCCTTCTGTTGGGTCCTCTAAGAGGAGGCCAGGAAAAAGGTATTAATTTCTCCTCTTTATTTACCCCTGCTCTCCCTGGGTAGGTCGGACGTGGGGAGGTGTAACAGGAGGCATTGCCTTCGCTGCTAATTTTTTGGGGGGTGAAGCATGTGCTTGAGATGAGGTTCTAAGATAAAAGGCACATATCCACACCTGATGTCTTGGCTTCTTCAGTTCATGCTTATGTCTCCTAGCTGAACACTGCTGTTCACAAGAGGTCTATTATTTGCCTTTAAATGTGATAGCTTCATGGGCTCATGGGGCATAACCTATACGCTCTTTACAGATTTGCTCTAAACTGGTTAGGTCTGAAAGTGGAAAATTTATTATTATTTATTTCTATTTATTGTAATTCAAGCTTATTAGAAATTCAATGAGGAGGCTGGACGTAGTGACTCATACCCATAATCTGAGCACTTTGGGAGGCCTGCTAAAGCCCAGGAGTTCAAGACCAGCCTGGGCAACAGAGTAAGACCTCATCTCTACAAAACATAAAATTAGCCGGGTATGGTGGCACATGCCTATGGTCCCAACTACTTGGGGGACCAAAGTGGGAAGATGGCATTGGGCCAGGAGGTCAAGGCTGCAGTGAGCCATAATCATACCGCTGCACTCCTGCCTGGGTGACAGAGCAAAACTCAGTCTCAAAAAAAAAAAAGTTCACTTTATGAAGCCTCTGCTTCAAAATGATCCTGGTGAGTTTTTGACTTGTAACTACTCAGTCTCCATTTCCCTAAAAATTGGATTGTTAAGAACTTGCCTTTGGTTTGTGGAAATGAAGAGCCAGTCCGCAAAATCTTTACAGAAGATGGCACCTGTCCCTGCAAGGGACACAGGCCTAGGGGTGCCACAGTGGACAGACGGGTGTCATCCTCCCTGACCACTCCATTCTGAAAGAAGTTCCCTTACTACTACTAGTCCATTTTTAACAGCTCCCTTTGAGCCAAATCATGAGCAAACTGCCATTCACAATTGCTACAAAGAGAATAAAATACAACTAACAAAGGATGTAAAGGATCTCTTCAAGGAGAACTACAAACCACTACTCAAGGAAATAAGAGAGGACACACACAGATGGAGAAACGTTCCATGCTCATGGTTACGAAGAATCAGTATCGTGAAAATGGCTGTACTGCCCAAAGTAATTTATAGATTCAACGTTATCCCCATCAAGCTACCAATGACCTTCACAGAACTGGAAAAAACCACCTTAATCTTCATATGGAACCAAAAGAGACCCGGCATAGCCAAGACAATCCTAAGCAAAAAGAACAAAGCTAGAAGCATCATGCTACCTGATTTCAAACTATACGATACGAAGCTATAGTAATCAAAACAGCATGATACTGGTCCCAAAACAGAGATATAGACCAATGGAACAGAACAGAACAGGCCTTGGAGGCAATGCCACACATCTACAACCATCTGATCTTTGACAAACCTGACAAAAACAAGCAATGAGGAAAGGATTCCCTGTTTAATAAATGGTGTTGGAAAAACTGGCTAGCCATGCGCAGAAAGCAGAAACTGGACCCCTTCCTGACACCTTACACTAAAGTTAACTCCAGATGGATTAAAGACTTCAACATAAGACCTAACACTATAAAGACCCTAGAAGAAAACCTAGGCAGTACCATTCAGGACACAGGCATATGCAAGGACTTCATGACTAAAACACCAAAAGCATTGGCAACAAAAGCCAAAATAGACAAATGGGATCTAATCAAACTCCACAGCTTCTGTACAGCAAAGAAACAATCATTAGAGTGAACCAGCAACCAACAGAATGGGAAAAAAATGTTTTGCAATCTACAGAGAACTAAAACAGATTTACAAGAAAAAACAAACCCATCCAAAAGTGGAAAAAGGATTATGAACAGACACTAAAGAAGACATATGAGGCCAACAAACATAGGAAAAAATGCTCATCATCACTATTATAGAAATGCAAATCAAAACCACACTGAAATACCACCTCACACCAGTTAGAATGACAATCATTAAAAAATCTGGAGACAACATGCTGGAGAGGATGTAGAGAAATATGAACACTTTTACACTGCTGGTGGGAGTGTAAACCAGTTAAACCATTGTGAGACAGTGTGGCGCTTACTCAGGGACCTAGAAATAGAAATTCCATTTGACCCAGCAATCCCATTACTGGGTATATACCCAAAGGATGATAAGTCATTCTGTTATAAAGACACATGCACACATATGTTCACAGCGGCACTGTTTACAATAGCAAAGACCTGGAACCAACCCAAATGCCCATCGACGATAGACTGGACAAGGAAAATGTGGCACATATACACCATGGAATACTATGCAGCCATCAAAAACGTTCGTGTCCTTTGTAGGGACATGGATAAATCTAGAAACCGTAATTCTCAGCAAACTGACACAAGAACAGAAAATTAAACACCGCACGTTCTCACTCATAGGCGGGTGTTGAACAATGAGAACACAGGGACACAGGGAGGGGAGCATCACACACTATGGTCTGTTGCGGGGGGCTAGGGGAGGGACAGCAGTGGGTGGGAAAGTTGGGGAGAGATAACATGGGGAGAAATGCCAAATGTAGGTGACGGGGGGATGGAGGCAGCAAACCACATTGCCATGTGGGTACCTATGCAACAATCCTGCATGATCTGCACATGTATCCCAGAACCTAAAGTACAATTAAACACACACACACACAGGCACACACACATGCAGGAGTTGCAATTCTCATCTCTGATAAAAGACTTTAAAGCAACAAAGACCAAAAGAGACAAAGAAGGACATTACATAATAGTAAAAGGATCAATTCAACAAGAGCTAACAATCCTAAATATATATGGACCCAATACAGGAGCACCCAGATATATAAGGCAAGTTCTTAATGACTTACAAAGAGACTTAGACTCCCACACAATAATAGTGGGAGACTTTAACACTATATTGTCAATATTAGATCAATGAGACAGAAAATTAATAAGGGTATCCAAGACTTGAACTCAGACCTGGAACAAGTAAACTTAATAAACACATACGGAACTCTCCACCCCAAATCCACAAAACATACATTTTTCTCAGTATCACAGCACACCTACTCTAAAAGTGACCACGTAATTGGAAGTAAATCACTCCTTAGCAATTGCACAGCATTTCACAGATTTAAATGAAATATTGGCTGGCTGCTTGTTATTTTCCTCCCTTATTCCTTCCTGTCTCCATTAAGCACACTTATTGGCATAAAAGAGGTTTTTAAATGCCCATTTTTAGACTGCACTGTAGCCTGGGCAATAGAGCAAGATTCCCGTTCTTTCATTTTTTTCTTCCTTTCTTAAAAAAAAAAACCTCTAAGATGTCCTTTCCTTCACCCCTCTCCCTTATTTTGCAATAGTCTCTTAAAAACGAACATTTGAAGCTAAGCATAAAACACGCCTTCCATAGGACCAGCTGGAGAGCCTCACGCCTCAGAGGACGCGGTGGGGAGCCTGCAGCCACGCCCCACGTCTACTCCACGTTAAACAGCCTCTTGGCTCTCCTGTCTCCAAAGTGCAGCCCTTGTATTTCTAAAGGTGCAAGAGTTACTCTTAATGGGCTGGGCGCGGTGGCTCACACCTGTAATCCTAACACTTTGGGAGGCTGCAGTGGGAGGAGGCCTGAGCCCAGGAGTTTGAGACCATTCTGGGCAACATAGCAAAATCCTGTCTCTACAAAAAATACAACAATTAGCTGGGCATGGTGGCAAGGTGCCTGTAGTCCCAGCTACTTGGGAGGCTGAGGTGAGAGGATCACTGGAGCCTGGGAGGTCAAGACTGTGGTGAGCTGTGATCCTGCCACTGTGTTCCAGCCTAGATGACAAGAGATAATTTTTTTAATTTTTATTAAATTATTTTTAATAATTTTTAAAAAATCGTAAAGGATTTAGTAGGGAGAAGTACTGCACTGGAGTGAACACTGCTGGCTCTCTCAACGTATTCTTAAATGACCAGCAGTAGGCCTGTACAATCCCAGAGCGTGATGGTTCTGCTTGGACCCTTCTCACGCCATCCGTCACTGTGGACAATCAGGCCATTCATTCACCCTGACACAGCAGCACCCTGTGGCCCTTCTCTACTCCAGGGTCACAGCTTGCCTTTCCAAAGAAAACTGACTTGCGTACCTGCTCTTTAGCCTTATCAAAAAGTAAAGTAAAACATCCTGATCTGCGCTTTCCAGGCCTGGAACTCACTACTTCGGAGTTAAGTAGCTGGTCATCCCTTCTTCTGTGTTCACTGTTTAAACAAGCATCCTGGGGGACTGCTGCAGAGGCCAGTTCTCCAAGACAACGTCATTGTTCCCAGCCCATTCACTGACCTTATATAGTAGTGCCGTGTGGTCCTTCCAGGAAAGGATTCCCTGGCGACAAGAGAATGTCTCTAACTCATGTCTCAAGCCAATGCCTTTTAGGATGCCACTAATCAAAGGTTTGGCTCTTTTGCAATGCATCTCCACTTGCTGATTTCTCAGGAGATAACCTTTCCATAAAACATCCAGTGGAAATTCAAAGGGAGTTGGAACTGAGAAGGTGGGGGTGGAGAAAGATGGAAGAAAACAAAATGAAATGAGAGACCAGGACAGGGACAGCTTCCTAGAGGCGACAGCAAACTGGTAGGAACAGATGATTTGTCCCTGACAAGCATGTGTAATGAAAGTCTCAGGAAAACACATTGCCCCAATCTTGAGAGTATCAGCTGGGAAAACAATTCAGTATCTCTCCAGTTAATTGCTTTTGTTCTTTTCCAGCAACCAAAAGCTACAGGTGGGGGATGCCACCACCTCTGGCTTTTGCTGAAAAAGCCAGAGGTGGTTACTCTGACTCTGGCCTGTCCACCCTCTGCCCCACACTGTCCTCCTCTCCCTGCTCCTCCTAAGGTGACTTCTCTGCTAATCACCACGAGTGGCTTGCCACCAACCTGTCTAGAAAGAAGGCAAAACAAATCCCAAACCATTCAACATGACTCCTACAAATACAAACTCCAGCACTTCATCAAGTCTTAAGATAATAGCATTATATTAAAGTGAAACCATCTTCTTTTAAAAAAGAAAGAGAAAGGTGCAAGTGTCAGTTTGAACAATGAGGTTATGAGTTCTGGGCAGCAGGGCTCTGACGTTGCCCCAATCAGTGCCTTGCGTCTGGGTCCCCGAGAAGGCACGCGAGAGGGCACGGAAGCTCCAGGCGGCAGGAGGGTGGAGACAGCACACAGCATTCCCCCATTCAGCAGCAGCCAGAAGCTCAGCCCGAGCAGACGAGGAGGGAGATGGGAAAAGCAGGTTTGGAAGCTTCCGCTGGGGCAGGACGCCGCTTCGCCCCCGGGGTTAGCTGAACACGGGGTTGTGCTGCTGGGTCACCCGGATGAACGTGGCCCTCCTGCTGAGCTCCTTGAGTTTGGCGGCCCCCACGTAGGTGCACGTGGACCTCAGTCCCCCAAGAATATCCAGGATAGTGTTTTCCACATCTCCTTTGTAAGGCACTTCCACAGTCTTACCCTCGGAGGCTCTGCAAGACAAAGGCAGTTTTCTTTTTTATGAGGTTTTTCCCCCTTGCAAGCCCAATTAGAATAGTTCCCAGCTCCAGCACTTTTTGCAGCCCCCGAGGCACTCAGAAAGCCAGACCCACCCTCTGACCCCATCCCCATATTCTACCAAGTGCCAACATGACTGCCACCCAAAGGGCACGGGCTCCCTGCTGCAGCCCTGCATGCTGGGAACAGCAAAGTCCTGGTGAGCAGCACTCGAAGGAGCTGGGGACACAAACCACCCCGCTTGGTGACATTCTCTCCAGCAACACGCTCCCCTCTGCCCCTAACAGAAACCACCTTTACCTTTCTATTCTACCTCAACACGCACACCAACTTCCCAACAGCCAGAAGCCAAAAAGCCCCAAGAAAGAGTGGCCATGACAGATGCCCCTGGCAACTGCCTCCTGACCTCCTAGACCAGCCACAGGAAAAGCCCAGAGCTTCACCTCCTGCCTGCCTGCTCTGAGATCAGAAACCAAATGTCTTCAAGGGGGATGACCACGACTTACCATGGACAACTCAGGTCCTACCAGGTTACGTGGAAATTACCAGCAAGAAGAGGTGGCTCCGTCCTGATCGCCTGCCTGGCCTTCTGCCTTGGTGGGTACACAGGCACCCCCAGTTCGCCTCGCTGTTCTCTTACAAGTCACTACACCTACCCCCTGCACATGTGTGCGTCCAAGCAAGGTGGAATCAGAGGAGAACCGAGACCTGTCTTAGTTCTGGAGGCTTCCGGGCTGTGGATTGCATCTTTCACGTTTTCAGAAGAGTATTTAGAAATTCACAAGGTCCAGCCTATGGCATGAACACTAAGCAACATCTCACCGTCCTCACTCAGCCCAGGTCCCTCTCTTCACAAGGCCACCAGGTATCACTGCGTGACTGTTAGTTGGGTAACACAGGTTATGTCCCCTTCCTGCAACGTGGGGATGTGGTCCAGACTATTTCCAGAAGGAAATCTGAAATTTCGGCAAAACTCTAGCTCTCATCGAAGGGCCAGGCAAGTTCTAACAAGTACCCAAATTCTGAAACTTTCTGTAGCCATTCTCTTCAGCTGGAAAAGGGCATCTCTCTCTCTTTTCTTTTTTTTGAGATGCAGTTTTGCCCTTGTCACCCAGGCTGGAATACAGTGGCGCAATCTCGGGTCACTGCAACCTCCGCCTCCTGGATTCAAGCAATTCTGCCTTAGTTTCCCGAGTAGCTGGGATTACAGGTGCCTGCCACCACTCCCAGCTAATTATAGTAGTTTTAGGAGAGACACGGTGAAACCATGTTGATCAGGCTGGTCTTGAACTCCTGACCTCAGGTGATCCACCTGCCTCGAAGAACATCTCTTGACGAGACATTCATTACCTAGAATTTCAAAAGGGTGTTAATTCTTGGTCACTGAAGAGGCAGGACTACCCATGGGTAAAATTTAGCTACTTAAACCATCAGCTGGTTTAGAGCCCTAAGCTCAGGAAGCCAAAGTCACTGGCCATACCCAGGACAGTGCAGGGCTCAGCACTCTGTGTGTCTGTACTCACGTGCCTGCAATAATGGACATTTCGTTTTCCTAAGGTATTTTCATGGCCTTCCTGGGGCTTGTTGGAAATTTCTAGATTCTTCTCATTGTTGCTCCTTTGCTAACTGTTGGTTTAACCTTTCACAAGTTCCTTTTTTGCTGATGCTTAAGTCTGCTTATCTGTCAAATGAAGGTACTCTGCTTCCCGGGACAGCGTGAGAATGAAATAGTTAAAGATTGGAAAAGAACCAGTAATGTGTACATAACTGTGCCATAAGTCATTTGTCAAAGTCAGGAAGCATTCTCATGACGAGATCACGGTCATGAGGCTGAAAACTGCCAGACGGGAGAGACAGAGAGACTGACTCAGAAACAGAGAGGCAGGCAGGTACAGCCTGCTCAAGCTGCAGCTTTTAGATTAAGGTTCATTTCCTTAGCAATTTCCTTCCCTGTCAAAGATTTGAATCCACTTCCAGAACTGAGTCTTGCCACTGCTGAATCTTTTTTTTCTGTTATATCTAAACCCTGCTGAAATTACAGGAGACGGTTTTGCTTTCAGCTCTTTGGCTTGTTTGTACCATACCCTGATCTATTGTAGACTTCCTGATCTATATATATATATATTTTTTGAAACAGAGTCTTACTGTTTCCCAGGCCGGAGTGCAATGGGATGATCTCAACTCACTGCAACCTCTGCTTCCCAGGTTCAAGTGATTCTCCTGCCTCAGCCTCCTGAGTAGCTGAGATCACAGGCGCGCGCCGCCACACCCAGCTAATTTTTATATTTTTAGTAGAAGTGGGTTTCACCATGTTGGCCAGGATGGTGTTAATCTCCTAACCTTGCCATCCGCCCACCTCAGCCTCCCAAAGTGCTGGGATTACAGGCGTGAGCCACCGCGCCGAGCAATTTTTTTTTTAGAACCCAAAACAGCGACAACCACGAGGGCAAAACAGGCACTCCAGGCAAAGCACCTAAGCGCTGCTCACCCATCAAAGCCCCGCTTACATTCTGGCGCAGAGGAGACATGTGCAGGCCCTCGGATGCCGACAGTCGTTCCTGGTAAAGCACTAAGCTTCTTGGCCATAGGTCCAGCTCAGTACCTCCTCCTCACCCAACTGTGCAACCTCCTCCTCCGTCAGGGACTGCATGGAGGAAAGAGGGCCCGGGGAGCTACCTGGGAGGAGTGAGTGTGCCCCGTGTTTCTGATTGGCACAGTCCCCATCAATCTTTCCCATCCTGCCTTTCCCATGCTACAATAAAGGTGAACCTCTTTATTGAGGTTCACCACCAAAAGAGAAAGAGACCAGGGAGAATGAGACTGAAGTCAGTCAACCAGAACCCTACGGAAGAACAGAACTCTGGGAGAATACCCACACCTCCCCCAATCTCCCCACCTACAAATCTCAGTGGAGTTCTGAGATTTTGCTGCTAACTTGATATCAACTTTATATAATACATCTGAGGCCTAGGTCCTCAAAATGAGCCTTTGGGTGTGGAATGGGTGGTAGGAAATAAAGGGTGTCGGCCAGGGAGGGCTTAGGTTTCCACTCCAGCACTGGGACAAAGTCTGAAAACTGGAGGGAAGAGCCTGAGGTTTCCTGGGGAAAGGCGACCAGCCAATTCACAGCCTGCTTCCCTCTGCGGATGAAGGACCTTCGGTCCTGACCCCATGTTGTATTACAGCTTGTTTTCGAGATGAGAATCGAGAGCAGGCTCTATGGAGCAGGGTGAGGCAGTGCGTATACAGTCATCAGGTTCTTTTGTTTGTTTTTGAGGCAGGGTGTCATTCGGCTGGCCAGGCTGGAGCACGATGGCACGCTCATAGCTCGCTGCAGCCTCCAACTCCTGGCTTAAGCCATCTCAGCTACTCAGCCTCCTGAGTAGCTGGGAGTACAGTCATGTGACAGCACACCCAGCTAATTTTAAAAGTTTTTGTAGAGACAGGGTCTTGCTATGTTGCCTAGGCTCATCTGGAACTCCTGTGCTCAAGTAATCCTCCAACCTTGGCTTCCAGAAGCACGGGGATTACAGGCATGAACCACTGTGCCTGGCCTCATCATCAGGTTCTTCAAACACATATGTAGACAGTTAAAATGGAAGTGAATGTGGAAAGACCCAGGTGTCTTTGGAAACCATGGGTTAAAAACACATAGGGGCCGGGCGCAGTGGCTCACACCTATAATCCCAGCACTTTGGGAGGCCAAGGTGGGTGAATCACTCGAAGTCAGGAGTTTGAGACCAGCCTGGCCAACATGATGAAACCCTGTCTAAACTAAAAATACAAAAATTAGCTGGGCACGATAACAGGCAACTGTAATCCCAGCTACTTGGGAGACTGAGGAAGGAGAATCACTTGAACTCAGGAGGGGAGGTTGCAGTGAGCCAAGATCGTGCCATTGCACTCCAGCCTGGGCGACAGAGTGAGACTCCACCTCAAAAAGAATTAAAAAATACAAAATAAAAACACACATCAGAAGTGAGCCCCACTTCTAGTGGATGACGCAAATGAATGCTGAAAATGCTGCCTGTCGACTCTCGGAGCCTGCAGGCAGGGGAGAAGCTGTACGAGCTGTGCAGCGCAGCGTTCTTCAGGAAGGGCCTGGCCACCTAGACCACACCTACCGCTTCCTGCGCAAGAGCAGAGTCATTCAACTCCATTCTTCCAGCCTCAACTCCCCTCAAACCAGAGATCAAAGTTCTACTGCGAGAACAAGGAATAATCCCACCCACCCCCAGAGGTCTGGAATATTCCCTTCAGGACTGGAACTCACTCACACATACCCCTGGTCACCCTTCCAACCTGTCCCCAAACACTTCTGCTCTGTGCTTGCTTTTGGGAACCCCAAGCACCGCAAATGCTAACTGGATAAAAATTAGGATTCTTTAAAAAGAACCCCTTCCCATGGTGCTTTAAGATACACAGAGCTGCTATTTAGACCTACTTCCATCCCAACTCTGGCAGAAGCAAGAGCAAGGCCAGGCCTCGAGGGTGTGTCTCGGGCCACCCCTCACCTGTACTCAGCAACTCCTCCTGCGTGCTTCTTCATGGCCGTGTCGGAGCTCATCCCGTAGAAAAGCTTGAGCTTCTGTCCGTTCCTCTCAATCACTTCTCCAGCACACTCTGTGTGACCCGAAAACATCCCTCCCAGCATGACAAAATCAGCTCCAGCTCCTATATGCCAACAGCGGGGACAAAAGAGAGTCTCAGAGAAAAGAGCGCAGGGGAAGCAGGCTCCCCCAAAATCCAAGTGCTTGCCCAGTAGGCCTCCCCCTCTGCCAGCTGTAGTCAAGAGAGAGGATGGGCCTCTCACATCTCTCCTCCTGGAAAAAGGGAGAGGGTCTCCACGCAGGGAGACAGGGCCAGGGGACACGGGGACAAACAAATGCAGCCGCAGTGTATGGGGCTGGTATCCCCTACGCTGGACCATGTGTGACGGCTACTAATGGCTAACTAGGACCACCTTCCTCAGATCTAACTCTTCTAGAATCAGAGACACATTAAAAACCGGGCACTATTCTGCCAGGTGCGGTGGCTCAGGCCTGTAATCCTAGCACTTTGGGAGGCCGAGGCGGGCAGATCACTTGAGGTCAGCAGTTCAAGACCAGCCTACCCAACATGAAACCCCATTTCTGCTAAAAATACAAACGTTAG
The DNA here is from genome assembly GCA_028533165.1 of Leontopithecus rosalia. Taxonomy (NCBI): domain Eukaryota; kingdom Metazoa; phylum Chordata; class Mammalia; order Primates; family Cebidae; genus Leontopithecus; species Leontopithecus rosalia. The sequence goes on from CM052651.1 coordinate 11,241,646, forward strand.
CCGGAAATCCCTTGAACCCGGGAGGCAGGGGTTGCAGTGAGCTGAGATCATGTCATTGCATTCCAGCCTGAGCAACAGAGGGAAACTGTCTCAAAAAAAAAAAATTGAGCAGTATCTTAGAAAGCACGTTATCAACGCACTGACTCTACTCTACGATGCCCCCTCAGGCGTCTGGTCTGTACTTGAAGGTCTCTGCACTCTGACACTCCCAGAGCTATTTATAATATAGGTCTGGAAAGGGCCTCAGAACAGAATGAACCTCCTACACTGGAGACATCTTCAAGGGAAGAAGCCCCTGTTGTCATGGAAGCCTCGTAAAACTCTCCCTGCACCACCGCTGTGCTGCGTATTAGACTTCCCAGAGTAAACGCTCCGCCATACTAATCACTGAACGACTACACTTCCAGGACAAGCACAGAGGAGACAGAGGTGCTAGAGCTGCCTGTCTTTGTGGGCTCTGCTGGCACAGGCCTGGGGCTGGCTCTATGTTTATACCAAGTGCGTGGCACATGGTAGACGCTAAATGATTAGCTGTCAAAAAAGGAAAGGAACTTGTGGGAGAAATAATAAAAATGGTTCTCATTCCCCATCTTGTTCACGGATCACTGTGCAGAGACATTCTTCTTTGCCTATTAACTAAGGAACTGCTACGACCTCCCCTCCTACGTCCTACTGAGGGTTCACATTTAGAACAGAACAAGACAGCAGGCAGCGGGGCGCAGATGCATTAAGAGGATGAAGGAGGAGGGGAGCCTGCCAAATCCTAATGAGGAGAAAACATAGGACCCCTCAAAGTGGCCCTGACGCCTTCAATCTGGTCATTTAAACATCGGTAGAGCACTCTGGGGTTCTCACTGGCGTTACAGACGGAGAGGCATACATTTCTGGCACTCAGGGAAGCAAGGCTCAACACAACCTTCCTACATGGCAGCTACACAAGACCCTCCCTCCCTTCCAGGGTTCCTAACATGAATGCTGACCCCCTGGTCCTCCTGCCAGGATTTTAAGGAGCCAGAGTATAACTGGTGTCCAGCCAGGATTCCTGATGACCACAATTCCAGGAGCAAAGTAGAGGAGCAGATGTCAACAGCAGGAACACGGAGCACAGATACACGGAAAGCACGCTTTGATGGGTTCCCAGCCATTTTCGTTTTGGGACACTCTGGCATCCTTCCCTGACACGGTCCCTCTCCCTCCACTGAGTCTCTGCACAAGCATGGCTGCACTGATTGACAGACAGTGGAAGACGGAATGACACCCAAGGGAGACTGAGCTGAGCGTGGTCCAAAGCCCGGGAACTGTGATCTGCAAGGCACCTTCTCGTGTATTGGGCTCCCTCTCTGTACAGAGAGCATGCGTAAGGCAACACAGAGTCCAAGATGTACCACCACCTATATTAAGTAGATGCCGCTCAAAAACCAATCGCGGCCAGGCATGGTGGTTCACACCCGTCATTCCAGCACTTTAGGAGGCTGAGGCAGGCAGATCCCCTGAGGGTTGGGAGTTTAAGACCAACCTGACCAACATGGAGAAACCCTGTCTCTACTAAAACAAACAAACCAACCCACGAAATTAGCCAGGCGTGGTAGCAGGTGCCTGTAATTCTGGCTACCCAGGAGGCCGAGGCAGGAGAACTGCTTGAACCCAGAAGGCAGAGGTTGCAGTGAGCCGAGATTGTGCCATTGCACTCCAGCCTGGGTGACAAGAGCAAGACTCCATCTCAAAAAAACAAAACCACAATGGTAAAATTGCCATTGGCCAACGATCCTTACGACGACACAGGGTAGGCGACAGCCCCGGTTGGCAGAGGCACTGTGTTCTCCTCCTCCTGCCCAATTGCAGGACTGTGACCTTGTCATTCCCGCCTCAGTTCCCTCAACTATAAAATAGGAAGCTGGGATCAGTGGAGGGTCTGTAGATTCCCTTCCACAGATAGGATCTAGGATTAGGATGAGGTTAAATCCCATTTTTTATGACATCCTCTGGGTTGCTCTGAAACCTTGTTGCTAAGAACACTGCCCCATGTTTTCCTTTGTCACTACCAGGGTTGTTGGCTGAACATTCATTTTGCAATTTTTTTTCTTTGAGACAGGGTCACTGTCACCCAGGCTGGAGCACAGTGAGGCCATCTTGGCTCACTACAACCTCTGCCCGTGTTCAAGTGATTCTCCCACCTCGGCCTCCCAAGTAGCTGTGATTACAGGTGTGCACCACCACACCTGTCTAATTTTTTTTTTTGTATTTTTAGTAGAGATGGGGTATTGGCCAGGCTGGTCTCAAACTCCCAGTTTCAAGTGATCCGCCCACCTTGACCTCCCAAAGTGCTGGGATTACAGGCATGAGCCACGGCACCAGACTGAACTCTTTTTTTCCCAGCATCAGCAAAGGGTAGAGGCATGGGAGCTTCGGTTCTGCCTCGTGCCGGCACCACAGCCCCTGGAGCCTGCAGCCACAGGGCTGTCTCTGACTTCCGAATGCAGTCTGCAGTTCAGTGGCCAGCAGGGGCTTGACAGCTGTATTTTACTGCCTGTGGTGCTGAGATGCTCGACCTCTAGTGCTTTCCCAAGAAAAGCTCAGGACCTGCTGCCCTCCCACCACGGCTCCCTGATCCCCAATCCCAAGGGCTCACAGCAGGCACTGCTGCCCCCTAGTGTAAGGCAGGCTCCAGCCTCCAGTGAGAAACCGCTGTGGGACTTTTCCAGGCTGGCTCCAAAAAACCCCCTCTGTAGTTCCCACACATCACAACTGGCACCGTCCCCTTGGACAGGTCCCCGGAGCCTCCCCTGCCCTGGGATGAAAAGACCATGACTTCACCCACTCCTGGCTTGCAGGGCGTTACCCCTAGATCCATCTCCTGGGGCATCTGTGGCCTGCTTTGCCGTGGACCAGAAACAAACCGATGCTGGGATCTGGGCCAAGCAGGGCTGAAACCCAGGGAAAGGAAGCTCCAGGCAGGCCCAGAACTTCCCCAGCAAGTCCCCCTCCTCATTCAGGTTGCCACCTGGAGAGGTGCAGGGAGCTCCCTCCTTCCTTCCTTCCCTCCTTCTGCACCAGGACCCGGTCTTACCAAAGGCTTTGGCGACATCCCCTGGACACGTGCAGCCTCCATCCTTCACAGAGGAAAAAGCAAGGACAGGACATCATCAGTGGGAGCTCAGCCAGGCTGTCCCCTACCCGAGGATGATCCAGTGACTAGGGGTTCAGACCCGCCACAGCCCCCAGCAAGCACAGGGGCCCATGCCCCCCCCGACCACCACCACGGCTGTTGCTGTCTCACAGGGTGTATTCCCCTCAATATTGCATCTTTCACTCCCAAGCCCATCCAGACTTCATCTGTGGGTCAGAGGCTGGCATCACCCACCAACTGCCCGCCTGGGCTCAGGCACTTCTGCTGGCGAGCAGAAGGCAGCAGGGGCTGTGAGCGGTGGGCGGGCTCGGCCCTCATCGCATGCCAGCCCCTTATATAACACACCCCACCCTTCCACCGTCCACACTCATTCTCACTCAGGAGTCACCTTTCCCTCTCTGACTGGTGTGAGGTGAGATTTATTTAGCACAAAGGTTCAATTATTTTTAGAGCCAAGAAAAGGACATTGAGTTAATCCTTTTATCTTTCCAGGTACCTCCCCGTCTCCTATTCCTCACGTATCGTACAGTTACCTTAAAATCAAACATCTGTCTTCCACCCACAGTGCCCATGCAGAGCACGCCTGGGCTGGCTGAATGTGTAGCAGGCCCCGTCTTTAACTTGGGCTGCTTAGCAAGGTTCAGCTATGGGGGTTATGGTTCAAACACCAGCCACAGTCCAAGCCTTCTAGGATGCAGAGCTAGCTGCATTTGCTTCCAAACACAAGACACCAAACGCCCAGGCTGCTACCTGCTACTCCTAATGTAGTCTGGGTGTGGTTCAAGGGGGGCAAGGACAGTGGCAGTTCCCTGGAGCAGCAGCCAGACACACAGGGACAGCCATGGAGGCCACATGCAAGGGACAGCCACGGAAGCCACGGCACAAGGGGAGACAGCATCAGGGCTCACGTGATGGCGATACAGCCCGAAGCTCAGTGTGGGTCTAGGAGAAACAGCAGGACCTCTGAGGGAAGCACCTGTCCCCAGAAGGTGGAACCCACTTTGGGAAGGAACGGAGGAAAGACAGGGTACCCGGGCTACCCCATGCTGCAACCTGCAGGAAGGTACATGCATGTCTGGAGTTGGAGGGTGGGAAACTGGGATGAGCCATCCTGAAAAGGACATCTCGGGCTGAGAACAGAGGGTGTCTGCGACTCAGACCTCTTTATCCACCAATGAGGCCTGTCATTCCAGAGGTAGGACTTCCTTATTGTTTCACTTCTTTGCAGCTCTGATCAAAAGGTTAAGTGTGAGGCTTGGACCTTTTCTTCACAAGCATTTACCAACTACAATTATGTCCTCAATCAAATGTGTTATTCATACGTGGCTCCTCTGACCCCCAGAGGGCTGCAGAGCACTGAGGAATAATTATTTCTGAAGGAGTCTTGCTGAATGTGATCCGTGTGGAGGCAGGAACAGGGCTTGCGGCTCCATACACCTTGTTAACACACCTGGCATATTTATTTACTTTACCTTTCAGAGGTACAACCTTAAACTGCCCTTTGCTTGCCAAACCAATTAATTTCAAAGTGCTTCACCTCTTTATCAAAGCCAGCACTACACAGTGTTGCACACTTTTGGCCTCAAACAGATTAAATAAACTCATGTTCCCATTAAAATAAGTCCTACCTATGTATGACTTTAAAAATAAAGAGCTGGGCACAGTGGCTTGGCCCTGTAATGCCAGTACTGTGGGAGGCAGAGGCAGGCAGATAACCTGAGGTCAGGAGTTCAAGACTAGCCTGGCCAACATGGTGAAATCCCATCTCTACTAAAAATATAAAAATTATCTGGGCATGGTGGGCACCTGTAATCCTAGCTACTGGGGAGGCTGAGGCAGGAGAATCGCTTGAACCCAGGAGGTAGAGGCTGCAAGTGGGCTGAGATCACACCACTGCACTCCAGCCTGGGGAACAAAGAGCAAAACTCTGTTTCAAAAAAGAAAAAAAAATCACTCTTGTTCACCTATTTGTGTCTCCTGTGGTGTCCTGAAAATTTCCTATTATTGTGGTGAGTGAGGAGGCCCGACTCACGGGCCCTGTGCTACGGGACTCCAAGAAAATCAGCCTCGCTCCTCCCAGGATGGGCCAAGAGATCCACAGTTAATACAACTGTTAATGTGTCGCAAAGAGGATATCTTTTCACAGTGTCATCTGCTCACAGGGTGCTTTTGTATGTGCACTTGTGAAATGGACAGCGTATACCACACAAGCCCAGTTGCACATTTAACCAAGAGCCATCCAATGTCACATGATGCCTCAGGACAGACAGGGCAGTCTGCTTCCTGCTACTATATTTCCAAAAGTGTTCAAAGTGTCCTGCCATGTTCTCGGGAAGCAAAGTAGTTCCAGCAATCTAAGACACACATATATCTTCACACATAAATGTTCACAGCTGCTGAAAGGTTGTTAAAAACATCATCATCATTGGGGCTAGTGTTTAGTTCTGTGCAAGTGTTCAAAGCAGTAATTTACAAGGAGTCCTTTTTTGTTTTTCCAGAAGAATTAACATTATATTTAAGTACAAACGGCACCACAGGACAGGAATGATAACTTGTGAATTGTCAGCCTGCCTCTTTTGCTTAAAAATACTTGCTCAGCACCCAGGTACATAAAGCACGTTCTTAACAACCTACAAAGAGACTCAGACTCCCACACAATCGTATTGGGAGACTTTAACACCTCACTGTCAATATTAGACAGATTAACGAGACAGAAAATTAACAAGCATATCCAGGACTTGACTCAGACGTGGACCAAGCGGACCCAATAGACATCTACAGAAATCTCCACCCCAAATCCACAGAATATACATTCTTCTCAGCACCGAAATGCACCTACTCTAAAATTGACCACATAATTGGAAGTAAATCACTCCTCAGCAAATGCAAAAGAATGGAAATCATAACAAACAGACTCTCAGACCACAGTGCAATCAAATTAGAACTCAGAATTAAGAAACTAACTCAGGGCCGGGCGCGGTGGCTCAAGCCTGTAATCCCAGCACTTTGGGAGGCCGAGGTGGGTGGATCACGAGGCCATGAGATCGACACCATCCTGGTCAAAATGGTGAAACCCCGTCTCTACTAAAGATACAAAAAATTAGCTGGGCATGGTGGCGCGTGCCTGTAATCCCAGCTACTTAGGAGGCTGAGGTAGGAGAATTGCCTGAACCCAGGAGGCGGAGGTTGCGGTGAGCCGAGATCGCACCATTGCACTCCAGCCTGGGTAACAAGAGTGAAACTCCGTATAAAAAAAAAAGAAAGAAACTAACTCAGAACCTCACAGCTTCATGCAAACTGAACAACTGGCTCCTGAATGTCAACTGGATAAACAATGAAATGAAGGCAGAAATAACGATGTTCTTTGAAACCAACAAGAAGACACGACGTACCAGAAACTCTGGGACACATTTAAAGCAGTGTCTAGAGGGAAATCTACAGCAATAAATGCCCACCAGAGAGCGAGGAAAGATCTAAAATCGACACCCTATCGTCAAAATGCAAAGAGCTAGAGGAGCAAGATCAAAAACACTCAAAAGCTATCAGAAGACAAGAAATAACTAAGATCAGAGCAGAACGGAAGGAGATAGAGACACAAAAAAACCCTTCAAAAAAAAGAATCAGTAAATCCAGGAGCTGGTTTTTTGAAAAGATCAACAAAATAGACCACTATTCAGATTAATAAGAAAAGAAAGAATAATAGAATAAATGCGAGGAAAAACGATAAAGAGGGTATCACCACTGACTCCACAGAAATACAAACTACAATCAGAGATCATTACAAACAACTCTATGTCCATAAACCAGTAAACCTGGAAGAAAAGGATAAATTCCTGGACACTTACACCCTCCCAAGGCTAAACCAGGAAGAAGTCGAAACCCTGAATAGACCAATAACAGGGGCAGAAGTTGAGACAGGAATAGCCTACAAACCAAAAAAAGCCCAGGTCCAGATGGGTTCACAGCCGAATTCTACCAGACATAGAAAGAGGAGCTGTACCATTCCTTCTGAAACTATTCCAACCAATCCAAAAAGAGGGAATCCTTCCCAAATCATTTTATGAGACCAACATCATCCTGATACCAACACCTGGCAGAGACTCAACAAAATAAGAAAACTTCAGGCCAATATCCATGATGAACAGAGATGCAAAAATCTTCAATAAAATACTGGCAAACTGATTGCAACAGCACATCAAAAAGCTTATCCATCATGATCAAGTAGGATTCATCCCGGGGATGCAAGGCTGTTTCAACATACACAAGTCTATAAACATGATCCACCACATAAACAGAACCAAAGACAAAAACCACATGATGATCTCAATAGATGCAGAGAAAGCCTTTGACAAAATTCAACAGTCCTTTATGCTAAAAACTCTCAATAAACAAGGTATCGATGGAACATATCTCAAAATAATAAAAGCTGTTTATGACAAACCTACAGCCAGTATCATACTGAATGGGCAAAAACTGGAAGCATTCACTTTGAAATCTGGCACTAGACAAGGATGCCCTCTCTTACTACTCCTATTCAATATAGTACTGGAAGTTCTAGCCAGAGCAATCAGGCAAGAAAAAGAAATAAAGGCTATTCAATTAGGAAAGGAGGAAGTCAAATTGTCTCTATTTACCGATGGAACTGGAAAATACCATCACAACTGGAAAATACCACTTTAAACTTCATATGGAACCAAAAGAGAGCCTGCATAGCCAAGACAATCCTAAGCAAAAAGAACAAAGCCGGAGGCATCACGCTACCTGGTTTCAAACTATACTACAAAGCTAGTCATCAAAACAGCATGGTACTGGTACCAAAACAGAGACATAGACCAATGGAACAGAACAGAGGCCTTGGAGGCAACAACACACATCTACAACCATGTCATCTTTGACAAACCTGACGAAAACAAGCAATGGGGAAAGAATTCCCTGTTTAATAAATAGTGTTGGGAAAACTGGCTAGCAGTGTGCAGAAAGCAGAAACTGGA
>CM052651.1:11249863-11299457 GCA_028533165.1 Leontopithecus rosalia
CAACAAACATGAAAAAATGCTCATCGTCATTGATTATTAGAGAAATGCAAATCAAAACCACATTAAAGTACCACCTCCTGCCAGTTAGAATGGCGATCATTAAGAAATCTGAAGACAACAGATGCTGGAGAGGATGTGGAGAAATAGGAACACTTTTACACTGTTGGTGGGAGTGTAAACTAGTTCAACCATTGTGGAAGACAGTGTGATGCTTCCTCAAGGACCTAGAAATAGAAATTCCATTTAACCCAGCAATCCCGTTACTGGGTATATACCCAAAAGATTTTATATCATTCTATTATAAAGACACATGCACACGTATGTTCACAGCAGCACTGTTTACAATAGCAAAGACCTGGAACTAACCCAAATGCCCATTGATGATAGACTGGACAAGGAAAATGTGGCACATATACACCATGGAATGCTATGCAGCCATAAAACACGGTGAGTTCATGTCCTTTGTAGGGACATCAGTGAATCTGGAAACCATCATTCTCAGCAAACTGACACAAGAACACAAAATCAAACACCACACATTCTCACTCATAGGTGGATGTTGAACAATGAGAACACATGGACACGGGGAGGGGAGCATCACACACTGGGGTCTGTTGTAGGGGGGCCAAGGGAGGGACAGTGGGGCAGTGGAAAGGTTGGGGAGGGATAACATGGGGAGAAATGCCAGATGTAGGTGACGAGGGAATGGAGGCAGCAAACCACATTGCCATATAGGTACCTATGCAACAATTCTGCATGATCTACACATGTACCCCAGAACCTAAAGTACCAAAAAAAAAAAAAGCTGCCTGTACATCCCTCATCGGATGTACCACCCACCTGCCCTCATGGCTTCTGCCAATGGGCCTGCCACCCCTCACTGTGGGGTCTGTGGTCAATAAGGCCTCTGTTTCTGCTGAATATTAGCGCTGCGACCGCAGTGTCCGGCTCCCTCCCATGCCCATGAGATGCTCAGCCAGCGGAAGAAGAGGAGCTGCGAGGGAGCAGAGGCCTCCCAAGACACCCGAGCCCCAGCCCCGGGCAGAGACTCACGGAGATGATGTGGCCCTTCAGGCCATGGGCAGAGTCCGCGCACTCAATGACTGCACTCAGCTGGGGGTAGCCCACTCCCGTCTTGGTGCGGGTGGTGCACACAGAACCTGCACAGAGAAAGTAGTTGACCCCAGAAGAGATGGTTATGCATGATAAAGACTGACAGGAAATGCATCCCCATCACCTTCGCAGTCCCACTCTGGTGACCGGGCGAACCTTCCGTGGTAGAGAAGATGTAGGGAAGGGGCATCTGCACACCGCCTGGCCATGCACCCCTTCAGGTCCTCATCGCCGTCACTGGCTGAGGTCCCAGACATCGCCTTCCCCTCTGCCATGCACCTGTCACTGCCACTCTTCCCCGTGGCATCAGCTCCCACGCAGTGGCCAAGCACTGACCTCTCCACACGCCCACTCCTTTCCACCTTTCTACAAACCTACACTGCTTTTTTTTTTTTGAGATGAAATCTGGCTCTGTAGCCCAGGCTGGTGTTCAGTGATGTAACCTCAGCTCACTGCAACCTCTGCCTCCCAGGTTCAAGCGATTCTCCTGCCTCAGCCTCCTGAGTAGCTGGGACTACAGGCACATGCCACTGCACCCGGCTAATTTTTGTATTTTTAGTAGAGACGAGGTTTCACCATATTGGCCAGGCTGGTCTCCAACTCCTGACCTCATGATCTGCCTACCTAAGCCTCCCAAATACAGTCTGCTTTAAAGGACCTCTCAGAATCCTCCCACAGCCTCAGAGCTGCTTTACCTCCAAACTTTGTCAAATGATTCACCTCTCTTAAGCCTCACTGCCTGCATGAGAATCACCAGGGAGGCTTTTACAAATCAACGAGGGACATTGCTTTAGCCCAGGGACTGGCCTGCAGCAGCCACACCCTCCATACCCTCACCTGCTGTCACCCAGCTCTGTCCTGCACGTGGCCCAGCTGCTGGTCCATCTCCCTCCTGGCTGCTCCACCTTCGGTCCCTCGAAGCCTCGCCCCTGCGGTTCACTTCTAGCCTGCCTGCCTGTCTCCCGGTCAGCCCCAGTCCTGGTGGTTCTCCCAGGTGGGTCCAGGCCAAGTCGCACTCTGGCCTCTTTAATCACACCTCCTCTTATTCCAGCTTCCCAGGCCACCACAGCACCCACCTCCCAGAACAGCTGATTCAAGCTCTACCTGCTCCCTCCTTCCCCACTGCTTCTCCAGTGGGGCGAGTTTCTTCCCACTTTCGGGGCTCTGTACACAATGTTCTCTCTCGGACACTCCCTCTGTACCAGCCCGCCTCGTCTAGAAAACCCCTTCTCATCTTTCCAGCTTCTTCTTAAATGTCACTGCCCCAGGGGAGTTGTTCATCACAGTTTCAAAGAGAGGCATTTCCATCAGGATTTGTGTGAGAAGGCTGAGGGTCTGTCTTCTCTGCTGGGTGGTGGGCTCCACAGACATTCACTGTTATTGGGCTCTGAGAACAGAGCTTCGTATACAGTAAGGACTATAAATAGTCACTGAAAGAATGAGTGGACTCAGGATGAAAGAGCGCCCACATCCCTCTCCCCACTGCCACTCGCTCAGCCCCTCCCAGATGTCTTGTAGTACACACGGCGGGGGGGGCACTCTGGGACAGGGTAAAGGTGGAAGTGAACTGCCCACCAGACGGGGGGGTAGGGGGGAATGGGATGCTCTGAGGCCCAGCCTCCTCTCCGGTTCCTGGCTGCCACCATCTTGAAGGATACTAATTCCTGCCAGGGGTCTTTAGGGGCAAGATCAGACAGAGAGGCATGTCCGTGTTCCCCAGGCTGGATTCAGTACAGAAACCAGGAGAGACAGGGCAAGTGCCTCTCCTGCACGAGCTGTGGGGCAGAATCCACCCAAGTTCTGCAGCTCCCTTTGTCTCGCTATGTGTCACTCACAGTCCTAAAGCCAAGAAGTCTCATTCCCATGAAGGCACCATCCCCCCGCCCCTCACCCTGCAATCAGACGTTGTGCATGGCAGAATAAGGGATTTAACCCCTGGTTCAGCCTCAGCTTTTCTCCTCCTCTCCCATTCAATTGTTAGAACCAGCGGTGGGGGCCTCCGCTGCAGCACGCCCGGGACTCTGATGGAAGTGAGGGCCCTACAAAGAGCAGACCAACTGCTTTCTAGAAAACAGCCAAGGAAGAAGCTGCCAATAAGTCACAGGTGTGGTTCTGATTAACACACAGGTCAAAGAAGAAATTGGTACAGATTTTCTCCTGACTAGAGGGGCAGGGAATCCATTTCTGATGCTTTTTCACAGTTCCCAGAAGCTGCTTAATAATGAATGATACCTATCAATCAACAGACATCCAATAATGCTATCGTTTAGATATGTAACAAGCAATGTTTTTACCATAAAGAATGTGTAAGACTTAAATATGGTCTCCAAACAATTTAAAGAAGTGACTCCCATGCATCAGGCTCAGAGGAGGCCCCTTATTCTCTTTAGTCATGTCTGGTCTACACAGACAGCCAGAGGGGTAGGGAGAGACGGTGACAGTGAAAGGACAATACAGCTTCGGGAAACAGAATGCAGACACACGACATGCAAGAAAACAAATGCAACAAATGCTCGAGATCACATCTAGAAAAGTTTTCAGAGGGCCGTGTGCAGTGGCTCACACCTGTCATCCAGCACTTTGGGAGGTCGAGGCAGAGTTACCTGAGGCCACGAGTTCAAGGACAGCCTGGCCAACAAGGTGAAACCCTGTCTCTACTAAAAGTACAAAAAAATAGCGAGCCATGGTGGTGCATGCCTACAATCCCAGCTACTGGGGAGGCTGAGGCAGAAGAACCACTTGAACCTGGGAGGCGGAGGTTGCAGTGAGCCAAGATCGTACCACTGCACTCCAGCCCGGGCAACAGAGCAAGACTGTCTCAAAAGAGAAAAAAAAAAGATACTAGAAAAAAAGCTTTGAGAGCCAAGAAGCCTCTCACACACCTTCATATCCCATCTCGCACCCGCCCAGCACAACGGTAGCTAGCAAACACTCAATACGTATTTCCTTTGTCTCTCCTGAGACAGGGTCTTGGTCTGTCGCCAAGACTGGAGTGCAGTGGTGCGATCTCGGCTCACTGTAGCCTTCACCTCCCAGGCTCAGGTGATCCTCTCACCTCAGCCTCCCAAGTAGCTGAGACTATAGCTGCATGCCACTGGGCTTGACTACTTTTTTATTTTTATTTTGTTATTTTTAGTAGAGACAGGGTTTCACCATGTTGCCCGGGCTGGTCTTGAACTCCTGGGATCAAGCAATCCACTCACTCTGGCCTCCCAAAGTGTTGGGATTACAAGTGTAAGCCACCGCATCAGGCCCATATTTCTGATTAAACAGGTGACCAGGGAGTGGCCCTGCCTTTGGGAAAAAGAGGAATCTTCTTAGTCTACTAGCGTATTTTGTTCTATTATCGGTCTGTCTATTACAGCCTGCCCCAAGAGCAGAGAGCCTGGCAAGGAAGAACGGGGCTTTATCCTTGTCTTTTCAATAATGGCAGACAGTAAAGACCAGAGTAATCTTCTCACTTGCCCAGAATACATTAACTGGCTTATATGAGTGGCAATATCAAAAACTTAACCTTGACAATCTCCCTGTATGTCAAGAGCTTGGGCGTCTTTATGAACCTACAGGGCTCTTCCTCCTAATATTCTCTTCATACACATCCAATTCCCTCAGGCTGATCACAGAGCAGGTCACAGCTCAACAGCATCTCCTGCGCCTCCCAGTTCTGTCTTTTCCCACAGACTCCTCTCACATTGGTTTAGGTTTGCTTCCTCTTTTGGTAGTGTGAGTTGGGTGCAAGGTGCTTTTTAAAAATCTTTGCTGTTTTTTAGTTTGAGGTGAAAATGTGTATCTTTCTTTCTTGCTCTTCAGTTTTATTGTCTGGCTGATACCAGATGTGCATGGATGAATTTAAAACATGGCAGCTCATCTTCAAGGATGGCAAAAAGGGAACGCGAACAGCAACTCTGCCCCATGAGAAAACAGTGCCACCCATGACAAGGACAGAAGGCTCTACCTCGTTTTTCCACTTAAGATGCCCATGGGTGGGCAGGGTGCAGTGGCTCACACCTGTAATCCCAGCACTTTGGGAGGTTGAGGTGGGCATGTCATGAGGTCGGGAGTTTGAGACCAGCCCGGCCAACATGGTGAAACTCTCTCTACTAAAAATAATTAGCTGGGCCTGGTGGAGGCACCTGTGATCCCAGCTACCCAGGAGACTGAGGCAGGAGAATCGCTTGAAACTGGAAGGCCAAGGTTGCAGTGAGCTGAGATCACACCACTGCCTCCAGCCTCGGCAACAGATCAAGACTCCATCTCAAAAAAAAAAGATGTCAATGGGTGGTCCTGAGAGCATGCCTGGAAGAAGAACATGGGCAAAATCTATGTCCAACATGTATCGGGGAGAAGCCAAAGGTGATAATTACCTAGGCCACGGGTCAAGTTCAAATGTGGCGTCATCATGCAAGCTTATCTGCACAAGTCTTACCTGGTCCAACTCCCACTTTGATGATATCTGCTCCGGAAAGAATAAGCTCTTCTACCATTTCTCCTGTCACCACGTTCCCTGCCTGAGAAAAAGAATACAGCTCATGATCATCAATTACTATTGCTGGTAGCAAGGTCAGGAACTCCACACCGGAACAGAATGCTGTGCATGCCCTAAAGCCACCAGGCAGCTAGGGGACAAAAAAAAACCACAGAATTTGATACCTGGAGACCACTTTTGGGAAAGGCCCCTGGGTGAGGTGTTGGCATAAGAAGATACAGCGTTATATAATTTAAAAACTAGAAGAGATCTTAGAGTGTCCAGGTCAGGGCTTTTAGGATATCCAACAATAATAATAAAAATCTTAGAGGGAACCCAAATACAGAAAGCAACGAAACACTCTTTTGGTGATTAAGATATTTAGCATTGGGCAAAAATGCTTCCTGGTTTGCAAAACCCCTGAAGAATCTCTATGGAACCCGAGAGTCAGAATTAGAAAACAGGTAAGAAAATAGCAGTGTGCCCCACTCTCTAGGGCTGGGATTCCCATCTAGACAGGAAAGGGCAGATGAGTCCTCACGGACCACCTAGCATCAGCACGTGCTCAGTTTACAAAATATGAAACTTTGGCCTAAGAATAAACAACCAAGCCTCCAGGAAGTGTCACAATCTATCAACCAGAAGAATGTGTCTGGTTTGGAAATAGTACAAGTTCTTTCACTGCAGGAGTCTAGGAGTACAAAAATAGCCCTTTTCATTACAACTCACTGCCCTGTGGATTCTTCAGCTAGTATATAGAATACTTGGCAAGGTGCCCTGGCTGAGTTTTCACAACTGTACAAAGTCATATTTTGCAAAATGAATCCTTACTCATTTCACTCATGGTTTTTTTTTTTTTGCACTGAAGCCCAAGTGTCTTCTCCCTGAATTGCTGCCCAGAGGGAATTTTTCTTTTTTGACCTAGACAAAGTGACTTTTAACTTCATATAAAAGTATGTGGGGAAAAGGTGATGAGAGCTCAAAGATATTTTAATCCAAACAGCAGCTGACAACGGAAAAATCAAAGATGGTCCAGAAAGAGGACTAGAGGTAGATTAAAGAATTAAAATTAAAATTACACTCCCCAAATTCAGAAGGAAACCCTGAATACTTGCAACGAGCATAAAGGTGGAAAAACGTAACAACAGGGCTGTCTACATAAAAAGTAAAAACTTGGCCAGGCACAGTGGCTCACGCCTATAATCCCAGCATCATCGGGAGGCTGAGATAAGTGGATTACTTGAGCCCAGGAGTTTGAGACCAGCCTGGGCAACATGGTAAAACCCGTCTCTAAGTTTAAAAAAAAAGAAAAAGAAAAAAAACTTACATGCACATAAACCCAGATATTCCTACAATCAACAAATACCCAGTTAGAAAAAAAATCTACAATTTGACAAAGGGTTATTTCCCTTAACATAATAAGAGCTCTTACAAATCTAAGAAAAAAAGCTCACACCTCACAGAATAAGTGCCAAAGGACATGAACACACTAACAAAATAAAGTGGCTAAGAAAAATGGAAAAGGTGTTCAACCTCACAAAAAACCAAATGTAAATTAAGGTACCAATGAGGTACTACTTTTCACTTAACAAATTATCAATAGCTGTAAACAGTAAATGCTAAAGAGAAACATCAGACAGAATCTCTTTCTGCTGGGAAAACTTACTGTAGTATGAGTTTTCCTAGAAAGCAGTTTGTCCATGTAGAAGAACTATGCACTTCCTTTTATTCAGTAATTCTCAGATTCTCTTCCAAGGAAATAATCAAAAGTGAGAACAAAGATTTAACTACACAGACGTATTATCTGTGTAACACTGCAGAACTGTAAGGGTATTCCCCCAAACGGGAATGATCCAACAATGTACGGCCCATCCATGTGATGTTTTTAAGAGTGTTTTTTTGTTTTGTTTTGTTTTTGAGATGGAGTCTTCTCTGCCACCCAGGCCGGAGTGCAGTGGTGCAATCTCGGATCACTACAACTTCTACCTCCTGGGTTCAAGTGATTCTCCTGCCTCAGCCTCCATAGTAGCTGAGATTACAGGCACTCACTACCATGCCCAGCTAATTTTTGTATTTTTAGTAGAGAAAGTGTTTCGCCAAGTTGGCCAGGTTGGTCTGGAACTCCTGACTTCAGGTGATCCACCAGCCTCAGCCTCCCAAAGTGCTGGTAGTATAGGCATGAGGCACCACGCCCAGCCTAAGAGTGGTTTAACAGCATGAGAAAACACTTAAAGGCTTTTAGTTTAATGTTGGGAGAAACAGGTCTCAATTGTTTTGTTTTTAAAAAGTATATGCGTGTACGAAAAATGCTAACAGATGATGTCTTGGTGAAGAGATGATCTTTTACTGCTGTTCTTCATTAATCTTTTCTGGATTTTATACTAGAAAGTGTATTACTTTTATAATTAAATGGGGGCAGGAGCGTTTAATTTTTTGGTTTATACTGTGAGGGACAGCATGAGGTCTGTCCCCAAGAGATAATCTAACAGGAGTGTAAGAAGCAGAGTGCAAGCTCCAGTTCTTCCCCAATGGCTGACTTGCTAAACAACCACACAAAACCACAAAAACCTTAGGGAAGCTACTCTATGCCCACCCACACAATTACCACACAATTTCATTTCCTTTTCCTTTTTTTTTTTTTTTTTGAGACACTCTCACTCTTGTCTCCCACGCTGGAATGCAGTGGCTCAAACATGGCTTACTGCAGCCTGAACCTCCCAGGCTCAAGCAAGTCTCCTGCCTCAACCTTCCAAGTAGCTGGGATTACAGGCACCCACCACTACATCTGGGTAATTTTTGTTTTTGTAGAGATAGAGTTCCACCATGTTGCCTAGGATGATCTCAAGGTCCTGAGCCTCCCAAGTAGCTGGGATCACAGGCGCGCACCACCACACCTGGCCAATGTGCGTATTTTTTGTAGAGACGAGGTTTCACCATGTTGCTAGGATGACCTCAAGGTCCTGAGCTCAAGCAATCTGCCCACCTTAGCCCCCCCCAAAGTGCTGGAATTACACGAGCCACTGCACCCAGGCAATTTCATTTTCAATGTGGATTTCTTTTCCCCAATCTGGTGTCACCTACGATCCATATTATTTTGAAGGGGCTACTTTAGACAAAAATAAATTAATTCAAGTCAGCTCACCATATACAAAGCAGGTATAACAAGGTAGAGTCAAAGTAAGTTCTACTTATTTATTTTTAAAACAGAAATGGGGTCTTGCTATGTTGTCCAGGCTGGTGGCTAGTCTCTTAACTTTTGGCCTCAAGTAATCCCCCCACCTGCCTCCCAAAGTGCTGGGATTACAAGCATGAACCACCTCACCTGGCCAAAGTCAGTTTAAAAACATCAAGAAGGCTGACACCGCTTTAGGAACCCAGAAGCTTGTGCAAACGTCTCTCCCTCCCATCAGCTACCTGTGTTGCTGCTGAATCTGTCCGTGGTCCAAATGTGGTCACTGCCACTGTGTGGAAAAGCCCAAAGTGATTAGGAAATGCTTCAACCATGAGGCACAGCACAGCAAGAATGCTGCCAGGAGGATGGGGAGTTTCCACTGGCAGGAGCAAAAAGCCACCCACGTTTGAAATCAAGAAGGGCAAAATAAGGGGAAAAGAGTAAAAGACCAAATCACAACTGAGAACACGACAGGAGTGTGGTCAGGCTTTAGTGAGGTCCCCGGTCTGCCTCCAAGCAGCCTCTGGGCATGGGGTGATAATGGGGACCAGGAAGAAGCTGGTTGGGGTGAAGTGAGGAGTCCACTTTTTCTTCTCATGAAGCACCTTAGGAGTGGGGCGGATACAGGACTGTCAGAATGGGACTGCACATAGCAGTACAGCAGGCTCGGTCACCCAGGCAGTTCATGCAGATTCATTTCTTGGGTAGCCATGACAATATGGAAGCAATGAACCTTTGAGGCAGGCAGATGGAGGTTTCTGCTAGGCATCCCTTCTTCCTAGGGATGCCAAGCATGTTCCAAGCTCCCTCATGCTCTGGAAGGCAACAATCGCTCCTCTGTATCAAGGAGAAGTTGAAGGTCATGGAAGAGACATAAAAAAGTGGCCAAGCCAGCCAGGTGCAGTGGTCGTGCCTATAATCCCAGCACTTTGGGAGGCCAAGGCAAGTGGATCACGAGGTCAAGAGATTAAGACCATCCTGGCTAACAGTGAAACGCCGTCTCTACTAAAAATATAAAAGAATTAGCCAGGCGTGGTGGTGCATGCCAACAGTCCCAACTACTCGGGAGGCTAAGGCAGGAGAATCCAGGAGAGGAGTGTTGCCGTGAGCCGAGATCATGCCATTGCACTCCAGCCCGGGCAACAGAGCAAGATTCCATCTCAAAAAGCAAACAAAAAAAAAGTGGCCAAGCCAAGACTTCAAGTACTTTTGTACCATTTTTTAAAAAGTTGGTATGGTCTGAATGTTTATCTCTCTCCAGAATTCATGTATTAAAATCTTTACCCCCAAGGCGATGTTATTAGCAGGTGGGGATTTGGGGAGGTGATTAGGTCATGGGGGCAGAGCCCTCAACAATGGGATTAGTGCTCTTCTATGAGAGGCCTGAGAGAGAGCCACATGACATTACAAAGAAAAGACAGCGGTCTATGTAAGATCCAGGAAACAGCCCCTCACTGGATACCGAATCTGCCTTGATACTGGACTTCCCAGCCTCCAAAACTGTGAAAATAAACTTCTGATTTGTATTTTATTTATTTATTTTGAGACAGGGTCTCACTTTGTCCCCCAGGCTGGAGTGCAATGGCACAATCACAGATCACTGCAACCTCAACTTCCCAGGCTCAAGTGATCTTCCCACCTCAGCCTCTCAAGTAGCTGGGACTACAGGCATGCGCCACCATGCCCAACTAATTTTTTGTATTTTTAGTAGAGATGGGGTTTCTCCATGTTGGCCAGGCTGGTCTCAAACTCCTGGGCTCAAGCAATCCACCTGCCTTGGCCTCCTGAAGTGCTAGGATTACAGGTGTGAGGCACCACACCAGGCCAACTTCGGATTTTTACAATATAAGCTATTCAGTTGATGGTATCTTGTTACTGCAGCCTGGACAGATTAATGACAAAAGTTCTCTGGGCAAAAAGAAAAACAAAAACTGCTCTGCCAAGTTTTCCAGGTTTCCTTTAGGCCTCAAAACATATGGCAAAATAAGTTCAGAAAGATCTGGGGTCGAATGCTGGACCTCCCTCATGACGGGTGGTTTTGGGCACATCACTTCAACTCTGAGTCTCCATTTATCCTGCTATAAAATGGGGGTGGATGTACCCACTTGTAGCCATTAAAAGGTTTACAGAGAAAGTTCTCTCAAATTCTTAGCACGGGGCCAGCTGTTGGGGATGCTTGATAAATGTTAGTCCCTCCTGAGAGGGCTTTCTGTATATTACTCCTCTATCCATTTATTTTTAAGTTTTTTTTTTTTTTGTAATTGTGGTCAAACACACATAACATAGAATTTACTAGGTGTAGCCAGGCACAGTGGCTCACCCCTATAATCTATGGAAACAATGAACTTTGCTTCCAAGGATTACAGCACTTTGGCAGGCTGAGGCGGGCAGATCACGAGGTCAAGAGTTCGAGACCAGGCTGACCAACATGGCGAAACTTGTCTTTACTAAAAATACAAAAATTAGCCAGGCATAATGGCATGTACCTATAATCCCAGCTGCTTAGGAGGCTGAGGTAAGAGAATCACTTGAACCCAGGAAACAGAGGTTGCAGTCAGCCAAGATTGCACCACTGCACTCCAGCCTGGGCAACAAAGTAGACTTCGTCTCAAAAAAACAACAAAAAAAAAGAATTTACTAGGTATAAATTTTACAAGTGAAAAATAATTTTAAATTTATTTTTTAAAAATATATTTCTTAATAAATAAATGTTTAGGCGTACAGTTCAGTGTATTAAGTACATTCACATTGTTGTAATCACCATTACCCATCTCTGGAACTTTGTAATCGTCCTGAACTGAAATTCTGTACCCATTAAATGGTAAGTTCTTCACCCACTTCTTACTGGCTTTTCTGGGGTCCTCTGGCAAGGAAAATCCTTTCCATAGGATGGTAAAAGGCAACAGTCCGCAAACAGGCACCAGGCTAGATTTGGCCCACGGGCTGCGATTCGCCCAACCTTAACATAAAAGGAAAAATACTGCCAGGCGTGGTGGCTTACACCTGTAATCCCAACACTTTGGGAGGCTGAGGAGGGTTGATCACTTGAGACCAGGAATTCAAGACCAGCCTGGCCAACATGGCAAATCCTTGTCTCTACTAAAAATACAAAAATTAACCAGGCGTGGTGACATGCACCTGCAATCCCAGCTATTCAGAAGAACAGCTTTAACCTGGGTGGCGGAAATTGCAGTGAGCAGAGATCGCACCACTGCACTTCAGCCTGGGCAACATAACAAGACTCCATCTCAAAAAAGAAAAAAAAAGGCCAAGCATGGTGGTTCACACCTGTAATCCCAACACTTTGGGAAGCTGAGGTGGGCAAATTATGAGGTCAAGAGATCGAGACCATCCTGGACAACATGGTGAAACGCTGTCTCTACTAAAACATACAAAAATTAGCTGGGCGTGGTGGTATGTGCCTGTAGTCCCAGCTACTTGGGAGGCTGAGGCAGGAGAATCACTTGAACCCGGAGGCAGAGGTTGCAGTGAGCGGAGATCACACCACTGCACTCTAGTTTGGGTGACAAGAGCAAGACTGTCTCAAAGGAAAAAAAAAAAAAGACTATCGACCCCAGTGACTGCTCCCAAGCACATGGCAACTGTCCTTCTACCTGCCCATGGAAATGCAGTTGCTATCAAGGCAACAGCCACCCTAAACTGAGTTTATTCTATGACTCTTCAGAGATAACATCACCTTCGTAGCTTTCAGCCATTTCTAGAAAGCGGGTGAATCCAGAAAATACAGGAAACGTGGCCGGAGAGGCGCTGTAGGCCAGACACGTCCCTCGTACCTCAGGGGAGGCACACTTGACTGGCGAAGCCCCAGACCTGCCCCAAACCTTCAAGGAATATTTAAGGAAGGCGTCTGCCTCTCTGTGAAGAGTTGTAGAGCGGAAGCATCTCTACATGGCTCAGAACCTTGAGAAAGAATGCAGGCCAGCCAACGAGCCACCAGACATGCGTGCAAACAACGGGGTCCGGTTGTGGAAGTCTGGCCCACATCTCCTGGACATCTGCCCGCAGCGGCTGACAGGGCATTACCACAGGGGAGTAAAGCTTGGCCTCTCTCTAATCTGAACAGATTAGATCCCAGGGACCTACCTCCTCCAGCAGGTCAGAAAGAGCCACCAGCACAAAAGCATTTCCCAGACCCAACATAGGCACCTCCAAGTCCCCAAGCCTGAGTTGGTGGCATGTGGGGACAATGGCAAAGTATCACAGACCCAGGCAAGCCACCTGGCCCTGCATGCCAGATCCAGCTCTTACTGGTGCTGTAACCCTCAGAAGGCTCCCTGAGCTCTCCAGGACTAAGTTTCATGGCAACGAAAGTAGGACTGTTATCTCTATGCAAAGATTTGTTATCATAAAAGAATTGCTGGCCAAGTATGGTGACTCATGCCTGTAATTTCAACACTTTGGGAGGCAGAGTTAGGACTGCTTGAAGCCAGGAGCTTGAGATCAGCCTGCTCAACACTGCAAGACTCTGTTTCTACAAAAAATTTTTTCAAAAGAAGTGCCGAGTCTGTGCTAGTGCCTTTTTCCATAGTACCAAGAATGTCCCCAAGAGCACATTCTTCTCTTTCTTCTCTGGAAGCCACCAGGTAAATGGCCACAGGACTTATTACACTCTTCAGTCAGCCAGCACCTCAAGAGGACCTTTTCTGCCAAAGATGTTTTCTGAAAATCCCTGCTTCTCCTACCCCTATGTAGTAAGGCTTGTCTTAGGTGAAAAAGCAAGAAAAAAAAAAAACAGGTAAGGACGGGCACAGTGACTCATGCCTATAATCTCTGTACTTTGGGAGGCCGAGGCAGGTGGATCACAGAGTCAGGAGTTCGAGACCAGCCTGACCAAGATCTCTACTAAAAACACAAAAATTAGCTGGGCACAGTGGCAGGTGCCTGTAATCCCAGCTACTCGGGAGGCTGAGGCAGAGCACTGTCTAATTCTAATTCAACTCAGGCTTGCTGGGACTTAGAAGTCCTTATGTTGGGTTTGGGAAATGCTTTTGTGCTGTGGCTCTTTCTGACTTGGTCTTCAGGAAGCAGATCCTTGAGATCTAATCTGTTCAGATTAGATGAACCCAGGAGGTTGCAGTGAGCGGAGATCATGCCACTATACTCCGGACTTGGTGACAGAGCAAGACTCTCCGTCTCAAAAATAAACAGGAAAAACTGGACACAGGGAGAGACAAGCCCTCACTCCTGGTGCAGGGGCTGGGAACTGCCAGCTTCTGCCAGAACATTTGCAAGCATCCTTTCTGTTCACCGTACCGTAACGGTCGTAATAACACTCCACTCCATAACACTCAGCATCATATTACATTGTTCAGTTCCAAAACACTGGATAAATGTTAATGCATCTTCACAATGCCTCCAAAAGCCATCAGAGAGATTGTGTTTCAAAAACATAATGTCTAAAAGCCGAGGACATAAAAGTACTGGAGGTTTCCAAATGAATCACAGATTTCAAGGGTCAGTGCAGGCACAGAACAGCTCAGGAATAAACACCTACCTTGCCAAAGTCTCCTGTTCATTGCTGGGGAAACCAGCAAGAGCAATGAAAACATAAGCCTGGGCTGGCTAGCCAGCAGGTGCTGGAAAGGGCCTCACTGTTGGTGGCTCTCCAGACAGCCGGGGTAACTCTGCACCAATCTCCTCCCTCCCAGTCCACCCCCGCCATAGCAACCCCTAAGCTCTGCGGTGGCAGCACCCTTTCCCTCGTCTTACCCAGCCCCCTCCTTCCTGGTCTTCGTCCTTCAAAGGTGACACACAGGCTCTCCAGGGTGTCCAACAGGCACCTGGCAGCTCTCAGCAAGCCCAGCTGTGAACTACACCCCACAGCAGCCCCAGTTTGGAGAATGCAATGGACAGCTCAGGAGAACTAATTCATCTCTGCTATCACTTGTCATTTTAAAGAGGGACACACATTTTCTTTCTCTTCTTAAAACAAACGACCCCTCACCACCCTCCATCTTTCTTCTCCATCTCCAACTCCATTCTCAGAACATGTGCCCTTGATGACGCTCACTAGAGATGAGAGAACACTGGGGAAGCCTGCGCTGTTACAAAACAGCATCCCATTCTGCAGTCATTCTCCAGCAAAGAGGACCCTCAGCCTTTTCACGGGTGAGGAAAGAGATTCAGAAAGAATGCAACCTCCCCAGTGTGACTCAGCTCATGTGCCCACACAGACTTCGGGGGTGCTATGGTCTGAATGTGATCCCCCCAAATTCCTATGCTGAAACTGAATCTTCAACCCAATGGCATTAGGAGGTGGGGCCTTTGGGAGGCGATTAGGTCACGAGGGTGCAGCCTTCATGAATGGGATTAGCGCCCTCACAAGAGAGGTTCCAAGGAGCCTGTATGCCTCTCCCACCATGTGAAGATGCAGCAAGAAGCCACCACCTATGAGGAACGGTGAAACCAGACATTCAATCGGCCGACAACTTGATTTTGGACTTCCAACCTCCAGAGCAGTAATTTGTGTTGTTTACACAGCAGTTTATGGTATTTTGTGATAGCAGCCCAAACAGACTCACACAAAGAGCATTAAAAGGAGGGAGTTTCACAGTGATACAACCAGCTGGAAAGTAAAGAGAAGGAAAAAGAGCAAGTGAGGCATGTAGGAGATGATATTAAAGATTAGCTCCAGGAACCAAGGACAGAAACCAACATGGTGAATCTCAAACACACTACCAAGAAAAAGAAGATCCAGATACAAAGGCTTACCACTTACAAACGTTTACCAGTTATCTTGTGAATAAAGGCTGTGAGGGATTCAGATGAGCAGCCTGATGAAAGCAACACAGGGCGAGGTCCGGAAGAGTCCTGCATGCAGGAGCTTCTGTCCCCCCAGAGCTGGGGTCTGCCACCCTCCAGGCATGCAGGCGTGCTACCAACCAGGAAGCTTTCAAAACCCCATACTTTGGGGATTTCTGTGAAGGCCTCGTCAAGGAGGCATGATGGATATTAACTCTACTTCCAGCTCTCTCCTCTCTCTGGAAAATGGAGGATGGAGCTGGAAGCTCCAAGCTTGGTCTATCTGGTGACCAACCCCCACCCAGAAGCCCATTAAGAGTCACCTTGTCAGGACAAGGACAGCAGCGCTGCTATAACCAGGAAATCCCAAGGGATTTAGGAGCCATGTGTTAGGAACCAGGGTCAAAGATCAAATGCTACTCCTACCACCCAGGAAATCCCAAGGGATTCAGCAGCTCTGGGCCAGGTGCTCTCATCACTCTGCAAATTACAAATATTCTAGAAGCTCTGTGTCAGCAACCAGAATCAAAGACCAAATAATTAGAACAAAAGATTATCTGAGCACCCTTACCTGCAAGGGTTTTAGAAGTTCTGTCTCAAGAACCAGGGACTGAGACCAATAAACACATATACATTTCTTATTATTCCACAGTATTCAACAAACATCATTATCAAAAACAATGAAGCTGGCCGTTCTATGACAGAAGACGAAGTGAATTTTGGTTTCCCAACTGCTTCTAACACTGGTACAACTGGCTGACCTTGGAACAATTCTTTTTCTGTTTTTCTTGAGACGAAGTCTCCCATCACCCAGGCTGGAGTGCAGTGGTGTGATCTCGGCTCACTGCAACTTCTACCTCCCAGATTCAAGTGATTCTCCTGCTTCAGCCTCCCGAGTAGCTGGGATTACAGTCAAGCCACCACACCCAGATAATTTCTGTATTTTTAGTAGAGACAGGGTTTTGCCACATTGGCCAGGCTGGTCTCAAACTCCTGACCTCAGGTGTTCCACCCACCTCAGTCTCCCAAATGCTGGCATGACATGCATGAGCCACACACCCGGCTGGAACAATTCTTGATCATTTCTTCATATGGTTTTGAAAAGCATAAACATACTTAACAATCCCTGGAAGTCCGTTAACAGAAGACTTTACTCTGTAGCAAATAACTCCTTCCTCCCAACTTTCTTACAATGATGACATACACGAGACGAAGTTCAGAATTCAAAAGAGACAGTGTTAGGTAAATCATCTACAGTCAATCCGTATGTGCCATCATCATCAGGATTAGCAAAGACACGCATAATCACAATACAGGATTTTGCAAAAGCCCAGGATGTACTCCAGAGCTTCAAATCCCTTTTTCTGCAAATCCATCTTTCCCAAAAGTCACCAATCTATATTCCAACCAGTTAAGGTGCACTAGGAAAAGTCAAGAAACAAAGCTCCTAGATAAAACACACCAGCAACGGATACACCTTCAATAGTGGACTGTGGTGAACTGTTCATACTGTGGACTCCTAACTCCTACAGCGCAGCTCCCCTGCTGGTAGCAGGGGTAGGACATGGAGGACCAACACATGCCACACTCAAATCCAGTCATGTGCTCTCAATCTTAAAATACACTCTTTGTTAAGGAGTAATACAGACCCCTTTTAAAGGTATCATACGGGGCCAGGCACAGTGGCTCATGCCTGTAATCCCAGCACTTTGGGAGGTCAAGGTGGGTGGATCATCTGAGGTCAGGAGTTCAAGACCAGCCTGGCCAACATGATAAAACTCTGTCTCTACTAAAAATACAAAAAATTAGCCAGTGTGGTGATGTGCAGCTGTAGTCCCTGCTATTGAGAAGGTTGAGGCACAAGAATCACTTGAACTGGGGAAGCAGAGGTTGTTGAGTGAGTTGAGATCGCACCACTGTACTCCAGCCTGGGCAACAGAGTGTGACTCCATCTTAAAAAAATTAAAATTAAAAATAGTATCAGATAGTAAGAAACATGTGATGATACTTAGGAAAAATTGGGAGCCAACATCCGATGAAGTTGACGGGGATCTTTTTTTTTGAGATGGAGTCTCACTCTGTCCCCCATGCTGGAGTGCAGTGGGGCAATCTCAGCTCACTACAGCCTCCATCTCCTGGGTTCAAGCAATTCTCCTGTCTCAGCCTCCCAAGTAGCTGGGATTACAGGCGTATGCCACTACACCCAGCTTGTTTGTTTGTATTTTTAGTAGAGATGGGGTTTCACCATGTTAACCAGGCTGGTCCTGAACTCCTGACCTCAGGTGATCTGCCCGCTGTGGCCTCCCAAAAGTGCTGGGATTACAGGCATGAGCCACCGTGCCCAGCTGGGGATTTTATTTTTTATGGAGGAAAGCTAGTTTTCTGATCTTGCATAGAGCTGCCTATCCTTTCCCAAATGATCCTCAGTTAGTCTTTGACTGAGGCGGCACCGAAAGCTCTGAAGCGAATTCAGCTCCCCCAGACACAACAACTTCCTCGTGGCTTCCCCATCTTGAGAATGTCCCACTGTACTTACCATAATGGTGTGTTCGGGAAATTTGGCACGGACGAGTTTCACGAATTCCACAAAATGTTCTGAATACCCATTGGCCACATCCAGGCAAATAAACTTAACCTGTGGCACCGCGTCCAGGATGCTGCTCATCTTTTCCAGATCGTTCTGCCCGCTGCCCGAACTCACGGCTACGTGCTGCACCAAAATAAATCAAGAGGACGGGCATGAACAGTAGCATTCAGACATCAGACCCTGCCCCATCTGTGCACCTATTCTGGGACGGTACAGCAATCCTAATCAAATGCACAGTGCGCCTGCTTAAGACACATGCAACAGCAGAGGTAAAGGGGATTCATTCATTAAATTATCTAAACTTTGGCCAGGCACAGTGGCTCATGCTGTAATCCCAGCACTTTGGGAGGCCAAGGCAAGCAGATCACCTGAGATCAGGAGTTCGAGACCAGCCTGGCCAACGTGGTGAAACCCTGACTCTACTAAAAATACAACAATTAGCTGAGCATGGTGGCTCACGCCTGTAATCTCAGCCCTTTATGAGGCCAAGGCAGATGGATCACCTGAGATCAGGAGTTCGACACCAGCCTGGCCAACGTGGTGAAACCCTGTGTGTACTAAAAATATAAAAATTAGCCAGGTGTGGTGGCCGGTTACTGTAATCCCAGTTACTTGAGAGGCTAAGGCAAGAGAATAGCTTGAACCAGGGAGAAGGAGGTTGCAGTGAGCCGAGACAGTGCCACTGCACTCCAGCCTAGGCAACAGAGTGAGATTCCGCACCCCCTGCCCCCGCAAAAATAGCTACTGGCATGAATATATCATATCAGGAAAACTCCAGGGAGGACAAGGAGGGAGAACTAGTAAGTTTCCAGGAAGAAAGAGAAATGGCTAATCGACTCAGGCTTTCCCACATGAAAGCTGGGGCCTTCACCCTGAGTGCCTTAAGGTATCTAAAATGCCTCTGATAAACTCCTACCTATTTTTATTTTCTCTCCCAATAAAATACTAGCATGTGACATAGTTTGGATATTGTCCTCACCCAAATCATATTGAAATATGATCCCCAATGCTGGAGGTGGGGCCTGGTGGGAGGTTTGGGTCATGGGGATGGATCCCTTATGAATAGCTTGGGCCATCCCCTCGGTGATCTCTCAGTCTGAGTTACAGGAGATCTAGTTGTTTAACAGTGTGTGACCTTCCACCCTCTCTCCCTCTCTCCCTCTCCCCCCCCCCCCCTCTCTCTCTCTCTCCCACTTCGTCTTCCACCATAATTGGAAGCTTCCCAAGTCCTCCCCAAAAGCAGATGGTGGCGCTAGGCCTGTACAGCCTGCACAGCCATTAGCCAATTAGACCTCTTTTCTTTATAAATTACCCAATTTCAGGTATTTCTTTAACACAATGTAAGACCAGCCTCATACAGCATGCACGTCTCAGCCTGTTCACAGAACTGCAAATCTCTTTTCCCATTGAAGGGGTAAAATCTCCCCAGGTGTGAAGACAAGCCTGACACGATTGCTCACAACTGCACTTCTGCGTATTTAAACCGAGGCCACCACTCCGCTCCTGTAACACACTTATCCCTTAACTTGCACCAGTGCCCTCGAAGCTCACACCTCTCCCTTCTTTAAACATCTGCCCTTTGGAAAAGGACTTATTTTCACTAATGTATGCCTTACTGAGACTAAGACATGGATTGTTTATATTTTAACTCTTATCTCTACACCCTGGGCCACGTGAGTGACTTATCTTAATATCCTTTATGTTATTCCCCCAAATCATAAAGATGTAGCTGCAGCCCAGGGGCTGAGTGTGAGCTGATGGGTAAATGACATATTTACTCCAGCCTCCTCTGTGCATTCACACCTCACACCTGGGCCTCGTGGTTCACAGCTCTGCCCTGCACCAGCCCAATCCACACACCCACTCCCCATCCCACTAGAGCTCTGCTTTTTCATCTGACTTCATTTCTGTTAAACTATACTATATGGAACTTGAGATTGGTAGCCTTCTCTCACTGCTACTAAGTTTTTAACACGATCCCTTTTGAATTCACCTTTTATTTCGTGGCGGGGCAGCGAACTTACTAGTCCAGGTATCATTCGGTAATGAAGGCCACGGTTCCAGTTAACGATATATTGCCAAAAATTCCCTTAAAGAAGTTGGAAGGAAGCCAGGCACGGTGGCTCACACCTGTAATCCCAGCACTTTGGGAGGCTGAGGTGGGTGGATCATTTGAGGTCAGTTCGACCAGCCTGACCAACATGGTGAAACCCCATCTCTACTAAAAACAAAAAATGAGCAGACTGGGGTGGCACATGCCTGTAATCCCAGCTCTCAGGAGGCTGAGGCAGGAAAATCACTTGAACCCAGGAGGTAGAGGTTGCAGTGAGCCGAAATCATGCCATTGCACTCCAGTCTGGGTAGCAAGAGCAAAACTCTGCCTCAAAAATAAATAAATAAAAGAAGTTGGAGTGAGGTCTAAGCAAAAGAAAATCATTATTCCCAAATTTACTACAGGGAAAACAGAAGAAAGTGAAAACCAGCACAATTCACTTGAAGACAAAATGGCAAAAACAAAGGACTTATTACTGAGTCAGAATTATTTTATCTCCAAAATCACTTCATCGCTAATCGAAATCCACACATAAATTAAAGCACAGTAACAACCACCACCAAAAGCCAGTGAGACTTTGAAAACAGAACGATCTGAAGTCATTTTCCCATCATAAATCACCTGACCAGCGGGGAGTAGCTCTAACCCAGGAAGACCTGTCTGTGGCTTCAGCTCAGAACCCCGAATGTGGAAGGAGGAAACGCAGGCGTGCTGTGGTAGGGCTTTTTGTTGTTTTTGAAACGCTTGGGTTTTTAACAGCTTTGTTGAAGCATAATGACACACCATACAACACAGCCATTCAACATGCACAGTTCAATGATTTTTAGTATAGAGTTCTGTAACCGTCACAATCAATTTTAGACATTTTCATAAACCTCCCAAAGACAGACTCATACTCCTTAACCACACTCCCTCCCCTCGCTTCCTTAGCCCCTCAGGCCACTAATCTATTTTATGACTTAGATTTGCCTATTCTGGATGTTTCCTATAAATAAGACGGTGGATGCGTCTGGCCTTTGCATCTGGCCTTTTCCTTATTGGAGACAGAGTTTCGCTCTTGTTGCCCAGGCTAGAGTGAAATCTCTGCCGCAAACTCCACCTCCGGGATTCAAGGATTCTCCTGCCTCAGCCTCCCAAGTAGCTGGGATTACAGACCTGCACCACCTCGCCTGGCTAACTTTGTATTTTCTGTACAGACGGGCTTTCTCCACACTGGTCAGGCTCGTCTCGAACTCCCGACCTCAGGTTATCCGCCTGCCTCGCCTTCCCAAAGTGCCCGGATTACAGGTGTGAGTCACTACGCCTGGCCAGGTCTGGCCTTTTCACTTAGTGAAATGTCCTCCAGGTCCATCCATCCTGTAGCCCATGTCAGACCTTCATTCCTTCTATGGCTGAACAATAGCCCATTGCATGGATATCCCTTATTTTACGTGTCCTTTCACCCACTAATACACAGTTGGGTTGTGTCTACTTTTGAGCTATTATGAATTAACGCTGCTGTGAACATTCATGTGTAAGTTTTTCTGTGGACATGTGTTCGTTTCTGTTGGGTCTACACCTAGGAGTGGAATTGCTGGGTCACATGCTAACTCTTATGGTTACAGTTCTGAAGAAATGACAGCTGTTTTCCAAAGCAGCTACACCATTTCCCATTCCCAGTAGAGCATAAGGGTTCCAATTTCCCCACATTCTCAACAATTATTTTCTTTTTTTAAAATAGAGATGGGTGTCTCACTGTGTTGACCAGGCTAGGCTTTATCTTCTGGGTTCAAGCAATTCTCCCACCTTGGCCTTCCAAAGTCCTGGGATTACAGACATGAGCCACCGTGTCTGGCTAATCTGTCTTTTTGATGACAGCAATCTTAGCACAAGCGTCGTTTACTGAACTCTAAAACAACTTGTTATACTCAGAATTTTTTTCTACAGCCCAAAGACTAAATCTACCTTGAAGTACCTGGCAGGAAACCCAGGTCTTCCCCAAGCTCTCAGGACATAAACAGTTCCTCTTTCAAGAGAAATGGACATTTCTTACAGATAAATCCTAGTATTTTAATAACACGATATGGAAACGAGTTTCCTCAGCAAATCCCTGGCAAGGGCACAGGGCTGGAGAAATAGCGAACTCTTTACGACTCTCTGCTACGCCTGAAATCCTCGACAGCTCTGAAGATGTAGTTCCCCCTGCAACGCTGAACTGATCATCAGGCTGAACTGATCATCAGGCTGAGTCGTACCTGCAGGCATTCTGGGTGATTTGCAGCAAAGAGCTTCCAGTCATCCAGGGAGTAATGCTTATGAATTGCTGTAAACAGGGAGTGCTAGGAAACAAAACGGCACCATTACGATGAGAAGCCAAGTGAGAGCTCCCCTCCCTCCTCCATCTGGAGGTGGTAATCCCACCAGACAAAGGCATCAGTGTTCCTGCCATTCATGCTTAATTTGCTTTGAATATGCTCCTAGCAGCCAAAACCAGACAAAGGTACAACCATTGAAATCACAAAACTCTGTTTCCCATTCTAATCTGATTAGACAATACTGCATTCAGGACTAGGGAGGCTCTGCCAGGAGGGAGGGGAGGGATAAAAGAATTCTCAGAGCCCTGCCCAGCCCACCCAGGCTCCCACTCACACCTGCATTAGGTCAAAAGCAGTAGAGATGGTCCAAAGAGAAACCCATGCATCAGGTCCACTGCCCAGGAGAAGGGCCATCCTAACACAAACTTCTTCTTAGCCAACCCTGAAGAACCTTACCTGATACCTGAAAGCTTTCTTTTGTATTCATAACCTGAACACTTTCGCTCGGGCAGTTGGCATTCTTGAGGGTGGGAATTATATGAAGTGCAACCCTAAATCTATCATACTGCTCCTGCATTTCTGTCAGTCTTTCCTACCTATCATTTCATTTAGTTTTTGGAACAACTTTGAACAGTATTATCATTATGTGAGACGGAGTCTTACTCTGTTGTCCAGGCTGGAATGCAATGGCATGATCTTGGCTCACTGCAACCTCCGTCTCCTGGGTTCAAGTAATTCTCCTACCTCAGCCTCCCGCGTAGCTGGGATTACAGGCACCTGCCACCATGCACAGCTAATTTCTGCATTTTTATTAGAGATGGGGTTACACCACATTGGCCAGGCTGTTCTCGAACTCCTGACCTCAGGTGACCTGCCTGCCTTTGCCTCCCAAAGTGCTTGGATTACAGGCATGAGCCACTGCGCCTAGCCTGAACAGTATTATTAGCTTTGTGGGCAGAAATGGAGCTGAAGAAATTTAAATTGGCCAGGCACATACGGGATCACGACTATAATCCCAGCACTTTAAAAGGCCAAGGCAGGAGAATTGCTTAAGCCCAGGAGCTCGAGATCAGCCTAGCAACATGGCAAGACCCCATGTCTGTTTAAAAAAACAAGAAACATTCAAACTTACAAAATTTGCTGGGAATGGTGGCACACACTTGTAATCCTAGCACTTTAGGAAGACGAGATGGGTGGATCACCTGAGGTCAGGAATTTGAGACCAGCCTAACATGGTGAAACCTCATCTCTATTAAATGCAAAAAATTAGCCGGGCAGGATGATGTGCACCTGTAATCCCAGCTACTCGGGAGGCTGAGGCAGCAGAATCACTTGAACCCAGGAGGTAGAGCTTGCAGTGAGCCAAGATCGTGCCATTGCACTCCAGACTGGGCGACCAGAGCAAAATTCCACCTCAAAAAAAAAAAAGCTTATAAAATTAAAACAACTGCCACAAAATTTAACAACTGCACGGCCAGGAAGAGGCGGAGACCAGGGTCAAACTTGGATCTGACTGCAGAGATCAGATACCCAACGTTGTATGGAACAGAAGCCTCGCACCTAACTTCTCAGGGCTGCCTATGTTCCATCTACAGCTTCTCATTCTAAATTTCTCTGACTTTAGTAGCTTGCACTAGCTCCATGGATCCTAGAAACAGGAAATTCACAGTAACCACCCATGGTTAGCTACACCCGTCTAAGCCATTCTGTTAGCAGGGAGACTTCCTAGGAAAATCGGAAGAGCACAGCAAGTTCTAGATTTTTCCTGGATTATAATCTAGTACCTGAATTCATCAGACTTGACTGTTCCCTGGTTCCCCTTGCTTTTTTACTAATACATGATTCATTAGTAGCAATGGCTGATGACAGAGCAGAGCAAGGAAAGGGTAAGGAGAAAAAAATACCAGTTCCTTAGCAATTAATTTATTAGCCTCTGGCCCAATGCTCAGTAGGGGCTGAGGTGTGACAGAAGATACCAGTGATCATGGAGTTGGGCGGACCACCTCTACTCCATTTTTGGAGCTCATAATTTATTTGAGAATCTTTTCCTTCGAATCACTGGCTAATAATGAATCTCAGCATCTCCTGTGGTTAGACTTGTTGCCCACAGTGAGAAACACTCCAAACTAATTGGATTTATTTTTTCACTTGGCAGGCATTATCCACAGGAGAGACAGAACCCCTGAGTGCAGCAGACACTCCACATCGAGGATGCAGAAGACGCTCTGCACCTCACCCATAAAGCTCCCCCACCAACGGGGTTTCCTTTATTTTTCCCAAATCCAGGACACTCTTTAATTTTAACCAACAATACTTTTCAGATTGATCTACACAATGAATTTTTTTTTTTTTTTGAGACAGGGTCTTGCTCTGTCACCCAGGCTGGAATGCAGTGACACAATCTTGGCTCACTGCAACCTTCTCCTCCCAGCTCAAGTGATCCTCCCAGTTCAGCTTCCCAAGTAGCTAGGACCACAGGCTCACACCGCCACCTCCGGGCAATTTTTGTATTTTTTTGTAGAGATGAAGCTTCACCATGTTGCCCAGTCTGGTCTTTAACTCCTGAGTTCAAGCAATCCACCCGCCTCCACCTCTCTAAATCCTGGGATCACAGGTGTGAGCCACTGCACCCAGCCACAGTCAGGACTAGCTACCCTCTTTATAGAAAGCCAGGCCGGTGCAGTTGGCTAAAACAGACCTTGAGCTTGTACTATGATCTGTCCCTTTAAGTTGAGAGGTAAATTCCTTAAATTCGAGAGTCAGTTTGGGTTGGAATCCTGATTCTCTCTCTGTCTATATCTGGCTAAGGGCCTAGGGCAAGTTACCTACCCCTCCTCTCTCTGCCTCAGTTTCCTCATCTGTAAAAGGAACCTATCTTGTTGAGTTGTGTCAAGAATTAAGAGATACAGGCCAAAAAAAAAAAAAAGAGATATACAGGCCAGGCACAATAGCTCAAGCCTGTAATCCCAGCCCTTTGGAAGGCCGAGGCAGGCAGTTCACCCAAGATCATGAGTTCAAGGCCAGCCTGAAACCCCATCTCTACTAAAAATACAAAAATTAGTCAGGCATGGTGGGAAACACCTGTAGTCCTACCTACTTGGGAGGCGAATCATTTGAACTAGAGAGCCGACGTTGCAGTGAGCCAAGACCACACCACTGCATTCTAGCCTGGGTGAAACGTCTAGCAAGACTCTGTCTTAATAAAAAAAAAAGAATTAAGAGATACATTATGTGCAGCGTTCCGCACATAAGCACCCGATACGTGTATTCGGCATAATTATACAGCACAGACTGCATACAAAACAGCTCTGCCTTCATGTTAAAGGGACTGTCACTTTTCTGCAATATGGCATTCTTCATGTTGTCTAGCTTCTCTTTGTATCTCTAATTTGCAAAACCATCACTGTCTCTTTCAGAGAAGCCATGAATTCAGATCTAGACCATATCACTGAACATAATGCCCAGACATCATCCACTTTCTGACGGGGCAGACAGAGGATGACCCAAAGCGTCTCACATTTCTACTCTTCCCCGCCTCTGAATAAAGCCAAGGTGTGTTCCTGATAACCTGTCCATGCTGAGAGCAGCAAAGGGAAAAAATAAAAGCCTACCGCCTCACCTGTGACATCACAGCTGCCATCTCAAACGTGCCCACAGTGTCCATGTTGGCCACGATGATGGGAATCCCTGAGTAGGTCTGCTTTGAATTTCGAAACGTGAAGGTGCGTTTAAGATCCACCTGTTGGCAAAAAAAAAAAAAAAAAAAAAGGGAAAGAAATGAGGGCTTTGCTCTTACGTGAAATGTACAGAATTTCTGGAGTTTGGAGTGAGCAGGAACAATACAAAGGTCCCTGGACACTCTTAGGGGTCAAAGACAGGTATTCCAAAGACACTGGAGCCCCCAAGGAAACTACTGGATCCAGGTAACACACTGGATCCAGGTGCAAAAGCTGAAATGGGCTCCTCACCCTCCTTGATCAAGCACCAGCAGAAGGCACTAGAAATTCTACCATCGAGGCAACCCTGAGGATCGGAAGCTTCTCCTCCTTTCCCAGCCTCTCCAATCCCACAGCTGTCCTCTATCCACATCCCCGAAGACCCACATATACATTATCTTGTCCCCACCTCCAAAGCCTGGAGAAACCACTCCCCTCCTGGGAGCATCTGCCCCACTCTTCCTTGCCAACCATCACCCTCCTCCTGAGCAGTCCCCACTTCTTACCTTCCACCTAGAGCCATCCTCTGAATTCCCCCTGCAGTGAGCACCACACCATTATCCCCTGGCCTTTTACCCTCCACAGCTGCTTTAATTATGAGATCTTTCAAAAAAGCTGGTGACAAGTACATTGCAACCGTATGTTCCCGTGTATCAACACTTGTTCCTTTGATTTGCAAGGAGCTGGAGGGTTGGGGTGCCCCCAGTTCTGTAACTTCAAGATCAGAGCACGTAGGACTAACCTTGCTATCGGCAATCCAGAACAGCAGCACAGACACAAGGGTGGGCTTGGCAGAAGCTGCGTGCTAGACAGAGCCAGGACCTCACCAAGGGCTAGCAGAGTCCAAATTACTTCTCTGACCCAGGGCAGGTGCCAGCTGTCTGCCCACCCACCATCCTCAGCCTGCTCTTATCCCAGGAAGGCTACCTCCTACAGGCTCCATTTCTCAAGTTCCTTTCTAGCTGGGATTGGCCAATGGAGGACTCTGGGTGGGAAACTGGAGGAATGGCAGGGAGAGGTGGGGAGATGCCAGCGTAGCTCTCTCAGAACCCCTCTGCGTTAGACAGCTTCTCCAGAGCAGCTCTGCTGCCCCCAGGCCTGGATCCTCTAACCAGAAAGGCCCGCATGTTCCTTGTTCCAGCTTTCCCTAAGGATCCCAGTCCCTTCCCAGGCTCCAGAACACTGCCTCCTCCCTCTGACCCTCACCCTAGGGTGGAGGTGGCTACTTGCTGTTGCTGATCTCTGGGGTACCTCAATATCCTCCGTTGTGTGAGGATGCCCTGAATTCAATTCCATGTTTTCAACAGTCAGCGTTGTTTCACTCTGATGGACGCAGACCACATTAGAAGTGGGTGCTTCCCCAAGGGGAACCAGCCAGAGGAACACAGGTGCGAATCTAATGCTTCTGAAGTAACGTAGACCTACAATAACCCTGGCTTCATGAATCACACCAGCAAGAGTCATTTTCTTTCCTTTCTTTCCTTCTCTCTCCCTTTCTCCATCTGAGACGGAATCTCACTCAGTCGCCCAGGCTGGAGTGCAGTGCGTGATCTCGGCTCACTGCTACCTCTGCTGCCTGGGTTCAAGTGATTCTCCTGCCTCAGCCTCCTGAGTAGCTGAGATTACAGGTGCCTGCCATCGTGCCTGGCTAATTTTTGTATTTTTAGTAGAGACAGGTTTCACCATCTTGGTCAGGCAGGTCTTGAACTTTTGACCTTGTGACCCACCTGCCTCGGCCTCCCAAAGTGCTGGGATTACAGGCGTGAGCCCCCGCGCCCAGGCAGAAAGAGTCATTTTCTGCCAGTGTTTAACGAGATATTTCTCTCATTTTTCTTTTTTTCATTTAAGAAAACATTCACTTTGCAATCAGCATGAAGTCAGAAAACACCATGGACGGCTCAGGCTCTTTAGCCTTTTCATTTCTCTCACTTCTCAACACAGGGTTCCAAGTCCAGAAAGCATCCTGGGTGAGTGACGTCAGAAACATACTGCACAGGCCTCTCACAGCCACCAGTGAGGGAAAGTGAGATGCGGTAAGGGCACGAACCTACCCACTCTCCACCCCCTTCCAGCCCCTTCCTGACGACTCCGGGTTCTACTTCAGTGGAGCACGTGATGGCAACACTCTGAAAGACAACTCAAGGGCTCTACCCACCGCAACCCTGCATGTGGCTAATGGCCCGCTATCATTTGGCTTCGCAGGCCTGAAACAATCAGAATTCCTTGGTCTCAAATTACTCCAACGGGCACGGGGCGAGCAGCCACACTGCACCCGGCTGAGATCACAATGGGTTTTTCTTGGCACTCCAAAACCTATCAGCAGGACACAAAACACAGAGCTCTTCATGGAAAAGGGCAGCCTTAACAGGGAACTCTTCCCCTCATTTCCAGTCCTTTTTATGAGGTAGCTGTTTGCCATCGTTAATTCTAAGAATGAGAAATAAAATGGTCTTCCCCAACTTTATCTTCCCAGACACACACACATAAACAACCCAGACCAGTTGTTCACTACCAGAGATAAACATTTTACATATTTCAGCCTCGCAGGAACACTTGGCACTTAGCCTGGCACAGCCGGCCAACACGCCAAATATAGATTTGATTCCCTAAGCCTGACCCGAAAGGGAACATAAACTAACAAAAACCCCACCCCAAACCCCACACACACATCTCTGCTGCTAACAGGCCTTCATTAAAGCCAGTCCTGCCACCCACGTCAGGGGTTCAAAGGTGCACGTGCGCCAGCATGGCGGCTCACGCCTGTAATCCCAGCGCTTTGGGAGGCCGAGGCAGGCAGATCACTCGAGCCCAAGTGTTCGAGACCAGCCTGGGCAACATGGAAACCCCGTCTCTATGCAAAATATAAAAAAACAGCAAGGCTTGGGTGGTGTGAGCCTGTGATCCCAGCTACTCAGGAAACTCAAGTGGGAGGACTGATTGAGCCTGGGAAGTTGAGGCTGCAGTGAGCCACCATCATGCCATTGCATGCCAGCCTGAGTGACAGCGCAAGACCTTGTCTCAAAATAAATAAATAAATAAATAAATAATAGAGGCCCACCTACCACATTCCTAAATAATTCAATGTGATCAGTCCAACGAACAAATGGCTACTTACAAAATAGGTTCTAACCGCCTGTCCTAAAAAAAAATAAAAATGTCATTCACAACCAAATGGCTACATAAAATAGGTTCTAACCTCCTACCCTAAGAAAACAACTTCATTCACAACCAGAAAGGCAGCAGAACATGGCAGCGGGGAGCTGGCCCTGGCCCAATCCACCCCTCTTCCCTTCTCGCCCCAATCCTTTTGTGTGCAAGAGAAACAGCCCCCCACCTTCAGTCTGCAAATGAAGCTCTGTGCATACCACCTACCTGCCCCCTAACACCGCCACTTGCCCACTCTGGGTTGGAGGGGAGCACACCAGTAGCACGGGAGGCCCTTGGAACACCTCAGCGCAAGAGGCCCATGCAGGCCATAGAATCAGCTCAGAGTCACTTGGGGAAGGATATCCAAGATCCTGAGTACCTGGAGCATGGCCTAAGGAACAGCATAGCCCACAGGCCTGCCCAGTGAGGAGGGATGCGATTAGGGGACAGACGTGGGACCTGGGACAGGGGTCTCTTTTCCTAGATCTACAGACAGCACCGAGTAATGCAATTCTATTTTTTTAGATGCAGTTTTGCTCTTGTTGCCCAGGCTGGAGTACAATGATGTGATCTCGGCTCACCGCAACCTCTGCCGTCCACGTTCAAGTGATTCTCCTGCCTCAGCCTCCCGAGTAGCTAGGATTACAGGCACGGCTAATTTTTGTATTTTTAGTGGACACGGGGTTTCTCCGTGTTGGTCAGGCTGGTCTCAAACTCTTGACCTCAGGTGATCTGTCCGCCTCGGCCTCCCAAAGTGCTGGGATTACAGATGTGAGCCACTGTGCCCAGCCCAGCAATTCTTTTGTGTTGTATTTCATTATATAATCTATTCCATAGTTTGCTCATTATCTGGCTCACCTGTCTGAGTACAGGGACAATGTCTTCCAACTCTGTAGTCCTAGTGGGGCTCACAAAGCATGGGATAAATGAATGCACGGCTAAAAGGTAAGAAGAATACCATGTTCTGAGCCCCGCCTTTGGCAGTGTTTGGTGGCCCCAGCCCAGATCTTTGAATATGGATCCAAGCCCTGGAAGCTCACCCATCAGTTGTCAGGCTCGTGAGAAGCTCGTGCCTAGCTGCAGTGCTACCAGCAAGAGCAAGGGTCCACAAACAGAAAGGGCTTCAGAGGCTGCTCCAGCACACCCATGCACATCCGGATTCTCTTAGAAGTGGTTCCATTCATTTCGTTTCCTATGGTTTCCAATTAATCATTCCTTCACTACTTTTGGGAAAGACATGGGATAGTGCGCTCTGTTAGAGTAGGTACACAGCTAGACATGGACAGGAGGGGAGCTCCTGGGAAAGGGAAAGTCTGGGAAGGCTTACCTGGAAGGAACACCAAAAATTTACATACTAGTAGCATCTCTAATGCTGGAGTGGCTGGGAACTTGTCAGTCTTGGGTAGGAGGAAGAAGAGGTACCTATGCAGAAAGAAACACCCTAGAACTCCTCTTAAGATGCCCCAGTCATCATTCACTCTGCAGTTAAAATGTCAGAATATTGCTAGCTACATGCCGATAAGGACAACGGGGGCATTCTTAAGAGAAATCTGGCACCGTAAGTAGATTAGGGCA
The DNA here is from genome assembly GCA_028533165.1 of Leontopithecus rosalia. NCBI lineage: Eukaryota > Metazoa > Chordata > Mammalia > Primates > Cebidae > Leontopithecus > Leontopithecus rosalia. The sequence goes on from CM052651.1 coordinate 11,280,748, forward strand.
GAGAAGGACATTCAAAAGAGATAGGCAGGCACAGGAGGTACAGACGTGACTGCTGTGGATCTTCCTGGGGGGCGGGAAGGAGACAGCCTCAACAGTAGCTTTGGATCGATCCCTGCCCATGTGCCTTATCCAGCAGTGAGGAGGTTCCACGAGCCTATAAGGGGCATGCTGGGGACCTAAGGCAGGAGTAGACAAAGAAAACAGGGGCAGAGACTTGAGACAGAGGCAGGAATGTGAAGAAGTCCAAAATAAAATTCCCTGCATAGGAACCTTGGGCTGTTTTCCTGCGTGATCAGCCCGCTCCTCCCTTAGCACCTACCTATTTTTTCTACAATAAGCTCTTTACACTGTATTTATTTTCAGTGAAGTATCTGCCATCTTGTACTGCCTCTTGGTGAAAATCTTTATTCCAAGTTAGACAAGAGCTGGGACATCTGCTCACTCCAGTAATAGCTCCGTTTCAGTTTGTATTTCCAGAACTGTGGGTGCTGAATGGTGCTCTGACTTTAAGTGGTGCAGAAGGAGGCCAGTAGGGGGCGCCAGCTGTCAAACCGGGAGCAAGAAGGCCCTGCAGTGTCCCAGCTGCCAGCAGGGTGCATGCCGCCACTACCCTGTGAGAACGAGGGCCCTGCAGTGTCCCTAGCTGCCAGAAGGTGGCACACGGGCACCACACCATGAGCAAGAGGAACCTGCAGTCTGGTTCCCAGCACAGGGCGGGCTGCCATGGCACTGTGAGCAAGAGGGCCTTGCAGTGCCCCAAGCAGACAGCAGGGAGTGTCCCACCACTACACCATGAGCAAGAGGGCCCCACGGCACGGGCACGGCAGCACGGGTACCACAGCACGGGCACTGTGAGCAAGAGGATCCCGCATTGCCGTGGTTGCCAGCAGGGGGCGTGCTGCCACTACACTGTGAATAAGAGGGCCCTGCAAGTGCCCCAACCACCAGCATCAGATGCTGTCACCACAGTGGAAGAGAGCCCTGCACTGACCCTAGCAGCCAGCAGGGGGTGCCCGAGCCCACCTTTTCAGATTCCTGAGGCTCCGCCCCTGGTGTGCGTGGCATCACAGCGCTGGCAGCGGTCTGCGGAGTTGCGTTCTACTAACTACACACCTGGGGGGCACTGCGAGGGTGGAGCTGTGACCTCCTCAGCACAGAACCCAGGGTGGGGTTGGGGGCTGGTACCTCGAGAGCGAAGCTGCATTCTCCTCAGCACAAACCCAGGCAGAGGAGTGCCACTGGTCTCCAGCGTGGCTGTTTTGGCAGATCTCCACACAAAAAACTCACGTGGGTCCAAGTGCCATTTCAGCTGGTGACACGAACGCCTGGGAGACAGACTCACCCATTCAACTGAAGAAAAGGGGACTGAAACAGGGAGCCAGGCCAGGAGATTCCCAGGCAAAAAAGCACCATGAATCTACAGAGCAGCTGTTTCAGCCGGCACAGTGGGTCGCTGCACAGGAAATCACATAGATCCCGGGCGCCTTTTCAACAGGCGAGTGGAACATCTGGGAGACAGAGTCGCCCGTTCAACTGATTAAAAGGGTACTGAATCAGAGCCAGGCCAGGAGAGTCTCTGGCTGAAAAGCGCCACGAGCCTCCACCATGGCTGTTTCAGCTGGCGCAGCGGGTCTCTGCACAAAATCTCACACAAATCTGAGTACCTTTCAACTGGTGACTGGAATGGCTGGGAGACAGTCGCCCATTCAACTGAGAAAAAAAAAAGGGGGTCTGAGACAGGAAGCCAGGTGATCAGGCTTGGCCGGTCCCATCCGCACAAAATCCAGCAACCTGAAATGCTCTGGATTGAGAGTTTCACAGCAAGCACAGCTGAACCCGGGACGGTCCAGTTCTGTGGGAGAAGGGCGTCTGCCATTACCAAGGTGGCCCACCACTGGCGAGGCGGCCCGCCATTACAGAGAGAGTCCATCATTACAGAGGAGGGCTGCCATTGCCGAAGCAGTTCTAACTACACCCCTATAAACAGGACTGCAGGGAAGTTCACACAGAAGCTGGGTGGAGCCCACGGCAGCTCAGCAACACCTCTTCTGGCAGACTGTGACTAGGCTGCCTCCTCGCTGGGCAGGGCAGCCCTGAAAAAAGGCAGCAGCATGGCAGAAACTTATAAATAAAGCCCTACCTTCCCGTGACATAGCACCTTGGAAAAAAAAAAAAGACGGTTATGAGTTCTGCTGCAGCAGACTTAAACATACCTGCCTAGCAGCACTGAACGGGATGGAGCTCACAGCTCAGCACCTGAGCTCCTATAAAGGACAGACTGTCTCATCAAGCAGCTCCCTGATACCCATATATCCAAAGAGTCACCTCATAAAGGAGACCTCAGACTGACATCTGGTGGGTATCCTTCTGGGACAAAGATAGCAGAAGAAGAAACTGGCAGCAGCCCTTACTGATCTGCAGCCACTGCAAGTGATCCCCAGGCAAGCAGGGCCTGGAGTGGACCTCCAGCAGTCCTACAGCAGAGGGGCCCATTTCTTAGGCAAACTAAGAAACAGAAAGAAATAACTTCATCATAAACAAACTGGACGTCTACTCAGAGACCCCATCTGAAAGTCACCAACTATAAAGACCACAGATAAATAAATCCACAAAGATGGGAAGAAAACAGCTCAAGAAGGATGAAAACACACAAAACCAGAACACCTCTTCTCCTCCAAGGGATCACAACTCCTCACCAGCAAGGAAACAAGGCTGGATGGAGAATGACACTGATTAATTGACAGAAACAGGTTTCAGAAGGTGGGTAATAACAAACTTCTCTGAGCTACAAGAACATGTTCTAACCCAATGCAAAGAAACTAAGAACCTTGAAAAAAGGTTTGATGAAATGCTAACGAAAATAAACAGCCTAGAAAGGAATATATATGAATTGATGGAGCTGAAAAACACAACATGAGAACTTTGCAAAGCATACACAAGTTTCAATAGCTGAATTGACCAAGCAGAAGAAAGGATATCAGAGGTCGAAGTTCAAATCAAAGAAATAAAATGAGAAGGCAAGATTAGAGAAAAAGAGTAAAAAGAAACGAACAAAGCCTCCAAGAAATATGGGATTATGTGAAAAGACCTAATCTACTTTTGAAAGATGTGCCTGAATGTGACGAAGACAATGAATCCAAACTGGAAAATACTCTTCAGGATATTATCCAGGAAAATTTCCCCAACCTAGCAAGGCAGGCCAACATTCAAGTCCAGGAAATACAGAGAACACCACAAAGATAATCCTCAAGAATAACAACCCCAAGGCACATAATCGTCAGATTCACCAGGGTTCATATGAAAGAGAAAATGCTAAGGGCAGCCAGAGAAAAAAGTTGAGTTACCCACAAAGGGAAGTCCATCAGACTCACAGTGAATCTCTCTGCAGAAACCCTACAAGCCAGGAGAGGGTGGGGGCCAACATTCAACATCCCTAAAGAAAAGTACTATCAACCTAGAATTTCACATCCATCCAAACTAAGTTTCATAAGCAAAGGAAAAATAAAATCCTTTACAAACAAGCAATTACTCAGAGATTTCGTTACCACCAGACCAGCTTTACAAGAGCTCTTGAAAGAAGCGCTAAACATAGAAAGGAACAACCAGTACCAGCCACTCCAAAAACATACCAAATGGTAAAGAGCATCGACACAATGAAGAAACTACATCAAATAACAGGCAAAACAACCAGCTAGAATCCAAATGGCATGATCAAATTCATACATAATATTAACCTTAAATGTAAATGGGCTAAATGCCCCAATCAAAAGACACAGACTGGCAAATTGGATAAAAAGCCAAAACCCATCGGTGTGCTGTATCCAGGAAACCCATCTCATGCAAGGATACACATAGCATCAAAATAAAAGGATGGAGGAAGATTTACCAAGCAAACGGAGAGCAAAAAAAAAAAAAGCAGGACTTGCAATCCTAGTCTCTGATAAAATAGACTTTAAACCAACAAAGATCAAAAGAGAAGAAGAAACACATTACATAATGGTAAAAGGATCAGTGCAACAAGAGCTAACGATCCTAAATATATACGCACTCAATACAGGAGCACCCAGATACATAAAGCAAGTTCTTAATGACCTACAAAGAGACTTAGACTCCCACACAATAATAGTGGGAGACTTTAACACTCCACTGTCAATATCAGACAGATCAATGAGACAGATGATTAACAAGAATATCCAGGACTTGCTCAGATCTGGACCAAGCAAACCTAATAGACATTTACAGAGCTCTCCACCCCAAATCCACAGAATATATATTCTTCTCAGCACCACATCACACCTACTCTAAAACTGGCCACATAATTGGAAGTAAATCACGCCTCAGCAAATGCAAAAGAAGGGAAATCATAACAGTCTCTCAGACCACCATGCAATCAAGTTAGAACTCAGAATTCAGAAACTAACAACCTCACAACTTCATGGAAACTGAACTGGCTTTTGAATGTTGACTGGATAAATAATGAAATGAAGGCAGATACAAAGATGTTCTTTGAAACCAACAAGAACAGACACAACATACCAGAATCTCTGGGACACATTTAAAGCAGTGTATAGAGGAAAATATACAGCAATAAACCCCCACATGAGAAGTAAGGAAAGATCTAAAATCAACAGCCTAGCATCAAAATGGAAAGAGCTAGAGGAACAAGATCAACAAAACTCAAAAGCTAGCAGAAGACAAGAAATAACCAAGATCAGAGCAGAACTGAAGGAGATAGAGACATAAAAAAACCCTTCAAAAAAAAATGAATAAATCCAGGAGCTGGTTTTTTGAAAAAATAAACAAAATAGACCACTAGCCAGATTAATAAAAAAGAAAACAAAGAATAATCAAATAGATGCAATAAAAAATGATAATGGGGATATCACCACAGATTCCACAGAAATACAAACCACCATCAGAGATCATTACAAACAACTCTATGCACATAAACTAGTAAACCTGGAAGAAATGGACACATTCCTGGACACTTACACCCTCCCAAGCCTAAACCAGGAAGAGGCCAAAACCCTGAATAGACCAATAACAAGGGCTGAAGTTAAGGCAGCAATTAATAGCCTACCAACCAAAAAAAGCTCAGGTCCAGATGGGTTCACAGCCAAGTTCTACTAGACATACAAAGAGGAGCTGGTACCATTCCTTCTGAAACTATTCTGAACAATCCAAAAAGAAGGAATCCTTCCCAAATCACTTTATGAGACTGACATCATCCTGATACCAAAACCCGGCAGAGACTCAACAAGAAAAGCAAACTTCAGGCCAATATTCATGATGAACTCAGATGCAAAAATCTTCAATAAAGTGGCAAACCGATTGCAACAGCACATCACAAAGATTATCCATCACGATCAAGTAGGATTCATCCCAGGGATGCAAAGCTGGTTCAACAAACGTAGGTCTATAAACATAATTCACCACATAAACAGAACCAGACAAAAACCACGATTCTCTCAATTGGTGCAGAGAAGGCCTTTGACAAAATTCAACAGCCCTTTATGCTAAAAACCCTCAATAAACTCGGTATTGATGGAAGGTATCTCCAAATAATAAAAGCTATTTACGACAAACCCACAGCCAATATCATACTGAATGGGCAAAAACTGGAAGCATTCCCTTTGAAATCTGGCACTAGACAAGGATGTCTACTCTCATCACTCCTATTCAATATAGTATTGGAAGTTCTAGTCAGAGCTAACAGGCAAGAAAAAGAAATAAAGGGTGTTCAATTAGAAAAGGAGGAAGCCAAATTGTCTATTTACAGACAACATGATTGTATATTTAGAAAACCCCACTGTCTCAGCCCAAAATCTCCTAAAACTGATAAGCAACTTCAGCAAAGTCTCAGGATAAAAAATCAATGTGCAAAAATCACAAGCATTCCTATACACCAATAATAGACTTAAAGAGAGCCAAATCAAGAACGAACTGTCATTCACAATTGCTACAAAGAGAATAAAATATCTAGGCATACAACTAACAAGGAATGTAAAGGACCTCTTCAAGGAGAATACAAAACACTGATCAAGGAAATAAGAGAAGACACAACAGGTGGAGAAACATTCCATGTTCATGGTTAGGAAGAATCAATATCATGAATATGGCCATACTGCCCAAAGTAATTTACAGATTCAGTGCTATCCCCATCAAGCTACCAATGACCTTCTTCACAGAACTGGAAATTACCTTAAAGTTCATATGGAACCAAAAGAGTCCGCATAGCCAAGACAACTCTGAGCACAAAGAACAAAGCTGGAGGCATCACACTGACTTCAAAGTATACTACAAGGCTACAGTAATCAAAACAGCATACTAGTACCAAAAGAGAGATATAGACCAATGGAACAGAATAGAGGCCTGGGAGGCAACACCACACATCTACAACCATCTGATCTTTGACAAACCTGACAAAAACAAGCAATGGGGAACGGATTACCTGTTTAATTAATGGTGTTGGGAAAACTGGCTAGCCATGTGCAGAAAGCAGACACTGGACCCCTTCCTGACACCTTACACTAAAGTTAACTCCAGTTGGATTAAAGACTTCAACATAAGACCTAACACTATAAAGACCCTAGAAGAAAAACTAGGTAAAACCATTCAGGACATAGGCGTAGGCAAGGACTTCATGACTAAAATACCAAAAGCATTGGCAACAAAAGCCAAAATAGACAAATGGGACCTAATCAAACTCCACAGCTTCTGCACAGCAAAAGAAACAGTCATTAGAATGAATCAGCAACCAACAGAATGGGAAAAAATTTTTGCAATCTACCCATCTGACAAAGGGCTGATATCCAGAATCTACAAAGAACTAAAACAGATTTACAAGAAAAAAAAACAAACCCATTCAAAAGTGGGCAAAGGTATGACCAGACATTTGACAAAAGATGACATTTATGAGACCAAACATATGAAAAAATGCTCATCACTGGTCATTGGTGAAATGCAAATCAAAACCACATTGAGATACCATCTCATGCCAGTTAAAATGGCAATCATTTAAAAATCTGGCGACAACAGATGCTGGAGAGGATGTGGAGAAATAGGAGCACTTTTACACTGTTGGTGGGAGTGTAAATTAGTTCAACCATTGTGGAAGACAGTGTGGTGATTCCTCAAGGACCTAGAAATAGAAATTCCATTTGACCCAGCAATCCCATTACTGGGTATATATCCAAAGGATTACAAATTGTTCTATTATAAGGACACATGCACACAAATGTTCATTGCAGCACTGTTAACAATAGCAAAGACTTGGAACCAACCCAAATGCCCATCAATGATAGACTGGACTGGGAAAATGTGGCACATATACACCATGGAATATTATGCAGCCATCAAAAACGATGAGTTCGTGTCCTTTGTAGGGACATGGATGAATCTGGAAACCATCATTCTCAGCAAACTGACATGAGAACAGAAAATCAACCACCACATGTTCTCACTCATAGGCAGGTGTTGAACAATGAGATCACATGGACACAGGAAGGGGGCATCACACACTGGGGTCTGTGGCGGGGAACTAGGGGAAGTACAGGGGGAGTGGGGAGTTGGGGAGGAATAACACGGGGAGAAATGCCAGATATAGGTCATGGGAAGGAAGGCAGCAAACCACATTGCCACGTATGTACGTATGCAACAATCTTGTGTGTTCTTCACACGTACCCCAAAACTTAAAATGCAATAAAATATATATTTGGGGAAAAAAAAAAAAAGAACGTCTCCATGTGGAAAACCAAAAGCCTCTGAATCCTGCACACTGAGGTTCTCCCCACCAAAGGCCAGGTGACTACAGGGCGAGGTCCACACCGCGCCTCAAAACACAAATAGAGCATTCATAAGGCATATATGACATCTGAAATGTGAATACAATACCCACAGTGCTCATGTAGAAAATGCCTGTAATGCTAACGTAAAGCTTCAGTACAAAAATGTTAATATAAAATCCGCACTACCCACACGACACTGCCAATACAGCCCTTTTAATAACACTGCCATCAATGCAAACATGGGGTAGGGGTAGGGGTAGGGGTAGGGTTAGAATTTTAGGTCAAATAAATTAAAACAGTTATTTGAGCAAAGCAATGATTCATGAATCGTGGCTGAAGCACCAGAACGGAAAACAGGGCTTGGGGCTCAGTGAGGTTTCTCCTTGGCTCCAGCTAGGTGACTGCATAATATGAGATGGTTCCCTCGGTGTCACTCACCATACAGCCAACTGGCGGCTAGGATTTTTGTCCTTGACTGTGTTTGGTTTGTTAGTTTGACAGTTTAAGTGCCTCCAAGATGGGTTTCTGTTTGCTTAGGGAAGACCTCAGGCTAGCGGCCTCCTCCTCTTTTAACATGTCAAAACCATTAATTCATTTTCATTTTATTTTATTGGCATTAAAAGAAGTAAATTCACCTTTTTGTTGTTATTCAGAAAGTCAGTTTAATTGGTAACCTATTTGTGGTGGTGCATAAAATAATGTCTTTTAATCACTGGCATCTTAAATATATTAGCTCTATTAAGCTTTGTTATTATTAAACCGTAACAGGAGTTAAGTTTCCTTTTTTTTCTCCCAGGCTTTAACCATTCAAAATACACTCAAGCATCTCCTAGTGATGTGCATACTTTGAGAAATCTATCCTTAGTTCGTTTCATCTTTGAACACGAGTGTCCTTATAAAACCTAACCCACTGCACACCTAAGTTATATGGTCTAGCCTATTGCTCCCAGGCACAAACCTGTATGGCCCGTCTCTGTCCTGAATGCTGTAGTCAACTGTCACACCATGGTGACTATGGACTGTGATCCCAAAATATCTGAGGCAGGTCTCAGTCAATTTAGAAAGCTTATTTTGCCAAGGTTAAGAACGTGCCCATGACAGCATCAGGAGGTCCTGATAACAGGCGCCCAGGGTGGTCAGGGTAGAGCTTGCTTTTATATATTACAGGGAGACATGAGACACTACTCAACATGTGTAACGTACAGTCATTTGGTCCAGTAAGGCAGAACAATCAGAAGCAGGAAGTGGGGGTGCTTCCAGGTCACAAGTAGGTAAGAGACAAAAGGTTGCATTCTTTTGAATCCTTGATCAATACACAATTCAGTCTGGCTCAGTGAATCTGCATTTTTACATATACAGTAGGGCAGAGGAATGGTGCAATCTCAGCCCACCACAATCTCCGCCTCTTGGGTTCAGAGGATTCCCTTGCCTCAGCCTCCCGAGCAGCTGGTATTACAAGCATGCACCGCCACGCGAATTTTTGTATTTTAGTAGAGATGGATTTCTCCATGTTTGTCAGGCTAGTCTCGAACTCCCGACCTCAGATGATCCGCCTGCCTTGGCTTCCCAAAGTGCTGGGATTACAGGCATAAGCCACCATGCCTGGCGAGGAAGCATATTTTGATTCTGATATTGTCAACTGTTTTTCAGGCAGAACTTGCTTTCCTTGAAGCATTAAATACTGCTTTGATATTTTATCACAGAAATAAAGCACAGATCCCTTTTTATCATTATATTCACTACTAGCTATGTTGACACCTAAATTTAGAAACATTCCAGAGTCTGGGCTTCCACACTCCAGCTGCCCCAAACTTCATGAATCACCACCTTTGTGTTGGAGACAATGTGTTTATTTGGAGTGTTTCCCTAGGCGATTCTAATGCATTCATGACTCAGAATGCCAGTCAAACCCTTTAATTTTCCAAAGCAAAATTTACCAAGGCCGTTAAGGGTTGAATCATGTCTTCCCTCCAAAAAATGTTCACGTCCTAACCTCTAGTACCTGTAAATGTGACATTTTAAAAATAGGGTCATTGCAGACAATCAGTTAAGTAAGGTGAGGTCAAGAGCATGAGCCCTAGTCCAGTATTACATTTTCTCATGAAAAGAAGAAATTGCTGGGCGCAGTGGCTCACACCTATAATCCCGGCACTTTGGGAGGCTGAGGCGGGCAAATCACCTGAGGTCAGGAGTTCTAGACCAACCTGACCAACATGGAGAAACTGTCTCTACCAAAAATACAAAATTAGCTGGGCGTGGTGGCACATGCCTGTAATCCCAGCTACTTGGGAGGCTGAGACAGGAGAATCACTTGAACCCAAGAGGCAGAGGTTGTGGTGAGCTGAGATCTCGCCATCGCACTCCAGTCTGGGCAACAAGGGCAAAACTGTCTCAAAAAGTTTTTTAAAAAGGAGAAATTTGGACACAGATATACATAAAGGGAGAACCTGATGTGAAGATGGAGGCAGAGACTGGGGAGAACTGTCAGCAAACCAGCAGAAGCTGGGAGGAGGGCAAGAAACGGATTCTGCCTCCCACCCTCAGAAGGAATCATGCCTGCCAACATCTTGGTCTGGGACTGCTACCTTCCAGAACTGTAAGATAATCAGTTCTTGTGACTTAAGCCACCAAGTATGTGGTGCTCAGTTATTATAGCAGCCCCAGGAAACCAGCCTACAAGCAAAGGTTAAAAAAAAAAGTAATCAGTGACAGAGCTTGGACTGAAACACAGGTATCCTTCCTCCCAGCCATTCTGCCATGTTCTGTCCCCCTCAGACCAACCAGTAGCAGATGGTGAAAGCTAGACCAGAACTCTTCTCACTGGACTGCTGGGGAAACACTGCTATGGAGTTATAAGCAGACCCAACATCTGTCTTCCCTGTCCCAAAACAAAATGAGTAATTTGCTGCAGTTCCCTTCAATACCTGACAATGCATTAGTAAATTTTTGGGGGGGGGGGTATTTTATTTTTAGTTTTTAATTATTATCGGCCAGGCATCGTGGCTCCCGCCTGTAATCCCAGCACTTTGAGAGGCCGAGGCAGGAGGATCACCTGAGGTCAGGAGTTTGAGACCAGCCTGGCCAACATGGTGAAACCCTGTTTCTACTAAAAATATAAAAACTATCTGGGTGTGGTGGGCACCTGTAATCCCAGCTTCTCAGGAGCCTGATGCAGAATGGCTTAAACCCACAGGTGGAGGTTGCAGCAAGTCATTATCACCCCACTGCACTCCAGCCTGGGTGACAGACTCTGTCTCAAAATAAGTAAGTCAATTATTTCTAGTTTAAGGACTAGCGTAGAATGTTAAGAGCCAGAAATGGGTTCCAAGGAAGAAAACAGGGAGAATGCAGGCTCCCCAGCCTATCAGATGAAAACCAAGGTCTTGCCTCTATCCACAAACCTGTCACTTCTCAGAAAAAAGATTATCCAAATGTCCCTGCATGACCCTGTGGTGCTATATTCTTCTGTGCCAGGGACTGGACGTTTGAGAGATGAATGCCTCCCTAGAGAATCCAAGCTACGGCCACCTGGGCCACCGCTACCTGTATACTTTGCCTCTCAGAGGTGACCTCAAATTCATCTCTTTCATGTTCATTTATGGGAAGCTGGTGGAAACGTCCTTGCAGGCATAGTGAAGCTTCTCAGGAAGATAACTCTTACTCTCAGTTTCCTGCTTACAGCCTGATGATCCATCACCAGGCCTGGCTCTTAGCAAAACTTGTCACGAGGTAAGTCTGTCATCAACTGTCAAAACCCTCCTCCCACAGCCAGACTCTACTCCCAGGGTCTATGTTCTCTTTCCTGGCTCCACACAAATCTGCTCTGTTAGGCTCAATGTCGGTCACCTACTGTTCAGTTTCCAATTTGCCTCTGGAAGCTACTTCTGCCAGGATGCACTCATTTTAAGTTTCTGATTGTACAAAGAAAAGTTTTTACCTGCCTAAGAAAAATTTCAGGCATCAATAAGCAAACTGAGAAAACATGGAGAGGGAATTAGGGAGGCCTAACTAGAACCCTCAGCGCCACTGAGTCACTTAAAGTCAGATCACGGGGTGGCCAGCCAGGCAGCAGCCTCACGCACCAGGGAGCTAAACCATTACGGCAACCGGTTGGAAAGGCAATGCTGTTTAACGTGAGTCTCCAGGCCCGCGGCTGGCAAACTCCCACAAACCTGAAAATAGAAAAGAGACTTCTCAAGGGCACTGAGTTCCCACTGCCAAGTGTACACGAAGATCACAAAGGTGCCATCCCAAACTGGAACATTGGTGGTTACAATATGCCCCAATTGTGAAGCCAAGTTTTGCATGACATTCTCAGGAATACACTATTCCCTGAGAAGGAGTAATTAATTCTATTAAGTAAATTTTAGCTTTAGAAACAGGGTTGTTCAGGCTAAAGGAAAGTGGCACCATCATAGCTCGTAGTAAACCTCCAGTTCCTGGGCTCAAGCCATCCTCCCACCTCAGCCTTCCAAGTAATTGGGACTACAGGTGTCCACCACTGCCCTTTTTTAAAATTTTTGTTGTGACCTCCAACTCCCGTGCTCAAGCAATCCTCCTGCCTCAGCCTCCCAAGTAGCTGGGACTACAGGTGTGCACAACTGCCCTGGCTAATTTTTAAAATTTTTGTAGAGCCAGGGTCTTGCTATGTTGCCCAGGCTGGTCTCGAACTCCTGGGCTCAAGCAGTCCTTTCACCTGAACCTCCTAAAGTGCTGGGATTACAGGTGTGATCCACTGTGCCTGGCCCCATTACATTAATCTTCAATATTTTATCTTCTCAACATGTTTGCTGGTTCAGAAAACACATAAACCTTTGTTTTGAACATCCAATTGGCTGAAAAATAAGTTTCTCTCTTCTACATACATTTTTAATAAAGAATATAGAGGCCACCAAATTATTAGCTTATCCAGAATCCCCATATTTCATCTTGGTCTTGCTACAGTTCATGCTTCCACAGGTCCACGCCTGCCCTCCAAACTGTTTTTGTTCCGAGAGAGGCCCCTTCTTTAGCACCTGAAAGGTCATGAGGGACAGGCACAGGGCCACCTAATCTGGGGCAATAAGCGTTCATCATTCCTCCCCCACCTCCTCCAGTCCGGTTCCAGCCAGCCAATGCTGCTGGTTAGAGAAGGCGACTCGGTTTAGCCATTGGCTAACGCAGAGGCTTCCCCAGTCCAAGCAAGCCCTCAGCTGGCAGCCCCACGAACTGCAGTTAGGCCTGGCACTGGAGTGGGGAGCGGACTTCTCTGCTGAGGCAATTTATTTACCGTCCTGTTTGTGGAGCTGGGTGGCCGGAGCTGCGCAGGCTGGCTCAACGTCCTCGTGTTTACTCCTTCAGCCGTGTCCAGTTTCCTCACCTTCCTCTCCAGCTCTCAGCAAAGCCAGTCACCAGCGCGCACCACCCCGGGGCACTCCGCCTTTCAGGGCAACTAATTTATCTTCCCGGGCTGACCTCCCTTCCCCCAGCCCCAGGCTACTTCCAGTCCCGTCTCCACCTGTTCTGAGGCTTTGAGTACCTCGAGGCAGAACCAGGGAAACGCCCGAGGCTTCCCGTTCGCCCCCCACCTGTCCCACCCCACGGCTCTCCGCTTCTCCAGAGCTAGGCTGGGACCGCGGGCTGTGTGCCCAGGACCGCAGAGTCCCGAAGCCCCACTGCCAGCAAGGCCGCCAAACTCCGAAAGTTAAACCCTGAACTCGTACCCTGGGTTCTCCTGGTTTTTCAGACGCTTTCACGAAGTTCCACCGCTGGACCCAATGCGAAAACAGCAGCAGTCCTCCGCGCTAGGAGACGCTGCCAGAAAGCACCGGCATCTGCAGTTGCTTTTCCCGTCCTCTCTTCCCCCTGCTCCAGTTTCCTGGTCTTGCTCTAAGCGCCCTCGTACCTCCATTCCTTCTACGCCAATCGGACGCTGGATCTCTGCCCCTCTGCGGTCTACTTTGACTGTGAACTCTCCCTAGGCCACCCAACCGGGCCGCCGCATCACCACCCTTAAAGACACCTCAGGTCCTGGCAGGTGGGGGGACGGCGGAACGAAGGCGCAGCGCCCCAGCCTCAAACACCAAAGCAGGCCGCGTAACCCCCTGCCACCCGCTTCCACCCACCTGCCCTACGCCACCCGGGAAAAAAATCCCAGCCCCACTGCGACTTCCGAACGGCCCCACCTCGGCGCGGCTCTTGAGGCTGCTCCGCTTAGGTCGGAGCAGGACATCCTTGAAGTCGAGCTTGAGGTCTGCGTCTATGCGGGGCATGGCGCGGCGGCTCCGGGCGGCGGCGGCGGCGGCGGCGGCGGCGGTGGGGCGGCACGGCGGGCGCCGGGACTGCTGTGCCGCGGCCGGGAGCTGGCGCGGGCCGGGTGCGCACGCCGCGCTCTTAAACCCGCCCGCCGACCCGCGGTCACGCTCCGCCCGCCCCGGGCGCCGCCTCCGCCCCGGGCAGGGGCTGCAAGGCAGGCTGGTTAAGGACACACCTGCGGCTGAGGCTTTCCTCCTCTTCCCCACCCCCCGCCTCCCCCGCCGGTGTACAGCACGTGGAGGTGACCGAATGGGGACGGGGGAGGGAATTGCGCACCGTCCTGTTTGTCCCCAAGGTCCCGATGGGGAGGGGACTTAGCGTGTGCCTGCCTTATCTAAGGGAAAAGGTCTCTCCCTGTGAGCTTTTACTTTTTTTTTTTTTAAGACAGTCTCACTCTGTCACCCAGGCTGGAGTGCAGTGGCGCTATCGCGGCTCATCGCAGCCTCGACCTCCTGAGCTCAAACGATTCTACTTCCTCAGCCTCCCGAGTACAGGCACACGCCTCCACACTCGACTTATTTTTTAAATTCTTTCCTGGAGGCGGGGGTTTCAGCATGTTGCCCAGGCTAGCCTCGAACTTCTGACCTCAAGTGATTCGCCTGCCTGGGCCTCCCAAAGTGGTGGGATTACAGGTGTGAGCCACGGCGCTCGGCTGCTTTCTCGTTTCTTAAAATTCAAGCCCGGTGTGCTCACCCAGTGCTGAGGGGCACGCCTCTCACTCGCCAAAGAACCAGAAACCCCAGGGAGGTTGGACAGAATTAAAGAAAAGAGCGTGGGCAGTTAACTGTCTTGCTCTGCTGGGTTTATTGAGGCCATGATTCCCTTTGGATTTTTTGTTGGTGGTGGTGTTAAGAGACAAGGTCTCACTGTCTGGATTTCAGGAGTTTTGTTTAAGGAAAACGGAAGTAAGTCAAAGATCCTGAGATTTGAGGAGCCTGAGCCCCCTCTGAGGGTTACCAGTAATGTGAGTCCATTAATTCCCTTGCTGACCTCACTGAGCCTTTATTATACACTCGGAATGTGCTGCAGGGCTTCATGCACTGGCTCATTCACTCTCCAAACAACCCAATGACGAAAGAGCCATTTCACAGATAAGGTAAAACAGGGCTCCTATAAATGAAATAACTTGCCCAAGGTCGCAGAAAAATTAAATATAAATTTCTCAGTCCTTAAAACTTGCTACAACTCTTCACTGAAGCTGCTTTTGTCCTGGGACATCTCTTTGCCTGAGTTCAAAACCTGGCTCTACCACTTTCTAGCTAGGTGACCTTTGGGGAGACAATTTCTCTAAGCCTCAGTTTTCTTTTCTTTTTTTTTTTTTTTGAGACGGAGTTTCGCTCTTGTTACCCAGGCTGGAGTGCAATAGCACGATCTTGGCTCACTGCAACCTCCGCCTCCTGGGTTCAGGCAATTCTCCTGACTCAGCCTCCCGAGTAGCTGGGATGACAGGCACGCGCCACCATGCCCAGCTAATTTTATTTTGTATTTTTAGTAGAGACGGGTTTTCACCACGTTGACCAGGATGGTCTCGATTTCTTCACCTCGTGATCCACCCGCCTCGGCCTCCCAAAGTGCTGGGATTACAGGCTTGAGCCACCGCGCCTGGCCTAAGCCTCAGTTTTCTTATAGAAGGGGTGGGGTGGGAGGGAGTTAACTCCATCTCCTCCCAGGATTTTGTGAGAATTAAAGTGTGTGTGTGTTTAAGCACAATGTGTGTCCCATAGTGGTTGCTCAAGGCATGCTAGTTACTGATTTGTAGTCACGTTATGTGCATTATGTTTTGTATCCTCAAACTAGAATACTAACTGCACAAAGGCAGAAATCATCTTTCATCCTCTTCCACTTCTCTGCAGCCTCCAACTGTCTTCTGTGAGCTATCATATAAGGCTGACCATAAAAGATTCATCACAATATTCACTTTAACACAAATGTCTGAAGATGATAAAGGTCTCAGCCCATCCCATATGCTCTCATTAGCTGTACCCCACAGGAAGTTCATGAAGTTTCAGGGAAGGAAATGAAACTTATCAGAGAGGGAATGAAAGTAACCACAATTAGTCCGGCCCATGAAATGTTCATGACCCTTGACAAATTCTTGGGAGCTGACCAGACGTGCTGCTTATTTGCAAAGTACTGAAAGGAGACCTAATTCTGATCTTTTAAAGATAAAATAGAAGTAAAACATAATTACTAGATGGTATGATTATTTTTAAATTATTCTCCCTAAAGGGGGGAAGAGAAACTGACCTTGCTAAGCATCTGCTGGAGTGAAGTACACAGGTGGGTGAAGGCTTTATTCACTGTTTCATACACGGTCTCAAAGGAGAAGCTTCTGTAGGTTGTCCTTGCTCTTTCCCTCTGGTCCTCCTTGTTTCTTGCCAGCCTCCTTCTATTAGAATAGACAGAGAAGTTCATTTTACACATTCCATTCCCTCTCCCTCTGGAACATTCCGTTATAATTGCCCTCTTCCCCAACACAAAATCATACTCTTGTTAGAGTCAGCCTGAGTCCCTGATTCTTCTGAAACTGGCTTTACAAAAATTAGGACAGAGAAAAATCTGATATAGGAAAATGAAGACAGTGAAAGAAATCTGACTTAACCGACTCCATCTTGCTTTTAACCTCTAAGGTGTCCTTGTTCAGTTCTGGGTGTAGGCTGAGCTAACTATGGAAGGAATTGAGTTTCTGGTTTAACTTTGAAACAAAGATGAGAACAGCACCTTCCCAAAACCTACCCCCTCCTTGCTTGGCAACCAGCCCACCTTTGTAAAACTAACAAAGTAGCCACAAGATTCCAAATCATGCTCAGGCTTCATGTAGCCAGAGGCCTCAAGATTCCTAACCTCCCCAGTTGCTTCTAGGAATAACGTATTGTAAAACCTAAGATTGGTGTAAGAGATATGTTTCAGTCAGTCCCTGTATTCTGATGGACCAGCTGTCACCACCCTGACCAGTAAACTGGCTCAGCTAGTTCAGTGATCCCACTCAGAAACAGCAGACAGCAAGAAAAATCCACTTTGACGCCCTCTGATTTCATTCACCACCTGAGCAATCAGCATTCCCCACTCCCTGGCTCCTGCCCACCAAAGTATCCTTTAAAAAGCCTAGGCTCTGAATTTTCAGGGAGACTGATTTTAGTAATAAAACTCCAGCTCCTGTTAGCTGACTCTGCATTTATTGAACTCTTTCTCTATTTCAGTACTACTGTCTCAGTAAATTGGCATTATCTATGCAGCAGGCCAGAAGAACCCGTAGGGCAGTTCCACTCCCACACCAAGTGAGACTCCTTTCAACATTCTCTGGCTCTCTTTTTCAACATTCTCATTCTCTACATATTTCTTTTCTTTTTTTTCTTTTATTTACTTATTTATTTATTTGAGATGGAGTCTTGCTCTTGTTGCCAAGTTTGGAGTGCAGTGGAGCACTCTTAGATCACTGCAACCTCTGCTTCCCGGGTTCAAGCAGTTCTCCTGCCTCAGCCTCCCAAGTAGCTGGGATTACAGACGCCCACCACCATGCCCAGCTTATTTTTAGTATTTTTAGTAAATGGGGTCTCACTATGTTGGCCAGGCTGGTCTTGAATTTCTGACCTCAGGTGATCCACTCACTTTGGCCTCCCAAAATGCTGGGATTACAGGCATGAGCCACTGCATCCAGCCTCTTGTATGTATTTCTGCTTCTCATTACACTAATATACAATAATAGTTTCCCATCAATACAATGACTTTATGTTAAAACTTTTCACTATCTAGACAAAGCCACAAGTGATATCTAGAATTCAATTTGTTAACATTATATTATGGGAGGGGAGGGTTACCTCCAAAATTATGTGGTATAAATTCCACTTGGTCACAGAGCATAATCCTTTTTTGTATTGACGGATCCTACTTGTTAATATTTTGTTAAGGATTTGTGCATCTGAGCTCATAAGGGACATGAGTCTGTAGTTTTCTTTTGATGTCTTTATCAGCGTAATATTGGCCTCATAGAATTAGTTGGGAAATGTCTGATGCTCCATTTGCTGAAAGAGCTTGTGTAGGGCTTGGATTTGTTATTTAATATTTGATAGAATTAATCAGTTAACTAAAATTATGTGGAGTGATAAAATGGTTTATTTTTAGTAAATAAGTATCTCTCAAAACCCAGAAATAAAGTTGAGTATTAAAGGCTTTTTGATAATTCAAAATTATAGTATTTAATATTAAGGGGATAAGAACAAATCTGGAGCCATCACACTACCTGATTTCAAACTATACTGTAAAGCCATAGTCACCAAAATATACAGCATGGGACTGGTATAAAAATAGGCATAATGACCAGTGGAACAGAAAAGACAACTCAGAAACAAACCCAAATACCTAGAGCCAACTGATCTTCAACAAAGCAAACGAAAACATAAAGTGGGGAAAGGACACCCTATTCAACAGATGGTGCTGGGATAATTGGCTAGCCACTCGTAAGAGAATGAAACTGGATCCTCATCTCTCACCTTACACAAAAAGCAACTCAACATGGATTAAGGGGCTGGGTGAGGTGGCTCACGCCTGTAATCCCAGCACTTTGGGAGGTTGAGGTAGGCAGATCACCTGAGGTCGAAAATTCGAGACCAGCCTGGTCAACACAGTGAA
>CM052651.1:11306177-11328803 GCA_028533165.1 Leontopithecus rosalia
CCGTCTCTACTAAAGATACAAAAAATTAGCTGGGCATGGTGGTGCGTGCCTGTAATCCCAGCTACTCAGGAGGCTGAGGCAGGAGAATTGCCTGAACCCAGGAGGCGGAGGTTGCGGTGAGCCGAGATCGCGCCATTGCACTCCAGCCTGGGTAACAAGAGCGAAACTCCGTCTCAAAAAAAAAAAAAAAAAAAAATTCAGGGGTTGCATCTGATCTGCCGCTCACGGCAGATCTTTCCAATTAGAGCCGATTCTCATGATTCGAGGTGGTTCTGTTCTGTGACGTTGCTGGGAGCACTGGATTGGTGAATACGGAAGGACTGCTCCCAAGGGAAAAAGAGGTTAGGTTCTTGCAAGCCTCTGGTCACAACGTTGTCAACATCTGATCAGTACTTAGCCGTGTTTTCTGTGTGTTTGTGTTTAAAGACAGCTTGCTTGATAGAGATTGTTGATTCTTAACGTTGAACTCATGGCCGACACCACTGCGATGCATGCTGGAGCCTAGCTTATTGAACACGCGTCTGTTCTCCATAAGGGACCTGGCAGCTTTCTTGTGCTCAGGAACACTGAGCAGCACTTGGGCACTATGCAGTGTGTGTGTGTGTGTGTGTGTGTGTGTGGGTGGGTGGGTGGGTGGGTGTGTGTCTGTGTGAGGAGAGCTTTTATTTCAAGCTACTCATGGGACAAACACTCCCAGGCTTCCTGGGTGCCTCAGGGCGGCCCACTGTCCTGGTGGCATCCTCACTTCCAGTGGCCTCCAATGTGGCCCTTCACTGCAGCCTCCACCTCCCAGGTTCAAGCGATTCTCCTGCCTCAGCCTCCTGAGTGGCTGGGACTGTGGGCGTGCACCACGATGCCTGGCTAATTTTTGTATTTTTAATAGGGATGGGCTTTCTCTACTAAAAGACAAAAATTAGCTGGGTGTGGTGGCAGGCACCTGTAATCCCAGCTACTGGGGAGTCTGGGGCAGGAGAACTGCTTGAACCTGGGAGGCAGAGGTTGCAGTGAGCTGAGATCATGCCACTGTGCTCCAGCCTGGGTGACAGAGTGAGACTCCATCTAAAAAAAAAAGAGCAAAAAGTACAAACAATTTGGCACAAAACAGACTGCACAAAAGATACTTGCTTACACAACAAGAGCTACAACAAGAACTCAGAACATCATCTTGTTCCACCAGGAGTGTGTACCTCAGGGGACTCTAATTTTTCACTGCTCTGCACGTTTGTGCAAAGGACAGAGAAAGTACAGTGAGTATTGACTTGGGGGTTACATAGGTCGCAGCAACAGCAGCATGGAGAAGCCACGTATGAGGACTGACTGTATTGGAGTACCACTTGATTCCACAGCTTTGATTTGTTACAGATCGTTTGCCTGGAACCCACCAGCAAATTCTGAAACGTAGCTCTTCAAGTCACTAACCCAGCGGGTATTGTTTTGGCTGCTTGAATTTTCTCTCTCCCCCAGTGACTATTCCTTGCCTAGCTAATATTCCTATCTGCAAAAGAAAGTCAGGAAACACTAGTCTGCTCTTTTGAGGACCTTGAACTCTCTCTACACTCCTGTTCTGAGGCGTGGCAGCAGGCATCACCACCAGCTCCCCAGTCTCCATAACGCTGAGGCTTTGAGGAGATACAATGCCTTTTCTCACTTTCCCTCAGTTTTTCCCCGTGTAGGCTTCTGTCCTCATTAACTTAGAGTTTTGCTCTGTCACCCAGGCTGAAGTGCAGTGACGTAATCATGGCTCACTATAACCTCCACTGTCCAGGCTCAAGTGATCCTCCCACCTCAGCCTCCCAAATAGCTGGGACCACAGGTGTGCACAACCATGCCCAGCTATTTTATTATTATTATTATCTGTAGAGATGAGATCTTGCTATGTTGCCCAGGTTGGTCTTTTTTCGTTGTTTGTTTGTTTGTTTGGTCTTGAACTCCTGAGCTCAAGCAATCCTCCTCCTGCTTCAGTCTCCCAAGGAGTTCTGGGATTACAGGCATGAGCCACCATGTCTGGCCTCATTCCATATTTTTTGATTCATTTCATTCCTGTGGCACCGTTCTCCTACACTTATAAGAAACTTCAAAGAAAAAGCAATTTGTTTTGATTTCTACTTCTAGAATGAGTCTCTTGGATTGGTCATCGAATCCACGAGAACCAGAGAGCTATTTTAAGCAGAAGTGGGTCTTGCAGAGAACAAACAGAATGACAGAAGTTCTGACTATGTGGCAAGTGTTTGGTAAAGGAAGCTATTTTAGGGTCTTTTCAAATAAAACGCGCCATCAAGACTTTCGGTGATAATTTTGCCGAGTTGTAAGGAGACTGGTTTATTCCATAGCTCTTCTTCAGCGCTATGTCACATGGGGTTTCTCCTGTCTCTCCCCATTCTAAAGCATTCCTTAGGCTTTTTGAAGCTTTGTCACAAAAAGAAGATCCCTTAATATATGCCGCTGTCTACCCTTTGGTTCCCGTTCCAGTTTTGGTTTTTTTCTTGCTTTTTTTTTTTTTTGAGAAGGAGCCTCGCACTGTTGCCCAGGCTGGAGTGCAATGGCATGACCTCAGCTCACTGCAATCTCCACCTGCTGGGTTCAAGCGATTCTCCTGCCTTAGCCTCCCGAGTAGCTGGGAGGTTGCAGGTACCCGCCACCACATTCAGCTAATTTTTTTGTATTTTTAATAGAGATGGGGTTTCACTATGTTGGCCAGGCTGATCCTCACTCTAGTTTCTTTTCTTTTCTTTTTTTCTTGGAAAGAAAGTCTCACTCTGTCTCCCAGGCTGGAATGCAGTGCCATGATCTCAGCTTACTGCAACCTCTGCCTCCCAGGTTCAAGCGATTCTCCTGCCTCAGCCTCCCGAGTAGCTGGGATTACAGGCATGTGCCACCACACCTGGCTAATTTTTGTATTTTTAGTAGCGAGGAGGTTTTGCCATGTGGGCCAAGCTGGTCTCGAACTCCTGACCTCAGGTGGTCCGCCTGCCTCAGCCTCCCAAAGTGCTGGGATTACAGGCATAAGCCACTGCACTCAGCCTGATTTATTATAATTTTTAAAGAGGGTATGTCTTTGAAAAGCAGGGAACAGTAGAAACCGAATACTGAAGTACTCTGTGCTTCCCAAGTGGCAGATTTTCCCCCCCAGTACCAGAGGGTACAAACTCAATCTGGTCCCCTAGCTCTTTGCATAAATCTCTGGGTACCTGAATGATGTTTCGCTAGACTTTCAAAACCAAGAGCTTAGTTTCTGTGTTCTCCTTCTTGCACCTGCTGGGCTGCGATTGTTAAATAAGGCTGCAAGAAAATCAGCCCCTAACTCAGACAGCTAAATATTCACATAGCATCTGGGTTCTGCAGACATTTAATGAGCATGAGATGCTCCCCTCTCCTGCGTAACTGAATGAAGACCTCACTGCTCAGTTCATGCTGGTTCACCTGCAGAATGTGCAAAGCAGGAGGTTGCTATTCTTCCTTTTTTCTACTTGGCCCCCTGATCCTTCGCCCTTTTCCTTAATAAGCTGCCTTTATCTCTGCCTCTATTGATTCACACTCTTTTTATCCCTACCTATTACTCCTTAAGCACTAAATATATCCCATTGTTCACATCAGTAAGATCTAATCTTTATGAAATCTACATCTCTTTTCTTGTAGATATGTTGGGTTATTGTGTATGTGTATGTCCGTGTAGCTAATATAACACTGGACATCCAAGTAGTTAGCCTAGAAGTAAAAAGTAGAATAAAGGATACTGGAGTCCAGGAAGGGTAGGGGTTTTCCTTGCCTGCTGCCCAGATGGAGCAGATTTATCGAGACGGGGGAACTGCAATAGAAAAAGATTTCAAGGCCGGGAGCAGTGGCTCACGCCTATAATCCCAGCACTTTGGGAGGCCAAGGCATGTGGAACACGAGGTCAAGAGATTGAGACCATCCTAGTCAACATGGTGAAACCCCGTCTCTACTAAAAATACAAAAAAAAAAACTGGGCATGGTGGTGCGTGCCTGTAGTCCCAGCTACTCAGGAGGCTGAGGCAGGAGAATTGCCTGAACCCAGGAGGTGGAGGTTGCGGTGAGCCGAGATTGCACCGTTGCACTCCAGCCTGTGTAACAAGCGCGAAACTCCGTCTCAAAAAAAAAAAAAGAAAAGAAAAAGAATTCAAATCACGCAGAGCTGGCTGACCAGGAGACTGGAGTTTTATTACTCAAATCAGTCTCTCTGAAAATTCAGAGTCTCATATTTTTCAATAATAGTTTGGCAGGCAGGGGAATGGGTGCTGCTGATTGGCTGGGGATGCAGTCATAGAGGTGTGGATAACAGTCCCTGTGCACAGAGCCTGCATGTCGGTGGGGAACCACAGGAGTGTTGAGTCAAGAGTCAGAGGCTCCCGGGAGGGGAGCCTTTAGGTCTTCAAAAGTGCAAAAGCCTGGCAGGGCACGGTGGCTCACGCCTGTAATTCCAGCACTTTGGGAGGCCAAGGCAGGTGGATCTCCTGAGGTCAGGAGGTCCAGACCAGCCTGGCCAACATGATGAAACCGGTCTCTACTAAAAATACAAAAATTGGACTCCATGTTTGGGTGCCCTTCCA
Organism: Leontopithecus rosalia; assembly: GCA_028533165.1. Lineage (NCBI taxonomy): Eukaryota > Metazoa > Chordata > Mammalia > Primates > Cebidae > Leontopithecus > Leontopithecus rosalia. The sequence goes on from CM052651.1 coordinate 11,310,746, forward strand.
CAAACATTCCCTTCATGGAAGCTGTTTTTCTGTCTCCTGAATTCTCCCTCTGGGGTCCCCTTCCACGCTCTCTCGTGGAAGCCTGTCTTCCCCTCCTAAACTCCGTCTCTCTCTTTTCCCTTCCATTCAGTGTGGAAGCTGCTTTCCCCTCCTGAATTCCATCTTTCTGGATTATCTCACTCAGTGTGAGAGTTAGCTGTTTCTTTCTCTCTCCTCCTGTTTCTCTCTCTTTAAATAAATCACTTTCTAATACACACACACACAAATTAGCAGAGCGTGGGTGGGTGCCGATAATCCCAGCTACTTGGGAGGTGGAGGTTGCAGTGAGCTGAGATCAGGCCACTTCACTCTAAGCCTGGGTAAAAGAGGGAAACTCCATCTCAAAAAAAAAAAAAAAAAAAAAGAAAAGAAAGAAAGAAAGAAAGTGCAAAAGCCTGAAAAGACATCTGAAAGGGCCAATCTTAGGCTCTACAATAGCAAGCTGAGATTGCGCCATTGCACTCCAGCCTGGGTGAGAGAGTCTAACTCCATCTCAAATTTTTTAACAATTAGATCATTATAGTTACAGAAAATAATGAAACATTAATTTCAATTTATTCAATTCAGTAAATTGAAATTAATGTTTCATTATTTTCTATATAATAAATTGAAATTAATGTTTCACTATTTCCTGTGACTATAATGATCTAATTGTTAAAACTTTTTTGGGGGGGTTAATTATAATTGCAACTTTTATTAGATGCAACTGATCAAAACAATTTAAGTAAATTAAACATACACATAACTGTTGAACATCAGAAGTAACATTTCTTTAAGAGGTGGCTTTTACTGGCTGCATCGTGGGCTGGATTATACTTGGATGCTTGATGCCGAACAGGTGCAGTCCTTGCTCACAATACTGCTCCACCCAGCAAGATGCTTTGCTCATCATGGCTACTCTGGGACCCAGGCTTCTGCAGGCTTCCTCTCAATGTCTGCACCCATGATCACTGAGGCAGGAGAAACGGAATGTGGAAAGTGGTGCAGTGGCTCTAAAGTCTCTGCCTGGAAATGATATATGTAACTTCCGTTTGCACCTCATTAGCCATGCCGGTCCCAGGGCCACATCTAACTTCAAAGAGAGCGGGGGAAGAGCAAACCTTCAGGGAAGAACTGGAATTCATGTGAAGCCCTGCACAGATAAATGGGGCTTCCTTCCCACTTCCCTTCTAATTCATTGTTGGAAATAGATGCTCGATGCTGCAAAGAAAAAATTAGCATTAAGACAACGGATCTTTCAGCAATGCAATTTTTACTCCCTGGACCGCAGGAAGGGTACCCTCATTAGCTATCTTGCCACAGGAGTACAATGAACAAAGGAAAACACAAATTTACCCCTTAGGCATTTGGGGTTGTCCTTAATGCTGTGTCTGATCTCTGTTGGCTGGAGCAAGACCTCACAATGTAAACTAAAACCCGATTGGCTAACAACTTAAAACTTTTCTAAACAGGTAAAAGCAATGGAGAGCTGGGACATGCCTGTGAGCACGTCCAGCAGACATCTTGGTTAAAGTACAAGGACATAGAATGTACTACGTGCCTATAAGCATGATGTCTAACAGCTACATAGGATAGGGCTTAACAAAGTTATTAGCACGCTTATTCTTTAATGAGAAACTTTAACAAGATTCTACTTCCCACGTTCTTGGGAATGAATATGTATACTTTCTGAGGCAGGGTCTCACTCTGTTTTTCTGGCTGGAGTGCAGTGGTGCAGTCACAGTGCACTGCAGCCTCCACTGATCCCCAGGCTCAGGCCATCCTCCCACATCAGCCTCTCGAGTAGCTGGGACTACAGGTGCTTGCCACCATGCCTGGCTAATTTTTGTATAATTTTGTAGAGATGGTGTTTTGCCAGGTTGCCCATGCTGGTTTCGAACCCTCTGGGCTCAAGCGATCTGCCTGTTTCAGCCTCCCAGAGTGCTGGGATTACAGGTATAAGCCACTGCACCCCACCTGAGTGAGTATTAGTTATTGCTAAGATAAGGCAGAGTTCAGAAGTGATTTTATTCCCATTATTATGTTTGTCTTTCTAGATAGAAGTTATGGAAACTTTGGTCATACAGGTAGATGAGAATAAAAGGAGTTTTGTTAGAAAAATGTCACTCAAGGGCCAGGCACAGTGGCTCATGAGTAATCCCAGCATGTGGGAAGACCAAGTGCTGGAAGACTGCTGGAGCCCAAGAGTTTGAGACTAGCTTGGGCAACATAATAAGAACCCATATCTGGAAAAAATTTAAAAAATTAGCCAGGTGTGCTTATGTGCAACTGTAGTCCCAGCTACCCAGGAGGCTGAGGCTGAAGAATCGATCCCTTGAACCCAAAAGTCCAAGGCTGCAGTGAGCTATGATCGTGCCGCTGCACTCTAGCCTGGACAACAAAGTGAGACTAAAGGAACAAAAAACAAAACCCCAGAGAAATGTTCCTCAATTCTTTGAACCCTTTCTGAATTGTATGTTTAAAGTCTAATGGTGTTGGGAGGCTGAGGCGGGTGGATCATGAGGTCAAGAGATCGAGACCATCCTGGTTGACATGGTGAAACCCCGCCTCCACTAAAAATACAAAAACAATTAGCTGGGCATGGTAGCGCGTGCCTGTAATCCCAGCTACTCGGGAGGCTGAGGCAGGAGAATTGCCTGAACCTAGGAGGCGGAGGTTGCGGTGAGCCGAGATTGCGCCATTGCACTCCAGCCTGGATAACAAGAGCGAAACTCCGTCTCAAAAAAAAAAAAAGTCTAATGGTGATCTGTCTATAACAGGCACTCACTTACAATGATCTACCAGCTAACAACACCTTCATCAGGTCCTACTTTTTTCCTTGAAAGCAAATATTTAGAAATCCAAGTTGCCCAATGATTTGTATCCAGCGGTAAGAAGCATCCCCTTTCCCAATACCTATATGAATACTTCAAAGAGCATCTGGAGATTCTATATGCCAGGGCAATGCAACACCATGAAGATGGGTTGGGCATGAGGGATGCCCTCCTTCCTTCCTTCCTTTCTTCCTTCCTCCCACCCTGCCTTCCTTCCTTCCTTCCTTCCTTTCCGCCCTCCCTCCCCACCCCTGCCCTCCCCTCCATCCCTCTGTGTCTCTCTCTCTCTCTCTCTTTCTTTGTTGTTTCACTCTGTTGCCCAGGATGCAGGGCAGTGGTGTGATCTTGGCTCACTGCAAACTCCGCCTCCTGGGTTCAAGCTTGCCTCAGCCTTCCGGGTAGCTGGGACTACAGGTGCGTGCCATCATACTTGGCTACTTGTTTGTACTTTTAGTAGAGATGGGGTTTCACCATGTTAGCCAGGATAGTCTCAATCTCCTGACCTCCTGATCCACCTGCCTCAGCCTCCCAAGGTGCTGAGATTACAGGCGTGAGCCATCGCACCCAGCCAGAAGGATACCTCTCTTTTGGGAAGCTGGGAACCTTATTTGTGCACTGATAAGAGAACAGGGATGAAAAAGAAACTGACTTTCTATCACTGGTATTCTCAGGTCAGTTTCAGAAAAGAGAGTGGATGCAAGTTGAACATATTGATGGCAATGGATTCCCTTTTAGAACCATCTGTGCCTGCGTATCCCTTGGAATGCCTTTGCATAGCCCAGGGGTGCATGTGTCCCAGTGTGAAGGCTGCAGTATTAAAATTTACTACTTGAGCCCATGAGAGGACATATTTCAGAAATTTGTCTCTCATAGTTCTGGAGAGTAGGAAGTCTGTGATCAAGGATCCAGCTGAATTGATTTCTCATGAGGGCTCTTCCTGGATTGCAGAAAGATGCCTTCTTGCTGTGTCCTCACAGTAGTGAGAGAGAGAAAGCGACAGAGTGAGATAGACAGAGAGCATGCTAGCTCTCTGATGTCTCTTCTTAAAAGGGCTAGGCTGGGCGCAGTGACTCACACCTGTAATCCCAGCACTTCTGGAGGCCGAGGCAGGCAAATCACTTGAGGTTAGGAGTTCACGACCAGCCTGGCCAAAATGGTGAAACCTCATCCCTACTAAAAATAAAAAAATTAGCTGGGTATGGTGGTACATGAACACACCTGTAACCCCAGCTACTCAGGAAGCTGAGGCAGGAGAATCACTTGAACCTGGGAGGTGGAGGTTGCAGTGAGCCCAGATTGCACCACTGTATTCCAGCCTGGGCGACAGAGCGAGACTTCATCTCAAAAACCAAACCAAACAAAGCCCAATAAACAAACCAAAAAAAAAAAAGATTAAACAAGATAATGGATATCAGAAGTCTCCAGACCCCAGGCTGTGGACTGGTACCTGTCCATGGCCCATTAGGAACTGGGCCACATAGCAGGAAGTGAGCAGGCCAAGGAGCTTTACCACCTGAGCTCAGCGTTCTGTCAGATCAGTGGGCGCTAGATTCTCACAGGCGCACAGACCCTGTTGTGAACTGCGCTTGTGAGGCATCTAGGTTGCACACCCCTTATGAGAATCTAAGACCTGGTGATCTGTCACTGTCTTCCAACACCCCTGGATGGAACTGTCCCATTGCAAGAAAACAAGCTCAGGGCTCCCACTGATTCTACATAATGGCGAGTTGTGTATAATTATTTCATTATATCTTACAATGTAATCATAATAGAAATAAAGGGCACAATAAATGTAATGCTCTTGAATCATCCTGACACCATCCCCCATCCCCGTCCGTGGAAAAATTGTCCTCCATGAAATTGGTCCCTGGTGCCAAAAAAGTTGAGGACTGCTAGTCATAAAGACTATGGTCTTTATGACTATGCCCCACACAGCATTTAATAAATAGAAGTTGTAACATAATAATATCATTGTTAACATTATTTTATGTGAAAATGAACTCAGGTGCATGAATAAGTATTGTGAAAATGTACACATGTGTTAAAGATAAAACAAGGGCTTCATACAGATTCCACTCTCCCTGTCTTGGGCTCCTTACCGAGACCCCTGGGAGAAGCAGCACTGGCCGTCCTTGGGGAAATTCTAGTGTAAGCCTTTTATTTTTTGAGATGGAATCTCACGCTGTTGCCCAGGCTGGAGTGCAGTGGTGTGATCTCAGCTCATTGCAACCTCCGCTTCCTGGGTTCAAATGATTCTCCTGCCGCAGCCTCCCAACTAGCTGGAATTACAGGTGTGTGCCACTGCGCCTGGCTAATTTCTTATATTTTTAATAGAGACAGGGTTTAGCCATGTTGGCCAGGCTGGTCTTGAACTCTTGACCTCAGGTGATCCTCCTGCCTTGGCCTCCCAAAGTGCTGGGATTACAGCCATGAGCCACCACGTCCAACCAAAACCTTTTTCTTATGTTAAAATGCCATCGCCTCTGTGAAAAGTAAGGATTTTTATTTAGTGTGTCTCTGATCTTTTCCTGAGCTGAAATTCTGTTGGAGAGAGAAGAGAGAATGCAAGCATGAAGGCTCTGTGAGCTGGAACAGGGATTGGGGAACCCACAGGTGGATAAGGCAATTCACAGCAGGAAACAGAGAGACTCCAAGACTTAAAGCCACTTTTCCCGTTTCTGTTTGACCAAGGGTCTCGCCTCTACCTCTGCCCTCTCTTGCCTCTTCTGTTGCATTCCTAATGCTGTGTCCTTTAAATCCATAGCATCGCTCCCTCCCTTGTTGCCCTGGAAACAGCTCTTGTTATCCAGCCCGAAGGTTTTATTCATTTCTCTGCCTTCTTTCAACTCTCCCTTAAAAACAAGCACAATGTCATCAAATGAATTTCTTGTGTTTTAAGAAGTCTTCCTTGAAAAACTTGAACACTTACAAATAAGCATACTTACTCGCTTTCCCTTTAGTGATGAAACAACCTCATTATTTTGGTTGTACATCGCTTCCTCTATAAGACTGCCTTTACTTTTTTGTCGTATCTACTACTATATTTGATTGAATGTATTTGTTTAGTACATTGATGTTAATGCTAAAACACATTCTGGCATCTGTCCAGCCTCTGGTGGGTAGCATCATATAGAGACTTCTTTTTTTTTTTTTTTTTTTTTGAGGCAAGGTCTTTCTCTGTTGCTCGAACTCCTGGGATCAAGGGATCCTTTCAAGTTAGCCTCTTGAGTGCCTGGAACTAGAGGTGTGTGCCACCATGTCCAGTTAATTAATTAATTAATTATTTTATTTTTAATTTTTTTTAAAAAACGGGGTTTCACCATATTGGTCAGGCTGGTCTCGAACTCCTGACTGCAGGTGATCCACCCGCCTCAGCCTCCCAAAGTGCTGGGATTACAGGCATGAGCCACTGTAACTGGCTCCAGTTAATTTTTTAATTTTTGGGGGGTTGGAGGGAAAGGATCTCACTCCCTTGCCCAGGCTAGAGTGCAGTGGTGCGATTACAGCTCATTGCAACTTCAAACTTCCAGGCTTAAATGATCCTCCTGCCTCAGTCTCCCTAGTAGCTGGGACTACAGGTACATGCCACCATGCCTGGCTAATATTTTGTATTTTTTGTAGAGACAAGGTTTGCCATGTAGCCCAGGCTGGTCTTGAACTCTGGGAATCAAGCTATCTTCCCACTTCAGCACCTCCCAAACTGCTGGGATTACAGGTGTGAGCCACCACGGGTGGCCCGAGAGATTGAATGCAAAACCCTGACTGTGCTCAGTATTGCATATCAAAGAGGGAATTCCATGTTTCAGGTGGTGAGTTACTCATTTAAAGTAATGTTTCACATAATAGAATTCTGGTACAGTGAAGCCTAACGTTAGCCCCAACATACAATAACCTGAGCTTTGAAATGTCTTAGAATAACTATATTTTACATTTGGAAGAATTCTCAGATCACTGAAGCCTCCGATTCTTAGGCATAATTAATTTAATCAAGAGAGGAAATAATTTCAACAACTGAAAGCTACTTCCCATGTTAAAAAGGAAATAGCAGATTGTGCTAACACCTGATGGATCGATAAAAACAGATGTGCACATCTCTCTGTTCCTAACAGCGGCATTACTAAGTATACCTGCACACGAAAGTTCCAGCACCTGTGCGTAGCAGTGGCAGTGCCCTGCCCTCCCTCTCGTGTAGATGCTCCTGACTTCTTCTCTTTAGTGCTTCTGTAATCAGGGGTAGGGGGTCAAACAAATGCTTCTTCATGTCCCCACCCCCCAGGAGGCGTGCACATCCTCCCCTCTATTCAGGAGAGACCCTTGTGCCCGGGGCTGGGCTGTGGTGGTGAGTTGGTGTGTGGACACATGCGGAAGCTTGTCCTTTTGAGGCTCTTCCTTCTCACTTCTCTCTGAGACCTCCTACCTCCACCTGTCCTGGCCCTTTTTCTCATCTAAGTAACTCCCTCTCTACCTCCTCTTTCTCCTTTCCCCAGCCCCTGTATTTCCTGGATTCATGGACAGCAAAAGCATGTTCCCTGGGCTGATTCTCATCTTTCTCACCCTTAGTTAGACTAGTACTTTGAAAAAAAATATATATATATATATATATATATATATATATATATATATATATACGTATATATATTTTAGACAAAGTTTCGTTCTGTCACCCAGGCTGGAGTGCATCCAGTGGCACAATCTCAGCTCACTGCAACCTGAGTCTCTTAAGTTCAAACGATTCTCGTGCCTCAGCCTCCCGATAGGGGTGTGCCACCATATTCAGTTAATTTTTTTGTATTTTTAGTAGAGATGGGGTTTTCACATGTTGGCCAGGCTAATCTCGAACTCCTGGCTCAAGCAATCCACTAGCCTCAGCCTCCCAAAGTGCTGGGATTCAGCCACTGTGCCTGTCCTGAATCTTGGTTTTGAATTAGGAGTGGGCTAAGGGAGGGTACCCTGGGGTTAACTAGGGAAATACACACAAACACAAAATCCCCAAAAGATACGATTTCAAAATATAACTCTCCTAAAAGACTTTTTATAAATTAGGTCATTATAGAGCTAAAAAAGCTTAGAAATTATTAGTCCAGTTCTTTCATTTGTTAATGGGGAAACTGAGGCCAGAGATATTAAAGGACTTGCCCAAAGTCGCCTAGTTGGTGGAAGAGGCTGTATCAAGGAGTCCAGATCTCCTTGCTTTCAGGCAAGTATTATTTCCTGAGCATTACACTGTCTCTTATGTCAAGACTCAATTATTACATTAAAAGTTCCCAATCAATTATAATTTATACCGGCTTTTAGAATACTTATATAAATTGAATAGTCTTGATATACATGTCAAAATAACTTGAATTTGTGCCCTACATTTCTCAAATAATTTGGAAGGGAACATTTCTTGGTCATTCCAGATAGTTGGTTACGTGTCACCAGATTGAAGAAGTGGCTTAGCAGAGATGCTTGCTCTAGGTTACCGTGTAATAAAGCAATAAATCATTAGCCAATGAAGTTGTGTCACTTCTGGCTAAAAACTTGCTACCAGAACTCAATTTTGGGGACAGACTGGCAAGAAATGTGGACTGTTATCCACAGCACACAATGGAAGTGGATATAGCCTCTCCGTACTCAGTATTTCTTCCTGGTCTTAGATGTCAGCAATCTATTTTAATTAACTTAAACCTTCATGTGTCATATCCTGTCTGAACCTCAGGGTTTCTGGAAGAAACAGAAAATAGGATTCAAATAGTCAGGCGTGAATTTGGTTCTCTCCCCTGAACAAGGATGTTGTGGTGTAGTGTGCTGTTTGTACCACTAGAGGGCACTTTGACCCTTGCTTTGGAATCTAATTGGTTCAGAACCTGGAGTTTGCAACCGCCTGTGTTGGACAGGTTAGTAAACTTTGGGTGGCTCAAATGCAATGCTCTCCATGTAAGCGCGATCCTTAACAGATGTGATTGTTGATGGGGATAGTCACAATGCATTCTAGTCCATTAAGAGGAAATCGATGAGGGTGTTACTGTCCGGGGCGGGGGATGGGGGGGGCGCAGAAAGAAGTCTAAATGTTTGGATTGGAAAAAGATTAAGAAGAGATAAGTACCCTATGCTTTGGTTGTCTGCCTTAGAAGGTAAGTTTTCAGAATGATAATATGATTTAATGAGACAAATAGGCAGACATGAAGGATAAGTTCCATCCTACACGGGTGTGTAGCTAGCAGCCACTGGGTACATTTAGATTCTACCAAAGAAGGAAGGTAGACAAATACTGAGTTTGAAATATCTATCTGGCCAGATGCAGTAGCTCAGACTTGTAAATCCCAATACTTTGGTAGGCCAAGGTGGGCAGATCACTTGAGCCCAGGCGTTCAAGACCAGCCTGGACAACATGGCGAGACCTCATTTCTACAAAAGATACAAAAATTAGCCAGGTGTGGTGGTGCATGCCTATAGTCTCCACTCTTTGGGAGGCTGAGGCCTCAGGATTGCTGGAGCATGGGAGGTGGAGGCTGCAGTGAGCAGTGTTCACACCACTGCACCGCAGCCTGAGTGACAGAGAGACCCTGTCTCAAAAAAGAAAAGATAATTAAAAAGAAAAAAGCTATCCATCTATCTATCATCTATCATCTGTCTATATCTATCTCTTCTTAGGAGTAGAAAGATCAAAAGAACTTCAGTGAAATAGGTCATCAAATGCTGTAGGGAATAAAAGAAGGGCAATGTATTTTAAAGGGTTTAATGGCTCTGTCCCCAGGTAGTCGAGCATTGCATTGGAAACATCTGAGGACAGGACTAAGCTATGAACTGTACACGTGGGCCATGTTCCTTCCCTCAGGCAGAAATGACTAATATTTGAAAGGGCAGTGGGTGGGGACTTGTAACCATACACATACTAAATAAGAAACTTGAACAAACTCTCAACACATAAAAGAAAGAATCTGGATTGGAAATGTTGGAGAATGACCAGAAAGCCCCACTGAGCTCTGCAGAAGAGATGCGTCTTCCCCCGGTGGCCCAGTGACCTTGAGGCACCCAGGCTCATCACTCTGCCTGCCTGTCTCCATCCATTTGCACCATCACTTTTCACTTTCAGAACAAAGGTCTTCCTTGAACCCCCCTGATTAGAGGATCAATCTATTCACTTAGAGTTTCACCTTAGATTCCCTTTGACAAATTCCGCAGCTCACCTGTGACTCTGGGCATCATGGCTAATGTTCAGGTCACCTCCTCTCAGTTCATTCTGAACTGTATGGTCCTTCCCATAAACCCCCTGGTCTTATGGGCGTGGTCTCCAGGGTCCAGGCTTACCTATCCTGGCCTCTCACATGAGGCTTTTAAATGCTAGGGGCTCTCTGTGTTTACTCAGCAGCCTAGATAATGATTCTTTAATCTGGGCACCATGGCTGATGCCTATAATCCCAGCACTACGGGAGGCAGAGGCGGGTAGATCACCTGAGGTCAGGAGTTCGAGATCAGCCTGGCCAATAGAGTGAAACCCTGTCTCTATAAAAAATACAAAAGTTAGCAGGGTGTGGCAGCATGCGCCTGTAGTCCCAGCTACTTGGGAGGCTGAGGTGAGAGGATTACCCAATTCTGGGATGTTGAGGCTACAGTGAGGTGAGATTGCACCACTGCACTCCAGCCTGGACAACAGAGAGAGACCCTGCCCCAAAAACAAACAAAACAAAACCAAAAATGGAAACAATTTTTTTGCATTAAATTGTAGTACTTTAGATTTGAAATAATAAAGGTAATCAAGTCTACCTTCTGTTAAGAAGTTAATGTTGAATAAATACTCAATGACTATTGGTATCCTATCACACTTCCAAACTTTCTTTGTGAGGCGTTAAAAATAAAACTGCTACAAACATTCATGTATACGTTTTTGCATGAGAACATGAAGGTTTCATTTCTCTGGGATAAATGTCCAGGAGTAATGGCTGGGTCATAAGATTTGCATAAGTTGTGTGTTTAGTTTTTGTGTGTTTTTTTTGTTTTTGTGTTTTGAGATAGGGTCTAGCTCTGTTGCCCAGGCTGAAGTGCAGTGGTGGGATCACAACTCATTGCAGCCTCGACCTCCTGGCCTCAAGCGATCCTCCCATCTCAGCCTCCCCAGTAGCTAGGACTGGAGGTGCACACTGCTATACCTGGCTAATTTAAAAATAAATTTGTAGTGACAGGGTCTCTCTATATTGCCCAGGCTCCTCGTGTTTAGTTTAGTGTTTTTTTTTCTTTTTCTTTCTTTTTTTTTGAGACAAGGTCTGGCTTTATTGCCCAGGCTGAAGTGCAGTGGTGCAATCTTGGCTCACTGCAACCTCCGCCTCCCAAATTAAAGTGATTCTCCTGCCTCAGCCTTCCAAGTTGGGATCACCTGGTTAAGTTTTTGTATTTTTAGTACAGACGGGGTTTCACCATGTTGGTCAGGCTGATCTCAAACTCGTAACCTCAGGTGATCCACCCACCTTGGCCTCCCAAAGTGCTGGGATTACAGGTGTGAGATACCAGGCTGAGAGTAGTAAGCTTTGGTTTGGGTCTTTTTTGACTGTGACTGCTGAAGTTTCAGAGTTGCTGACTTCTTTAGCTCTGGGTTTGGAATATATGAGGTAAAAAGAAAACTGAGAAACTCATCATTGCATTGTTCCTTGGATCTTAAGGCCTAATCACTGGTCCACTTTCTTCTCTCCATCTTTCAGAGTCTTCTTACGTTTGTCTCCTACATAATGTCCAGGGGCTTTGCATTACTCCATTTCACATTGCTATAAAGAAATAACTAAGACTTGCTCATTTATAAAGAAAAGGGGCTTATTTGGCTTCTGTTTCTGCAGGCTGTACAGGCAGGGCACCAGCATCTCCTTGGCTTCTCGTGAGGCCTCAGTAAGCTTTTACTCATGGTGGAAGGTGAAGCGGGAGCAGACGTCACATGGCAAGAGAGGGAACAAGAGAGACGCCAGCCTGTTTTAAACAACCAGCTCCCAAGTGAACTAGTAGAGCAGGAACTCATTCATTACACGGGATGGCACCAAGCCATTCATGAGGGATGTGCTCCCATGATCCAAACAGGTCCAACCAGGCACCGCCACCAACCCTGGGGATTACATTTCAGCATGAGATTTGGAGGGTACAAACACCCAAACTGTTTCAAGTTTCAACTGTACTTAGCAGAAAGAATAAGAAAAAGTATATTTACTTTATCTTTCCTCAAGAGAAATTTGATCTTCTCATATTTTAGTTGAGGCAGTTGGTCTATAATATTCTCTAAAGAACTTTTCAGCTTAAAAACTTTTGTTATTCTACAATATCGTAAATCCCTGTTTGCCTTTTTTTGTGTTTCACTGGGGATATTAAAGCAAATTAGAAGGCCATTAGCCTAAGGCTGTCTCTGCCCCAGGAACTCTTACATAAGGAAACCAAAACTTAACTTAGAGGTATTTCTTGTAACTTAAAGAAAATACAAAAACAACAACAAAAACCCACAATGACACCAGCCTCAGCCAGTCACAAACAACCAGTCAGTTGGTTGTATAACCAGGAACCTCCCATCAAACCATATCCAAATAAGGCAGATGCCTAGCTGTAGCAATCAAGTAATTTCTGAACTTTGCTGGCAGGTTCAGCCTAGAAAAGCTCACTGCTCATATGCCTGGAGTGGAGCTCTCTGAACCCCTTCTAGTTTTGAGGGCTGCCCAATTCATGAATTGGTTTTGCTCAAATATACTCTATTAAATTAATTTTGTCTCAAGTTTTTCTTTTAACAGGGATTACAGTCACTGCTCCATAAGCATGTTTTCTAGTTTCTGCTTTATAATGCACCCTCTCACCCCCATGTGCTTTCTGCTGGGTTGGGGAGACACAAAGGAAAGTTCTTAAGATAGTGTCATTCTCCCCTTTGGTAAAAAGGCCAAACTGTTTTATCTTTGAGGGATGGTGTTTGCTTTGGGAGAAACCACACTTGAGAACGTGGAAGGTCCAGAATTAGATGAAGTGTAATAAATAAAGATCCACTTTTTTTTTTTTTTGAGATGGAGTCTCGCTCTGTTGCCAGGCTGGAGTACAGTGGTGTGATCTCAGCTCACTGCAACCTTCGCCTCCGGGTTCAAGCCATTCTGCCTCAGCCTCCCGAGTAGCTGGGACTACAGGTGCAGGCCACAATGCCTAGCTAATTTTCTTTTAGTAGAGATGGGGTTTCACCATCTTGGCCAGGATGGTCTCAATCTCTTGACCTCGTGATCCATCTGCCTCAGCCTCCTAAAGAGCTGGGATTACAGGCCTGCACCACTACACCTGGCCCACATTTTTGTATTAGGATAAATAAGAAATTAACAGCAATTCCTTGCATTAACATTTGAACAAATTTTTCCAGAATTAGATGAAGTGTAAAAAAGTTTGAGAACCACTGATCTGGGGTAAAATATCCTCAATATCTTATACAAAAAAGCATAGATGTTATCCATTTTAAAGACATTTCTAAAATGCTAAATCAAATACTGCCAGGAAAAACTGACATCAGCATATGTTTCCAGAATTCTTTATTATTTCATTTTCAAGCTTGTATCCACAAACAAGATGGGTTAGTCCTTAAAATTGGCTACATTGACATGCACAGAAGTATAAACATTTGTTCAAAGGTTAATTCAGGGAATTGCTGTTAATTTCTTATTTATCCTAATCTAAAAATGTGGACCTTCATTTATTCAGCTAGCATTTATTATCCTTCCAGACAGATCACTCACTTGCTTAGTCATACCCCCAGTTCACTGGTGCTGCTCCTCTACCTTTTACCTGAACTCACTGCTGCAGAAACATCTTTCACTCCTTTTATTTCTTCCCTGTTCTCATTATCTGCATTCGAGATATTTTTATATTAAAGCAAATATAATAAAATTTTTATACTGATCATCTAAGCATTACAATTTAATCTAAACAGAACATTAGTTATTCTGTATTTTAATCTGTTTCTTAGTTGTGTTTTTCATATGGATGCATTTTCTTTTTCTTTTTTTTTTTTGAGACAGAGTTTTGCTCTGTCACCCAGGTTGGAGTGCAGTGGTGCAATCTCAGCTCGCTGCAACCTTCGCCTACCGGGTTCAAGCGATTCTCCTGCCTCAGCCTCCCGAGTAGCTGGGATTACAGGTGCCTGTCACCATATCCAGCTAATTTTTGTACTTTTGGTAGAGACAGCATTTCACCATGTTGGCCAGGATGGTCTCGATCTTTTGACCTCATGATCGATCCGCCTCAGCTTCCCAAAGTGCAGGGATTACATGTGTGAGCGGCTGCACCTGGCTGATGAGTTTTTAATGTAGTTTACTTATCTTTTCCTTGAGATATAATTCCCCTACGATAAAAGTCTCCATTTTCAAGTGTCCAATTCAGTCATTTTTAGACTATTCATAAGGTTGTGAGAAGTCCATGAAGAGACTGAGGGAGTTGAGTGAAGGATGTGGAGGTAGGGGTTGATGTAGGGATATCCGTTTGCGATGCCATAAAGGATGGAGAAATATAGAATAGTGTGCTGGGGTAATAGTCAAAGTCAGGGGAGGGTGTGATTGCCTTAGTACCAAAACTGAAAGGCAGAAGGGCAGGTGGAAGAAGAGGAAGTCCAGATCCTTGCCCTGATTGAGTTTAAATCCAATTAGTGAGTAAAGTACATTCATGCACAAAGCAACTGGGGACCTACTCAGTGTAACTGTGCTGGTAAAATGCAGGATTAGGAACAGAGTCCATCACTCCTCAGCTGGCAAAGTCTGCCCCAGGCTGGCAGGCCTACTCCCTGCTGTTGGTACAGTCTCGGGCATCCCTCTGTGCTTTTGCTTATGCTGTCATTCCATTTTGAGCTCCTAGAGCTCACCAATCACTCATTGCCTACCTCACATCCTCTGTGAAATATTTCCTAAGTGATGCTTCCTGCACCAAGCACTCTGAAAGCCCACTGCATTTTAACTAAAACCTTACAATGCAGTAGTCATTGTATACTGTACAATGCAGTCTGACACCAATTTCCAGATATTCCCGATCTCGAAGGCTAAGTAGCAACCCTGCTGTGCCAGTAACTCTCAGCACCTTGCATTTTCAATATTCTTTCTAGGTGTTCCTTCAAAGGGTCCTTATCAGAAAAAGATTGGCAACCACTGCCGGAGGGGAAAGAAAATATCTAGAAAATACGGGTTGACTTCCTTCTTATTTAAATAAAGTTATTGAAGCAAGAAGTTAACTCCATAGAATAATTACGCATGCACGTGCGCGCGCACACACACACCCACGCGCGCGCGCACACACAGAAAATATAGATCAGTCATCCTCGAACATTTTGCTCACATATCATAATAATTTTGACCTACTACTATCTATTGCTTTGCACATTTTAAGGCTGACATTTAAGTTTCATCATAAGTTTCAAGTTGTTGCAAAAGATGAAATGTCTGGTATTCAGTATAAAAATATTAAAACTTAAAAATAAGGCCAGGTGTGGTGGCTCATGCCTGTAATCCCAGCTCTTTGGGATGCCGAGGTGGGTGGATCACCTGAGGGCAGGAGTTTGAGACCAATATGACAAAACCCCGTCTCTACTAAAATTACAAAAATTAGCTGGGTGTGGTGGTGTGCACCTATAGTCCAAGCTGCTTGGGAGGCTGAGGTGGGAGGATCACATGAGCCTGGGAGGCAAAGATTGCAGTGAATTGAGATTATGCCACTGCACTCCAGCCTGGTGACAGAGTGAGAACTTGTCTCAAAAAAAAAAAAAAAGATAAAAGAAAAAAAACTAACACTACTCATTTAATCATCTTTAAGAATACAAGTTATTTTGTAAATGAGCATAACTTTTAGATTGTTCCTTTTTCTCCTTAAAATTATATTTCAATTCTACTTTCCCATAGAATTATTTCTTAGTAAAATAATACATTTTATATCTTGTACTTATCACTCTATTACCGTTTTCCTCAACACAAACATAAAATTAATTTTAAAGTTCCTGTAAGGTATAGTGTTAAAAATAAAGATAGATTATTATTTTTATTATACAATTGATCAAAACAGCCTATATATTGTGTATACTTTGAAAATACAAATAAAACAGTAAGATTTTATTGGAAGTTCATCTATACATGAGATGTGTGTTTTTCCAACTCACATATTTATGAATGAATGTTACTTGATGCTAGAACTCTGAAATGTGGTTAAACTGTATTACTAGCTTTGTGTGTGTGTGTGTGTGTGGGGGAGAGAGAGAGAGAGAGAGAGAGAGAGAGACAGGGTCTCACTCTGCCATCTGGGCTGGAGTGCAGTGACACAATTCTAGCTCACTGCAGCCTCGAACTCCTGGACCCAAGCAGTCTTCTTGCCTTAGTCTCTCAAGTAGCTAGGACAACAGGCACGCACCACCACACGCAGCTAATTTTTATTTTTTGTAGAGACAGGGTCTTGCTATATTGTCTAGGTTAGTCTCAACTCCTGGCCTCAAGGGATCCTCCCACCTTGGCCTCCTAAAGTGCTAGGATTATAGGCATGAACCACCATGCCTGCCCTACTTTTTCTTCTTTTAATCCTGGGTATTTACCCAAAAGAAGTAAAGTCAGGATCTTGAAAAGCTATCAGCATTCCTGTGTTCACTGCATCAGTTTTCAACATGTGAAAAAACCTAAATGTCCCTCAACAGATAAATGGGTAAACACAATGTGATATGTACATACAATGGGGTAGTATTTAGCATTTAAAAAGACAGAAATCCTGCAATACACAATAATTAGGATGAACTTTGAGGACAGGTTGCTAAGTGAAATAAGCCAGTTACAGGATGACAAATACTACATGGTTCTACTTATATGAAGTATCTAAAACTGTGGAATTCCTAGGGCCAAAGGGTGGGTTAGTGGTTGCCAAGGTCCAGGAGGAGAAGGAAATGGGGAGTTATTAAAAATTGACATAAAGTTTTCATTGAATAAGATGAATACGTTCTAAAGATCTGCTCTACAGCAAGCATTGTTGACAATAATATTGGACACTTAAAAATTTGCTAAGAGGATAGATCTCCTATGTTCTTACTATAATCAAAACTTTTTAAAGTTTTTAAAGTACATTAATTCTCATCTAACTATTAAAGAGCTAGTTTTATTAGTGTTTACATTTAGTTATAAAAGTAAAATTAGAGAGTCCAAGGTAGGAGAATTGCTTAAGCCCAGGAGTTTGAGACCAGCCTGTTCAACATAATGACACCTCATCTCTATAAAAAAATAAGGAAAATTAACCAGGCTTGGTGATGGTGTTGGCCTCTAGTCCCGGCTATTCAGGAGGCTGGAGCAGGTCTTGAGTTTAAGAGGTGGAAGTTGCGGTGAGCTGAAATGGTACCATTGCACTTCAGCCTGGGCAACAGAACAAGACTCCATTTCAAAAAAAAAAAAAAAAAAGAGTAAAATTAGCAGGTGAATACTGTGGCTTTCATCTGTAGTTCCAGCTACTTGGGAAGCTAAGGTGGGTAGATCAGGCTGACGTGTGCTCACACCTGTGAAAAGCCACTGAGCTCCAGCTTGGACAACACAGAGAGACCCCCAGTGTGTCATCTGGTCATGCTGAGAAGTTTTTATACCCAGCACGATGCACTTTGATAGGATTTGGCATGTGGGAGAAGGAAGGCTTTTCTTGGTGAAAAGGGAAGTCTTGGGCCGGGTGCGGTGGCTCACGCCTGTAATCCCAGCACTTTGGGAGGCCGAGGCGGGTGGATCACGAGGTCAAGAGATCGAGACCATCCTGGTCAACATGGTGAAACCCCGTCTCTACTCAAAATACAAAATATTAGCTGGGCATGGTGGTGCGTGCCTATAATCCCAGCTACTGAGGAGGCTGAGGCAGGAGAATTGCCTGAACCCAGGAGGCGGAGGTTGCGGTGAGCCGAGATTGCGCCATTGCACTCCAGCCTGGGTAACAAGAGTGAAACTCTGTCTCAAAAAAAAAAAAAAAGAAAAAAGAAAAAAAGAAAAGGGAAGCCTTGGCCTGAGGCATGTTCTTAGAGGACTCATGGGCATTGAGGACCTGGTAACTGATGCTAAATAATCAGGGCCTATTTATCTCTTCCTCCAGGGGAAGGTATACCCCACTTTGGAAACTGAGGGCATAGGCAGTGTATGGTAGAATTAGGGTTCCAGAGTTGCAAAGATGGCAGTTTGAATCTTAAATTCTGACACATGTTGCCAGTGTGACATTGTTCAATTCATATTATCTTGTTAAAT
>CM052651.1:11329303-11349687 GCA_028533165.1 Leontopithecus rosalia
TAATTCTACAAAGCTAGCTGGGGATGTTGTCATAATGTGAGATTGTTCGCATATCTTCAGGATTGTCAATGTTTCTCCTGCTTTGCATGCTGGCGAAGTACAGACATGCCCTGACTCTCCGTCCTAGATAGCCTTGCTCTGTCCAGGCTTTAAGTGGTCAAAGAAATGGTCCAAGGCAGCCTCCTTGCCTCCTGCTGAGGTCTCTAAGGTTGAATTTCCTTATTGGGCATTACTGAAATGTTTGGTTAGGCCCCTGAGGCGCTGGGCGGGGCTCAGCAACTTGTTACAATGTTTGTTTTAATTCAATTCTGGCAATTGCAGTATAGATGTCCTGGGACTGCCATTGTCTGCCACTCAGCGAACTTGGAGCTCTTTGCAGAGATCCTGTGGGCTTAGGGAGGGGTGAAGAGGGGATAGAGTTATGTTTGAAAGTATTGAGGAGCCAGTGGAAAAACCAGGTCTTTGACTATGTCTGATTAGCCAAGGACACGGCCACAGTGTGGTAACTGGATGCCCAGGTCCGGATTCTGGGTTACAATCCGGTACATCTGGCAACATTATGGCATGATTCTATGGCAGCTTATTTTGAGCGTCATGGCTATTACCCAGAGTCAAGAGTAATGTCTTTCATTCTGAGACATCTAAACCCCCAACCACAGGCATGTTTCCTTCCAGGGCAGAGGGCAAATGCAATTACATCTGTGACCAATTTGCACAGCTGGGAGCTCAGCCTCCTGACAGCAACATTTATTTGAGATTCAAATCTCTAGGGAGCTGGGTCACCAGACAGGAAGTAAGGTCCAGTAAGCGTGTGTTGTCTACTATGTGAATGCTTGTTAGGCTGGGCCAGGAGAACAAAACTAAATAACACAAAATGTCAACTTAAGCTTTTAGAAGCAAAAAATGAGCCTTCTCTGTCTACAAACCAGGCTTTTCAGGGCATAGAGGAAAATAAGAATATCCAAATAAGACAGTTGCCATTGACCTGGGTAAAAACAGCATGCACATGGCACACGGAACTCATGGAAGGGGCAGCTGCTGGGAGGCAAAGCCCTGGTTTCCAGTTCTGGTTCTACCACTGTGAACCGTGGCATCCTGATCAAGTTACTTCGCTCAGGCTTTTTATTTTTTTTAGAATTTTTGTGTCATCCTTGCCCAGAAGCCATGCTAATCTTCTCTGTATCATTCTGATGTTAGTATATGTGGTGTTGAAACAAGCCCTTTTTTTTCCCCCAAGACAGGGTCTCACTCT
Organism: Leontopithecus rosalia; assembly: GCA_028533165.1. Lineage (NCBI taxonomy): Eukaryota > Metazoa > Chordata > Mammalia > Primates > Cebidae > Leontopithecus > Leontopithecus rosalia. Next base: position 11,330,556 of record CM052651.1, read on the forward strand.
GTCACCCAGGCTGGAGTGCAGTGGTGTGATCACAGCTCACTCCAGCCTTGACTTCCCAGGCTCAAGTGATCCTTCCACCAGCTCCTCAGTAGCTAGAACTACAGGCCTTTTCCAGAGCTGGAAGGTAAAGAAAAACACCACAAAAGCATTGAATAGACAAATCCAGAGCGCAGCCTAGTGACTGTTAGTATTTATTCATAGGACCATGTCTCTGGATTTTATTTATTTATTTTTGTCTCCCAACAGCTTTATGGAGACATATTCACATACCATACAATTCACCAATTTAGAATGTACAAGTCAATGGCTTTTAGTATATTCACAGAGTTGTGCAGCCATCATCACAACCAATTTTAAGACACTGTTAAAACCCAAAAAAGAAACCTTCTGCTGGGCGCGGTGGCTCACACCTGTAATCCCAGCACTTTGGGAGCCCGAGGTGGGTGGATCACGAGGTCAAAAGATTAAGACCATCCTGGTCAACATGGTGAAACCCTGTCTCTACTCAAAATACAAAAAATTAGCTGGGCATGGTGGCGCGTGCCTGTAATCCCAGCTACTCGGGAGGCTGAGGCAGGAGAATTGCTTGAACCCAGGAGGCGGAGGTTGCGGTGAGCCGAGATTGCGCCATTGCGCTCCAGCCTGGATAACGATAGCAAAACTCCGTCTCAAAAAAAAAAAAAGAGGAAAGAAACCTTCAAGCCTCCTTACTTCTTAGCCATCACTCCTCAAGGCCCCCCTCACCCCTATTCCTTTCAGCCTTAGGCAACCGATGATCTACTCTCTGTTTCTACAGATTTGCCTACTTTGGACATTTATTATAAATGGAATAATACAATATGGTGTCTTTAGCAACTGGTTTCCTTCACTTAGCGTACTCTTTTCGAAGTTCATCCATACCATAATATGCGTCAGTACTTCATTTCTTTTTACTTCCAAAAAGTATACCATTACATGGAAATACCATACTGTGTTTATTCATTTGTCCATTGGTGGACATTCGGGCTGTTTCTACCTTTTAGCTATTATGAACAATATTCTGTGAACAATGGTGGACAAGTTTATGTGTGAACATATATTTCCATTTCTTTTTCTTTTTTGAGACGGAGTTTCGCTCTTGTTACCCAGGCTGGAGTGCAATGGCGTGACCTCGGCTCACCGCAACCTCCACCTCCTGAGTTCAGGCAATTCTCCTGCCTCAGCCTCCTGAGTAGCTGGGATTACAGGCACATGCCACCATGCTCAGCTAATTTTTTTGTATTTTTAGTGGAGGCGGGGTTTCACCATGTTGACCAGGATGTTCTAAATCTCTTGACCTCGTGATCCACCCGCCTCGGCCTCCCAAAGTGCTGGGATTACAGGCTTGAGCCACCGCGCCCAGCCAATATTTCCATTTCTTTATGGTATATACCTAAGAGTAGATTTGCTGGCTCATATAATAACTTTGTGTTTAACCTTTTGTGTAACTGCCAGACTGCTTTCCAAGGCAGCTGCATCACTTTTATTTAAAAAATTTATTTTTATTTTAGATTCAGGGAGTACCTGTGCAGATTTGTTGCATGTATATATTGCATGATGCTAATTTGAGTTTCTACAGAATCCATCACCCAAATACTAAACATAGTACCCAACAGGTAGTTTTCAACTCTTGCCTCCCATCCCTATTCACCACTTTGGAGGCCCAGTGCCTACTGTTCCCATCTTTATGTCCCTGGTATTTCTCACTTATAAGCTCCCACTTATAAGTGAGAACATGCAGTATTTGATTTCCTGTTTCTGTGTTTAATTCACTTAGGATAATAACCTCCGACTATATCCATGTTGCTGCAAAGGACATGATCTCATTCCTTTTTTATGGCTATATAGTATTCCATGGAGCTGCAGCATTTTATATTCCAACAAGCAGTGTATGAGAGTTCTAATTTTTCCATGTCCTTGCCAATACTTGTTATTTTCTGGTTTGTAAAAATTTTACCCCTTCTAATGGGTGTGAGATGGTATTTAATTGTGGTTTTGATTTGTATTCCCTGATGACTAATGATGTGGAGCATGTTTTCATGCAGTTATTGGATATGCATTTACCCTCCTTAAAGAAACATCTATTCAGATCTTTGTCCATTTTTCTTATTTATTTGTTTTTTTGGGTATTGAGTGGTAATAGATCATTATATATTCAAGACACAAGTCCTTTATCAGTTATGCTATTTGCACATTTTTTTCTCTCATTCATTGTAGGCTTGTCTCTTCATTTTCTTGATGGTGTCTTTGGAAGGACAAAATATTTTTAGCTGACTTGTGCACAGCTTATCTGTTTTTTCTTAAATTGCTCAAGCTTTTGGTGTCATATCCACTGTCAAATCCCAGGTCATGAAAATTTACACCCATGTTTTCTTCTAAGAGTTCTATAGGTTTAACTCTTTGAATTAAAAGGTTTCCGTCTTTTCTCTATTCTGAATCTGTATACAGTGTGAGATAGGCGTCCAACATCTTTTTTTTTTTTACATGTGTATATCTAGTTGTCCCAGAATCATTCATTGAAAAGATTACCCTTTCCCACTAAATGGTCTTGGCACTCTTGTTGAAAGTCAATTAACTATAAATGTGAAAGTTTATTTCTTGACTTTCAATTCTACTCCATTGATCTACGTGTTTATCCTATGCCAGTGCCACACTGTCTTGATTACTATGGCTTTGTACACATGTTGAAGTTAGGAGTAGTGTGACTCCTCCAATTTTGTTCTCTGTTTAAGATTTTTTCCTGGGTTTCTTGAATTTTCATATAATTTTACAATTAACTTGCCAATTTCTGCAAAGAAATCAGCTGGAATTTTGATAAGAATTGCAATGAATCTATTGATTAGCTTGAGGGGGTATTGCCATTTTAACAACATTAAGTCTTTTTTTTTTTTTTGAGATGGAGTCTTGCTCTGTCACCCAGGCTGGAGTGCAATGGCACGATCTTGGCTCACTGCAACCTCTGCCTCCTGGGTTCAAGCCATTCTCCTGCCTCAGCCTCTTGAGTAGCTGGGATTACAGGCGCCTGCCACCACACTCAGCTAATTTTTTGTATTTTTAGTAGAGACGAGGTTTCACCATGTTGGCCAGGCTGGTCTTTAACTTCTGACCCAAGGTGATCCACCCTCCTTGGCCTCCCAAAGTGCTGGGATTACAGGTGTGAGCCACTGCGCCCAGCCCAACAACATTAAGTCTTTTGATTCATGAACATGGGATGTTGGTTCCTTTTTTTAGGTCTTAATTTCTTTCAACAATGTTTCGTAGTTTTCAGAACATAGGTTTTATACTTTTTCGTTAAATTTATTTCGAAGTATTTTATTCTTTTTAATGCTATTATAAATGAAATTCTTTTCTTAATTTTATTTTTGCTTTGCTCATTGCTACTGCAGAGAAATACACTGTTTTCTGTCACCCAGGCTGGAGTGCAGTGGCACAGTCTCAGCTCACTGCAACCTCTGCCTCCCGGGTTCAAGCAATTCTTCTGCCTCAGCCTCCCGAGTAGCTGGGATTATAGGTGCACGACTCCATGCCCAGTTAATTTTTGTATTTTTAGTAGAGATGGGGTTTCACTATGTTGGTCAGGCTGGTCTCGAACTCCTGACCTCGTGATCTGCCCGCCTCAGCCTCCCAAAGTGCTGGGATTACAGGCAGAAACCACTGCGCCTGGCCTGTGTATTGATCTTTTATCTTAAAACCTTGCTAAAAAATGTATTCATTTGAGCAGTTTTTAAATGAATTCCTTAGGTTTTATTTTTTCCTGTTATTTTTTTCTTTTTTAAATGAGATGGGGTCTTGTTATGTTGTCCAGGCTGGTCTTGAACTCCTGGGCTCAGGTGATCCACCCAAACTGGGATTACAGTAGTGAGTCACCTCACCTCACCCAACTCCTTTAAGCTTTTTTAATATCCAAGATTATGTCATTTGAAAGTAAAGATAGTTTAACTTCTTCCTTTCTGATATGGATTCCTTTTTATTTCATTCTTGCCTAATTGTCCTGGGGAAGGCCCAGATTTTTCTCTCAGCTGTCTAAAGAACTGAAAGTCTGTTATCTGCCCTGACCGAAGGGCAGAAGTACTGAATTAGGTACTCCAGCTCCTTTAACCAGGCATTTAATGCTTAATATTCAGCCCCCAATGAGCATCGAGAGACACATGCTACCCGGTGTGCATTTCCACAGAGCAACACAGCTCTTAGGCACTGGGGATGGATCAGGAGTGTGCTTGAGTAGGTCACAGCTCTGTTTCCAGATGGAGTGTTAGGCTGCCAGGAAAGGATGAGAAAGAGCAGAGCTTTGGACATAGAATCTTTTCCGCCAGGGTGAATGTCTTTCAGGACCTCTGAACAAGGAAGTTGGGGAATCACAAAGCTATGACCTGGACAAATCACCCAGCTCCCTCCACCCTCCACACTGCCCGCTGCAGACTGAGTCAGAAATGGAGAGAAAGTCGCCAGTTTTTCAGTCTACCAATGAAGTAAGCTGTTTTCTTTTCAGACTTGGAGTGAGCAAATTCTGTAAGTACCCTAATTAATGAGGAAAGCTCTGAGTCCGGCATGTTTTCTTGGTGCTTTCAAACATTCTGTGCCTCTAGCCCTTCTTTGACCAGCCTAGATAGGGAAGACATCCAACCTGACTTCTGAGTTTGTACATATTTGCGATGGCTATTTGCTGTCAGGTGGAAACAGATCCTGCTCCTGCTGTGGGAGCAACGTCAAGGCACCCATGACTTTGGAAACAAGAGGAAATAAACATCTTGGTTCGTGGGCAAACTGTGCAGAGCAGGCTTTGTGTGGGAGCCCCCCAAAGGTGGAAGAGCTATTCAAAGGTTGCCAGAGCCCGAGAATAAACTGGCCCTGACGAGACTTGTGGACACGATCCAGTTCCTGGCAAAATCCATGCCCAGCCTCCCTGAAGTGCACCATTGAGAAAACGGCTTGAAAATAGGTTGAATGACATGAGGAGCAACATCGGCAGAATGGCTTTAATGAGCCAAAAAATGTGGTTTCAAATGCCCCTGTCTCCGAGTGCCACTGCCTGCCTTTCCCAGCAGATATAAAATCTGTTCACTGGCGCAAACGTAGAGACATGAAGTGGAGCTGATGCAAATTCCAGGCCAGCATGTGGTATTCATATTCAAGTCCAGAAAATTCACTCCACGTGAGGAAAGATAAGTCTGAGCTGAAGGGGAATTGTTGTGGTCTTGAATGCAGGGTGGGACTGAGGGCGTTGCAGGCAGGCAGAAGTCTCCTCTTGCATCTCCAGCAGGGAGTTTACAGCTGGGCCTGCTGTTGGCTCTCAGGAAGGGGGGTGTTGCTTATTGTACTGTCTGGTCCTAATTATTCAGGGGCCAATTATCCAATTCACAGATTCACTGGCCTAGTGCCTCTCCTCCTTTTTAAGGATTTCCAGACGTTCGGTGAGGTACTGCTCAGCCGATGCCAAATGGTAGAGAGAAAGAATGAAAAGAGGAGAAAAATAATCTTGTCCCACATTAGGGATTGTTGGGGGTAGGGTTGCTTCCTTCTTGGTACTCTATACACGAGGTCCTGCGTCCCTATTGCCACAGGGACTCCCGTGGCAGATTTGCTGGTGATGGCTCCATAAGGCAGTGCTCACGAAGTACAGACAGTGTGTCAGAGCAGCCAGCTGGGCTCACAATGAGGCTGCTACAGAGAGTCAAGCACAGAAGTGAATCCCTAAGAAACCTCTGGGCTCTGAGTAGGCTTGGCCTGTAGCTGCCTGTGTGTCATGCAGAAGGATGCAAGCTCCATCCAGCTCCTAGGCCACCAAAAATCATCACACACTTTTCAGTGATGTCTTGAGGGGGTCTGTAATAAATGCCCCGGGGGAAGAAGCCACAATACAGAGCTGTGAGAACATTTGGTGAAGCTAGACCCCCAAGAAGCCATGGAAATGGGAAGTGAACACAGGAGTACATGAAAAGTTGTATTAACCTTTGGGGAGTAAAGAGGAGTGACCTCTGAGAAAGTTACTGGCAGGAGGCTCTTGCGACTTAAAAAAATGTTCCTTTAATGAACATTCCTCAAAAGGAATTAATTCTTTTGTATTAATATATTGAGGGCATAGGACTGATTAATATCATTGCTTTGAAGTATAATCTCTTCATTAACTTCTCTCACTTTCCTTTATTAGTGAACATTTATATTTTTTAACTATACAATGCATGTAATAAAATGATTGTGCAATAATATTTTAAATTTGAAATTAGGATTTTATTTTTTTATTGCATTTTAGGTTTTGGGTTCCATGTGAAGAACATGCAAGATTGTTGCATAGGTACACACATGGCAGTGTGATTTGCTGCCTTCCTCCCCATCACCTATATCTGGCATTTCTCCCCGTGCTGTCTCTCCCCAATTCCCCACCCCCCACTATCCATTAGGATTTTTAACTAGCTTGCACTGAGCTTTCCAAAGATAAGCCTTCCCTACCCCATTGTACTTGTTCCTTCCTCTAAACCCACCATTTAATTCAAAATTAAGGAGTTTCTTATTGCAATTGAAACAGAACAGGAATTATATTTCAGTCTTAAGTCTTCAACCTTGCTCTTGATTTGTTTTTCCTTGCTATCAAATTTACAAAAGTTCAAGGCTTTTGATTTAAATATCAAGTATTTTTTTTACTGTTATGGTTGAAAGAAACCCTTGCCAAAGACGAGGCATAATCTAAACTAGAACAACTGGTCCTAAAAGCCTTCTCCACCCTGCACTTTCAGGATGCTGCAGAAAAACAAACAACAAACACATACACACCTGGTTTGACCATAATAATAGTTTTTAAATTTATTTGGTACCAATTGAGTTTGGGAATTTAACAATGTATGAAATTTCTTCCAGAAAAGTGTATACAAACACAACAGCACAGATTCCCTAAAGCCATCCGACCCTGATTATTGACCCCTGAAGCAAAAACTGATCTGGCCTGGCTCAGAGGCCCGTGCTTACAATCCCAGCACTTTGCGAGGCTGAGGAAAGTGGATCGCTTGAGCTCAGGAGTTCAAGACCAGCTTGGGCAACATGGCAAAACCTTGTCTTTATAAAACATGCAAAAATTAGCCGGGTGTTGTGGCATGCACCTGCAGTCCCAGCTACTTGGAAGGCTGAGGTGGGAGGATGGCTTAAGCCCAGGAGGCAGAGGCTGTAGTGAGTCAAGATGGTACCACTGTACTCCAGCCTGGGTGACGGAGTGAGACTCTGTCTCAAGACAAAAACAAAAAACAAACAAAAAACTGACCTATCAGTCTATCCTAGGGATATGAGCTTTAAGGAGGATTTTGAAAGTCTTTTTTTTTTTTTTAATGAACATAAAGAAATGAACTGCAAAAAAATGAGAAAGAAGGTAGTGGGGAACTCAAAGGAAATAGAAGTACAGAAAGTAAAAATAAATACGCTCCTTGAGAAATGGAGAGATTATGAGAAACCTCTGTGATAGCACCGCAAGGGAGTTTATCCTGTTTTAATCCTAGCAGTACCCAAGCAAGGGAGGACCTCAGAGTAAGATGATCAGCAAAATTGCTGTTAGGAAGCAATGCGGTGATGCCAGTAACAATTTGAAGTAAACATGTGAGAGGGTGCCTGGGAGGAGAGAGTCTGAATTCAAAAGACCCAGCAGGAGATGCTCAGTGGTAGAATCAAACTTGACAGGCAGAGGCCTTTACTTCTGCTGTCATCTCTAAACAGAGATCTCGGATGACATATTTAGTATGCTCTTGAGACGCCACGGTGCATCAAAGGAAGAACAGGCAAATGTTCAAATCACAAGGGAGAAATCACAAGGGAATGGTCAGGCTGTCTCAGGGCCTTTTAATGGTCCTCATCAGACAAGGGGGACTCTTTCTTCTGCTATAGAATGGCTTGGTTAAATGCAAGTTGGTTAAATATTCATTAGGAGTACCTACTCTATTTAGACAAACTGTACCTTGGGGGCTACCACAGCACTAGCCACTGGCATAGCAGGGGCATGCATTAAGAGGTTTGGCAAAAACATGTCTTTAGTCAAGCAGTTAGAAGTTAATGGATGTGTGTTGAGGAGTTGGTTACCTGATGCTTCCTAAAATAACAGCAGGTGAATTAAGAGCTACTAACAGTTGTATCTTGCTCCAAGGGCACTGTGCGGCTGCAGTGGTAGAGATGAAATTCACCAAAACATTGCTATGAACATTTCAATGATAACCCCATTTCATATTTTGGTATGATTGATACTTGCCTTAATCAGGAACAGAAAATGTTATGCCAAGATTGCTTTGCAGATTTACTCCAATACATAGAGTTATATATATAAAATAGGAAAACAGAATATTGGAAACATACAAATATAAAAACAAAATTAGGCATTGTGCATTAGTTAAGGGTAATGCTAGCTATATCAGACAAGCTCTGAAATCTAAGTAAAATAATATTGAAAGTTTTGCCAAAATGTTGCCATTGAAAGTAATGCACAGTTACTTTTGTACCAACCTAATACAATAAACATTTATTTCTCACTCAAGTACATTTAACCATGTGTCCAGAGGACTGCCTTTCACGCAGTCATTCATGGACCCAGGCTCTTGCTGTTTTGTGGCTCCTCCATCCCTTAGTATCTCTGACTCCTTTACTTCTAGTTAAAGACCAGGGATAAAGAGATAGTATATGCAACATGACATGGGAGGTTTTTTGGGACAGGCCTAGAAATTTCATGTGTCACTTCTGCTCACATTCTTTGGCCGTAACTAAATAAAAAGTATATGTCCATACCTAATTGCAGAGGAGGCAGGAAATGTAGTCTTGTATTGTGCCCTGGCTATAGAGAAAACAGGTTTTAGTAAACACAAAAATGTCTGCCAGGCATACTGAGTAAACTCTTTGATTCAAACATCTCCATGGGGAATCAGGTATCCATTGACCGACAGCATGACAGAAACACAAAACAATCAGCAGGAAGTCAAGTCAGGGGTCACTGACTGCAGGAGTGCAAACATGAAGGCAAAACGATTCAGCTTCCAGAGAGTGGATGGAACTAAAGGGACTCAATCCAACGGAGAGGCTTGAGACAGGCTCATTCTTGCAGTCAGTCTGGGGCTCTCTAATTTAAAAAAGTCTGTATTGAAAAATCCTGCCTGGCAGAACATGTATAAATGTATCTCTGGGGAAATGGAGGAACATTATCACTGCCTTTTAATCAGTGACTGAGGCAAGCTGCCACCTCTATTTGTTATATCACCAATATAATCAAAAGGCAGGAGTGGTCCATTCAGACTCTGTAACGAAGAGGCAGGGAGGCAATTTCAAACCTCTTATCTAGGGAGGAGTTCGCATAGAAAGAATGATATGGGAAAAATGTCCCAGGCTAGATTAGCCTACAAACCCGAATTCCAAAACCTATTTTAAAAACCAACACTGAAATAAAAAACAGCTTTCAAAATTAACAATCAGAAAAACACTGATTCCAGGTACTTGTGACAAACATTCTGATAAAGGTCTAAAAGTTACACTTATAATGCTCAGAGAGATAAAGAAATTTTATCTATGAGGTAGAATAAGAAATTATAATTTTTAAAAGACAGACAAATATAAATAAACCTGGAAGATATGAAAAAGAACCAATGAAAATCCTAGAAATAAAAAATACTAATTCAAAAGTATCACTCAAAATTTAAAAATATGGGGAATTTTGAAACAATAAGGAAATTACTGTATATTAGTAACTGAGGATACAATTTAAGTTGAGGCAAGCTGCCACCTCTATTTGTGGCAGCTTTAACTAATAAAATTATTTTATTAGTTAAAAACCGTGAAAGGCTGAAAATAAAAAAGATTCGACTGAAGAAATTAGAAAAACGGTAATAAATATAAAGCTAGTAGATGAAAGGAGATAATGAAGATAGCATTGATGAAAAGAGTGAAACTCTAAAATGTTTGAAGAGATTTATTTCTGAGCCACCTGTGAGGGACCATGGCCTGTGACACAGCCCTCTGGAGGTCCTGAGAACATGTGTCCAAGGCGGTCGGGGCGCAGCTTGCTTTACTGGTTTTATAGGTTTTAGAGAGGCATGAGACATCAATCAAATACACTTAAGAAATACATTGGTTTGGTCCAGAAAGGCCGGACAGCTCACAGCAGAGGCTTCTAGGCTACAGGTGAATTTAAACATTTTCTGATTAACGGTCGAGTTTGTAGAAGACCTGGGATTGATAGAAAGGGAATGTTCAGGTTAAGAGAAAGGTTGTGGAGAACAAAGTTCTTTTGAAGTGGCTGCCCTTAGAGATCATAGGTGACAAATGTCTCCCAGTGCTTTCTATTCAGATCTTAGTTTATCTCTTTAGGATGGGGTGGGTCTGGAAGAAAACAGATGTAGCTATGTTAATAGAGATGATTTACAGATGCATTTTCCTCCACAAAGAACAGTTTTGCAGGGCCATTTCAAAATATGGCGAAAAAACATGTTTTGGGGTAAAATATTTTGGTTTTTCTCCCTTGTCTCTCGTAATGTTATGCCAGAGTCAGGTTGGAAAGTAAATCATAATATATAGGGTTAAATAAAACCCATCTGATGAGAATTTATGATGTGTAGGGCATGACTCCCCATTTCGGCAACATAAAAAAAAATCAGAGTTTAGTCCTCAATAGAATGAGGGGAAGTTATGTTTTCTATCAGCAGGTAGAAAATAAATAAATTAAAGTGTGTGTTCCCTTCTTCTGCTGGCTGGAGTGTGGACATGGTGGTGAGACCTGAATAAACTATCTGAAACCATGGGAGGAAAGCCATGAATTGAGAATGGGAACATGGGTCCTAAAACCACGAAGTATTAGTCCAGATTGGTCCCTGGACTGCTCATGCTTAAAATGTTATGAAGGAAAGAGAAATATATTTATGTCATAGTTAAGTCATTGTTCTTATGCCCTTTGTACACCCAAACAAGTACAGCTACATTCTAAGTGATAAAACTATGAAGAACTTGATACAATACATTTGAATACAAATAAAATGGTTAATTATATAGGAAAATGTAACTCATCAAAATTGATTGGAAAAGAAATGTAAAATCTAAAACCACTTTTCGTGGTACAGAGTCTCTGAGATGGATCCCAGTAATCCCTACCTTCTCGTACTTACACTTTTTTTTTTGGAGACAGAGTCTCACCCTGTTGCAGGCTGGAGTGCAATGGCTCAATCTTGGCTCACTGTAATCCCAGCTACTCGGGAGGCTGAGGCAGGAGAATTGCCTGAACCCAGGAGGCGGAGGTTGCGGTGAGCCGAGGTCGCGCCATTGCACTCCAGCCTGGGTAACAAGAGCGAAACTCCGTCTCAAAAAAAAAAAAAATGTTACTGTTTTTCCTTCCTAAGTACTTTGACTGTTAGACATGACAAGCAAAACTACCTTAAGTACTCAAATAACTCTTATGAAGTAAATATACCAAATGGAACTAAAAATACTACAAAACTGAAGTTTAAAAAATGTTCCCATACATAAAATAGCAAACATATGCAGATAATGTCTTTCTCCTCACCTTTTTTTCCCTGACAAATATATACAAAAAGAGAGAATAAAATGCCCACCACCCAGACTCCACATTAAGACTGTTTTTACTCTTTTGCTTCTATATTTCTCCTCTATCTTTATTTGCTAAGTATTTTCAAAACAAATCCCAGATGTTCTAACACTCGTACACTTCAATATATCTCTCTAAAAATGTGCACATTTTCTTTAAAAAAAAGCAACCCCAGTATCATCACTTCCCACGAAATTGGTAATAACATTCTTGTACCAACCAATCCTGAGTCCTTAATTGCTGTTGCCCAATAATCTCAAAACAATTCTTCATAGTTGTTTTGGTTTAATCAGGCTTCAAACAAGCTCCACACATCGTACTTGATAAGCCGCTTAAATCTCCATCTTCCTCATTTTTTCCTAATTTATAAATTAGAAATTTATAAATGTTTTTCTACCCTGTGGAAACTGAGTAAATTGTTCTGTAGAATATTATTTTATGTAACAGGTTTGCCTGTTTACTTCCCAGTGTCATTTAACATGTCCCCATATTTCTTGTAAAGGGGAGTTATCTCTAGAATTTTCAGGAGAAACTTTCAAAAATTGCTCTATTGACATATGGACATAGACATGGGAACAATAGACACTGCAGACTACTAGAGTGGGTAAGAAGGGAGGAGAGAGTGGATTGAAAAACTATCCGTTGGGTACAATAATTACTGCTTGGGTGCAGCGTAATGTAACAAACCTGCATGTAGGCCCTGTATCTAAAATAAAAGTTGAAATTAAAACAAACAAACAAAATCAAAATTGCTTGAGATACCGTTCCCATTACATATAATTCACCCATTAAAATGTACAATTGAACTGTTTTTAGCATATTTAGAGTTGTACATCCATCACAATCAATGTAAAACATTTCATCATGTCTAGAAAAGAAACCCAATACTGGTTAGCAGTCATTCCCAGTTCCCAACTCTCACCCCCACAGTCCCTTTTGTTTCTATGAATTTACCTATTCTGGACGTTTTATGTAAATGAAATAATAGAATATGTCATTGCTTGTGATCGTTTTTTTTCACATAATATAGTGTTTTCAATATTTATCGATATTGTGACCTGTATCAATATGTCATTCCTTTTTAATTGCTGACTAATATTCCATTGTATGCATATACCCCATTTTATTTATCTGTTCATCAGTTGATGAGCATTTGTGCTGTTTTCCACTCTTTCACCTATTTTGAGTAATGCTGCTATGAACATTCTTGTACAAGCTCTTGTGTGGACATTTGTTTTTCTCAGGCATATATCTACCAGTGGACTTCCTTGTTCACATGGTAACTCTATGTTTACTATATTGAGAAACTTCCAGACTGTTTTCCAAAGTGGCCATACAACTTTGCATTTCTTCCAGCAATGTTGGCAGGTTCAACTTTTTTTTGCAAGGAAACTTGTATATATGTGTGTGTGTGTGTATACATACATATACATAAACACATATACATATATATGTATATATATATATCTACATAATTTTGTTGAATATAAAATTGACATACAAATTAAATAAGGGTACTCTACTCCAGCAGTATCTAATTTAACATTGTAATAGAAAATAAGAACACTTTCATAATAGCAATAGGAACCAAATAACAAATTCAATGAAAGGAGAAATACTGTTTTGGGGAAAAAAATTGCAAAACATACATTGAAGTAAGTATGAGGGAAAAACACTTTATGAACTTGAAATTTTTAAATACAGTTTTGGTTTTTACCAAATATTTACATACAGGAAGAAATGAGGACAGAGACAGGGATTAATGTACCTCAGATTTTACAGCTATTACATTTCAAAAGAGATATTTAAAATACGTTTATAAAAAGAAAGAGTATTTGTTCAACACAACAAAAGAGAATTTGATACTGATGATTTCTTCAAGGGAGTAAAACAAAAATAATTTCTATTATTTGACTGTTTTATATTATAGCATAAATGTCAGAATTCTGTTGATTAATGAGAGATTTTATTTCTTCCTTGAAGGATGTATTTCCTTTTACTTAGGATAGTGGTGGATATTCTGGGTCTTTTGTGATGCCATATAAATTTTAAGATTGTTTTTTCTATTTCTATGAAGAATACCTTTGGTATTTTGATAGGAATTGTACTGAATGTATAGAATGCTTTGAGTAGTATGAACATTTTAACAAGATTGATTCTCCCAATCAATGAACATGGGATATATTTCCATTTTTTGTGACTTCCTCTTCAATTTCTTTCATTAGTGTTTTATAGTTTTTATTGTAGAGATCTCTCACTTCTTTGGTTAAGTTTGTTTCTAGGTATTTTATTTTCTTTGTAGATGTAAATTGGATTACTTTCTTGATTTCTTTCTCAGATTGTTCACTGTTGGCATATGGAAATGTTACTAAGTTTTGTGTCTTGATTTTCTATCATGCTACTTTACTGAATTTGTTTATCGATTCTAAGGGTATTTTAGTAGAATCTTTAGGTTTTTCCAGCTATAAGATCACATAATCTGAAGACAAGGCTAATTTGACTTTTTCCGTTTCTAATGTGGATGCCCTTTATTTTTTTCTTTTAGCTGATTACTCTGGCTAGGACGTCCAGTACTGTGTTGAATAACAGTAGTGAAAATGGGCATTCTTGTCCTGTTCCAGATCTTAGAGAAAAGGCTTTTGGTTTTTCCCCATTCAGTATGATACAAGCTGTGGGTCTGCTGTATCTAACTTTTATTATGTTGAGGTATATTCCTTCTTTTTTTTTCTTTTTGAGATGAAGTTTCACTCTTGTTGCCCAGGCTGGAGTGCATTGGCACAGTCTTGGCTCACCACAACTTTTGCTTCCTGGGTTCAAGTGATTCTCCTGCCTCAGCCTCCCGAATAGCTGGGATTGCAGGCATGCACTACCACGCCCAGCTAATTTTTTATTTTCAGTAAAGACAGGGTTTCTCTATGTTGGTCAGGCTGATCTCAAACTCCGGACCTCAGGTGATCCACCCACCTCAGCCTCCCAAAGTGCTGGGATTATAGGTGTGAACCACTGCACCTGTCTGAGGTATATTCCTTCTATACTCAGTTCTTTGAGGCTTTTTATTACAAAGGGGTGTTGAATTTTGTCAAATGTTTTTTCAGCATCAATTAAAATGATCATGTGGGTTTTCTCCTTTGTTCTGTTGATACTCTTCATCACATTGATTGATTTGTATATATGGAACCATCTTTGCATCCCTGGGATAAATCTCTCTTGATCTTGATGAAAGATCTATTTAATGTGTTGTTAAGTTCAGTTTGCTAGTATTTTATTGAGGATTTGTACATCAATATTCATCAGTGATATTGGCCTGTAGTTTTCTTTCTTTCTTTCTTTCTTTTGGATATACCTTTGTCTGGTTCTGTTACCAGGGAAATAGTGACCTTGTAGAATGAGTTTCAAGTATTCCCTCCTCCTCTGTTTTTTGGAATACTTTGAGTAGGATTGGTATGAATTTTTCTTTGTTTGATAGAATTCAGCAGTGAAGCCACGGGGCTCCAGGCTTTTGTTTGAGAGGAGACTTTTTTTTTTTTACACTCCATTGTATATACTAGCATGATGAGGAGACTTTTTATTACAGCTTTGGTCTTATTACTTATTATTGGTTTGTTCAGGTTTTGCACTTCATGGTTTTATCTAGGAAGGATGTATGTGACTAGAAAATTATCAGTTTCTTCTTGGTTTTCCCATTTATTGGCATATACTTGCTCTTGCTAACTACAAATGATCCTTTATATTTATGCAGTATTTGTTTGTAAGGTCTTCTTTTTCATCTCTGTATTTACTTGGGTCTTCTCTCTTTTTTTTCTTAGTTTGGCTAGAGGTTTGTCAATTTTATCTTTTCAAGAAACCAACTTTTTGTTTTATTGATCTTTCTTTCATTTCACTTTTATTTATTTCTGCTCTGATCTTTATTATTTCTTTTTTTCTACTAATTTTGATTGTGATTTGTTCTTGCTTTTCTGGCTCACTAAGATGCATTATTAGGTTGTTTATTTGAAAGTTTTCTTCTTTTTTGGTGTAGGTGCTTGTATGTCTAAAATTCCTCTTAGTACTGCTTTTGCTATATTCCATAAGTTTTGGTATGATATGTTTCTGTTATTATTAGTATCAAGAAAATTTTTGATTTCCTTTTTTTTTTTTTTTTTGAGATGGAGTTTTGCTATCGTTACCCAGGCTGGAGTGCAATGGTGCAATCTCGGCTCACCGCAACCGCCACCTCCTGGGTTCAGGCAATTCTCCTGCCTCAGCCTCCTGAGTAGCTGAGATTACAGGCACGCGCCACCATGCCCAGCTAATTTTTTGTATGTTTAGTAGAGATGGGGTTTCACCATGTTGACCAGGATGGTCTTGATCTCTTGACCTCATGATCCACCCACCTCGGCCTCCCAAAGTGCTGGGATTACAGGCGTGAGCCACAGTGCCCAGCCTTGATTTCCGTTTTATTTCTTCATTGACCCACTGATAATTCAGGAATATATTAATTTCCATGTGTTTGTATAGTTTTCAAAATTCCTCTTGTTATTGATTTCTAGTTTTTTTCAATTGTGGTCAGAGAGGATGCTTGATATTATTTCAATTTCTTAATGTTATAAGACTTGTCTTGTGATCTAACATATGATCTATCCTTGAAAATGGCTGATGTGCTGAGGAAAAGAATTTGTATTTTGTAGTTGTTGGATGAAATGTTCTGTAAATATCTCTTAGGTTCCTTTGGTCTATAGTACAGATGAAGTCTGATGTTTCTTTGTAAATTTTCTGTCTGGAACATCTGTCCAGTTCTGAAAGTAGAGTGTTAAAGTCTCCAGCTGTTATTGCATTGGAGTCTATCTCTCCTTTTATCTCTAATTATATTTGCTTTATATATCTGCTTTATATATCTCCAGTGATAGGCACATATATATTTACAATTGTTATATCCTCTTGCTAAATTGACCTTTTCATAATTATGTAATGACTTTATTTATCTCTTTCTATAGTTTTTGTTTTGAAATATATTTTGCCTAATATAAGTATAGCTACTCCTGTCCTTTTTTGGGTTCCATTGGCATGGAATATCTTTTTCCAGCCCTTTATTTTTAGTTCATGTGTGTCTTTATAGGTGAAGTCTGTTTCTTGTAGCCAACAGATTATTGGGTTTTCTTTTCTAAATAAAACAAGCACTCCTGTGGCCACTGCCAGTGGGACTGCACTGGGTCAGACCTGAAGCCAGCACGGCACTGGGTCTCACCCAGTCCTGCTGTAACCACTACCGTCTGTCTATCACCTGTTTCCTTAAGGCCTTAGGGCTCTACAATCAGCAGGTGGCAAAGCCAGCTAGGCATGTGTTCTTACTTTCAGGTTGGTGAGTTCCCCCAGACCCTGGGCAGATATAGAGATATCATCCAGGAGCCAGAGACTGAAGTCAAAAACCTTAGCAATCTACCTGGTGTCCCATTCTACTGTGGTTGAGATGGCACTCAAATTATGAAATGCAGTCCTTCCCATTCTTCACTTTCCTTTCCACAGGCAGAGAAATCTCCCCCCATGGCCAACACCATCACAGGCCACAAGCCCATGGGAAGTACTGCCAGGCTACCACGGATGTTCAGTTAATGCCCAAATGCTCTTGAGTCAGCTTGTGGTGAATGCTGTCAGGGCTGAGATCAGCCCCAGTCCAGCACAAGTCTAGACACACCATCTAAGGTCCAAGGCCTGGAATCAGGAACCCCAAGAGCCCACTTGTTGCCCTATTTCCCTGTGGCTGAGCTAGTACCTACAGTGCAAGACAAAGCCCCCTTTACTTTTCCTTCTGCTTTTCTCAAACAGAGAAGGTCTTTCATCACAGCCAGCACGTTTGGGAATGCTCTGGGATTCCCTTGAAGCCAGCATGTCCCAGAACATCACCCAAGGCCCATGGCCTACTGCATGGGTATCACTACTAGTTATTCAGGACCCAGGTCAACAGGGGATCCTGCCAGTCCTGAGTCCTTCCTTTCAAGGCAGTGGCTTCCCTTCTGGCTCAGGGTATGTCTAGAAATGTCATGCAGGAACTAGAGCCAGAAATGGGGGCCTCATGACCTGCCCAGTGTCCTATCCTATTGTGGCTAAGCTGGTGTCCAAGATGCAAGATGAAGTCCCCTTGAGACTTCCCTCTCCTCTTCTCAGATGGAAGCAAAGGGTCTCTTTTGGAACCAAAAGCTGTGCTGCCTGGATTTGAGGGAGGGGTGGCACAGACACTCCCTTAAACACCCCAGGGGAGTGTCCGCATGCCCCACAAGTCTACTGGCTCCGAGCCAAGCACAGCACTGGAACTTGCCTAGGAGTTGTGGCCTAGGCTACCTTTCAAGTTTGTTTAGAGCCCCAGAGCACTTTAGCCCGTGGTTGCTAAAGCTATTGGCTTGCTAGAACTCAATTATCATCTGCTGGGATGGGCGATTCTGATTTTTTTTCTGGCTAGGGCTGGTCTAAATGCTCCCTCTGTGGGTTGGCATCAGCTCAGTTCAGCCCGGTTTTGCTTTCCACTGTGACAGGGCAGCACTGAGTTCAATGCAAAGTCTCACGATGGCTATGCTCTCCCTCTCCCAAGCACATAGATTCTCTCTATGATCTAGACAACTGCTAGTAGAGTATGAGGGAGGGAGATCATTAGCAATTCAAGACTCTTTCCTACCCTCTTCCGTGGCTCTTTCAGTGATAGGAAGTTAAAACCAGATACTGGGAGCGCTCATTTGATTTTTGGTTCTTATGAAGGTGTTTTTTGTATAGATAGTTATTAAATTTAGTGTTCTTGTGAGGAGACAATTGGTAGAATCTCTGTTGAGGCATCTTGCTCCCTAATTCAGCATTTTCTAATCTAATCTCAAAAACTGTTGTATGAAGCAAATCTCTTAATGGGAACCAATTTATTATTTGAAACTATGTTCCAAAGAATGTATTTTAAGAAACATTGCATTATATCATATAGCCACAAATAAATTTGCATTTCTGGATGTATGAACCACATCAAAAACAGTTTTTATATGGAATCTTTCAAATATATGTGAAAGTGGAGAGAATGAAAGAATGAACTCCACGTACTTATCATCCAGCTCAATAATTGTCATTAGTTTTTTTAGTAGCCCTATTTATTTCCCCAACCACTCCCAATTATGTTTATTTTTATTTTTTAGAGGCAGGGTTTCACTAAGTTACCCAGGCTGGACTTAAACTCCCAGGCTCAAGCAATCTCCCTTGCCTCAGCCTCCTGAGTAGGTAAAATTTCGAGCTTGGGCCACTGTACCTGTCTTCTCCTAATTATTTTGAAGCAACTGCTAGACATCATATAATTTCATTTGAAATATTCTAGTATGTATCTCTAAAGACTCTGTTTTAAATATAATTACACCATTATCCTCTCTCCCAAATTGTAATTATAATTCTTTAATATCAGTGTTTCTATTTTCCTGATTATCTATAAATGTTCTGGCTCTAATTTGTTTTGCTGTTTTCTGTTTTAAAGTGCATTTGAAATAGAATCCAAAAAGCCCTATATATTGCTGTTGGCTAATTATAAGTTTTTAAGAGTCTCTCTCTTTTGTTAAAAAAAAAAAA
>CM052651.1:11350187-11381416 GCA_028533165.1 Leontopithecus rosalia
TTCCCTTTCCCTTTCCCTTTCCCTTTCCCTTTCCCTTTCCCTTTCCCTTTCCCTTTCCCTTTCCCTTTCCCTTTCCCTTTCCCTTTCCCTTTCCCTTTCCCTTTCCCTTTCCCTTCCTTCCTTTTTTTGAGGTGGAGTCTCACTCTCTCACCAGGCTGGAGTGCAGTGGCATGATCTCAGCTCACTGCAACCTCCGCCTCCTGGGTTCAAGTGATTCTCCTGCCTCAGCCCCCTGAGTAGCTGGGACTACAGGCACGCACCACTATGCCCAGCTACTTTTTATATTTTTAGTAGAGACGAGGTTTCACCGTGTTGGCCAGGATGGTCTCTATCTCTTGACCTTGTGATCTGCCTGCCTCAGCCTCCCAAAGTGCTGGGATTACAGGCATGAGCCACTGTGCCCGGCCCACACTTTTCTTTGACTTCATGGGTTTTAGTACCTGTTGGGCAAATTCTACCACAACAGTGGCTTGTGGATCACCATTGCTAGCCGAGAATATACACGTTGGGCTACAGGGAAGATAGGCCAGCCTTCAAGCTGAGAACCTTTCATTCTAAATCAAGGACTTGTTCTTTCAGATCAACTTTTTAAACTTAATTTATAACTCTTTGCAGTTTCTGAGGTGGGAAGGTGAAAGGTGCACTTTTAGAAAGGACAGTTAAATGCCAAGAATGGAAGAACTGTTAGGGAATCCAGTCTTTTCAATGATAGAGGAACATGCAGACACGGATTGCACGTCCCTCTACCCAGTGATGCCACTGCCGCCTGCAAGCTCAAGACCAGGCCATTTCACTAATGCTAGGGTAGTGGAGGCCCAAGCAAGCATGACTAACATTGCACAGGAAAGCTAGGTGTCATTAACAGGCAACCGCAGGAAGGGGCAGGGTGGGGAGAGCTCTTTGACTATGAGAGGAAAAGAGTCAGGAGACAATGTCCCTGGTCAAATGTCACCCTGGATACCCTCAGATGTCTCATTTAGCAATAGATATTTTGGTTTCTGCATATATAAATAGAATTCTTGACTGTGTATTTTTAAAGAGGGTCTGGAACCGGTGCAATTTAAAACACTGTGAGAGCATAAGATGAAAAAACCAAATTCCTTAGAAAAGGCTATGCCACAAAAGCCATGAACCCAGTGCTTTACGTTGTGCTTAAAAGTCCCAACAAATGCTTATAATGAGTTGCAATAATCTTGACCACACCAATCACCACCATCATAGGAGACCAAATATTCCATATGAAACTCTAGAGAAATACTAGGTCTTTATATCACAAAATCGAATATACTTTTAAAGAGTTTTTATTTCTGCTTTTTCTTGTCCCCAAATCTAAACAAATAAACAAAAAGGCCACATGTCTCAGACATTTCTGTTGGAAACCACTTTACTAGATCCAAGCCTCTCAAATTCACATTTTAGTCCTGGGGCCTCACTTTCTCGTTGTAATTTAAATAGATTTTGAGTTGTAGTTTTCTTAATGGAAAACATACAGTCTGGATGGCCCTTTTGAGTAAGAGGGTGCGTCCTGAAATCAGCACCGGGGCAGTAGATTCTTGGGGGCCCAGCTCTCTCCTCCCTTTCCCCTTCTGACTTCCCTTATGGGTTGCAAAGTTTGTTCAGACAACCCGCTCTTGGTTTAACTCGTGACTTTCAATGCTCTTCTTGACTTATACATGATTTTGGAGGCATCTCTGAGTAGAGTCTTTGCATACCACTGTCTCTCGATTATTGTTCCAATCTAGGTGTAGAACCACCAAGGGGAACTCCAGAGACTCTTACCTGATTCCAGTTCAGTCAGTGCAATTCTCATCCAATGGAGGTCCTGGTGTCTTTTTCCCCTGTTATCCTGGGTGTCACTGAAAAAGAGTTTATGGCAAATATATAACATGTCCAAAACTCTTTCATTGCTTTTTTCTTGCTATTCTCACTTCAATTAATTTAAAAGAGATGCCTCAAGCCCACTCATCTGCTTTGAGTTCTTCTTTCTAAAGCACAGTAATTCTTTCCATGGGCAACTCTGCTTGCTTTCAACCAAGGAGGTCTAAAAGGCCTCCCTTAAATGAAAGGAGGATGCTGAGCTCTGATCTAAATACCCTGGGCCCCAAGGCAGTGAATTATTAGCAGAATGTCTCAGTGAACTTTCTTATCTTTGAGTTCCAAAGAAGTACGTTGGGTGTGCGGCAATTTTCTTGAGCATAAAGCTGAAATGATCCGAGATCTCTGGAGCCAACTATGCTCCTGGCATTGCTACAAAAGGAGAGAGCTTCTAGCCACAGAAGACTATTCAATACCACACCACAGTCCCAGACACAAATGTGGGCAAACCCGGTAAACGTGCACACTTTCCCATTGCATGCAGTGAACGTCGCCTGTAGGGAGTTTATTTTGAAATCACTCAATTGGGAAGAAGGCTAGTTGTTAACATCTACTTGATGATTTTGCTCACAATCCTCAGAGGACACTGGCTGTAGAGAAGTCATTTCATGATCTCACACACAGTGTCCTCCCTACCTCACTCTCGGCAATAGCCCATGGGCACACCCTTGTACTCACAGTGGGCTGTTAGCTGTCAAGAGACTGGAGCACGAGGTGGCACTGTAATGATTTAGCCCTCCGAGGGTCACTTATTAAGTAGTTATGGATTGGTGAGATTCCCTACAGACTAGATAACAGCTGGCTACATTGGCCATGGGCTCTAAAACCCAAGGCAGAAAGATCAATTCCAAAACCAGATAGTCCATTTGATTGCAGGAGGGGTCTCGGTATCCAGTGGATCAGAACTAACCCTTTTCTCCAAGTTCCATGGAATAGAAGTCCACAGAAACCTAGTGCAGACCCAAGGTGGCTTCAGAGTCACTAGCAACCCTAGTCAAAATGGACAACTTTGCAGATACAAAATGGACTAAGACACGTACTCAGAGGCAAAGTCCAAATATAATTCTCCAAAATAACACATGGAAGAAAAAGAGAACTTTTGCTGATTTTTTTCTTTCAATTTTTCTCTCAAATGTCTCCTATGGAAAGTTTTTGATATGCTTTCTAAACATCTTTTAAATGATTTTTTTTCCAGAGGTCATGAAATTATGGGAGATGTTAAATTTTTATCTTCTGACTCACTCTGGTCTTGCCTAAATATATCAAGAATGGACAAGGATTCTAGTTTCAAGAGATAAAGAATGATGAGCTAAAATTCTACAGCCATAAAAAGGTTGGATCCCAACATATTCACTTCTGTTTGTGTCCCAAGCCCTTCTCCACTAGAAAGCAAGATGGCGACATTGGTGGCTTCCTCTCTGGAGCGGGTGTTGAACATGCATCTTCAAAATCTAGTTGCTGGTACAGGAAGTGGCAGTTTTAGCTCAAGGAAGGGATATTCTTGGAACAACCTGTTTTCCCAGCTGTTCTTTTCCATTCCTTGACTTACTCTATGTTTGGGAGTTTAAAAAGTGCCTGTCTTACAAGGATCATTTATTTTCCCCAAGGATCCAGTATTATGTCAGTTTGGTGTGGTAATGGAAAAACCATAAAATGCCTGAGAATTTACAGCCACATTAGTAACATTTTTCTTCTTTTTTGCAGTACAGCTTAATGACCTCTAGGTGGTGGTAAAGGTTTCAATCAGTTTTCATGACTGGGATGAACAGGTAGTCCTCAAATAATTGCTTTATAGGATTTTAAAGTGTTAAATAGACAAGACAAATGAGGTCGACTAATTTTCTTGTGCCTTCAGTATTACCTTTTGTTCTTGATTCTCAGTAAAAGATAGTTTGTATCTAACAAGGAGCTCTAAAAGCCAAGCATGAGATTGAAAACATGGTTTAGGAAATGTTTATTTTAGTTTAGATCTCTCTTGAAGTTTAGCTGGGGGCCTATAATCCCAGCACTTCAGGAGACCCAGGCGGGCGGATCACTTGAGGTCAGGAGTTAGAGACCAGCCTGGCCAGTGTAGTGAAACCCTGTCTCTACTAAAAGTACAAAAATTAGCTTGGCGTGATGGTGCATGCCTGTAATCCCAGCTAGTAGGGAGGCCGAGGCTGGAGAATCGCTTGAACTGGGAGGTGGAGGTTGCTATGAGCCAAGATTGCGCCATTGCACTCCAGCCTGGGAGACAGAGTGAGACTCTGTCTAAAAAAAACAAAACAAAACAAAAAAAAACGCTTTAGGGCAATACACTTCAAAGCAGATTCAAACATCACTGAATTTTAATTTGTTTACAGTGAATAAAATATAATTTCCTGTTTTAATGGAAAGGTATTTGGTCATAACTCCCATTAACCAGGCATCAGTTTTGATGATTAAAGGAAACAAACATATGGATTAGATTTCCTATAGAACACTTTTTTTTTTAATTTAAGAGGAAAAACATGCTTGGGAAGCATCTCTTGGTCCCAAAAAATAAGTTTTGCAAAAAAACGGGTGACAGTGGCAGTTCGCAAACATTGTGTCTGATTTATTTGTTTTTTGATATGGAGCCTCACTCTGTCGCCCAGGCTGGAGTGCTGGGTGCAATGGCGAGATCTCGGCTCACTGCAACTTCTGCCTCCTGGGTTCAAGCGATTCTCCTGCCTCAGGCTTCCAAGTAGCTGGGATGACAGGTGAGTGCCACCATGTTTGGCTAATTTTTGTATTTTTAGTAGAGACAGGGTGTTCTTAAACTTTAACTTAGAAAAGGAGTGGACATAAGAAACCTCGTCTTTCTGGAGGTCAGTCTCTTCTACAGCATCGATTCCCACATCCAAGCTCTAGAGACATCGTGAAGATTATTTTCCACAGATTTTTTTTCAGAGTCATCTCCTATTTTGGTGTGTTGAGTAACGAGACCCTGAATAACACTTTTCAGTAAGTCTCGAACTATCTGCGACAGGGGGCCTGGCCCAGGAACGCCCCACATTTTGACTGCCAGGTTTAGCCTGCCATTTTTATTGGTTGACTTATTTAGGCCACAGCAATAGGTACAGTAATGTGCCACAAAACAGTGATCGATCAGTGAGGGACCGTGCGTGCAACAGCAGTCCATTGCTGGTAAGCAGGTTCATTCTGCCTGCATGGTGCAGGCCAGTCAATGCGGCCACAGGTTTTTGCAAATGGGAGAAGGTATCATTCACAAGGCTGCTGTGCAAGGAGATGGGAAAACAAATCTCAACTCTGCCTCCCTAAAATGGACTTAGGGGTGTCTGTGGAATAGAAAATCTACTAAAGTGTGGGGAAAGGGATTGGTGAGGAGGAAAGGTGATGCAATCAGGATTTCTGCCCAAGCAAAATCAGGCTGCACGGTTCATCATATAACCCACGTGCAGAAACGCATGGCATTAGCATGATCCAAGGGTGGAAGTTTTGGCCCTCTGCTTTCAAGCTGGACCCACCAGCACGGATCCAGTTGAAGAGCTGGTGGTCTCTATTGACTTAAACTGGACAAGAGCTGCCCCCTACTTCCCGGAAACAGCTTTAAGCAACCGTTACTTTAGTGACCCACGGTCAGAGCTGTGTATCTACAAGGAAGCTAGTGAGAATTTTAAGGTCAACTAGAGGTAAGCAATTAAAAGCATGCAAGCAGGTTCGATTTGGTGAGCCTAATCAGGTGAGTCCCCTGTTTAACCGTAAGATTATAATAATTTTTGCAGTACCTTTTTAATGTTTGTGTTTATTTTATTTTATTTTTGTGAGATGGGGTCTGGCTCTGTCACCCAGGCTGGAGTGCAGTGGCACAGCCACGGCTCACTGCAATTTCAACCTCCCACGCTCAACCAATTCTCCCTCCTCTGACCATAGGCACGTGTCACTAGGCCTAGCTAATTTGTATTGTTTTTATTTTTTGCAGAGATGGGGTCTTACTATGTTGCCAGGGCTGCTCTCAAATTCCTTGCCTTGAGCAATCCTCCCCTCTCTGCCTCCCAAAATGCAGGGATTATAGGTATGAGCAACCACGTCTGACCACCTTTTCTATGTTTAGGTATGTTTCAATACACAAATACCAATGTTACAATCGCTTACAGTAGTCAGTTCAGCAGCAAGCTATACAGGTAGCCTGGGAGCAGTAGGCGACACCGTGTAGCCTCGGTGTGTAGTAGGCCATACCATCTAGGTTGGCGTAAGTATACTCCACCATGACAGACAGAATTTGCCTAATGACACATTTCTCAGAACATACCTTGTGGATGACTGACACATGACTGCATTCATTTTACCCAACGTTGTTCTAAAAACAACAGCTGTAGCCAAATTAATTACGTGCATGGCAAGCTATAATTGCTACTAGAATGGCCAACTTGAATAAGTCATTCCACAGATGTTTGTTAAGCACCTACTATGTGCAAAGCCCTCCACTGAGATATGTCAGCCAGGCTCTGTTTTCTGCAAATAGAACAACTTTAAAAAATTGTATCTCTTCCTCTTAACCTGCTTCTGCCTTCATCATTTCAGTTTTCTAACTACATCTGCTCAGTATTTGGTAAGGGGCAGCTATAATATTTTCACATCCTTAACATCAACCTGTTAGCTTAGGTTCCCATTTAGCCTTTAATCTGATCTTGTGTGTATTCTATTATTTGCTAGTGTATCTATGTTTGCGGCTCTGTGCGTGTCTGTGTGTGTGTGTTACACTCAGAAACTGCCTTGCCTTTCTTCAACTCCCCCTTGCAGGGGAGGCTCTTAGAACCCGCCTGCTCTTTAAATTGTGGTGGGGCCAGTTTTGAAGATGCAAATGGGAGATGTAGGCACTTAGCGCCTACTAAGCACTTTCTCTTTCTCATATGTTGTTTCCTGTGTTGTCACAGCAAAGCAGATAACTTCAATGAAAAGATGATCACGAACTTTGGAATCAGCAGACTGGAGCTGGAATCCTGATTATGCTACCTTACTAACCTATCGACCTTGGGCAAGTTACTTATGGATGTAGATTCCTCGGCTAAAAATGGGTACATAACAGCCCGATTTCAGGTCTGAAGGGTTCGGTGGGGCATGATTCATCAGTGCTCAGGAGGCGCTTCATTTTGTTCTTACTCTCTTTTTCTGATGAGGAAAAGTGGAGAACATAAAATAGCTCAATAGGTATGTTTTATAAAACTAATCCACGGCTCTAATGAGACTACATAAACTAAATGGGTATATTTCAACCATTATGAATCAACTTTATTGCTACTGGAAATAAATTTAGGTTAAATCTGGTTTCCTGTAGCTGCCTGGGGGAGTTTAACTTCACATATTCACAGTTTAAAATGACTTATTCTCAAAAGCTGTTTGGCTGTGTCCTTTGAACAGATGAGCTAACGTATGTTTTCCCCAGAGAAAACCAGATATAGATGTTCTGATTCAACCTATAGGATTCAGATGTTGTCATTTACTATATAAAATATGCATTGGCCTAGGAAACTAACTGAGAGCTTATTAAATTGTCTTAAAAATGCCAATAATAGTTTTTCTTTCTCACTCGTCTGTACTTTTGAAGGTCTCCAAGGAGGTAGACGTGAGTATGAAATCATACCACAGCATGGGGTGTGGGGTGGGGAATTGGGAGATGTTGATCAATCAGTGCAAATATTGAGTTACAAAGGAGGAATACATTTTTGAGATCTATTGTACAGCATGGTGACCACAGTTAATGATAATGTATTGTATATTTCAAAATTGCTAAAAGAATGTATTTGAAATGTTCTCACTACAAAAATGACAAGTACCTGAGGTGATGAATGGTAATTGGCTTGATATGATCACCTACATATAATCTACAGTGTATACAATATATCAAAGCTTCTTTTACCCTGTAAATATATACAATTATTATTTGTCAATTAAAAATTTTTAAAAAGGAATTAGTAAAAGGAATTAAAAAGGAATTTTAAAAAAGGAATTAGTAAACACAGAGGACATTTACTTTGGGGTTCTCCTGTCTTACCTTCTGTACCTTTCTCTTTGTTCTTACATTTCCAGTCCCTTCTTGTCATCCATTAGTTCCCTGATCCCCCATTTCAAAAATCTCTGTAGACCCAGGGATTGTCCAATCAGTAGGTCTATGTCATTAGCTTTTTCCCCTGACAAAACCCGTTACTTATTTCATTTTGACTCTGCCACACTTGGGAAAGCAATGGCAGATTAATTCATCTCATTGACTCATACGCAATTTACTTTATTATTCTTTGGGGGTGGGGGAAGGAAGGAAAGGTTGGGATCTAACATTCTTAGATGGAGTTTCGCTCTTGTTACCCAGGCTGGAGTGCAATGGCATAAACTTGGCTCACTGCAACCTCCGCCTCCTGGGTTCAGGCAATTCTCCTGCCTCAGCCTCCCGAGTAGCTGGGATTATAGGCACGCGCCACGGTGCCCAGCTAATCTTTTGTATTTTTAGTAGAGGTGGGGTTTCACCATGTTGACCAGGATGGTCTCGACCTCTTGACCTCCTGATCCACCCGCCTCGGCCTCCCAAAGTACTGGGATTACAGGCATGAGCCACCGCGCCCGGCATTCTTTTTCTTTAATTTTAGTTTACTTTAACTTCTGGGATACATGTGCAGAATGTGCAGGTTTGTTACATAGGTATACATGTGCCATGGTGGTTTGCTGCGCCCATCAACCCATCACCTAGGTTTTAAGCCCAGCATGTATTAGGTATTTGTCCTAATGCTCTCCCTCCTCTTGCCCCACCCACCCCCTGACAGGCTCTGGTGTGTGATATTCCCTTCCCTGTGTCCATGTGTTCTCATTGTTCAACTCCCACTTATGAGTGAGAACATGTGGTATTTGGTTTTCTGTTCCTATGTCTGCTGAGAATGAGGGCTTCCAGCTTCATCCATGTCCCTGCAAAGGACACAAACTCATTCTTTTTTGTGGCTGCAGAGTATTCCACAGTGTATATGCCACATATTCTTTATCTAGTCTGTCACTAATGGACATTTGGATTGGTTCCAAGTCTTTGCTATTGTAAATAGTGCTGCAATAAATATACATGTGCATGGGTCTTTATAGTAGAATGATTTATAATCCTTTGGGTATATACCCAGTAATTGGATCGCTGGATCAAATGGTATTTCTGGTTCTGGGATCTAACGCTCTTAAAGTAGGCTGATTGTGCTACCTTATTTTATCCTGACAACTGTGGTAGCCCACTCTCACACTGCTGTGAAGTTACTACCTAGGACTGGACAATTTATTTAAAAAAGAGGCTTTAATTGGCTCATGGTTCTGCAGGCTGTACAGGAAGCATGGCTGGGGAGGCCTCAGGAAACTTACAATCATGGCAGAAAGTGAAGAGGAAGGAGGCCCATCTCATAAGGCCAGAGCAGGAGAAACAGAGCAAAGGGGGAGGTGCCACAGACTTTTAAACAACCAGATCTCATGAGAACTCACTATCACAAAACAGCAAGGGAGAAGTCTACCATCATGTGAGTAGACTCCAAACCACCTCCCAACAGGCCCCTTCTCCAACACTGGGGATTACAATTCAACATGAGATTTGAACAGGGACATAAATCCAAACCATATCAACAACCATATAAAGTATGTGTTTTAATTTCCTTATTACAGAGGAGAAAACGGATACTTTGAGAAGTTGCCTAAATAAGAAAGTCATAAACGGTAGAAGTAAAATTTGATTCCAGGTTTTTAAGACCCCAGAGCACGTAGACTGTCTACAGCTGTACAAACAGAGGGGTTTACATTCACCTGAAGGCAAAGCCTGGGCCACAAAGGTCACAGAATCCCCAGTGCAATGGCAGGCCGTGGTAGGGATCTTACTCCGTATAGAACCAACTCCCTTGGGCCAGCCAGATCTTAGTAGAAACCAATTTATTTCAGTCCCCCCCAACCCTGTTTTAATTCAAGATGTGTCCTTTGTTTTAGAAATAACGCAATGGGGGCAGGTTTCTTGATCTGCTATTGTTTTTCTTTGACTAACCAAGAATATTTAACCCATGGGCAATCCAGTGGAAGCACTCAAGACAGAGTAGAGACAATGGGTGTTGAGAATGGTGGTGAGGAAAGCAAAGTCCCCTGTAGTGCAGCACAGAAGCCTCAGCCTGCTTTGCAGTGGGCGTAACAAAAGGCTCCAAGGTGCTCTCAGAAAAGCTGCCCTTTCAGTTGCTACTGAAGGGTCTCGATGGCCAGACTTAGCTTAAGAACAAAGAAAACTATAACTTTAGGCCAGTACAGAGGCTCATGCTTGTAATCCCAGCACTTTGGGAGGCCAAGGTGGGTGGATTGCTTGAGGTCAGGAGTTTGAGACCAGCCTGGCCAACATGGCAAGACTCCATCTCTACCAAAAATACAGAAATTAGCCGGGCATGGAAAAATTAGCCGGTCATGTTGGCCACACTTGTAACTCTAGCTACTCTGGAGGCTGAGACATAAGAATCACTCAAACCTGGGAGGCAGAGGTTGCAGTGAGCTGAGCTTGCCCCATTGCACTCCAACCTGGGTGACAGAACGAGACTGTCTCAAAACAAACAAATAAACACTCTAGAGTTAAAAAAAAAAATGAACTGGAATCAACCCAAATGCCCATCAATGATAGACTGGACTGGGAAAATGTGGCACATATATACCATGAAATATTATGCAGCAATCAAAAATGATGAGTTCGTGTCCTTTGTAGGGACATGGATGAATCTGGAGAACATCATTCTCAGCAAATTGACACAAGAACAGAAAAGGAAACACCGTATATACTCACTCATAGGCGGGTGATGAACAATGAGAACACATGGACACAGGGAAGGGAATACCACACACTGAGTTCTATTGGGGGAAATAGGGGAGGGACAGCGGGGGTGGGGAGCGGGGGAGGGATGGCATGGGGAGAAATGCCAAATATGGGTGAAGGGGCAGAAGGCAGCAAAACACACTGCCACGTGTGTACCTATGCAACTATCTTGCATGCTCTACACATGTACCCCAAAACCTGAAATGCAATAATAAAAAAAAAGAACTGATAATAGGTTCATAATGGGATACGGAAAATAAGGGTGTTTGGAAAACAGTACAGATTTTCTGAGGTCGATGTCAGAGGCCTTGGTCCGAGTGTAGACCATGAATCTGAACCTAAGCGCGGACTGAGAAACCCTCAGCCTATCCTTCTTCACAATGCTCATCTTAAATGACTTTTTAATTAAACCATTTGGGGGTTGGAGGTTGGGGGTGAGTGGGACAAGAAGAGAAAAGAAAAGAGGGGGTGGGGTTGCGAAGGAGCCTGCTGTGCCATTTTAGTATCAACATCTCAACTCTGCAGCTTGTTTGTGTTAAGATTCTGTGAAGTAACCCAGATTCATGTGGCAATGAATTAAATGTTTCAACTTTTCTTCCCCTTTTGTTTTTTTTTCTTGTGGCTGAACTGATAGCAAGCTGGGTGGGGTGGGGTGGGGTGAGGGAGTAAAAATAGACTCCTGGAAAAGCCCAGATGCCTGTTGTAAACCAGAGGACACTTTGTATGGACAAATGCTGATTGCTGGAGAGGCAAGGTCTGGGTGTTTATGTTTAACACTCTGGGAAATAAACGGGCTGTGTTGCTTTGACCTGGAATTTACTGCTGTCCTTTCCGCCCTCAAGCAGACTGAGGAGAAACCTGCTGGACTTGCATGTCAGGGGGAAAACAGTGAAATGCTGTCCAATGCCACAGGGAGCCGCCTTTTCAAAAGAAAGGGAAAATATCCCAACTACTGGTTGGTTGTCCTCCTTGAGTTCCAGTTTAACATATTTACTTCACCTTATTCACGTTAAAAAAGAAAAAAAGAATCCCAAAAGCCCCCCAAAAAGTGGAGGGGGAGGGAGGATGTGGTATAGGCGGAGAAAAGGGAAACTTTATAAAGAGATACATCAACCAATTGCAATATGTAAATCTTATTTTAATCCACATTGAAATGAAACATAACAATAAATGAGGAAAGAAGACAAAGAAAAACATTTTTGAGGCAATGGGCAAATTTGGACAATGACTAGATGTTTGAACATATCAAGGAATTACTGTTGGGTTGTTAGTTGTGATAACAGAATAATAGTTACGTTTTCAGAAAGAGTCTGAATCTTTTAGAGATGCACTGAAAACAGTTCTGATGAAATGATATAATATCCTGAATTTGCTTCAGAGTAACCCAGGGCGGAAGGGTGGTCAGGGAATGACTGGAAATACACATCCAATGAGATTGGCCATAAGGAGATAATTGTGCAAGCTGGGGGTTCATTATACTATTCTTTCTTTTTTTTTGTATGAGAAATATTTTGAGATATTTCATATTAAAAAGTTAAAGAGAAAGCCCTGTGAGATCAGGCTGTGAGCTCAAATAGCAGAGCTGCCTTGACCTGGAAGCCTGCCATCACTAGGGAAGCATCCCCAAAAGCCTGAAAAAACTTCCTCCTTTTAAATTTGCTTTTGTGTTATTCTCATAAACTC
Organism: Leontopithecus rosalia; assembly: GCA_028533165.1. Taxonomy (NCBI): domain Eukaryota; kingdom Metazoa; phylum Chordata; class Mammalia; order Primates; family Cebidae; genus Leontopithecus; species Leontopithecus rosalia. Next base: position 11,362,561 of record CM052651.1, read on the forward strand.
ACTGCCTTGGACCAGAAGCAAACCATAAACAGTCCTTTTTTCCATCAATTCAGAGAAAATACGGGAAGAAGGAACTGAGCAGAAGATGAATGTAAATGAAAGGGAATGAAGGTAAATGAAATGAAACCATGACTAGGGCACTCTATAGCCAAGATGAAGATACTAAATTCACTACACTGCACAGCCAGCCATGTGCAGTTGGCTATGCCCAAGCCCCCAGAAGCTGTCTCAACAAGAGCCACTGTTCACGATATCTAAGCCAGGCCCTTGTGATGTTTGTGTCTTTGGACTGGTGTGCATCGGTATGTCATAAAAATCCAGATAGTTTTGTTGCTGCCTGGTTGAAATAATTCTTTGCAATGGATTTTATTGTCAGTTTTCGGAACAAGTACTATATATGTAAGTGGTTTGCTGGAAGACAGCAAATATGTCCTTCATGCCTTTGAAATATATCTGAAGCATTGGGCCAGGTCCCTTTTTATAGAATGACATCTTGAGGAAGATTCAGGTATATTTCTGGGTGATGACTCCAGGCTGCTTACAAAGGAGCAAGAGGATTTTATCTCCATGTCAGGCAAGCAGAATAACAAGACAATAAAAGCTCAGCAAAGCCAAGGCTCCTGGGAGATACTGAACTCAAAGACCAGAGTGGAAGAGCTAATGCTAGAGAAACCGAGGAGTATGTTACAACCTGGAGCACCACGGACTGGTGCTAAACACGTTTCGAAGCAGTGTTGTTTCTGTCTTAATTTGCAGGCCTGACCTCCTCAAAATAAAATAGAAAGGTGGAGAGACAGAAAAGCAGATGAGAAAAGGAAAGACGGCTGTTGACTCTCGAATGCCTATGAGAGGAAGTGTGTGTGTCCCGTCTGGGGCCCTGATGCTCTACCACCTACCACTTTCCTTTGCCAAAACAAAGCGAAATCATCTTCTTCTTCCTCTTCCTCTTCCTCTTCTTCTTCTCCTTCTTGACAAGGAGTCTCACTCTGTCATGCAGGCAGGAGTGCAATGGCACAATATTGTCTCACTGCAACCTCCAACTCCAGGTTCAAATAATTCTCCCACCTCAGCCTCCTGAGTAGCTGGCATTACAGGCACCCGCCATCATGACCAGCTAATTTTTGTATTTTTGTAGAGATGGGGTTTCACCATGTTGGCCAGGGTGGTCTCAAACTCCTGACCTCAGGTGGTCCACTCACCTCGGCCTCCGAAAGTGATAGGATTACAGGCCTGGGCCACCTCATGTGGCCTCTAAATATATTTCTAAATGAAAAAAGCAAATTGCTCCTTAAGCTGGCACTAGTGGGTAGTGTGAAAAAAAACAGATGGGGAATTCCAGAATATAATTTTTCTTGGCATCTGGAGAAAAGATGTACCTCTATTATTTTTTAAGGTCCTTTAACTTTTAAAAATAAATTTTTAATCTTACAGCAATTTTGCATTTACAGAAAAATCATGATTATAGCACAGACAGTCCTCATATGCCCTGCACCTACTTCTCCCTGTTACTTTTTTTAATATGAAAAGATATTTCATTATTATGACTTTACTATATAACATGTTAGTGAATGCACCAGACTGCACTTTCTCAAATGGCAAATGAGGAACATTTCTCTCTCATTCCCCTGAGTACCTCAGTTATCTGTCTTTTGGAAGATCTAGTTTCCTGCAACATCTTTCATACTGTCCATGAGGATACCAACACTGCATAATAGTAAAGTTTTACTGTGTTGTTCTCTCACAGGTCCTTGCTCAAGGTGTTCACTTTTTTCTTCCAGTCTGATTTGCAGCACTTGACCTCGTATTCCTTCATCATTGTGCACAGGATCTGGTTGAAGGATGGGTTTTGCATGTTCACAGGGAGTGTCCCCAGAAGAGTGGTAGCAGGCTCACGTCCTGCCATCAGCTGTCACAGCAAGCTCTACTTTGCAATTACAGTTATCAGATAGAGAAGAAATACATAGATTTGTAACACACACAGTATTAAAGCTCCATTTTGGATTGGAAATAAATGTCTCAAGACAATTTGCTTCACTATCATCTATTTTACTGCTGCTACAGCCATGGCGTATCAAGATGCTTATCAGGTGGTATAAACATCTTCAAAAAAGATGTTTTGAAGAGAGTTTGCTTTGAAAAATCTGCTTATAGGCCTGTCAATTTTCATCATTTGACAGCTCCTCCCCTAAGGTCTGCCATCTTGTTGCCCCCATATTAGCATCTTACATTTGTATGGTGCATTTGTTACAATTAATGAACCAACATTGTTACTATTCATTGAAGCCCATAATGGATTGATATTTTCTCTGTTTTTACCCTACATATTTTTTCTGTTCCAGCAACCCATCTAGGATCTCACATTACGTTTATTTGTGATTTGTCCTTAGCTGGCTCTTGGCTGTGACAGATTTGTCCTTAGCTGGCTCTTGGCTGTGACAGTGTCTCTGACTTTCCTTGTTTTTGATGACTTGATAGTTTGAGGGGTCCTGGTCAGGAATTTTGTGGAATGTCCCTTAATTAGGATTCAGCTGATGTTTCTCTCATGATCAGGCTAGGGTTATGGGTTTTGGGAAGAAGCCTTTTAACTCTTTCATCTTAGTGTCTGAACATCAGATGTCTGTTCCTTTGAATCTCTTCAAAGCCAAATGGCTTTGGGCAGCACAAAATACCCTGGGCACGTGTTGCTCTGTCTCCCTGCACATTTATTTGCCTTCTAGCACCTTTTACTATTTACTCTGCTAAAGAATAGAAACATATTTAGAAATTGGGCACATGCTTGGCAATAGCAGCTGAAAGGTATGTATGGAACTCACATTTAATTACAGTTGTTATACAGGGAGATTTAAAAAAATAAAACATCAGTAGTGGATTATTTTAGTCACACACGTATATGGTACATAAACTCTCTTTCCCGGTCAAATGGGAGATCTATTTTTTTTCTGAGATAATCTGTACCCTTTTCCATTTATGATTCTAGTTGCTACAGGAATTAGTATCAACTTTAATAAGAGTGATTCATTATTAGAAAATTTAATAATATAATCCTTCATATTATGACAGCTAAAGAGCAAAAGATCATATAATCATCTTCACAGAGGAAGATAAGGCACCTGATAAACTTAACATTTGTTTTGTTGTTGTTTGAGACAGAGTTTCGTTCTTGTTGCCCAGGCTAGAGTGCAATGGTCTGATCTCAGCTGATTGCAACCTCCGCCACCAGGGTTCAAGCGATTCTCTTGCCTGAGGAGAACTGGGATTACAGGTGCCCACCACCACGCCCAGCTAAATTTTTGTATTTTTAATAGAGACAGGGTTTCACCACATTGGCCAGGCTGGTCTTGAACTCCTGACCTTAGGTGATCCGCCTGCCTCGGCCTCCCAAAGTGCTGGGATTATAGGCGTGAGCCACCGCATATATTGCAAATTATATATTGAGGATTTGTTTTTATATGCATATGATTATATATAATTACATATATAATTATGCATCATTATATATGGTTATATATATCCTTTATTGAAATATGTAAACAATGTATATATTCAAATGTGATTTTTAATGTTATATATGTGATTATATGTATGTGTATGTGTGTGTGTGTATGTATATATATATATATATATATGTATATATATGTACACTTTAGCTCAAAAGCTAGCATCTTATTTAACTGATAACACTGGAGACTTTCTATTAAAGTGAGGAACGAGACAAGGGATAGCCATAATTTCCACTGCTATTTAATACTGGGCAGGAGGTCCTAGTCTATACAATTAGATAAGAATAAGCAATTAGAAGGATAAAAATTGGAAAGAAAGAGGCAAATCTATCTCTGTCAAATCAGTGGTGATGTGGAGATGAGGAATGTCCAATCTTTTGGCTTTGCTGGGTCACACAGGAAGAAGAATTGTCTTGGGCCACACATAAAATACTCTAATGTGAACAGTAGCTAATGAGCTAAGAGAAAAAAAATTGCAAAAAAAAATCTCATACTGTTTTAAGACAGTTTACAAATTTGTGTTGGGCTGCATGCAAAGCTGTCCTGGGCCCCATGTGGCCTGCAGGCTACAGGTTGGTTTTAAGCTTGGTGTAGACCTTATCTGAATCCTGATTCAAACACAAAAACTGAAAAAAAAAATTATTTTTGTAATAAGACTTTTAGATATTTAAACATTGACTGGATATTGGCTAATAGCAGTCACTAGTGAATTATCACTACATTTAAGCATGATAATGGCATTGTTTTTCTTAACGTTCTCTTTAAGAGATGCATGATGAAATATGTATAGATAAATAATATAGGGGAGAATGTAGAATCTATATTATCTATAACTTACCCAACAGTTAAAACAACATTGGCCATGAGTGGATAGTATAATGATTATACTATACTATAATGATAATATAACAGTTGTTGAATTTGGTGATGCTGAAGCTGGGTGATGGGTTCATGAAGCTCATTATACTGTTCTTCCTACTTTTGTATTTTCCACAATAAAAATTCAGAAGGAGTTTACGACAAATAAGGCAAAATAGCATCATGCATGTAATCACAATGGTGGGTATATAGTCATTGTATTATTTTCTATTCTTTTTTATCTTTGAATTGCTCATAATTAAAATCAAAATAATTTACACAATTACACATTGTTTTGATTTTAATTATGAGCAATTCAAAGATTAAAAACAAAGAATAGAAACACTAGCTGTATAGATACTTAAACTGAGGAAGAGGTTTTTTTTTTAACTCTATAAAATCTTATTTCTTAAAAAAAAAGGAAGAAAAAAAGACCTTAAGTAAATAAGTGTATTATTTCAGCTTCACACTACTGTTACTGTCCCAGACTGGGTAATTTATAAAGAAAAGAGGTTGTAAATGGCTGGGGAGACCTCAGGAAACTTACAATCATGGCAGAAGGGAAAGCAAACACATCCTTCTTTACAAGTTGGCAGGAGAGAGAAGTGCAGAGCAAACGGGGAACAGACCCTTATAAAACCATCAGATACTGTGAGAATTCATTCATTATCACAAGAACAGCATGGAGAACCACCCCACGACCCAGTCACCTCTCTCAAGGTCCCTCCTCCAACACTTGGGGATTACAGTTCGGATTACAATTCAAGATGAGATTTGGGTGGGGACACACAGCCAGACCGTATCAATAAGCAAAATGTTCAAGTCTGTTTACTCCTGGTAGTGGGCATATAGAATCTGTTTCTTATTCTCTCTGTCATTTGTTGACTTAAATTGTTCCTTAATTTAAATAGCATCCTTTATTATTTATTTATTTATTTACTTTTTTATTGCATTTTAGGTTTTGGGGTACATGTGCATCCTTTATTTTTTTAAAATGGCTGTGTGTAATGCTGAGGTCACATTTGCCCTCTGGGGAAGCTGCTTGCGGCTGAGCATGGAGGTGACCAAGAGATTTTGCACCAGGAGAGTTTGTATCAGGAAGTGGATAGAAAAGGAGAGGGTCGCTGGGAGGAAGGTAACACTCCTATACCCCAGTCCATTACACACTTTTCCCCACCCCCAACAGACACATCTTCTCATGCAGATCGCAAGCCTCAGGCTGTATTATCTGTGCTTCTGACCAACTGGCTGTACATCGGGGTTCCCACACCCCCTCACTGGGTTCACTTAATTTGTTAGAGCAGCTCACAGACCTCAGGGAAACATTTAAGTTTTCCTGTTTATTATAAAGAATGTTACAAAGGATACAGATGAAGAGATGTGTAGGGCAAGGCATGTGGGAAGGAGCACAGAGCTTTCATGTCCTCCCTGGGCACACTACCTCCCAGAAACCTCCACTCTCTGGAGGTTCAGTTATCTGGAAGATTCTAGAACTGAGTCCTTTTTGGTTTTTATGAAAGCTTCATTAGGGAGGCATGGTTGATTAAGTCACTGGTCATTGATGACCAATATCATCTTCAGCTCTTCTCCCCCTCCCACGGTTTTGGGGTCTGGCTGAAAGTCCTAACCCTCTAATCCTGCCTTGGTCTTTCTGGTGACCAACCTCATCCTGAAGCTACCTAGGAACCGATAGCTATCAGCCAACTCAACAGCACACACAAAGCCACTTATGACTTTGAAGATTCCAAGGATTTTAGGAGTTGTATACCAGGAAACTGGAGAATAACCAAATACTGTGTATATTTCACAGTATGACAGCCTCACTTTCCATGATAACAAAATAAGGAGATTAGGTAATCAAAAAGGCTCTCTGCAGCTCTGGAATAATAAAACGATGATTTTATGGAACACATATAAGAAATCTTCTAGTTTTTTTAAATTTTACTTTTTAAAAAATATCAGAAATCTAAGTGGTCAATACTCTTTTTAAATGAGTTTGTCTATCAGATCACCTCATTTTATAAATTTATTATAGAGAAGTTGCCACAACCTTAGCATTTCTGTGAACTGGAGAACATGATTCAGACTTGTTGATAAGGCCCAGAATAACTGGGGACATGTCTTGGTAGGGTTTAGATTGTCAACAAATGAAATCAAGGTGCTATCTAAAGGAGTTCTGATCTTGCCTTTTAGAAAAAGTTCAGGAAACACTGGAGAGAAATAAGTTTTAAAAAATAAGTCTCTAGAGGAAGCAGGAAGCACTAAGATGTTTGTGAGTGCCAGGGGAAAGGAGGGAACATTCCTCATATTTACAGATCTTTGGAGCTCATTTTAACTTGGGAACTTTATAGACATAAGAATAAGTCCAGGGCTGCCTGGTTAAGAATTGGGTCTCATTACTTCCTAGTTAACAATTCACATTTTAAAATGAAAGAGTCAGATTTAAATGTAATCCTGTCTTTAGGCTTGAAGAAAAGTAAAATGCTATTTTTATCTAATACATAAGTAAAAGCAAGAAAATCCCCTCCAGAGAGTGGAAGATGTTCATGGCTCCATTGTAATTTCTGTCTGCAAATGTGTGAAAGAAACTTTCAGGGGAAAATGTTCCAGAAAGTAACCTTTTAAATGTTAAACCACTGCACTTTAGAAAGCAAGATAAAGAGCTTTGTACTCCAAGCTATTTCTCTGTTCCATTTTCCTGAGCTAAACCTCCTGTGTAATAATTTCTTTGGTATGCTTTGTTCTGAAGAGATGTTTCAAGTGACTGGTGCCTTGTCTCAGTAATCAAAGGCACACTGAGTCAGTGTGAGTCAGTTGAAAAACAACCTGGATAATGACTGCCCGTAATTATGTAAATGTTTACATAATAACTGATTTTTAATTTAATTTAATGGAGACAAAACTTAGCACATCCTTACCCAATGGCTCTCCTGGTAAGTGTCCACTGTGTCTTCTGGGTGACTTGACAACGTGGCAGCAATGTCAGGAACAGAGTAGATGCTTTAAAAAGAGCAGAGGAATGAAGGAATGAGTGAATGCTTCATAAATGTGCTTGGTCTGATTCTAAAATAACTTTTTCCTTTTAAAAATTCAGCCATTTAGTCATCAGTTTTTGAAGTGTATTTCAAAACTATGCTAATATTGAAGAGTAATTAATAGAAAGCAACTGACACTATGTCTTATTTTTTTTTTTTGAGACGGAGTTTCGCTCTCGTTACCCAGGCTGGAGTGCAATGGCGCGATCTCGGCTCACCGCAACCTCCGCCTCCTGGGTTCAGGCAATTCTTCTCCCTCAGCCTCCTGAGTAGCTGGGATTACAGGTACATGCCACCATGCCCAGCTAATTTTTTTTACATTTTTAGTAGAGACGAGGTTTCACCATGTTGACCAGGATGGTCTCGATCTCTTGACCTCGTGATCCACCCGTCTCGGCCTCCCAAAGTGCTGGGATTACAGGCTTGAGCCACCGCGCCCGGCCGCAACTGACACTATGTCTTCTTTAATGCTGACCCCCTCCCACCCCCATCGCCCCTTCCCAAATAAATTTCGTGGTCTATGGCTCTTCAGAGGCAGAAGGAACAAAGCCAGCTGGGAGAAAAGTATCTGCTGGGGTTTTTGTTTTTCTAAAACTGCCTTGAATTCAGAAAAAGAGCCATAGTTTTCATGGCTGTGGGGTCCACACTCTAGTCTCTATGCAGAATTTTTCCCTAATGACTATGTTTTGGTAGCCAGGGTAAATTACCCTTTCCCTAGCTCTCAGCAATGGCAGAGGCTTATCTCAAATTCTACTTGTCAAATTTGAGATAAGCCTCTGCGATTGCTGAGAGGGAATGGGATGTGCACTTGGTCTTCCCACTTGAAGAAAAAATGTTTCAACACTGCACGGTTTACCAGATCTTACTTTGAGGTATTCCCCGGGGTTAGCCTAACAAATGGGGAAGCTCTAAGTAAACTGTTCAAAACTTTCAGCCAATGCTGAAAGTGCGCTGCTGGAATTGCCTGACCCCATGGAGAGGGTAACTATGAGGGTGCAGTTTCTAGGTCAAGGTCGGGAGGTGCTGACCACCATGGGGGCATGAGTGGAGGGGGAAACCTTCGGCACCACTGAGCCCTTGACCTGTGGAATCTGACACGCTCTGGACGTAAATAGCATCAGTGAACTGAATTGGAGGACACCCAGCTGGTGTCCACTGAGGAACTGCTTGCTTGTTTGGTGCATGGGACAACACCTCTTCAACTGGGTCACAGAAGTCTTCTGTGTTGATTGTTGTTAAATAAGAATAAAGGAAACAGTATGAGGGTGTTTTTCTTCCCTTCACTTGGCAAAGGGGAATTAAGCTTCCATATGGAATTAAGGTTGCTAGTCAATGGAACCTAACAAAAAGGGAGAGGATCCTGGGGTGGCGGAGGGCAGTTCTGTGGGACTGAGCCCTTAACCTGTGGGATCTACTGCTATCTCCAGGTACAGTTACATAGCATCAGAATTGAATTGAATAGGAGGACACCCAGCTAGTGTCCTCTGTAGGACTGATTGATTGATTCGCTGCTGGTTGGGAGAAATCTCCATAAGCTTATTGGTGCCCAGAGGTCACAGAAGTCTTCTGTGGTGATTGTTGTTAAGTGAGAGGATAGGAAAAGCACTTTGTTTTTTATTATTTTTTCAAAGAAGTTCACACAGGGGCCCAGAGAAGCAAAAGACAGGACTTTCCCAGTATTGTATCAATTGACTTTTTCTATCCCTTGCTGCAAGATATTTCTACTAGAGAACAGAATAAGTCAGTATCTAAAGAGGGTCCAAAAATAAAGTCTTTTAAAATGAGGTCTCGCTACCTTTTCAGAGAAAGAAGCCGTCCCTTCACAGTTTACAGTTCACGGTTAAGCCTTATTGATCTAAAAAGAATAGAGTTCTTCCTGAGTTTATGGATTTATTATATTTCCATGTGGCCTGCACTAGAATGTAAGCACCAAGAGGGCAGGCCTTTTGTCTGTTCTGTTCACTGATGCTCCCCAAGCACCCACAACAGTGCTTGGCCCCCAGATGATGGTCAGAATGAATGAATGAATGAGTGATATGAAATCTGACTGTCATTGTAGGCATATACACAGGACTAACAATAGAAGAAACAAAAATAAGCTCTGAAAAGGCTATATGTTATCTTATTGCAATAAAAAATAATATGCTAAGTGGGCATTTTGAGAATCTTCATATAAATGTTGTTCCTTTTTTTCCTGGTAATGAAGGCTAAGAAGACTACAGCTATTACCACCGCCTCGGTGCCCCCAAACCTTTCCTCATTAGAGTCAAACTCCTGCCATTTAATTTATTCATTAATCCATAAAGACTAGATATTTTATAGTGACATTTCAATATTAGAATCAAAGGTGCCTAGCTGGGTGTGGCAGTACATGCCTCTAGTCCCAGCTACTTGGTTGACTGAGGCAGGGGATCACTTGAGTTCAGGAGCAAGGCTGCAGTGAGCTATGATTGTGCCACTGTGCTCCAGCCTGGGTGATCCTGTCTCGAAAAAAAGGGATGAAATGTGCCAGAGGTGTCAGCCAGTAGAAAGTGAAGCAATGGACGAGCATGAGATAATCTACATCATGAATAGTAACTTTTGACCGTCGTGGGTAGGCTGGGTCTAGCCACCAGGATCTCAAGATGCTACTAGTATTGACATTCTTTTCCGTGTGTTCCAAAACAGAGAAAACTCATGCATGTTGCCTGTTCTCCCTCCAGTAGTGACTATGAAACTTTAGTTTCATTTAATTCAAAACCATTTAAGTTATTAAGCATGTACTCAACAAAGTATTCTGCCAGGCACTTAGGAAGAGATCTGTGACAAGGGCTGAGTTCTGATCAATGCGAGCTGTTTGATGCCTTGCCTGCCTGGCACCTTACCTGCAAGATACCTGTAGCAGGAAATTTATCTTACAGTCATGGGGCTAGAAGGATAGGGGAGGAGCTTTTTCTGTTGGATTGAAAAGGAGATGCTCAAACTTGAGTTAATAGAGGACAAAGACATCAAATCTGAAAAAGTTTAATGGCAATAGACTTCCAATGACCTGAATGGTAAGCACTTTCAATCCAGAGAAAAACATATTTGAGAAAACAACAAAGTGATGAATAAAGTGGCTTTTAACAAGTTACAAGGGACTTCATATAGTTTTGTTAAAATTCCTTTTTTTTTTTTTTGAGATGGAGTTTTACTCTGCTGCCTGGACTGGAGTGCAGTGGTGTGATCTCTGTTCACTGCAACCTCCGCCTCCCAGGTTCATGCAATTCTCCTTCCTCAGCCTCCCAAGTAGCAGGGATTACAGGTGTGCACCATCACGCCCGGCTAATTTTGTATTTTTAGCAGAAATGGGGTTTCTCCATGTTGATCAGGACGGTCTCAAACTCCTGACCTCAGGTGACCCACCCATCTCAGCCTCCCAAAGTGCTGGGATTACAGGTGTAGTCACCGTGCCTGGCCCCAACATTGCTTCTTAAACATAACTTTCAGGGGACAATCTTGATTTTATGTAAGATCAAGGCAAGAGGAAAAGGAAGAATATAGAATTTCCAGATGAAGATAAATGTCAAAGGAAGATGAAGCTTTAGACAGATAAAGACAACAAAAAAGTCATGGGAAGGCCCAGTGAGCACTGACTCAGTGAGAGAGACACACAGGAGGAGGTGATAATTGAGTGTTCAGCATCCAGCAGGAAAGAATCTAGAAAAAGAGGAGAAGGGAAATATGTCATAAAATCTCAAGAAGTTGTCTAACTCAAAAACCCGAGACAAATTTTGACAGCTTTGTTGGCTTCAATTTCTAGCATGCTTTTAACTGGTTGAATTAGGTACAATTAGCTCCATAGGTAATGAAAGCCCACAGGTGATAGAGACAATTTCAGCAAAACAAACACATTGTATCTTGTGGATGGTGTAACAGACACCTGCCATGTGTTTGTTGCTGGATACAACCCTACAGGAGGCATGACTCATGTCTAGCAGCGCGGGGCCAGTGTATTAATTACGATGCTTTTGGCTGCAGGTAATAGGAAAATCAAATAAAACAGCTTCAACAATAAGCAAAACGAGGATTACCTCCCATGGCGGAAGGACAGGAGATGCTAAGGGCTGAGTGGTGTGGCCTAAGGTTCTGGAATCAGTGAATTCAGCTGCTTAATGTTGTCAGGATGACCTAAGTCTTTCCACCTATTAAGTCTGCCATCCTTATCATGTCCTTATCATAAGATGGCAGTAGCAGCTCCAGGCATCACATCCTCACATAATACCAAAAGCCAGAAAAGCAGAGGACACATAACTTTCTGAATCCCCACCCCCTAGCTCTTTTTAAAAATTAGAATACCTGGGCCAGGTGTGGTGGCTCACACCTGTAATCCCAGCACTTTGGGAGGCTGAGGCAGGCAGACCACTTGAGGTTAGGAGTTCGAGACCAGCCTGGCCAACATGGTGAAACCCTGTCTCTACTAAAAATACAAAAAATTAGCTGGGCATGGTGGTGCGTGCCTTTAATCCCAGCTACTAGGGAGGCTGGGGCAGGAGAATTGTTTGAACCCAGAAGGCGGAGGTTGCAGTGAGCTGACATTGCATCACTGCATTCCAGCCTGGCTGACAGAGCAAGACTGTATCTCGAGGAAAAAAAAAATAGAATCCCTGGTTATTGGGGGGAAAATCATAATGAGAACTGCAATTGGTTATTTCACAACTTATAAAATAATGATTTGATATGTAAGATAAATTTCTCTTTTTTTCTTTTTTTTGTTTAGAGATGGGGGTCTCACTATGTTACTTAGGCTGGTCTTGAACTTCTGGACTTAATCCTACCACCTCGGCCTCCTGAAGTGCTGGATTATAGCCATGAGCCACCATGCCCAGCTATAAAATGAATTTCATTCTACAAGTACAAACAATATAAAAATCCTCTGGATATATCATATATATGCCATTGAGAGAAACTCACATTCCTTACATCTTCTGTTGCATGTTTTACATTAGACATTTTGGATCTATTTACCAAGGATAAGGGCACATAATCTTTCTGAATCCCACCCCCTAGCTCTTTTTAAAAAGTAGAATACCTGGGCCAGGTGTGATGGTTTTACCAAGGAAGACCACGTTTTTAACTATACGTAGGTTTTTGCTTACAGTTGCCATCTATTAGAAGCTGCATCTATACAATTAGAGTCTAGTTAAACCTGAGATGAAAAAAAAAGTCAAGCCATTTCTTACCCCAGGTTGTTTGAATGGTAATTTTGTGATAGGAATGGCCCTTTGAATGCTTCACTATATAACCTAATCAAATCCATCAATCACGATGAATCAGACCCAGTCCATCTCTCAGTCTGGTCTGCTCTGGGTCTGACTATATAGACGTTACACAGTACAGATTCATTAATATAGCCTTTTCCCACACCCTAACCCCATAAAGCACTTCAAAAGAGAAAATTTCATTTTCCCATTTGACTTCTTAAGGAGGCCTCACTACCACACAGGCCTTGGCCATGGAAGAATACGTTCCTAGGTGATGCATAGAGTTAATGTGAAGATTAGCAAAAAAGTAATTATTCAGGATCGTAATTACAAATTCTCACAAATGTTATGCCTGTAGGAAACTATTTTGCTGCTTTAAATAGCTGAAGGCTTGAAAAAATATTTATCTTCCTGCATTTTTTTGAATGTTTGGTCACTGACAATTTTTACCAGTATCTCTCTTCTTAGATAGACTCAGTTTATTCTATCTAGAAAAAACAAAAATTTGATCAGATTATTAAATCTTGAAAGCCTTTTCATTTTTACCATATAAAGGGGTGAGTTTCATATGCATATGTTTTTACAAATGTGGTATAAATGCTATAGATAATATAAGGAAATATTGTCACATAGAGGTAATTCGTGAAAAGAAGGTCTTATTTAACTCCACAAAACATATACCAAAAATAAATATGAAAACTATAACCGTACTGAAGAAATACTTTCTCCCAAATTGTGATATCATTTTAGACTATTTTAGCGATATGAACTGCCAAAAAATAGGCTTAAAGCGGCCTGGGCAAACAGCCTAAGGATAAAAAATGGCTCGATATTTTCATCTCAAGTTTAACTGGGCTCTAATCGTATAGGCATGGCTTCTGATGGATTGCAACGAGTTCCTGCCTCTAAATCCATCTCCCCAGCAGCAGTTCTTCCTCTCCCATTCCCCACTTGGGGTGATGTGTGTAAGTACCTGGTCTGAGGTTGCCCAGGAGGTCATCTTCGTGGTTTGAGAGGCAGCCGCAGGAGATGGCACAGCTGCTCGGGATAATTGTGGGCGCCCATCTGAAGCTGTAGGTCCAGTTATAGATGTGAGAGCAGGCTTGGCATGAAGGCTGAAGGTCTGGGTGTACATCAAGGGTGTATTACCAGAAGGATGATCTGGAACACGGCAGCCAGAGTGAGGGGCTCCAGTCAGCCCTATGAACTCAAGCACTTGGAATCCACAGAGGGCAAAGAAGCAGAGGATGGAACAGATCTTGAGAGTGATAGAGCAACAGAGGAGCACAGCAGCTGCTCTTCCCCCTGCCTTCCTGCACGAGATCCCAGCAGCCACTCTCGTGGGATGGGAGCGTCTCCACTCCAGCGAGGAGGTGCGGATGTGGTCACTCGCTTGCAGCCAGCCGCCGCCAGCCAGGGCGAGGAAGTCAAAGGCGACGGCGCAGAGCAGGAGCCCCACCAGGCCCTGGTCCGTAATTGGCTCGTGTAGCAGCAGAGGGCCAGGTGAAGGCCCTTTGTAAGGAGAAAACAGAACCTGAGCAGAGGCTTCCAGACCCTCATATGTTATTTTTTAAAATGTTTTACATTAAAAAAAAACTTTTTTTTTTTGAGACAGAATTTCACTCTGTTGCCCAGACTGGAGTGCAGTGGTGCCATCTCAGGCAACTTCCACCTCCTGGGTTCCAGTGATTCTCCTACCTCAGCCTCCTGAGTAACTGGGATTACAGGCACCGGCCACCATGCCCTGCTAATTTTTGTGTTTTTAATAGAGACGAGGTTTCACCATGTTGGCCAGGCCGGTCTCAAACTCCTGATCTCAAGTGATCCACCTGCCCTGGCCTCCCAAAATGCTGAGATTATAGGTGTGAGCCACTGTGGCCAGCTCAGAACCCTCACATCTTAGATTGGCAAGAATCCTATTACATGCCATTTCCAAACCAATCAGTGACAGGAGGAATTGAATTCCCCATTGATTTAGATTGATCAAGATGTATCCCAATGAGTCTGAGAAGGTTCAACCTCCCCTAAGCCTAAATAAAATCGGGGTTTTGTGAGACAAGAAGCAGAGTCAGGGAGAGGGGGCTGTTGTGCAGGCAATCAACATTGTCCACCATGACCTCCTTCTCTTGATTTGCACACAGTAATAGTCACTCTTTGTGGTATATATGGCTCTAGGGTTTTGACAGATTGTTGTGTGACTACCAGCACTACAATCAAGACAGAAAAGTATAGCATGAAAGAGAGTAGACAGGTTTATGATCAACTAGCATGGATTTACTATCCTGGTAGAAACAAGCAAGAGGGAGAAGGACAGAGTCATGGTTCTTACACCTTTGTATGAACAAACTTCCAGGAGAGTGAGCAGGCAATGAGTAAGTCTAATATTGTCCCTGGTGACAAAGGGAGGCTTCATTAAACTATATATATATATATATACACACACACACACACACACACACACATACATATATATATATATATATATATTTTTTAAGATGAAGTCTCTCTGTCACCAGGCTGGAGTGCAATGGTGCTATCTTGGCTCACTGCAACCACCACCTCCTGGGTTTAAGCGATTCTCCTGCCTCAGACTCCCAAGCAGCTGGGATTACAGGCAAGTGCCCCCACTCCCAGCTAACTTTTGTATTTTTAGCAGAGATGAGGTTTCACCATGTTGGCCAGGATGGTCTCGATCTCTTGACCTTGTGATCTGCCCGCCTTGGCCTCCCAAAGTGCTGGTATTATAGGCGTGAGCCACTGTGCCTGGCCCAGAGAGTATATTACCAGGGTTTGAAGAAGGGATAGCTTCCCACTCTGGAGCTGTGGGCTGCTGTGTCCTTGACTACTTGGCGGCTCCCAGGACCCCTTGCTCAGGGGACCATTCCAGAAGCCCATCTCTGGTAGCTGCATTGTGGTTGCCCCGATGGTTTCTTTTGATCTCCCGGGTTCACATTTTTTGCTTTCTTCTGCCCATCCTTCTTGCCGACCCTCAGCTAGCCAGCCTGGTGATATTCAGGCCCTCTGTCCAGATTCAGGAAGTGTTTCCATTCCAAAGAGGGAGGCTGAGTCTGCAGACAGCCTTATTCTGGCAGGACTGGCTGGCTTCGGGGTGGCGTGGTGGGAGCTTGGGTTTGCCTTTTGATCTTTATCATGGCAGGTGGATGGTGCTGATGAACAGATATGGTCAGTGTGTTTGAACACAACGGACTGCTTGGACACAGTAAAGAATCTAGTAAAATAAAATAATGATTATAATAAGGACAGCAAACATAGTTAGCCAACATTTACAAGCCAAAAAGGCCATCCAGCAAGAGCAGCTTTTCAGCGCCGTTTCCACAATACTCACAGTGTTTAGGGACCCATGAATGAGCCCAACTGTGGCTGAAGCAACAGTCATCTAACTGGAGTTGCTTTCTTCCAGGGAGCTGGCGCCAATGCTTGTCTTTACTGCCCAGGGCCAGGGCTTGTCCGTAGAGTGCCTTTGTGCCAAGTGGAAAAGGTCTCCCCACGCCTCATGATGCCTTATTTCCATCCCTTGGGAAATGGTGAGAATATGCTGTAAAATTGTAATAGTCGATATCCAAATCCTTGAGGCATAAACTTTGAATGGGCTTCTTAGGGTTGTACCGTGCACAGTCAGCACAGCTGTAAACAGCCTCAGGACCCAGTTGTTTTGAGGATGAGAATAAATCCCATTGTCTCAGAAATGTAGCCAGTCTGGGTCCATGGTTGGAGGGTGCCCGACAGCCTATTAATGTATTCATTCAATATTTATGAAGTGGTTACTATATGCTAGGCACAATGCTAAGTGCTTTATGGGCATTATCTAATTTAATCTTCACAAAATGACCATGCACAGGTATCACCTTTATTCCTGTTTTACAGATGAGGAAGTCAAAGTTTAAAGAGTTTATATGACTTGTCTCAATTGACAAGGTTTGTGAAAGAGCTTACCTAGAATCCTGATGGACTGATAGTAAAGTGACCTGTTTCCCAAATACATGGCTTGAATATAGTGTATAGATGTATGTATAGTTTTTTACGTGTATCAATCCTATTGGTATTGATGGTAATTCCTAGGGATATTCATATTATCATATCTTTCTGTTTTCATGTACATCTGATGGGTTTCTCGGGGAAAAAAAAGGAGGGGCTCTGCGATACTTACAGTGCTGCAGAAGATGATGATGTAAACACATTAAATAGGAAATATTACGTAAAAAAAAAAAAAGACTGTCTTTTCAGAGCACATGGCTGAAGACCACACAAGTAACTGCTTCAGCCATGGAGGCGAATTGCATGGTGCCTCTGTGTCGCTTGCTTCAGTGGGGAAACGGTGTGCTTTTGCTCAATTAGGAGGATCAGCCCTCCAAATTGGAAGCCTGTTGGCAGAGATTCAAGAGCCTGAGCTTTCATAGCGATAATCCGCAGGGTCTTTGGAGAAGTGGCTCCGCAGCTTCCTCCAGAGCACATGCTCAAGAGGAACCTAGAGGCCAAAGACCATGTTGTTCTTTCTTTTTGGGGTTCTGTAGTTATGGGAGCATGGCTTTTGGCCCAGTAAAACACTCCTGCTGAAATCCTGCTATCTTGCCTTCTACTTTGAGGAAGCTGATTAAAGTGAATGAAGAATGAAAACTTTTGCCCAACAGCTTTTGGTCTGGTTTTCTTACCTGAAAGATTCTTAATTTAACTGATTGCTGTCCTAATTAGATTGAACAATTAGGGTTGCCCATTAAACTAGGGGTTTCCTGTATGAGTTTCAGCCCCCATCCTGTCTGCCTGGCTTGCAGCTCCACAGCTGTGTAACTCTCAGTTAAATCCATGTCTTCTGTTCAAAACAGAGAAGATGTACATAGCCAAACCCAAGTGGCTGGCTCTTCAATCCAGTCAGATGCAAGAAGCCTGTGTAAAGCACTTTGCCAGCCACTCTGGGGTGCCTGGGAGATGAGCAAGACAGTCTGGGATCTCTAGGCTCCCCGAGTCATTTTCCTATTTATTTAGCAAATATTTATTGAGCCTTTACTATCTGTTAGGCACTGTTCTAGGCACTGGGGATGCAATAATAAACGAAGCAGATCGTTTTTGTACTTTCTGGAAGAGGAGACAGACAGTGACAAAAATACATAAGTAAATGTGTAGTATGCCAGATAAAGCTATGAAGGGATTATTGTACTCTAGGTACGTGGATGAAATATACACACATACACCTCTGATATGTCTTGGTGCAAAGTGCTATGGTATTACAATGGAGTTAGAAATTGATTTTGCATGGAAGAATTTTGTAAGTAGTGAGATTGAAGCTGGCCCCTGAAGAACGTTTAGGTCAGGTGACTATTGCTGCAGTGCAGGGAAGCAAGGGAAAAGCACTCCCCAGGCATCTCACACCTTTCAGCAAAGGTCCAGGGGTGAGGAGGGAGCGGGGGATGCAAAGCACATTCAGGGACCTGGGTAGCTGATGCCAGCCTCAACACTGGGTGGGCTGGCAGGTGGAACAGGGAGCTGAGATGGAAAGGTATATGTAGATTTTAAGTGATGAAAGATTTTGACTGCCAGGCTGAGGAGTATGGATTGAACTCAGTACACGCAGGGGAGTTACTGAGTGTTTTGTACAGGAAGTGTCCTGAGCAGATGTGTTTACAGATGCAAGGCTGGCAGATGAAAGTCTTGTTCATGTGCAGGGAAATACCTGGAATGATGCTGGCCCTTGTGGCTGGCAGCTAGGGCACTGAGGCAAGGGCAGTCTTTGGTTTTCATTAGGTAACAGGTAGCATTGTGTTATTACTCAGATTATTCAAGATAACAAGCCCCATCTGCCTTTCTAGACATCT
This sequence comes from Leontopithecus rosalia, assembly GCA_028533165.1. Taxonomy (NCBI): domain Eukaryota; kingdom Metazoa; phylum Chordata; class Mammalia; order Primates; family Cebidae; genus Leontopithecus; species Leontopithecus rosalia. Next base: position 11,381,004 of record CM052651.1, read on the forward strand.
GCATTCAAATGTGATCATTCCTTTATTCCCGAGCCACAGATATTCAAGTTCTAAGGCAGTAAACTGAGGCTCTGCAGATAGTCTTACCTTCCTTTTATAGACATAGTTAAGCAAATTGGATGCCCCAAATCTTTACTTCTATGGATAATTTGTAATTGATTTCTTGCACAAAGCCTCGGTAAGGCTTGCAGTAAGAGGTGCAGCTTGTGTCTTTCTTCTCTTGACAAACTGCATGGAGATGGTGAGAGAAACTTTGGAAAGATGTCCACCACCTTCATTCTCCTGCCACTGAAATTTACCCTCATGGTTCATAAGTAATGCAAAGTCGTAGAAGAGAAGCAGCAAACATGTTCATTTCACATGTTTATCTTACTGTTGATAGGGACAGGAGGCAGAGAAATTCTGGGCAGAAG
>CM052651.1:11381916-11401600 GCA_028533165.1 Leontopithecus rosalia
GGGCATGACCAATTGCAATAGAGAAAAAAAGGAGTCCTCAAAAGTAGCCTTCCAAAAGGATGAGGAGGGGAAACTACAGGGTATTTTCCTTCTTATTCCCATCACCGGAATTCCCTCCAGCAGCAGACTCTGCACAGCTGATTGCTGGCGACTTATTATCTGGGCAGTTTTAACCATCTGGACTCCAAAAATCAAACACGTTGAAGGAACATGCCACAAGTGTCAGCTAAGCTTCACAAGCGGTTTCCCAAACATCTCAGAGCTAGAGGGGTCGAGGGCACAGCGTTTCCCTGGGATCACATTTGCCGTCTGCCATACCACCTATGTACTATTTGGCACCGATCTCCCTCACTCTTAAGGAAACGACACATGCCTAAAAACAACTGAGCAGTCGATGACCCAAAGTAAGTCCTCCCGTGTCCCCCGCAAACCCGGAGACGTAGGTGAATAGTGCATTGGAGAAGCAGCCTGAGAAGCAGCGTGAGACAAGGGCTGGGCTTGTCTGCCAAGGACCCCTGGGGCCAGAGACTGCTTCGAGTCACTCCATCCCATCCTGGCACGCGAATGGTACTGCCAGGCGCCGCGGGGACCCGACAGGCGGCATCAAGCACACACCTGCGGCAGGTGTGCGGGGCCGCCTTCTTCCGGGAAAGTGCGGGGTTGGGGGGATGATGAGGGGATGGATCCCCGCTGCCCCCCGCTGCGCACGTCCTCCGCGCACCCCAGGCGCGCCAGGAGGAGACCGCGCGTCCCATGCCCGTGGAGGGAAGGGGACGCGCTTCCCCCGGCCGCCGCCGCAGTGCCGCCCGGCCCCTGGTAGGCGGCGCGCCCGTGTGCCCGGCGTCGCTGTGAGGCCCCTCGGCCTCGCGGGACCCGCCAGAACCCCCTCCTGCCCGGCACCCTCACCTGGTTGAGGCAGTCCTCGCCGTTAGCTTTCGCCTCCACCTCCACCTCCATCAGCACTGCGTCCGGCCTCGTCACATAGCACAGCATGGCTAGGGCTGCCGCTGCCGCCACAGACGCCTCCTCTTTGGTGTGCGCGGGGCTACCGCCTTGTCACGGCTGGGACCCAGCCCCGAGCTAGGAGAGGGCTGGCCTTCGAAGGCTGCAGCTCTGCGGACCCTGTCCTGCGCCCCGCGGCCGCCGCTCGCGTCCCCGTTACCCCCTTGCCCGCCGCCCGCCAGCTCCCCGTGTCCTCCGCGGTGGCGCCGCACTCCAGCAGCCCAACTGCCAGCGCCGCGACAGGACTCCGCTGAAATAGCGGCCCCGCCCCCTTCAGCTTGGGCCCCCGCCAATCACGACCTCCCCGCCCCTCCTCCGCCGCCCAGTCAGCCAATAACGGCGCCTCTCGGCCGCGGCCCCCGCCTCCCAGCGCCGGCTGAGTTCCCCTGGCCGCCCCGGGTGGTGGCAGCTTGCGGGCGCCGAGTGCTGCGTAAAGGAGGGAGGCCCGGAACACACCCGCCGCCTCTGCCCGCTGGGCGACGCTGCTCGGAGCTAGCGATCGCCCGGGGCACCAGGCGGGGACGCCTTTCTGCCGTCTCGAATCTACGGTGATTGAACACTTCCAAGCTGCCACTATTCTTCGGATATCTTGAATCTCTCCGAGCACGCATTTCGATTGTGAAAGCAAAAAGGAAAAGGAGCGACCCAAAGCCTAAAGGAAACTGTTTTCCACCAGCATTAGCCACAGTGGGAGGCTGGGAGGCAGAATCGTTGTTCCTTATTAAGACCTCATCACTGAGAAAAACAAAATCTGAGTCTAAAAGTTTTTACTGTTGACCAGTGAGCCAGGTGTCTTGGTATAGGGGGTATGTTACCGAGCTTCTCCTTACTCTCTGCTGAATCAAAACGCCTTACAGGGTACCAGGCCCTCTCTCAGGTTGCCCATTCTGTCTCCTGTCCTTTCTCGCTCATTCATTAAACATTCATTCCGCACCTGATACCCTGCCTGTCCCTTCTCCCAGGCAACCAGATGTCCTCATCTTAAGGTAAGGTGCTTGTCTCCTGACCTAACAGGTGGCATTATCGCAATAGTAGCTATTAATAATTGAAGGTCTACAACTCTTCACACATTTACCACTTGTTCCTTTTTTGCCAATACATTACATAGCCTACCTTTTTGATTTCTTTATAGGCAAAGCCAGCAAATGTGGGTTTCAGCTGTGGAACCGTACAAAACTTCACTTCAGGTTCACACCTGTAATCCCAGCAATTTGGGAGGCCAACGCAGCAGGATCGCTTGAGCTCAGCAGTTTGAGACCAGCCTGGACAACATAGCGAAACCCCATCTCTACAAAAAATACAAAAATTTAGCCGGGCGTGGTGGCACCTGCCTGTAGTCCCAGCTACCCGGGAGGCTGAGGTGGGAGGATCACTTGAGCCTGGGAGTTGGGGTCTGCAGTGTGCTGTAATCCCGACACTGCACTCTAGCCTAGGTGACAGACAGAGGAAGACCCTGTCTCTAAACAACAACAACAATCAAAGAAAGAAAGAAAAAAAGAAAACTTCATCTGTCTGAATCTCAGTGTTTTCAACAGTAAAATGGAGACTGCAATATTCGCTCTGTCTCCACTCAGCATTGCTGGGAAGCACAGCAAAGATAATAATGTTCACAAAAGCATTTGAATGCCCCTGTGCATGTAAGGAGAGCTATAAGGTCAGCTGTCACTGCTTAATGATGACTTTTCCTGTCCCTACCCCACTTCACGAGTCCCAAGGACCTGTTAGTGGCCTTTATTTCTGATCAAATAGGTACCATATCAGAGCCCAAGGCTAAATAAAGGGAGGGGTCCTCCCACACACAGTTCTTTGCTCAAGCTGACTAAAACTGTAAATTGTCCAAGTCCTAACCCCCCACTGTTGCAGAGGGACACTTGTGCACTCACATCTTTATCTCTTATGAATATACCTCATGCTATTGCAGGCTGAAATAGTCCCTTCCTGTATTAACTGTGGTGCCTCATTTCCTTAATTCCAGTTTACTAATAATCTGGGGAATTAACCTGGAAGGTAGCATTTGGTTTACTGTTGCCTAATTTATGCTTAATTGCTTGAGGTTTCAGAACAGGAAGTACAGGCGAGGGGGAACAGGGAGACCAGTTGTATTCGTTAGTATTCTGTTTATGCACAACAGAAACCAAAGCTGGCTAACTGGAAACTCGTAAAATCAATGGGACCAGCATGTAAATGAGTAGAATGGGGAAATATTGGTTGGCCAAGAAAAAAATAAAATAAAATAAAACAAGCAAAAACCCAAACCAAATACCCATTTGTGGACTACTCTAAAAATAACATATTTTTGGTTTTAGTAGGGATTTATTTTTGGAAGTATGATTTCATTTTTTTAAAAAATCTAAGTCCAGGAAGTCCAGGCTTCAGTCAGTTGTGATCTCACCACTGCACTCCAGCCTGGCCAATGGGAGTGAGGCCCTTCTCAAACAACAAAAAAGAAGCAAACAAAACCCAACATTTTTAATACTTTTTTTTTTTTTTGAGACAGAATATCGTTTCTGTTGCCCAGGCTAGAGTACAATGGCGTGAGCTCGGCTCACTGCAGCCTTCACCTCCCAGGTTCAAGTAATTCTCCTGCCTCAGCCTCCCGATTAGCTGGGATTACAGTCACCTGACACCACACCTGGCTAGTTTTTTGTATTTTCAGTAGAGACAGGGTTTCGCCATGTTGGTCAAGCTAGTCTCGAATTCCGGACCTTGAGTGATCCGCCCGCCTCGGCCTCCCAAAGTGCTGGGATTATAGGCATGAGCCACCTCACCTGGCCTATTTGCAATCATCATTTGCAAAATAGTTGGAAGTGTAAGATTGAGAAGAATTATTTTTATTATTTTTAATTTTTTTCCCGAGACAGGGTCTTGGTCTGTTACTAGGCTGGAGGGCAGGTAGTGATGTGAACATAGCATACTGCGGCCTTGAACTCCTGGGCTCAAGCAGTCTTCCCGTCAGCCTCCAGAGTACCTAGGACCACAAGCAGGTGCCACCACACCTGACTAATTTTTGTATTTTTTGTAGAGATAGGGTCTCGCTATGCTGCTCAGACTAGTCTCGAACTTGTGGGTTCAAGTGATCCTCCTGCCTCTGCCTCCCAAAGAGTTGGGATTACAGGCATGAGCCACTGCGCTTTTGACAGGGATATTTCTAATCCAAACCCAGACAGTGCTTCTGCTAAAAGGATGGTTGGTGAAGATTTCAATTGTTTTGAAATTAAGAATCACCAGATAACGGTGAAGAAAAGGATTTCTTAAAACAAAAACAAAGCTAAAAACAGGAAAATGGCATTTGAGGGTGGAAGGGTTGGGCAGTAAGAAATCCTTATGACTGGAAGCAAAAAAAAAAAAAAAAAAAAAGAAAAAGAAAATACTGGCTTCCCACTAGCATGTATGGAATATGTTGGACTATGACCTCTCTCTCTTCTTACTTTCTTTCTCTCTGTCTCTGTCTCTCATCTCTGTTTTGTAATTTCTTCCTTGAGTGGAGCTAGGGAGAGACTGGTTAGTTACAGAATGAGGAGGCTGGGTGAGCTAGTGAGAAAGCACGTTATGCTCAAAGACCTGGTTAGGGAATAGAAAACCCACAGTAGAACTACTTCCTCGAGGATTCCACCATCTGCTAATGCTACTGAACGTCTGGAGCCAGTTTCAAGCCCCAGCTGGGTCTAACTCCAAAATAAGAGACTCTGAACACCCGGGGTGGGAACTATATTGGATTGAGCTGTGACTGAAGCCAGAGAGATGCCCAAGTTATCTGTGTCTGCTCTCTTTTTCTCTCAATTAGCTCTCATCTTGTAAAGATAGCATTAAAATTAACCAGCATAGTAAAAAAAAAAAAAAAGGTCAGCTGTCTGAATATAGAATTTAAAAATAGAAAGTCTAACTAGGCGTAGAGTTGGCTAATCCAGTGGAGTCCTAGCTGTTCAGACACACTTGAGCACCATGGATTTTCTCCGTCTCACATCCTAGGACTCAAGACTGAGCACTAGATCATAGTTGTGGGATGTGATGATCATTTGGCTGCAAAATCTTCCTTCTGATTGAGCACTAGGTCTGATCTGGATGGCTCGGTACCTGTCTCTGTGCGTTCCATTCTCAATACTGCATGTACCACTGCAGAAACCCTGTGCCGGATCTCCAGAGAAGAACAGCCTTCATCACCTGCCACACCCTTCTCTTTGCCTTTCAATGTTCATTTGTAGAAGCACTGAGGGAAGGACAGTGACTGCCTAAAAAACTGCCGTTTTGCTTTCACACATTATTCAAGCTAATGGTTCACATAAGTAATGCTTCATCAAGCACAAGAATGTTAGAATGTGTCAAATGAGCTGAAATCTTTCCTTTGAAACATCAGGCTTGTGAAATTCAGGAGTAGTTGAATTTGATCCTGGCCTGCCATCAAACCAGAACATCTCATTTTGGAAACTGGCTGTTTGAAGAGAAAAAGGGAATGAAGCAGGAATAGGCAGCACTCATGTTAAAAACTCTGGGCGATCTGAAATGGCATTGTTTTAAATACCAGGCAGTTAAAAAAGTTTCTAGTTGAGAGTGACTCTTAGGAGGTTACTGTTCATAGTGGTATACTTGGAAAAGACAGAAAAGTATAAGGCAAAAAAAGAAGTACCTATAATTTTATCAGACATTTCTATTTAGTATTGATGTTTCACTGTTGTATTTTGCATATGATGGGCTCTAAACATTTATTGTGTTATAATCAAATACTGCATGTTAATGTCCAGAAACATATTAAGAGAGCAAGCGAGACGTGGATGGAGAGTTCCAAATCTAAACCTGCTGTTATGAATATTAGGAAGGTTATAACCAGAAAGAACAACAACCACACAAAACTAATTCCAACTATTACTGTGTCTCAGCTCTCTTCTTCTCTGGACTACTAACCTTTCTTACTTTTGTCTTCCTTCTCACGACCTAGATGCCCTGAAAGGTCACATTTTGTGATATGTTTTCTTGGTTGTGATATCTGTTTACTTTGGCATGTGTCAAAGATGCCAAACAAGTATTGTATCTTCATTGAGAAGTGCTCCAAACTGGGAGAAAATTTCCAACTTGGTACATGTTGTTTAACAACAATATATTTGATGCCTATCTCTTACTTATGGAAATGATCAATAGGCATAAGTGTTTTTTAGTTACTTATTAAGGGTAGTAATACATAGGTGCTGGCGGGGCGTGGTGGCTCAAGCCTGTAATCCCAGCACTTTGGGAGGCCGAGACGGGTGGATCACGAGGTCAAGAGATCGAGACCATCCTGGTTAACATGGTGAAACGCCATCTGTACTAAAAATACAAAAAATTGGCTGGGCATGGTGGCGCCTGCCTGTAATCCCAGCTACTCAGGAGGCTGAGGCAGGAGAATTGCCTGAACCCAGGAGGCGGAGGTTGCGGTGAGCCAAGATTGCGCCATTGTGCTCCAGCCTGGGTAACAAGAGCGAAACTCCGTCTCAAAAAAAAAAAAAAAATACATAGGTGCTGATCCACTCACAGCAGAGTTCACCATCATTCTCATTTTTGAATGAGGTTGTACTAACTGATGCTCGGGATGCAGCTGGGAGCCACAGAATAGAGAACAGACAGCCAATCTGCCTGAGGCTCCGACTCAAGCCCCAACCTCAGTTGATGAGTTGACAGTTCTTTTCCAAGGTTAACATTAATAGATATGCATTTGAAATTGCCCACGATTTAGAAAATGCATTCAGATGTGAAATGTGTGTGAGAGTACAAAAAATTTCTGTCTTCCTAAATGAAATTAAAAACCAGATCTTCCAAGATGAGAGATAAGAGGTAACCATTCCATATAGTTTGGGCAGCTGGACATTTCACCTTTGTCTAGAATTACTCTTAGAATTACTATTTAATACTAGTGCCTCTGCACTGGTCTTGTGGGGTAGGTGGGGACGGTGGTTTCTACTTGCTTTAAAACTCAGACCCCCTGTAATCCCAGCATTTTAGGAGGCCAAGGTGGGCGGATCACCTGAGGTCAGGAGTTCAAGACCAGCCTGGCCAACATGGTGAAACCCCATCTCTACTAAAAATACAAAAATTAGCCTGGCACCGTGGTGGGCACCTGTAAGCTCAGCTACTTGGGAGGCTGAGCCAAGATAATTGCTTGAACCTGGGAGGTGGAGGTTGCAGTGAGTTGAGATCGTGCCACTGGATGTTAGCCTGGCTGACAGAGGGAGACTCTCTCTCAAAACACAAAAACAAAAAAAACTCAGACCCAAGTGAGGGCCTGAGGCCATTCCCACCTTACTCGGTCCAGAGCTAAGACTAAGGGATTATCAAGGGCAACTACACAAAAATTAGGTAGGTCAGTGTGAGATTTGGTTTGCTTTCTGGGCTTCAAGGTATCTATCTGCCCCAACTCTTAGTGGGCATCAGCTTTCCATCAGCCATGCAAGAGCACATGCTTGGACTCCTGTTCTCCAGCAAATCTGGACCCAAGGAAGAGCAGAATCCCTTGCTTTTGGCAGTTTGAGAAATGTTCACAGCCCGTACCTAATCTTTGCTGTGTTCGTGAGCTTTGAGAACAGAAATGTCTGTTTTAGAGGGAAACATAGGTCTGAGGTCCAGACATCAGTGTAGGTAGGGAGGAACCCACCTACTTCTCCTCACCCTGGAATGCCCACGGCTTCCCATGCAATCTTGCCCATGAATTCTGAACCAGGTGAGAGAGGAGGGGAGGAGTGGAGAAACAGAGGAAAACAGTTGATAGAGGGTGCGAGATATGAATAGCCACTGAGAGATTGCCAGGGAGATAGTAGACCTTTGTTTTCAAATCATTTTCAAATCATCACAATTTCAGAGAACACAGCAAGGACACAACATCGAAGAACTGAAGGAGGGTAAGATTTGCATACCAAGTGACATAAACTATGCAAATGTCAGTAGCAGTAGAAAAGCCGGGTAGAGATGGTGCAACTGAACTTTAAGGAGAATGTGCCTTATCCTAAAATGCTCATAGTTTCTAAACTATGTTGATCAAAAGCTGTCACTCTCACAGCATACATCACTGATTGATTTCGTGTACAGTTTATATATCTATAACATTTCTAACAGTTGTTTTTTCTCTGGAAAGTTGGGGTTCCCTAATATGCCATTAATATTGGGAACAGCCATCTCCACTTAACTCACACAATGAATCTTGTTGACGCCTCTGGCCTTTGCAGAAAGGCACGCTCAGGCCTGGGGGTGAAGAGAGGTGTCATTACACATCAGCCGGTTAGAATACCTATCAGCTAAATAGAAAAACAAAGCCAGGAGGGGGCAGAGGGCACAGGGGGAGGTGGGGAGGCATGATTTGCAATTTTGGATATACTGGCCATGGAAGGCTCATGAAGAAAGTTACAGAAGCAAGGCTATGAGCAGCAATGGAGGGCTGGACAGAGCGCTGTGGGCGGATATCTGTGCGAAAAGCCTTCCCAAAAGAGGAAGTGTGGATGCAGGAGGGTTGGAAGGGTTCTGAGGTCAGCATGTCTGGGGCAGGGAAAAATGATCTTGGAGAAAAGAGGGCGTGATAGGCAGAATAACAATGTCATCCAAATTATATCCATTGCCAAAAAATTACTGAGCCTACTGTCTTCATGTTTTGAAGATGGAATAGAATATGCAGATAACTGAGAAGTTGTCTGCGTGAGAACCCCTTACATTTGAATCCACCTCCTTTTCAAAATAATGAAAGTTAAAATTCATGGTTACTTTTCTCTTTTCCATTATGTTTTAAAATCTTTGTTCTCAGAATCTGACTACCAATGATAGACGTAAGGAAGACAAACACCAAATCGCTTGATCTTGGGGTCTAATTTAGATAGAAAGGTGTAATACGAAATTATAACTGACTTTTCTGTAATAAATTATGTCAAATATATACTCATGAAATCAAGATTCTACTCGGGTGGATATCACAATTCTTGTTATGACAAAGATATTTTGATTTTTCATAGATTGTCCAAGGAAGGTCTTGGAATTGTGATAGATTAAAAATAAGCATTGCTTACATTTCCAGGCACTTGGAAAAACTCTCCCTTTTTAAGCTCCAGTTTAGTTAATAAGAGGTCTTTCTGAGATTGTAGTTGTTTTTAACCAGCTTCAAATATATATTTAAAAAAATCTCATCTAGCTGTGAAAATGTTTACTTGAAAAACGGCAAGCCAAAAATGGGATATATATGCAAAGTATAAAAAGAGATAATGAGGCAAAAATACTTAGAAAAGAAAAGCCATATTCAAATGTACAGTGGAAAAATGGTATGATTCCTTTAAATTGCTTGCCTATGTTACCTGCCTTTGTCATCCGTTTGGTGTCCTGCTGTGTAAATCAGTTTTTTTCTTCTTTTTTTTTTTTTTTTGAGACAGGCTGGAGTGCAGTGGCGCGATTTCAGCTAACTCCAACCTCCCCTTCCTGTTCAAATGATTCTCCTGCCTCAGCCTCCTGAGTAGCTGGGACTACAGGCACGTGCCACCACGCTTGGCTAATTTTTTTATTTTTATTTTTAGTAGAGATGGGGTTTCACTGTGTTAGCTAGGATGCTCTTGATCTCCTGACCTTATGATCTGCCCACCTCAGCCTCCCAAAGTGCTGGGATTACAGGCATGAGCCACCACACCTGGCCATAAATCAGTCTTCTTAGGAGACAATTCTTGCTAGCAGATGACTGGTGGGACGTGCTGCTCCAGGTGATGTTCATATTGTAAGGCCAATTAGATTGTTCCTTATTATAACTGAAAAATTATATTTTGCCATTAGAATTTTAGTGTATGTCATGAAAAGGAAAACATATATTATCAATAATTGGAAACTATCCTATGTATTTGTAGTGGTGCCTTGTAATATTTGTGTGATTTTTTTTTTCTTGTTGAGACAGGGTCTTGTCCAGACAGCCTGGACAGGTCATCCAGGCTGGACTGCTGTAGCATAAACACGGCTCACTGCAACCTCTACCTCCCAGGCTCAAGGAATACTCCCACCTTTCAGCCTCCCAAGTAGCTCGGACTACAGGTGTGTGCCACCACACCTGGCTCATTTTTATAGTTTTTGTAGAGACAGGGTTTTGCCATGTTGCTGAGGCTGGTCTTGAACTCCTGAGCCCAGGAGCTCCACCTGCCTAGGCCTCCCAAAATGCTAGCATTATAGGAGTGAGCCACTGTACCTATCCATCTTAAGCATTTTTTTAAACAATTAAAGGCTTTTATTATTTATATTTTTTATCTGAAAGAATTTGGACTTCAGAAAATAATAGTACACTTTTCATGTAGTTTCATATGAGTCCTCAGATGTTAAGATTTTATCATATTACTGTGCTGTTATCTAATATCTGGACCTTATTCATATTTTACCAATTGTTCTGTTACTGTCTTTTTTTTGAGACAGAGTCTCGCTCTGTCACCCAGGCTGGAGTGTAATGGTGTGATCTCAGCTCACTGCAACCTCAGCCCCCGGGTTCAAGAGATTCTCTTGCCTCAGCCTCCTGAGTTGGGATTACAACTCAGGCTGGGATTACAGTCGTGTACCACCACACCTGGCTAATTTTTGTATTTTTAGTAGAGATGGGGTTTCACGATGTTGGCCAGGCTGGTCTCGAACTCCTGACCTCATGATCCACCCGCCTTGACCTCCCAAAGTGCTGCGATTACAGGCGTAAGCCACCCTGCCCGGCCTTCCATTAATGTCTATTATAGTAAAAGAAAATCTCCTGGATTATGTGCTGCTTTCAGCTGTCAGTCTCTTTATTCTCCCTTCATCTGGAACAGTTCGTCAGTCTTTTCTTTCTCTTTGATGACACTGGCATTTTGAAGAGTATAAGATCTTGTACGATATCCCTCAACTTGCGAATAATCATTTTTAAGGTAAAAGCAAAAATAGCAGAATGTAACACATGCATTGAAAAGTTGAGCAAAAGGTTTATTAAAAGCCAGACCTCCTCTTTGACGTCCCTCACGCACTCTTGCTGTTTTCTAGGCAAGATCCAAATTCGTGGTTATATAAGAGACTTTGGACCCGGAATCTTATTTGAAGGTCGTAAGGACAGGAGGTTAGAGGCTTGTACCTTGAATTGCTGTGCTACTCTTTTCCCCCATCAAATTCCAATTAGACAGGTTTCAAGTCAACTTTGTTAAGAGTTGACCATTTCTCCCTGGACTTTCCTTCACATTGCAGGGTTCTCAAAGCTTTGCAAGCCTTCAGTGGATGCTGTCCCCAAAAGAAAGAAACTACAAAAGGAGCTCACTAGTCACTTCCATCCCTCATCCACTGGGACTATTTGATTCCTCTGGTGTCAATAACCTTCTACCTTCTCTAATAACGAGAGTGTGGTCAGGTGAGGACGTTGCCTTGCTGCCTCTCAGCTCTCCTGTTTGCGTTATATTGGCAGCTCTGCTGCCTGACTGTTGTGGCAATGGAAAATGAAGTGTCACATTGACTCAATGGCAGGAAAAATATGGAAGCATCACGTAAGCCAGTCCTGTGTAGATGTTTTCAAATACTCCAGCCCTAAGGGAGTAGGCACGTACTTCAAAGCACTATCAGCTTTTGTTCCCATATTTGACCCAAGAGCAAGCAGGCCTCTGAGGGAACAGCAGCTGAGGGCTCAACAGCCTCCCCCACTCACCTGAAATCATCTAGGAAAAAAACAGAGAGCAGACAGAACCTGCCTGAGGTGCTGATGGAGCTGGCAGAGGCTCTAGGGTCATGTCTTATCTCCTGCTCTCCCTCATTGCTTCACCATTGATTAAAGTTTTAACAACCAGCAGAATCTTATTACAAGAACATTAAATGCACACCAAATCTATACTAAGAATAACGCAGAAGGAAATACACTCATGTTAGCTGTGATTGTTTTGGTTGGTAGGCATTCACAAAAAGAAATTGTTGTTGTTGTTTGAGACAGAGTTTCACTCTGTCTCCCAGGCTGGAGTGCAGTGGAAGCGATCTCCGCTCACTGCAGCGGAAGCGATCTCGGCTCACTGCAGCCCCTGCCTCCTGGGTTCAAGCGATTCCCCTACCTCAGCCTCCCGAGTAGCTGGGACTACAGGCGTGAACCACCACTCCCCGTTATTTTTTTTTTTTTTAATTTTTTTTTTTTAGTAGAGGCAGGGTTTCACCATGTTGGCCAGGGTGGTCGCGATCTCCTGACCTGGTGATGCGCCCACCTCGGCCTCCCAAAGTGCTGGGATTACAGGCGTGAACCACCCAGCCACAGCCCAGAGGCTCATGCCCGTAATCCCAGCGTTTAGGGAGGCCAAGGTGGGTGGATCATGAGGTCAGGAGATAGAGATGGAGACAATCCTAGCTAACATGGTGAAACCCTATCTCTACTAAAAATAGAAAAAAATTGGCCGGGCGAGGTGGCACACACCTGTAGTCCCAGCTTCTCGGGAGGCTGAGTCAGGGGAATCAGTTGAACCCGGGAGGTGGAGGTTGCAGTGGGCCAAGATCGCAGCACTGCACTCCAGCCTGGGCAACAGAATGAGACTCTGTATCAAAAAAGAAAGAAAGAAGGAAAGAAAGAAAGAGAGAAGGAAGGAAGGAAGGAAAGGAGAAAAAAAGAGAAAGAGAGAGAGAAAGAAAGAAAGAGAAAGAAAGAACGAACGATCTGACTTAATTTTAGAACTTCATTTTGATGAGTGGCCACGGCTTTTCTTAACTAAAAAGAGTATCTAAAAATATTCAAGTGTGGTGGTGTTTTAGAATTAGTTAAAATATTAATGATTTAAACTAACCAAGAAAATTAAACTTTGATATGAACCTCCAATATGAATAGACCGAGGCTCCATTAGTCGCACTTCAAAGGATAAATATTAATATTATTCTACCTACTTTGTCAATTAAAGATACTAATTAACTATTCACGTTATTTCCTCAAATGATGTTTAGCAGGTATTTTTATTTGGACAAGTAGGTTACTGGAAAGATATTAGGAAGTTTTGCCTCTCTTTAAATTCGACTAAATTCATGCTTCTTTAAAACACTATACTCTCTAATTACCTGAAATACTTTGAACCTTGCTAATTATAATAATAGCACCTCAAGGTCCCAGGACGAATATGAAGGCAGAACCCTCCTCAAGGTTCTTGTGAAGTAACACGTAGTTTCAGGTACAAAAGAAGGAATGTGTTTAACTTGAGTAACAAGCTGTATCATGCCACTGTATGAAAATCTCATACCGGTCCCTGGTGCCAAAAAGGCTGGGACCACTGTTCTAAGAGTCATACGGGAAATGGGGTGCTTTCTGCCCACTCCGCGTGACGGCTGTGGAAGTGTCACTGGCTGTTAAAGTAAGCTCTGCGGCCTCCCTCGCTGGCCTGCACAAAGGAAAAGAGGAAAGATCATAGACATTGCACAAGGCATAGAAATCATTAAAAATGAAAATTTGGCTGGGTGCAGTGGCTCATGCCTGTAATCCCAGCACTTTGGGAGGCTGAGACGGGTGGATCACGAAGTCAAGAGATCGAGACCATCCTGGTCAACATGGTGAAACCCCGTCTCTAGCTGGGCATGGTGGTTCGTGCCTGTAATCCCAGCTACTCAGGAGGCTGAGGCAGGAGAATTGCCTGAACCCAGGAGGCGGAGGTTGCGGTGAGCCGAGATCACGCCATTGCACTCCAGCCTGAGTAACAAGAGCGAAACTCCATCTCAAAAAAAAAAAAGAAAATTTAAAGCAAACACAAACAGACCTACTGCTCTTTTCTGTGTTGCTGGATTTGATCGGATATTACATAAGACACGTTTGCATCTGTGTTCATGAATGATGTTCCTGTAGAGTTCTCTTCTTGTAATGGCTTTGGTTTTGGTATAGGGATGCTTTGTCTGATACCCGGATACTAGTGATGGCCTCATCGAATGAGCTGGGAAGTGTTCTCACTTATATTTTCTGGCAGTTTGTATAGCATTGGTATTGATGGTTCCCTAAGAGTTTGGTAGATGTCGCCAGTGAAAACCGAATTTCTTTCCTAACCGATGCCAAATTCCCAAGTCTTCCCACTGTTTGATCACAGCCAGGCCTGCTCAGAGAGAGAGAGGCGAGTACAGAGCCCCGATTTTCTGTTCCAGAATAGGGCAATTCCAGAGCAGAGCAGGGCTCTAGATGCTTCTCAGCTCCCTAATGCTGAGCAGCTCAACTGCAATGTCTCCATCTTATTTCCCCACTTCCCTTCCTTGAACTCTAAATTGGAGTTTGGAGAGAACTCCTGAATTAATTATATTTTAGATTATTAAAATGATTTCTGTTAAATTGAGGAAAACTTAAGACTTTGTAACAAAGCTGTTACGTAGTTTTCCAGAAAATTATCCATGCTCCTTGGTCCTGTAGTTCAAGGATTGAGTCCTACTTCTGCCACTTTATGATTGTGTGTAAGATTCTCCCCTGGGTTAGCCTTGGTTTCCTCATCTTTGAGGAATCTGTTTGCTTGTTTGCTTTTGGTGAGGATGGAATGAAATTATGCAGTGTCCTTGGCACCCAGAAAGCCTACAATAAATACTGGCTACGATTACAACTCCTTAGGACTCAGTTTCCTCAATTAGTAAAAGGAGGCTGTTAGGTTTTTTTTTTTTTTAGGTGAAGTTTTGCTCTTGTGGCCTAGGCCACAATGGTGCGATTTCAGCTGACTGCAAACTCTGCCTCCTGAGTTCAAGCAATTCTCCAGTCTCAGCCTCCTGAGTAGCTGGGATTACAGGCATGCACCACCACATCCAGCTAATTTTGTATTTTTAGTAGAGACAGGGTTTTGCCATGTTGGTCAGGCTGGTCTCGAACTGCTGACCTCAGGTGATCCACCCACCTCTGCCTCCCAAAGTGCTGGGATTACAGGCTTGAGCCACTGCGCCCAGCAAAAGGAGGCTGTCAGATTAGGTTATATACAAAGTCATTTTCACAATTTCTTACTGCTGCCTAAAAAATAATTTGCCACTAGTATGTTCATCTTTAGTGAAGCATACTTGATGAATGATCAAAATCATTTTTGGCTAGTGTATGTATTCTGAAACTTCATCAAAACTGTAATTATTCTATTTCATTTGGAGCATAATTCTATTGGTTTCAAATTTATATTTTTCCCTTTATTTCTTTGCTGAATATGTGAGAAAATATTTAGCCTGGGACACATTTTTGCTGTTGTTGTTGGACCTGATTTATTTTTGTAGTGAACTGAGTACAACTGTCCTAAATACACCTCTATCTTGAGCTCTCACAAGGTAAGCCTGTCGTGGCAACCACATATTTAGCAGAGTTCTGGCTACTAATATAATCCAAGTAGGTAATATAGTAGCCAAACAGCACAAGAAACTTCTAGATTACGAATGGAACACGCAGCTCAGTGTACATACCAGTATATGATCAGGTAGGGACTTCAGGTCTAAACAGGAGGTGATTTCTACATGACATGTCATTTTACTCTCTAACTACTAAAAAGTCACTAAATGCACTTTGGCAATTTCATTATTGGTGGGCTTAGACTTTTACCTTAAAAACAACAACAAAAGTATTCTCAGGTATTAGCAAAACAGGCTCATGGTAAATGATTTCTTTTAGTTAAAAATATAGATTTTTCTTTTTATTATTTTTGAGACAGAGTCTCACTCTGTTGCCCAGGCTGGAGTGCAGAGGTATGATCTTGGCTCACTGCAACCCCTGCCTCCCAAGTTCAAGTGGTTCTCCTGCCTCAGTCTCCAGGGTAGCTGGGATTATAGGTACCTGCCACCTTGTCTTGCTAATTTTTGAATTTTTGGTAGAGATGGGGTTTTACCATATTGATCAGCCTGGTCTTGAACTCCTGACCTCAGGTGATCCATCCACTTTGGCCTCCCAAAGTGCTGGGATTATAGGTGTGAGCACTCACATCATGTCTGCCCACCCCCCCCCCAACAAAATACTGATCTCAAGATTAAACGCAGAGTTTTAAAATTATATACTTCTAATTATGCTAGTCCTGGAATTGACTTCTATTTTATCACTTTATTTCAGAAAAAAAAGTCTTTCCTTTTTTAGTCTCCACCTTCCTGATCGTGACTTCAATTGTACATTATATAATTTTTCTAAATACAATCTAAAGTTATACAGATGAGAAGAAGTAAAGCATTTTATCTTTGTGATTGTTGTATGTGGCCCCAAGCAGTGTAGTCTTTTTTCCTCAATCAGAGGTTATTTTCCAGGTCATCTGTCCAACTTTGTAATAGTTAATATTCTTCAAAACTCCATGTTTGAATGGACTCATCACTGATTGCTTTTTTGTCTGAAGTTTCATTATCTGGTTTCCTCCACTTCCAATAAAGCTTTCAAAAATTTTCTCCTCTCTCGTCTCAAAAGTAGAAATGGGATATCATTCAGGCTAATAAAAGCTGAGTTCTTTTGTTTAATAATGTATTCAGCAGGCTAACTTAGTCCTTTCTGAACTGACACATAACAGGGAGGCACTTTAAATACTTTTTTGAGCGAATAAGTGTTCAACTTTCAAAGCAAGTTAGATTTTAGCAAGCTTATGAATAAATTTATATTAATAGAATCTGTTAAACTTCTAATTTTAGAATACTTTGTAAATTTACTGCAGTACAGAGTTTTCATATACCCTTCGCCCAGCTTCTCTAATTTTAACATCTCATAACATACATTTGTCAAAACTAAGAAACTGACATTGTATGTGACTATTAAGGAAGCTACAGACATCTTTTGGATTTCACTAGTTTCCCTACTAATGTTCTTTTTCTCTTCCAGAATGTCCTCCAAGATACCATGTTAGTTGTCAGTTACCCTTAGTAACCCCAGATCTGCAAGTTTCTCAGAATTTCCTCATTTTCATGTCCTTGACAGTTTTGAAGAGTTCTGGTCAGGTATTTTTGTAAACTCTCCCTCAGTTTGAGTTTGCCTGATGTTTTCTCATGCAACATTCAACAAATAAGTTTTGAGTAAGATTCCCACAGAGCCAAAGTGACATTCTCATTGCAACATATGAAGGGATACAAGATGGAAACATGGCATTGCCAACCTTGATTGCTTGGTTAAGGTAGTTTCTTCCAGGTTAATATAACCATTTCTAATTTTAAAAATAAAACTATCAGTGCAGCCTCCGGATGCAGCAAAGTTAGATATTTACAAACATGAAATAGACACATAGAAAGTATTAAATTTCAATGACACCTGCACAAAACTTATTCAAATAATAACTCTAGTGATACTTCCTTCTCTCTTTTAAATGAATTATTAAGTGTATTACTTATCTTAAAATATCTATGCAGTGACTGCATGGATACGTATATTAAAATAATTTCTGTATTTCCTTTGCCATGTTAAAGTAATAGATATTCTAAAAAGCTATATGAAATACTAAATCATTTTTATAATCATTTTGAAAAAACATATTAACATTTCTAAACTATGGCAAGTCACCTTCAGTCATAATCATTTGGTAAGTATAACTATCTTCTACTTTTCCAATTATAATATTTGAAAATATTTTTGATATTGCATCAGAGCCTATATGGCATATACTCTGAAATGGCATCTATGTATAGCAGGGGAACACTGAAAATTTGGTCTAGCATACTTATTTAGTTTTCTGATTCAGCTTGTTTAAATTTTTCATCTTAGTGAATATACATCTCCAAACTTTTAAACTTTTTTTTTCTCTAGCACTTTACTTTTTCCCTAGTAGTGAATACCTTCAATTTTGTACACAATCAAGTAAGACATTCAAAAGTTGCCTTTGGTGGATACAATCCAGACTTTCATCTACAGATGAATGGATAACGTGCAGTCTACAATGGAATATTATTCAGCCTTAAAAAAGAAAATCTTGTCATATGCTACAACAAGTATGAATCCTGAGGACTTTTGTTAAATGAAATAAATCATTCACAAAAGAAAGATACTGTACAATTCCACTGACATGGTGTGTCTAGAACAGTTAAATGTATAGGAATAAAAAGTACGGTCATTGCCAGGGGCTGGGGGAGGGGAAAAGGCAGTTGTTGGTTAATGGGTACAGTTTTAGTTTTGCAAGATGAAAAAGTTCTGGAGCTCTGTTTCACAACGATGTGAAATATACACTGAGCTGGACACCAAAAAAAATGGTTAAGATGGTAACTTTTAATTGTTTCTACCAGAATAAAAAATAATTGCCTCTATAGATTTTAAACATTTATTTATTTTGAAATAATTCAGACATGCAGAAAGTTGCAAGAATAGTACAAAGAATTCTTTGTATAGGAGTTGTTCTCTATGCCCTTCATCCAGATTCTCCAATGGCTAACATGTTACCATGTTTGCTTTATTATTCTGTGTGTGTGTGATTTTTTTATATACTATTTGAGAGTAGATTGAAGACATGATCCCCTTGTATTCACAAATACTTCAGTATGTATTTCCTAAGAACAAGGACTTTCTCTTAAAATAACCACAGTATAATTTATTAAAACAGGAAATGAACACTAATAAAAATACTATTTTCTGATCTACAGACTTGATTCAAATTTTGTTAATTGTCCCAATAATGTCCTGTATAGTGAAAATAAAGTAAAATAGAGGAAGAAAAAACATCCAGTCCAGAGTCCACTCCAGGATCACACATTGCCAAATCTCTTTAATCGCCTTTAATCTGGAATAGTTTCTCAGTCTGTTCTTGACGACATTGATATTTTTGACAAATTCAGGCCAACTATATTGTAGAATGCCTCCCAATCAGGTGTTCTTAATGTTTCCTCAGGTTAGATTGAGGTTATACATTTTTGGCAGGAGTACACAAAAGTGATGTTGTATTCTTAGTGCCTGATATTAGGAGGCAGGATGTAAATTTATTCCATTAGGGGTAATGTTAACTTTGATCACTAAGATGAGATGCTGTCTGCCCAGTTTCCCCGTGGTAAGGATATCATTCCCCTCCACCTATTTTCCCCTGTTGTAACTGATAAGTATTTTGTGGAGAGATACCTTGAGACCTGTACTTTGAGACAGATACTACATAGTATAGATTATTTTCTATTCCTCACCAAACTCTGCATCCATTGATAGTTCTTGCCCAAATCAACCATTACCATGAGGTTTGTCAAGTGGCAACTATCACTTCACCATTTCTTCTAGATGTATTTGCTGGTGTTCTACTACAGTGAAGAGCTTTTCCTTCTCATTGATTCATTCATTTATTTATTCATTTATTTACTTTTAACAGTATAGACTCATGGACTCTTATTCAGTGACCTATAATTTGTTACTGTCATTATCTTGATGCTCAGATTGTACCAGATTTGGCCCACTGGGGACCCTTCAAGCGATTTCCCGTCTTCTTTTGACATGGCCCCATCCTTCTTTGAACACCTCTTTACCTTCTGGTTCAAGATGTTTCAGGATCATTTTTTATTTTCTCTTTTCCAACCCTGGAATCAGCTATTTCTCCAAGGGGCCCTTGTTCCTTTTAGTGGAGAATAATGGTTGTTTTGTTTTTGAGAAAGGTCTCACTCTGTCACCCAGGCTGGACTGCAGTGATGTGATCTTGGCTCACTGCAGCCTCAACCTCCCAGGCTCAAGTGGTTCTACCACCTCAGCCTTCCAGCTGTCTGGGACCACAGGCGCACACCACCACACCCTGCTAATTGGGAATGATGTTTAGAAATTAATATTTGAGCACTAGGAGTTCTCATTGCTACAGGAGTGTCATTGCTTCTAGGCCCTTTCAGCAGAAGG
>CM052651.1:11401700-11432152 GCA_028533165.1 Leontopithecus rosalia
GAGTCTCCACAAAAACCTCAGCTGACCCCATGGGAGCTCTGATGCTGGATGTTCCTTCAGAATTGTTCTGAGTTGGGATGAGGGATTTAGGCTTTCATACCCCTGAGTTAATCAGTCATTGAATATGAGCCTCCCCAAGAAGGATTTGTGAAGTCGGGTGAGGTGGCTCACTTCAGCTAAGGCAATTCCAAAAAGGGCTGGCAGCCGAGAGCTGTTAATTAACAATGTTTCTAGCATTTTCGGTAATAAATCCTTCAGTCCTGAAAAGACTGGGCATCAGGGATTACTCATGACACATCCATACACGTGCTTATCTCTATCAATGCCTGTCATCCATCCATTCATCCACCCACCCATCCATGAATCTATCTACCTGTCAAAAAAACCGGGAGTATATAGTGATATTTCCAATTCCAATTGAACACCACAAGGTTTGTTTTCTAATTTTACTTTTCCATATTTGTAGCTCCTCTTTCTTTCTTTTTGTTTCTTTTTTCTTTCTTTCTCTTCTCTTCTCCTCTTCTTCTTCTTCCTCTCTCTCTCTCTCTCTCTCTCTCTCTCTCTCTCTCTCTCTCTCCCCTTTTTTTGACAGAGTCTCACTCTGTCACCCAGGTTGGCTCACTGCAACCTCCACTTCCCAGGTTCAAGCGATTCTCATGCCTCAGCCACCTGAGTAGCTGGGATTGCAGGTGTGTGCCACAGCACTTGACTAATTTCTGTATTTTTAGTAGAGACAGGGTTTCACCATGTTGGCCGGGCTGCTTTCAAACTCCTGGTCTCAAGTGATCTGCCTACCCTGACCTCCCAATGCGCTAGGATTACAAACATGAGCCGTGGCACCGGGCCTGTAGCTACTATTTCTATAGTGAGACCTGGAACTCATTGACAATCTAGGCTAAATCCTAAAACTCACTGAAAACAGTTTTAGAATTGCTCAGTCATTCCACTTCAAAAGACCTATTAACTGGAGTTTAATATTTGTTTAGAGTTCTTTTTGCCTTTAGTCTGAGTACATAATTGAAATACCCACAGTGTGACTGGTTATTCATGTGAAATGCACTAGGTTTGTTTCTAGGTATTTTCCATTTTAGGACTTTCCCCTGTCGATTTTATTGTTATCATTATTTTGAAAGTATGTAAAACATTCCCATGGATCAAATATCAAAATTATATAAAAGAATATACTCAGAAAAGTGATGGTACCCCCTCCTTTCTTTCATACTGTTGTAGTGGGTAACTAATATCTTTCACACTTGGCCTTTTTGAAAAAGTAAGTATATTTGCATATATATAAATTCCCTTCTTTCCTGCACAAAAAGGAGAATACTATAGGTCATTGTTTTGGGTTTTTTTTTTTAGAAAAACTAAAGAATTTATCTTGGAAATCACTATCAGATCATGCAGATCACTTCATTCTCTTCATTTTTTATTTATGTATTTATTTTTGAGACGTTGTCTCACACTGTTGCCCAGGCTGGAGCGCAGTGGCACAATCTTGGCTTTCTACAACCTCTGCCTCCCAGGTTCAAGAGATTCTCCTGTCTCAGCCTCCCAAGTACCTGGGATTACAGGTGCCCACCACCACGCCTGGCTAATTTTTTTGTACTTTTAGTAGAGACAGAGTTTCACTATGTTGGCCAGGCTTGTCTTGATCTCCTGACCTCATGATCCACCCACCTCTGCCTCCCAAAGTGCTGGGATTACAGTCCTGAGCCACCGGGCCTGGCCTCATTCTCTTTTTTATAGTTGCATTGCTCTCCATTGTGTGGACATACTATAGTCTGACCACTTTTCTATTCAGGCATTTAGGGCATTTCCCATACTTTGCAATTACAGATAACACTGCAAAGAATCACCTTGTGCGTATGTACTTTTATAGTGTGGGAATCTTCCTAGGGTTTTAAGCATTATCTTTTCCCCTTTGTCTTTTCTCTATTCTCTTTATTGTATCTTTAGGTTATCATTCATTAACTAGAGGTGGGACAACAATATCAAATGGCAATGCATGGTCTTGAACCTTCCGTTCCCAATAGACAGCTTCCTGGGGAAAACTGGACTTTATTGATTACTTAGTAGCCATTCATATGCTAACAAACTGCAAATAAATAATATTTACAAATAAAGATTCGTTATTATATTACTATTATTTGAATAACCCGCACAAATTTGTTATTAATGTATATCTATTATCGCATCATGGGAAGTCATTTTAGCTTAGAAGACTGCAAGTCCAGTGTGGTGGAGGGGCTGAGAGAGTACATGCTGAATCCAGACTGAAGATGTGAAACCTTCTCAGATGTGTGGTCCCGAGCAAATCATTTAACCTCTCTATGCCTCAGTTTCCTCATCTACAAACTAGAAATATCAACTCTCTGGTTTTACTATACTGTCAAGCATCTGAAAGTTAACACATCTAAAACCCGAATTTCCATGCTGGGAGCAGTGGCTCATGCCTGTAATCCCAGCACTTCAGGAGGCCAAGGCGGGAAGATTGCTTGAGTTCGGTAGTTCAAGACCAGCTTGGGCAACATAAGGATCCCTCATCTCTACAAAAAATACAAAAATTAGTCAGGTGAGTGTGTGGTGGTGCATGCCTGTAGTCCCAGATATTGGGAGGCTCAGGTGGGAGGATTGCTTGAGTCCAGGAGTTCAAGGCTGCAATAAACAAAGACTGCATTGCTGTACTCCAGTAGGCTGACAGCATTGAGACTCCACCTCTAAAAAAAAAAATTCAATTTCTCTCTTCCTCTTCCCCATCAAAACTGCTACTTCCTCAGTTTCCCCAAAGTAAACAGCAACTTCATCAAGTGCTCAGGCTCGAAGCCCTGGATTCATCATTGACTCCTCTCTTTCCCCACCAAATATCTAATTGACCCATGGGTCCCAGGTTAGTACAACAATCTCCTGACTGTCCTTCCTACGTCTGCTTTTGCCACCCTATAATGTATTCTCCATCAATAGCCACAGTGATACTTTTAAAAACAAATATTTTAATGTCTCTTCTTTGCTCACAGCCCTCTAATGACTTCCTGCCTCACTCAGAATAAAAGCCAGAAGGCTGGCAAGGGCCCACCTGATCCAGCCCTCTGCACTTTTGGGTCTCATCTTCCAACATGGTGAAACCTCATCTCTACTAAAAAATACAAAAATTAACTCGGGAGGCTGAGGCAGGAGAATTGCTTGAACCTGGGAGGCAGAGGCTGCAGTGAGCCAAGATTGTGCCATTGCACTCCAGCCTGGGTGACAGAGCAAGACTCCATCTCAAAATAAATAAATAAAAATGGAAATAAATAAATTAATTAATGGCAGCCATTTTAGGCCAGGCGCAGTGCCTCACACCTGTAATCCCAGCACTTTGGAAGGCCGAGGTGGATGGATCATGAGGTTAAGAGATCGAGACCATCCTGATCAATACGGTGAAACCTTGTCTCTACTAAAAATACAAACATTAGCTGGGCTTGGTGGTGTGTGCCTGTAGTCCCAGCTACTCATGAGGCTGAAGCAGGAGAATTGCCTGAACCAGGAGGTGGAGGTTGCAGTGAGCTGAGATTACGCCACTGCATTACAGCCTGGCGACAGAGTGAGACTCCATCTCAAAAAAAAAAAAAAAAAAAAAGGAAAGAAAGCATTGTCCCTAGATATCCCTACCCCTTCTCCTTCAGATCCTAACTCCAAGCCTTCTATGACTCTGCTGTTTAAAGTGGCAGGCCTCAAATCCAACACTGCCGACCTCCTTTCTGACTTTATTTTCCTCCATAGCTCTTCTCATCGTCAGGCACATGACACAATGTACTTGTCTATTTTGTACGGCCTATCTCCCTCCTCTCCTCCTCCACCTTCTCACCACAAGGCCTGTAAAATCCACGGGGTAGGGACTTTTGTTTTGCTCACTGCTATATCCTCAGCTCCTAGAAAAGTGCTTGGCACATAGGACACTTCAATAATTAATATGCGTCCCAGGCTCCCAAATCACCCCCAGGTTCGGGGCTTTACCAGGGGAACTCACAGGACTCAACATAGAGTCATACCCATGGCTAAGATTTGTTACAGTGGGAGGAGGCCAGGCACAAACAGCAAGGGAAAAGACACATGTGGCGAAGTCCAGGAAAGTCAGACACAAGCCTCCAAGGATCCTTTCCCACTGGAATCACACAGGACACACTTAATTCCTCCAGCAGTAAGTTGTGACCACAGTTGTCTGAAGTGTTGCTTGCCAGGGAAGCTCATTAGAGGCTTAGGACTTACGGTTTTTATTGGGGGCTGGTCATTAGACACCACTGCCCAGCACATACCCAAATTCCAGACCCCCAGAAGGAAAACAGGTGTTTGGCTGAAACCATATTGTTCGTACAGTTTAGGCACAGCGCGAACTTCTTATCAGTTCTGGGAACGGCGGCAACCCTCCCCAAGTCCAAATTCCTGGGTCCCAGCCAGGGACCAGCTTTGCAAGCAGGGCTTTCTAAAGACAGCAATCTCAGGCCTGCCATGCCAACTCTGCACAGTGTGTTAAAAGAATTTGTTACTTTTTAGTTGACAAAAATAAAACATTTTAGAGAACAAGAGCAAGATAAAGTCAATTAAAGAAAATGTTTCATTTTTTGCACATCAGAATCATGGTGATAAATTTGATCTTGCTTATACACACACAAACACTGTTTGCAGATTTTTAAAGTAGCCTGGCCTGTAAGAAGATGTGGGTAGAACCTCATACATTGCTTGGATTGTATACATTTTAGGATCTCTTTGAGAAGGAAATGGGAAGAAGCAAAATCTAGCTGGAATGAGTGTCTATCAGATAGAGTGCAACATGCGACTGTCTTTATTATTTTTTATTTGAATATAAAGTTTTATTTAGAATGCTAGATTAACAGAATGACGATAAACTGTTGCTCACAAGTCTATACCGAGAAGCCCATCATCTTCAAAACGTGTTGTTTTTCACAAGTAATTTACACCTAGCAGTATTATTATTTAATACCAGTGGCGAAGACGACATTTTGATTCTTTAGCGTTGGGGCACTTAGTAACTTCAAAATGATTTATAGTCAGACAGAGGAAAGCAATTCTAAAGCAATTTCTTTGTTTTCCCTGCCAGTTGCTTTGCAGTAAGATCCATCTTCTTACATGAGGAATCATTACAAGAGAGAGCTTCAACAAACTTCCAGGTTTTATTCTTGAATACAGCAGAGTAGAACGATGATCAGGAACCATAGGCGCCACTATCAGAGATAACCCCAGTGGACACAGATTCTCCCTAAGGGGTTCCAAGCCAGACTCCTCTGATGTGGTTGGAGATGGCTCTTGCAGTGGGCATCGCCCTGGATGATTTTCGAGCCTCAATGACAGCAGCACCATGCTGCTGCACAGTTGTGAATTCTCCCTGGGGCCGGCTGTCATCTTTCAGAGCTTCAAAAACAACTACCTTGGCTTGGTTGCTATCTGGATACTGAGTCAAGAAATGATTTCCCCAGATAACAATATTCCTTACATTGTCAGCAGTCACGCCACGTTTAAGAGTAATTTGAGTTTTATTTTGGTTGTGATTCAAACAAGGCAAGCAACTGAAGTTTTCCTTGAAGATGGATGGAGCCAAACTGGAGGCATCAGGCAGTTGGTATTGGCTGGGTTTCCCATAACAATAACCTTAACAAACTTCTTGTCATATTTCTCCAACGCTGCACCCGGCCGTTTGAAGATGTTTACATTTTCAGTAAATCTTTTCTCTCTACACCTTTCCTTCTTGGCACAGAGCTCAAGAGAATGGCCACATCCAGGTGTTTGAAGGCAACTGCTTGATTTGTTTGGATGAAATCTTTCAGGAGGGGAAGGGCACAGTCTTGCTGTTCCATTAGGATGCTGTTCAGGACAAGTATGGTGGTGATATCCAATGGCACAAGAATGATAGGCTAGCCTAATACTGTGTAGCAGTGAATATATGATTCTATCAGCTGCCCCCGTCACAAGGACTGGGATTGGTTCAGACATACTGGGGAACTGAGTGACAATTTTAGCACTTACAAAGTGAGCCTCAGGGAGTCGGTTACCTCTACTGCACAACTGACTTGTGACAACCTTTAGCACAATATATTTGTATTTCTTTTTGGTTTTGCTTTTTGAATACCCAGTGCTCAGAAAAGTGGCTGGCACATACAAAAAGCTGCAAACCTATTTGTACAGCAAATAAATGATACTACTAGAGATGCTAAAAATGATTGCATTTCATAGGCATATGAGTAAATTCAACTTACATCAAAAAAAAATGTGACAGTAACTTGAAGACTGGTATTAGAGCTCCTGTGATAAAACAGGTTACAATGTTTTTATTGTATCATATGCAGGTATGTTGGAATTGTAAGTAAATAGTCGGCATTGCTGCGTTTGTTTGGTTAAGCTAAAACAAGAGGGAGAAACACGCATGCATGTGCGTGCGCACACACCCACCCACCCATGAAAAACATCTGCGGTTGTGTGGAACTAGGGCAGGAGAATCCCTAGTTCTCTGAATCCAGACCTGCTTAGAGCAGTCTTCTTCAATGCGAGACTGTCATCATAATATTGACACTGTAGGGAAACTTCTCAGGACAGAAGTTCCTGGGAAACTTAAGCCAAAATAATTTTTCAAGTTATAAGACCAGTAAAAGAAAAGCTGGTTTACTGAAGTCTGAAATGAGACAGGTAGGAGAGATTTAAGAAAAGTATTTAAAGTCTTGATTTGAATAGATCTTGTGGTTTTAGAACTTTTCCCCATAAAAGCTTCTTTCTTATAAATGTTATATATGTTTTGCCTTCTATTTTTAGAGGATTATTTGGGTGGAATATGGGGCATTGCTTTAACTTGTGATGATAATTAGCATGACCTTTATATACACATAAATATATTTGCATATGTGCATAAACATACATGTGCATATTTTAATCTCCCATTACCGGGAAAGTAAACCTGGCTACTTTCTACTAGCTTTTATCTGTAAATTGTGGAGAGAGTGAAACAACTCACTTTAGAGGGGTGACATTAACCCGTTCTCATGCAGGCAAACTCAACTCTGCTTCACACTTGTGGTCTCGTGGCTGACGTGATCTTTAATGACATTTTAATGTTCAACAGTAAAAGGAAGAAGAAACAGTCTTGTGAAAGACACCAGCAATGTGATGAAACACTTAAGAGTTCTGCATTTCCATGTAAAGTCACTATCCCTCTAAAACATTACTATGGAAGTTCTCCTAGGCAAATATTGACTCAACACATAAAGGGACCTCAATCATGTTTCTAGATCTAGGATTTGAAAATGAACACTAAACAATTGTTCTGGGCTATAGCACAAGGAGATATTTCTCAAGCTTTAGAGATAAGTCGGTTCTTAAGAGACCCAGATTTCTCACTGTACATACACACTGGCAAAGTAGGTCCAGAGATTTTAAGGCATTTGCATAGGATCACATGACAAGTTTTGGGCCAGTGGAAAAACCATGCCTGCTACTCCTAGAATTCTCTCCAAGTTATCCTACTGCTTTCTTCAGTCTCCAGAGAAGGAATTCAGGCATTAAGCACCTACTATGTATATATTAATACAGCCTTTTCTCTTCCCTGGCCCACATTGGAAGAAGAATTGTTTTGGGCCACTCGTAAAATACAGCACTAACGATAGCTGATAAGCTGAAAAAATTTTTTCAAAAAACATTTTATAATGTTTTAAGAAAGTTTATGAATTTGTTGTTGGGCCACATTCAAAGCCATCCTTAGCAGCATGTGTGTGGCCTGTGGGCCGTGGGTTGGACAAGCTTGATATTCAATAATCTAGAAGCTTCTGAATTAATACAGGTTCAATCAGGAAGTCATTTTATGCCTCTTAGGCTGAAGCGGGTTAGGCTTGGCTGTAGGATGGCATTTTTTAGGTTGTACTCAAGAAACAGTCGGGGAAAGTATACCCTCAGTTGGTTTTGCCATGAAACCCAGTAATCTTGGAATGTCCACTGGAACTCTGGAAAGTGGATATCAGCTCTATGAGAATCATAGCACTTTTGGGGTCTGCATTTTTCTCAGATAATACTGCTTTGTAACAAGCCTGCCTTCCTCTGGTGTGCAGACTACCCTGAGCCAGCTGGTGAGCCTAAAATATCACGCCAGCCCATCCAATTTGAATTTAGGGCAGCAGTTTGAATTTAGTTGCAAGTAATACATTAAAACCTGAAGAATGTTTTTGGTGTATAGCTATATATTTTGAAAGAACTGGTGGGTTGCTTGTGTTTGGGGATTCTCAACGACATGTGACTCCAAAAATAGAGAGAACATGGTGGCCCTCTCTCCAGGGCTGACTGAGGTGACAACATAGTCACCCAATTAGAGTTGCTGCTGAGAGGTACCTGCCCAGACTTGTGGGAGTGCAGCTTGTCCCCTAGATCTGCCTGCAGGTTTTGCGGACACGCCCCCCAACCTCTCTCACATGCTCAGTACTCTCCCAGGGGAGCAGTGAGACACACAATCTCTAGTTATTTTTTGCCAGCAATCTAATGGAAGGTGGCATTTAAGTTTACTGTGTTTCGCTCTTATGTCATTAGTACAAGTTCACTCTGAGCATAACCTTAGCAGCATAGCAGAAGGTATACCTACTCCTGGCTCTACCTCCAAACTGAGAAAATTAGTGTGGTTCATAAATAAAACTCTGGTTTCATGTTTGGGATCAACTGCCTGTCCCCACCCTCACTCCTACCCCCACCAAATCAGGCTGGTACTTTTCCAACAAATGATTGCCATAATACAATGCTTCATTAACCCAATGTTCTTAACCCAAGGAAGCAGTAAGACAGAAATTATCATGAAGAGTCTTGTTTCTTTAGGTAGCATGGTGCCTAATCCGTTTTCAAGATAAGAGTGTGTTCGTACTGGGTTTTCTTAACAAGACTCTAAGAAGTCAACAAAATTCTGTCATTGTTGCTGCCTCTACCCACTTCCCCCCTTGCTGCCCTGCATTACCAACTATTCTAATTAATTTAAGGAAATTAACGTCTACAGATGCTAGAATTAACAGTGGCCAGAATGAAGGGGAAAATCTCTTGTTAGCTCCTATTGTGTCAATCACTGTTTTTAATTTAGCAGTAATAAAACTCAGCCCCGGTTGGAGAACCGTGACCCTCACCATCTGGTATGGTAATTCACAAAAACTCTAGCTGGGACACTCCTAGCATCCAGGGGTTGAAATAGGATCACGCTGGGACCAGATCCCTTGGCCCATGCTCCAGAGACCCAGGGTCAAAAGCAAAAGAAAACACTGAACATCAGAATGATGCCATCCCCTGAGTAGCAAGTAGTTTATCTCTCATGTGCTTTCCCAGACATCTGGCAGAGCGTCTGTGGGGCGGAGGTCGGTGGAACCACGGACCATCAAGTCTGGTATTTTCCATTTACAAAACAGAAGAGAAAAATGGAAATGACCATGTGGTCTGCTTCTATGATCTGGATACTCATATCACAAGTACTATTTGGCAGTTTACGGCTGCCAAAGAAAGATAATCTGTCACCCATTCCGTCCCACAGTGGAAAGCATTCTCATGGTGAATAAGAAACATGGAAAGAATTTATCCTTATATATCCCATGTTAGGTTGAAGTCAGTGATGAATTAACATAGTTAAAACTCACCTTGGAAGGCTTTCCCCTCATTAGCTACCACTTAACTATCTATCCACATATATTTGTTACAACAAATATGTATGCTTTGGAAAACTTCTCAGTGCCTAGGTTTTATCTATCTATTTATTTATTTATTCATTTATTTATTTTGAGATGGAGTCTTGCTCTCTTGCCCAGGCTGGAGTGCAGTGGCACCGTCTTGGCTCACTGCAACCTCCGCCTTCTGGGTTCAAGTGATTCTCCTGCCTCAGCCTCCCATGTAGCTGGGGTTACAGGTATGCACCACCATGCCTGGCTAATTTTTGTATTTTTAGTACAGACTAGGTTTCACCATATTGGTAAGTCTGGTCTCAAACTCCTGACCTCCAGTGATCCACTTACCTCGGCCTCCCAAAGTGCTGGGATTACAGGCATGAACCATGGCGCCCGGCCATGCCTAGGTTTTAAATGCTTATTTAAAGATCTTTATACTTTCTCTACATGCTAAATTTTAGTCAATTCCACCCTAGGATAAAGCCATACATTTCAGTAATATATCAGACCAAATGAGGAAACATCTCAGTTTTAAGACAATAGTTCCAGTCTTTTACTTTCAAATAAAAATTTTTAAAGGAAAATATTTTTGTGCTTCTAGATGTTTTATTATTTGTTCTTATAAAAATCATAGTTTCATTTTCTTATAAGTTTTATCATACAAAAACAGTAACAGCAACAATAGCCCAGCTTCCTGTATAACTAAAATAACACAGATTTCATATTCTTCCTTTAGACATTTCATTTTGGCATACAAACAGAATACATCTAACAATCTAAAGTAAGTTAAAATTGCTGTATTTTCCATTAATATAATAGTTTTTTGATTGGAATCCATGTTAGTACCTGCCTTTTAAGATACTAGCCATATTACTATTATCTTAAAGATCTCTGAGTGCTAGAGAAAACTAAGTAAGACACTTCTTTGAATAAGCTAAGTATAGCAACATCAAAACTCAACTTTTAACTCTCATTGTTCTAGTTAACAAGTCTCAGCAAAAGCTTTGGCTCTCTTGTTTCCCCATGCTATATCAACAGCAAGCAAGACCGTTAACCTACCAGACGTTACACACCTGTTGGTCTTTTCTTGGTCACTGAGTCTGACCTTTGAAGTGAGCTTAACCTGCAGCTGTGCAGCCCTAATCCTCTGCAGGCTGACTTCATTCTTGTGCTTTACATCAGATGTTGTCTAACTGGGCTCAACGATTAGAGAAAGTGCATTGTTTATGTCTTCACTTGGTCCGAATGTTTTGGGGTGAATGTGACCCCTCTTGAGGGCTCTGAACAATTTAAAATAACCCAGTAAGATATGAATGGGAAATGCAAGTGCATTGCTGTTTCCAGAAAAACCTGTGCTTTATCACGTTTTATTCTCATCTCATAATTACAAAGAAAGGGTGAATAATCCTGTACACGTTCAACAAGTCAGTAATGCAGACACCATGGCCTACTTTCCTTTATCTGCAAGAAAAGATCATGTTAACAACAATCAAAATGGCTATACACGATTAATTTGGGAAGGTGAGCCCCCTTAGTTTTGTATTTTTAAGACAGCTTGTCAGTCTTAAATTGCCACAGGCTTTGGGGTCTTTGCCGAGCCTGAAAAAATTTAAACAGCTGCTGTAAGCACCTGTTCATCATCCCAGGCCCTCACAATGTGCTCACAATTCAGAATCGAAAAACTTTATTAAAGCAATTTGTTACTTTCAAATGATGTTTTATTGTTCATGCATGCAAATACTTTTATATGTCTCATGTCCTGTATATTTTTCTTTCCACACAGGCGAGCCTAATGACCAAAAAGAAAACATAGGAATGAAAGTGTGGCAATGTGTACTAACCTTGGAGTGTTGATGAACACCATCAACTCTTACTCTTACCCATCCTGATCTAAAGCCAGATTATTCATACAGATGGTTGAGCAGGTTCCAATAAAGATCCCACATGATTGAGTCCTAGAACTTCTTGCTAGCTGCATGGTGCAATGTTGGAAGGGCATTTCTTGGAGAAAATTTTCTATGTCCCTGCCACTATCCCTCAGTGCAGGAGGCGAGACAGAGCACAAAGGGAAGAAGATGTGGAAGCAGCCGTGGACAATGCGAGGTTCCTCTGTGAAACTTGTCAAGGCAAAAAGAGGAAAATAAGCTTTCATCCAGGATGCTTCCAGGCACTGTTGTGCTTTCAATGGGGTAGAGGCCCAAGTGATGCTTACAGTAGATTAACTGACCTTAGATTCTCTCTGAGAAATACTCTTGTCCCTGCTACACCTTTGCCAAGACAATGGGTGAAAGGGATTCCAGGGCACTGTGGAAATCAAACACCACAAAGAGAAAGAATGGCTACTTCTTTGCTGTCCTTTGTGTTATGGTTTGAATTATGGTCCCCAAAGATGTGTTAAAGTCCTAACTCCCAGACCTATGAGTGTGACCTTGTTTGAAGTCTTTGCAGAAATAATCATTTTAAGATGAGTTCATGTGCTAGTCCATTCTCACGCTGCTAACAAGGGCATGCCCAAGACTGGCTTATTTATAAAGGAAGGCGGTTTCATGGACTCACAGTTCTGCATGGCTGGGGAAGCCTCAGGAAACTTGCAATCACAGCGGAAGGGAAAGCAAACATGTCCCTCTTCACATGAGAACAGCAAGGAGAGGTGCAGAGCAAAGCAGGGGAAAGCCCCTTATAAAATCATCAGCTATCATGAGAACTCGCTCACTATCATGAGAACAGCATGGAGGTAGCTGTCCCCCACGATTCAATCACCTTCCACTGGGCCCCTCCCATGACGTGGGGATTATGGGAACTACAATTCAACATGAGATTTGGGTGGGGACACAGCCAAACCATATCAATTCACAACAGATTATAATGTGAAATGGAATTCAATGACAGATGTTCTTAAAAGAAGACAAAGCAGACACAGACATGCACAAAGAAGAAGACCTGTGAAGATGGAGGCAGACCTTGGGCTGATGCAGCTGCATGCCTACCAAGGAATGCCATGGAGTGCCAGCACCCCCTAGAAGGTGGAGAAGGAAGCAGATTCCCCCTCAGAATCTCTAGAAGGAACCCACCCAGCCAACAGCTTCATTTCAGACTTCTTGCCCCCAGGACTGTGAGAAACTAAGTTTCTGTTGTTTTAAGCCACCCAGTTTGTGGTGCTTTGCTTGGCATTCCCAGCAAATGGATACACCCTGCCATGCAGCAAGGCAGTAATTATACTCTGCTTCCTCCCTGTCCTTCCCAGAATAGAGGCTGGAAGACAGCGGACCATGGTAGATCCCTGTGATGCTTACAGTTTGAAGGGTGGAGTTTGGCTTCTTAAGTCTCTCTGGATGGGCACAAACCACCACCACAATAGTAGACTCACCGTTCATTGAGTGTATGCTATATGCCTGGCTCCTGTATCACATGTGACTGAAGACAACAACCTTGTGGGGTTGCCCAGATCTCACAGAAGAGGAAGCCCAGGCTCGGATTCAGTCACTTGCCCACGTCACATAGTTTGAAGATGGAGAAGCTCAAATAGGGACTCCAACACCACACCTCTACAAAAGACTGCCTTCATCCCTTCCTCCTACTTTCCTCCTCCTTCCTTTTATTGACAGGGTCTGGCTCTGTTGCCCAGGCTGGAGTGAAGTGACACAATCTTACTTCACTGCAACCTCTGCCTCCCAGGCTCAAGCCATCCTCTCACATCAGCCTCCTGAGAAGTTGACATTATAGGCATGCACCACCATGCCTGGCTAATGGTTTTGTATTTTTCTGTAGAGATGGGGGTCTCACTTTTTTTTGCCCAGGCTGGTCTTGAACTCCTGAGCTCAAGTGAAGCATCTGCCCCACCCTCCCAAAATGCTGGGATCACAGGTGTGAGCCACTGTGCCAGCCCCAATTGTATTAAAATATTTAATGCCTTGTCACATAGTGTCACAAGGAGGTGTTTTCTGAAGAGGCTGTCAACTTTTTCTTTAAGTGTCTGCAGTTTAGCTCAGCGATCCTTAAAAATGTTTGCCTCAATTCCATTTTTAGGGAATTGCAGACAAAATGGAAAGGTAGTAAAGGAAACCAGTTGTTGAATTGGGAAAGGCCATAAAGAGGACTGAGAGTGGTGGCGATGTTTTTACATTTCTTTATTATTTGGTTGACATTTTAAATCACACTCATCACATTTTCCATGAAATGTGAATGATTTAGCTGTAGCAATTAAAACCAATGAGCCAAGAGGCTAATAAGTGGGTAACGAGTAAGTCTAAATCCACATTGAACGTTTTAGAGGCTCAGCCTTTGCCGTACATGATCTTGTTTCTCTCCCCAAGCCCCTAGTTTGTCTTGTAAGAACAATGAACTTGACCCACCCCAAAAGGTATGCTTTTGACTCGAAACACTGGTAAAAGAAGCCAAGAAGTAACAGCCGTATGTAGAGATATGAAGACTGTAAATCTTTGGGCTTAAAGGGCATCTATTCCTGCTGTGGCAGCCTCAAACATATATTTTGAAACCAAAGGTAATAAACAACCTCTGAGTGTCCATGCATATGCATGTGGCACCCCTGCATGTTTAATTAACTGTGGACATATGCCTTGTGCAGAGGCCATAGATGTGCCTTCACTTGTATCTGAACTGTCCCTAATCCAAACAAAGCTGTGAGAAATGCTGTGGTTCAGGACTGTGGGAAGTCTTGAGCCCCTCTGAGGAGTCTGTCTTTGGCCTCACCGCACCCCCGGCTGAACATACTCTCTGGAAGGAATTATGTGGTTTGTCAGCAGCGTCATTCTGCGTGTCATCTAGGATATTCAAGAGTCAGTCTGTGGACTGTCTCCCGACCCCCGAGTTCACTTCCTCTTCATCCTGGGTATTATACTGGACTACATTTCCCAGTCTCCTCTGCAATTAGCTGCGGCCATGCAACTGAGTTCTAACCCACAAAGTGTGGGTGGAAGTGATGTGAGCCATTCTAGGCCACAGTTTTTAAGAAGTGAATGTTTCTCCTCCATATTCTTTTCTTTTTTGGTAGATGGATCTAGTCTGAGAGAAGGCCCTAGAGGATGGTGGACCAGAATGTACAAGGAGCCTGAGTCTCTGAGTCACCATGTGGAGGAGAACCACTCATCAACCAGGTGCAGACAGTTAAGTGAGCAGTGAGTGAGGAACAGACTTCCCTCGTGTTAAGCCATTGAAATGTGGGGACTATTTTAAACGTATTTTTAAATCATAACCTAGCTACTCAAAGTGTAGTGCATGAATTGGTGCTGATTCATGAGCACTTTATTACTAATCCACCACAGGAGAAGCACAGTAATTTGAGAGTACGCATTAAGTAGCTTTTATAGGCTGGGCACAGTGGCTCACGCCTGTAATGCCAGCACTTTGGGAAGCCGAGGTGGGTGGATCATGAGGTCAGGAGTTCAAGACTAGCCTGGCCAAGATGGTGAAACCCCATCTCTACTAAAAATACAAAAATTAGCCCGGCATGGTAGCGGGTGCCTGTAATCCCTGCTACTAAGGAAGTTGAGGAAGGGAATTCCTTGAGCTCAGGAGGGACAGGTTGCAGTGAGTCAAGATGATGCCATCACACTCCAGCCTGGGCAACAAGAGCAGAACTCCATCTCAAAAAAAAAAAAAAAAAACAAGAAGAGGAAGAAGATTTTATAATAATTGCTACTACCATGATACCTAAGTGTCATGAGTGGATTCATCTCGTTGAGCAAGGTATAACCAGGTTGAGTACTGATGCGCTCCTGTAGTGAGTTGCATATGGCATAAGTGACATACTACACATGGGCAATGAGTGCGATCACAAATGGCAAGTGAGAGCTCTCTACAACTGTGTGAGAAACACTAGTCTGGCCAACTATGAATACAAGCCAGCAACTGAGACTGCTGCAGGCCACCCCGACTTTCTGCCTTTACCTGTGGTACCATCCATCTACTGCTAGAAACCTGTTGATGCTACCTCCAAATATTTACTGAATACACATTCTCCCCATCCCCGCTGCCCCAGCCTTTGCTTGGGCCCCATCCTCTCTGACAAGGATTATGGCGGATTAGCTCACTGCTTCTCCTTCTTATCCAACCCCAGGACTGTCACCAGACTGATCCCTGTAAATGAAAATCTGACCGGAGCATATTCTACTTGTAATCCTTCTACAGCTTCCATTGCTTCGAAAACAACTTTGACTTCCAACTGGATATTATCTGAAATTTTAGCCTCATCTGCTGCTGCTCTCTCCCTTGCAAGCTGTGCTCCAGTGACAGCTGAAATTTCATAAATGTGCCATACTGAATTGTGTCTCTGTGAACCTGGGCTTGCTCTTGTCTCTGCCTAGAGTCTCTTCCTTCCTTCCTTCTAAAACCCAATGAAAAACATCTTCATTCTTTAATAGCAGCTGAAGTTCCCAGAAACCGTCTTTGGGCAATTTCTCCCAAGTAGAATTAAGCTGTCTTTTCTCTGTACTTCTCTTACCTATCCTTCCATTATTTTGCTTGCCATATGGTACTTATTTTAATGTTTCCTTATTTATATGGCACCGGGCATGGGGTCTGGCCCACAAAAAGCTATCTGTCAGTGTTGAATAAATGAATCAATGAGTAAATGCAGGTGATAATAAACAACTTGACTCATCAGCTGGCTTTGCCCTTGCCCTCACTCTTGCCATTTAGGCAAGCAAGGGTCTGTCTCATATTAACGTCCTTCTAATTTGTAATGTAAATGGAACAACACAGGTAGGTATTGTTAACAGAAGAGACTTGAAAAAAGAACGGCAGCTAGAATCAGCAGCTCTTTATACCACTTTTGTTCACACTTCCTGCTTTGGATTTATGAAGGTGTTAAGAAAGCTTTTAACATCTTCTGAAGATCTACATTAGCACACACTCCTGCTGCTAGTGAATTTCTATTTAATATGGCTTTTCCCATTCCCCCAAACAAACAAACAAAAAAACTACATTCAGGAAGAAATGAGTTGGACATCCTCCAGCCTGGTGACAGCCAGGTGACAGCTCCATCTGAATTCATATCACTTTTTACAAGTGTTCTATTTTGAGTACAACCTAAGCCCTCCTCCTCACCACCTTTCTGTAAATTGTTTTGCAGTCTACAAAGAAAAGAATACTTGGACTCAAAAGTTTATAAACACACAATACAAACTCTAGTACATATTTTGAGGCCAGATTCAAACTTACATTTTTTTTTTTTGAGACGAAGCCTCGCTCTGTCACCCAGGCTGGAGTGCAGTTGTGTGATCTTGGCTCACTGTAACCTCCGCCTCCTGGGTTCAAGCGATTCTTGTGTTTCACCCTCCTAAGCAGCAGGGACCACATGTGTGCACCCCCATGCCCGGCTAATTTTTGTATTTTTAGTAGAGACGGGGTTTCACCATGTTGGCCAGACTGGTCTCAAACTCCTGACTTCAAGTGATCCACCTGCCTTGGCTCCCAAAGTGCTAGGATTACAGGCGTGAGCCACCACACCAGCCTCAAAAGTACATTTTGAGATCAAATGTAATAAACAAAGTGAGGTATGTATCTGAAAAGAGATTCAGATATACATTTAGAAGAAAGGGAGTCATAGTATTTTTTGAACAAAGGACCTATGCCCTTGAGGGAGTAAAACATCAGGAATATTTTTGTTAACCGTGTTTTAAGTATTTGTAACATATGATATGTGTCATCGAGTTATTTTGATTATAGAGGGGCTGGTTTCCCTCATCATCACCCTAAGAGACACCTAGAAGGGTGGATAAGGAGAGAATAGGAGAAGGAGAGCAGCGAACTATAGCTGTAAGCAAAGGAAAGACTATTGCACACTGCAGCAGGACCAGCCTGGTGGTTTCAAGTTCCCGCCGGTATTCCCGACGCTGTCCGCCCAGTTCCCCCATACGTCGTTGTGGTCTTGATTCAGTCACTTGTGCATACCACTTGCTCTCTTAGGCTGATGCTACCAGCAGGTTTCTGAAACTGTGGCTCCCTCCAGACTTTCTGAGGTCTTAAACAGTATCCAAAACTTGCAGAAGAGTCAGGTTTTTTTTTAGGGTACAATGAAAAAACATTTTAATAAAGTTATTTTTCACTCATTCCAACGTCAATATCTGAAGTGTGGAACATTATAAATCAAGGTGATATTGACTTCACAGATGAACAACATCTTGCATGGTTTTCCATATGAAGCAAATTTGTGTTTTGACTGAGAACTGTCCCAGGAGGTAAGGGGTGGAATTTCCCGCTTGTGGTATCATATCGGTGCTCACAGAGGTTCAGATTTTGGTGCATTTCAAATTTCAGATTTTGGGATTCCGGATGTTCAACCTCTGGTGGCCTGTTTTGTTACAATCAATGAATAGAGATTTAGATGAGAAGATGCCTGGATTCTCTTTTGTGAGTCCAAGATGGGTGTTTAATATATTAACAGTTGTTTTATCAATGGGTTCTTAAATTCAAAAGAGGAATGGTCAGCTGCCCTCTCACCAAGATTCAAGTTGAACATACGACCTGGTCTTCTGTCTACCACCTGGAGCCTGCAGCTCCTGTTCAGGTTGATAAGTCCCTGAGACACATTCTGTCATTTCTAACTCTATACCTTTGAACTTGATGGGATTCTAAGAAACGCCATTTTAAAGATCTTTTGGGGCTTGGCATGGTGGTTCACATCTGTAATTCCAGCACTTTGGGAGGCTGAGGAGGGTGGATCACCTGAGGTCAGGAGTTCAAGACAAGCCTGGCCAACATGGTGAAACCCAGTCTCTACTTAAAAAAAAAAAAAATTAGCTGGACATGGTGGTGGGCACCTGTAATCTCAGCTACTTGGGAGGCTGAGGCAGGAGAATCGCTTGAACCAGAGGGTGGAGGTTGCAGTGAGCCGAGATCACACCACTGCACTCCAGCCTGGGCAACAAAAGCAAAACTTCATCTCAAAAAAACAAACAAAAAACCCCAAAACAAAATCTTTTGGGGGGTAATTCAATAATTTTTTTAAAAAGTAAACAGTACTCTCTGTCTTTTAACTCTCTCTCTTTCTTTTGCTTTTTGAGATGGAGTCTTGCTCTGACACCCTGGCTGGAGTGCAATGGTATGATCTTGGTGATCGTGGCTCACTGCAACCTCCGCCTCCTGGGTTCAAGTGATTCTCCTGCCTCAGCCTCCTGAGTAGCTGGGATTATAGGCGTGCACCGCCATGCCTGGCTAATTTTCGTATTTTTAATAGAGATGGGGTTTCACTGTGTTGGTGAGGCTGGTCTTAAACTTCTGACCTCAGGTGATCCACCCACCTCGGCCTCCCAAAGTGCTGGGATTACAGGCTGAGCCACTGCGCCCGGACCTTAACTCTCTTTTTATATCAGAGCTCCATATCTTTCAGTAATATATAATACTGCTCATTCTGCAATAGGCCTCACTTCCCCTCCTTCTCCTTCAAGGCTTTAGGGTTATCTTTGAGTCACCTGTGGTCAGCCAAGAAGAAACGAACAATTCATTCTATTTTGAAAGAGCAACATGCTTTGAAATTCTGGACCCCACAACTGACATTTTGCAGCCTGTTCTCCCATCCCAAGATCAGAAACAGCTTCTCATTGAGCTCATACAGACCTTTTCTCCCACTCTAAGAGGGCAGGAGTCAGGCTGGGGGTGTTGGTAAATAGTGACCCTTCTCACCAAGGTGCCAAGCACCGTCACTTTTTAATATCTATGCGGTAAGAAGGCATGACTTAAAAGCTAGGCGAACAAGAATAAAAATTTCTCTGCTCAATCAAAGAAAGTGCTACTGTACAACCAATGTAGCTGCAGATGGTCCCTAATTCATAAAATGATTGTGTTCTAGAAACTTAAATATACACGTGTCAGTAAAGTCATTTGTCTGGTGCTGATAGTGGCTTTTTCTCATAGAAAAGGATGAACGGCAACCTATGAAAGCTTACTGGATCCATGATTATATTAGCTAGCAATAGTTAACATTTATTAATCTCTTATTCCCTGAAAGGTACAGCAACTATTCTTATGAGCTATTCCTACCACCCCGATATTGCAGAGGTAAGAACAGGGCTCAAGAGGTTAGGGAACTCACAGTCACAGAGCCAGTAAGTGGTAGAGACTGAAATCTGGTGGGCTCTCCTTTCTTCTCTACTTACTGCTGGCGTTAAGTGGGTGAACAGGACAATGAACACTGGCCTGAAACTGGCCTCAAACCTTGGTTTCCTGCAGAAGGAAGCATTCTGTATTCCCTGCCTTTATGTGTACAATAGGCTTTCAGCGAACATCTGAAGAATTTAACTCTGGTTCTGTGCCTCTTCACCTCTCCCAGGCAACCTCCGGCGTCAGCAAACTTAGACGGCTTCCAGTCCCTGCCACAAACAGCAAAACCACCCGAATCACCAGACTGCCTGCCTCACCACCAAGTCCTACCCCTAATCCTATGGAAAAAACCACACCATTAATTCATTCAGTTCATGTTGATTATACTACATGTCTACTATGCTTGTTAATTCCTGGTAAAGCAGCGGTAAACAAGAGAGCTTGTTTCCACCCTCACTAAGCAAGAAAATGAAGATATACATAGGAATTACCATCCGTATTTTGTTCAAGAAGAGAAAGGAAACCTGGACGTTCAATAAAAAGATTAAAATTTAAGATCAGTTAAATGATCTATTCATATGATAGAATGTAATGTACTCATTGAAATGATTATATGGGTTACACACAAAAACTTACTGCCATGGAAATACATTCACATTCTATGAACTGAAAATAGTTACCAGAAGGCCAAGGTGGGAGGATCTCGAGGTCAGGAGTTTGAGACCAGCCTGGCCAATGTGGTGAAACCTCATCTCTACTAAAAATACAAAAATTAGCCAGGCATGGTGGCACACGCCTGTAATCCCAGCTACTCAGGAGACTGAGGCAGGAGGATAGCTTGAACCCAGAGGTGGAGGTTGCAGTGAGATGAGATTGCACCACTGCACTCCAGCCTGGGTGACAGAGGGAGACCCCGTCTCAAAAAAAAAGAAAATGGTTAATACAATAGTGTATTTGGGGTAAAAATATGACAAGACATAGATAAACACTAACAATAACAACAAAAGTAAAGTAAAAGGGGTCTCACTATGCTGCCCAAACTGATCTTCAGCTCCTGACTTCAAGCAATCTACCTGCTTTGGTCTCCCAAAGTGCTGGGATTGCAGACATGAACCATCATGCCTGGCTGAATTTTTTCTTTATGTGGCTTTGCCTTACTTGAGGTGACAACTTTATGAGGTCATTTTACTGATAAGTCCCTTGAGTCAGAAGCACCATTTCACTGATAGGATTACATTGACTAGCTTTTCTTTCTTTCATTGGTATAATAAACAAGTCAGTAATTTCAATGTAATTAAGAAACAACATTCAACAGAAATATTAGTTTGAGTGACATGCAATTTTTTTAGGTCACAAACAGTTATTAATAACAATTTCTTTTTCCTTTAGCCTTTAGGATTCAAATGAGAAAGTCTACCTTTGCCAGAAGGCAGGGGCAATGTAGCCTTTTTCAGGGCCAGCTGCAAGCAGACATTGTAGACCTGAGGTCAAATTGTAAAATGAACAATTACCTTTCCTGCTGGCCAGGCTCCTCTTCACGTCCTGCCCTACTGACCTCTGATCATCTCACCTGCTCTGAACACATGGCTTTGATAAAGGGAGAACCTCTTGCTCTTATCAACACCCCTAGACAGCCCTGCAAGCTAGTTTTCCATTCATTTCAGCCTTTCTCCATAC
Source organism: Leontopithecus rosalia (assembly GCA_028533165.1). Lineage (NCBI taxonomy): Eukaryota > Metazoa > Chordata > Mammalia > Primates > Cebidae > Leontopithecus > Leontopithecus rosalia. The sequence goes on from CM052651.1 coordinate 11,423,096, forward strand.
CTGTCCTGTCCCATTGAGGTAGACTTAGTTCCGTTTGATGAAATTGATTGAGAAATGAATTTTTTAAATCCTGGGGGCATTAATAACTTATTTGTCTTCAGCAAAGATTTGATCCCAGTTTTTATTTATCAAATAAAGCAAATAATTGCAATACATATCTGTAGAACTGCTTCTGTTTGCTCCAAATATCTGGCCAGAGTTTGTCTAGTGCCTGTTAAGTTGCCAAGGAGGGAAAACTTCTTCCCAAGCAGGTGGGCATAGAAGGCAGCTGAAATGGCCGAGGAATGCTCTGCCAAATCTATGCAGGGCCCTTTGTGCCAGGCCCTTGGTCACTCAACTGGTGCCCAGCTCAGCCTGACGCCTGGCCTGTGGCATCTCCAAAGTCTCTGATGGGGATTTGGGTGCCCTTTGGCTGGGTCTGTCAGGACAATCATGCTGCCTGCTCATGACATTGCCTCCAGGTTCTCAAACAACCTAGGATCCCAGATACTGAGCTAGCACATCCGGAACTGGCTTCTGCCATTCCCAACATGCCAGGATCCAATATCGTTAGATAGTTATTACACATTTATGACGTCATTGGCTTGCTCATCAGTTATTTTCTAAATGCAGAATGAACCCCAGCGTACATATCAATGTTCATGATAGGAAAGAAGTACAGTATCGTTCAGAAACAACCACCATACAAAGACAATAACACCAAGCCTCCTCCTTCTCTGATTATACAGTGATTGAATAGTTCCTGACATCAATAGACCCAATTTGTCTCATAAAAATCACACACACACACACATACATACACACACACATACACACACACACACACACACAAATCTGGTTTTACTTGTTTGTCTAGTTTTGGGAAGAATTTTAAAGAAAATCTTTATTCTAACAGACCACATTTATCCATATAAATTTCTATTTCTTGTTTGAGGAAAATTGCCACTTCCAAAAAGAAGTACAAAGGAGACTGACGTAAATTTCCAAATCCCTCCATGAATCCCTTATATTCCATGTAAGGCAGTGTTGAGCTCTTCCCCAGCAACAAGTTATTATGCATGAGAAGAAGACACACTGTTTATAATGTAAAGCCCACCAAAGAGCTGAAAGCCATTTACAGACATGACCTCATTTGGTTTTATAGGCTGGAAGATAAGACTGAAACAGACTGTATTTTTTTTTTTTGTTGATATGTTTAGGTAACAGCTATTGAAGTCGTCAAATTGACACCCCCACACCAAATCACTACATTACATACTATATTGGAAACAGGAATCTCTGAATGACTCCAAACTTCTATGTTAGCTAGCCAAGATTGCAAGTGGCTGAATGTCAAACTGTAGCAAAAGCCAACTAAAAACTACAATATACCAGTGTAAATCAAGAGGCCATGAGTAATATGCTTTGTACAGCACTTGTACTCAGTTTGAGAGTATCATGACATTCTGCTGCCTTCAAGGATACTGATCTCGTTTGGCTGTCTTCACCCAAATCTCGTGTTGAATTGTCGTCCCCAGTGTTGGAGGTGGGGCATGGTGGGAGGTGTTTGGGTCATCAGGGCGGATCCCTCATGGCTTGGTGCTGTCCTTTAGATAGTGAGTGAATCCTCACGAGATCTGGTTGTTGTAAAGTGTGGCACCGCCTCCTACCACTGGCTCTCTTCTCGCTCTGGCTTTAGCCATGTGAGGTCCCTCCTCCATTTTACCTTCCACCATGATTTTAAGCTTCCTGAGGGCTCCCTAGAAGCAGATGCTGGTGGCACACTTCCTGTACACCCTGCAGACTCATGAGCCAATCAAACCTCTTTTTTTGAGACGGAGTCTCGGACTATTGCCCAGGCTGGAGTGCAATGGTGCGATGTCGGCTCATTGCAACCTCCACCTCCCAGTTTCATGTGATTCTCCTGCCTCAGCCTCCTGAGTAGCTGGGATTACAGGCACGCATCACCATGCCCGGCTAATTTTTTGTATTTTTCAAATCTCTTTTCTTATAAGTTACCCAGCTTAGGTATTTCTCTATAGTAATGCAATAATGTACCAACATAGGTACACAGAAAGACAACATTCACATTATAAAGTAATTCCTTGTCTCACGAAAGGGGTGCTTACTGGTTACAACCACAGAGGTGAAGGCATTAAATATCTGCCTTTCCTGTTTAATGATCCGGCATATTTTGTAAGTACTTATTAAGTGTCCACAACCATATCTCCTTCCATGCCTGAATACAGAGCTGACATTATGCCGGACAGCTGTATAGCAAAACTGTGCACTCCCTCCGGGAGTTATAGATTTACTAGATGATACTGAGCCCTGGTAGTATTCAAAGGATTTCCCCACTAGCATATGCAAACCCTATCTGCATGTGGATTACATTCATATGTATTCAATGCACGTCTTCATTGTACCCTGTGGCTGTGGAGCATAGTGGTCATGGACACTGATTCTAATGACAGACTGCCTGGGTTCAAATTCCAGCTCCACAGCTTACCAGATGCGGGGCTTTGAGCAAGTTACTTACTCTCAATTTTTTCATCTGCAAAATGGGGCTTTGTAGATGCAAAAACTACCTACTTTCTTTTTCTTAACCTACCTCAGAAGGTCAATGTGAGCTATTAAGTGTAAAGTGCTTACAATATAATACCTCGCCCACAGGAAGTGCTATGTGAGTGCTGGCCATCTTGTTCTATGCCCCCATACGGCCCCATGTAAAAGCAGAACGGAGTCAAGAGGCTGTTGAGAGATGCATAGTGAGACTGCAGAGAAGACAATAAATGCATGTGACAAACAATGTAACAAAAATGACAAAGAAGTTTTTATCGGGTTTTTGTTTTTGTTTTTGAGACAGAGTCTTGCTCTGTCGCCCAGGCTGGAGTGCAATGGCATGATCTCAACTCACTACAACCTCCACCTCCTGGGTTCAAGCGATTCTCCTACCTCAGCTTCCGGAGTAGCTGGGACAACAGGTACCAGCCACCATGTCCAGCTAATTTTTGTATTTTTTGTAGAGATGGGGTTTCACCATGTTGGCCAGGATGGTCTCTATTTCTTGACCTCATGATCCACCCACCTTGACCTCCCAAAGTGCTGGAATTACAGGCATGAGCCATGGTGCCCAGCCCTGAGCTAAGTCTTAAAGCTGTCACCTGACCAATCATTCAGCAAGAATTTTCAGGGGGAGGAACGGAAGGTGATCAAAGGCTAGAAACTGACAACTGTTTCCCAATAAATGCTTATTTGTACTCAACTCTTCTCTTTATTTCTATTTTTTTAGAGACTGTGTTTCTCTCTCTTGCCCAAGATGGAGGGCAGTGGCACGAGAGTAGCTCACTACAGCCTCGAACTCCTGGGCTCAAGTAATCCTCCTGTGTCAACCTCCCAATAGCTAGGACTACAGGCATGCTCCACCATGCCTGGCTAATTTTTTTAAAAAGCTTCTTAAAGAGATGGGGTGTTTCTTTGCTGCCCAGGCTGATCTCAAACTCCTGGGCTCAAGTAATCCTCCTGCCTGAGCCTCCCAATGTGTTGGGTTTACAGGCATGAACGACCATGCCTGGCCCTCGGTGGTTTTCTTAAACACATGTGAGCTAAGAGGTAAAACCCAGCCACCCAATTGGTTAAAAAGTACATATGATGTTTGAGTTGTGCAAATGTCAACTCAAAAAATACTAAGGTGATATCTTAGTATTTTTTCCTGATATTTAAAAGTTAGGATTAAGTGAAATATTCAAAAAACTTTTAACAGGAAGAGAAGCAATCAGTGAATTAGTGGCCATTTTGCCTGCCAAAACAGTCATTCTGAATTTAAGGAGACAATTTCTGTTTTCTGGGTTGGACATACTCTCAGTGCCAGGATGGTGAAATCTGACCTTCCTTTCAATCTCTTTCCCTATTGTTTTTTCCAAGTTACATTTATTTACTTCTTGTTTCAGTGCATACCAAAGCAATTCAGAAAGCCAGCCATCTTAACACAGAGACTAAATACAACATAATACAACCATCCTAAATAGAGGATTTAATAAGGAAATAAGTTTATCATCAGAGTAATAATTATAATAATAAAAATCATAAGCATACAAAGTGGAATTATGATGGAGGTACAGGAAATAATGAAAATACCTAGGCAAAATCAAAGTGTGTGTCTTTATAACACCAAATCAATTAGGCATTTATACTGCTAATGTGATAATGATCAGTATTCATTTGATTGCTATTAGAATGAGAAGGTGGTAAAAAATTTCTTCCCAGAGTTAGAATAACTTTGGTTGGCTCTCTTCATTGATTCAATCACCTGGTTAATCAATCAGATCTTCATTTCACATAGGACTGTTAAAACATAAGTTTAAACTCTCAGAAGCGGGGGCCTTCCAATCACTATCCTAGTTGGTGGAGCATGGCAGCTTTAGAGCTTATATTAGTCCATCTTCATGCTGCTATGAAGAAATACCCAAGACTGGGTAACTTTGATACTTATTGTCTTGATATGTAAAAGTTAGGCTTGTAAGACTTATTCACTATCACAAGAATAGCACAGGAAAGACCTGCCCCCATGATTTAATTACCTCTCACAGGGTGCCTCCCATGACATATGGAGATTATGGGAGCTACAATTCAAGATGAGATTTGGGCAGGGACACAGCCAAACCGTATCAGTGCTTTTTATCCAGTGCAGCCAGGCTGGGGTGAGTTGAAAGAGGCACTTCTATCCACAACATAGCATTGCTAGAGCTGCCTGATACATAAAGGAGTGAGTCAAGACCAATGCTGACTTAGGGTTTTTTAACATCCTTCTTCCTAGGATCTTAGGAGTGCAAACCAACTCACATAAATTAAAGTAGATGCTTCCAGTATTTAAGCTTTGCTTTAAGAGTACTACAAGGCACGTTTGGACTTTTAAGGTATCCCACTGACCAGAACAGTGGCAAACACACAGCTGGCATTGAGTAAATAATGGCCGAATAAACAGATACATGAATGAATGAATTTAGAAATATTTAAACCCACCTCATTAAACATTCATTAGAAATGCAAAGCACTTAGCATACTTTTTCTGAAGTTTTTGCCAAACGAAGAAACTGGATTTATTAGATCCAATATGTTTAAAGAATCTTAGTATAATATAAAGAGATAAACAGAATCATTCTTTTCATTTTTCAAACTTCCCACATGACAGGCCAGAGCAAATCCAGAGTAAACAGAAACAGAACTGAGACTCCTGCTTGTGAGGACAGATTTCACAGTCTACTTTTGCATGGTTCATTAATTTGTAATTTGTGAAACTAGCAAGAGAAGAGCCTAAAGAAAATACGAAAAGAAAATGAATGATTTATTTGATCCACCTTTGTGTTCCCAACTCTCTCTCTATTATTGATTCTTGATTCTCTGAGCTAAATTGAGCAATGAATAAACAAATCCCAGGTAATATTATATTCATTTTAGTCAACTAATTAAACTGCTCATCAACCTTCTGTCAGAGCTGCAATGCAAGGAATAGGAAAAGCTACTCATCAACCTTTTATTAATTTAATTGTTAAATTGACTCTTTGAGTTTCATCTCTGTACTCTTAGAACAAAGTGACCCAGAAAGGCCAGAGAATAACAAAATAGAAAAACAAAAAGTCAAAATAGTCTCCACACTGGATAACTGTTCTGTTAATAATTAAAGTTTAAGGAGACTCCAGAGTTGGAAATAAGAACACCCCTGTGGTAGGATGAAAAGCGGCCTCCTGAAAATATCTACATTCTATTCCTTGGAACCTGTGAATGTTACCTGATGTGGTAAGAAAAAGGGGACTTTGCAGGTGTGATTAAGGATCTTGAATCAGGATATGGTCCTGGACTATGCAGGTGGCTCTAAGTGCAATGACCTGTATCCTCATAAGAGGGAAGCAGAAGGAGATCTGTCACAAGAAAAGAAGGAAACGTGAAGATGGAGCAGAGAGAGACTCGAAGATGCTGACCTGGATGACGGAAGTGATGCAACCAGAAGCCAAGGAATACCAGAGCCACCAAAAGCTGCAAGAGGCCAGGAATGGATCCTGCCTTAGAGCCTCCGGACAGAGTCTAGCCCGGCAGGCATCTTGATTTTGGCCCAGTGATACTGACTTTGGATTTCTGGAGTCCACAATTGTGAGAGAACAAATTTTGTTTTTTTTATTTTAAGCCAGTAAGTTTGCAGTAATGTTACAAATTTATTTCTATGCAAAGGAAACTAATACAACTTCTATTTAGAATTCTAGTTGGTGTGTGTGTGTGTGTGTGTGTGTGTGTGTGTGTGTGTGTGTGTGTGTATTCTAGTTGGAATGTGCTTTTGTAGAGAAGAAGGGGATCTTATAGACTGGCTTCAAATTATAAAGATAATGAATACTTATCCAACTTACTGTTCCTCCTGATTCTCAACTTCAGCAACCTTTGGAAATGTGGTTTCAAGAAGGCATGGTCTTCTATATCTGATACCTTTTCTACTGGGTAAATTTCCCATATGAAGGTCACACAGCAAATTAGAACACTTTGCAGTGATAATAAGTGCCACTTTCTCCATCAACTAAAGCTAAAAAGGAAATAACATCCAAATTAAGAAACTCTTCTGTGACTCTGAAGTCTTCATTTATTGATGTGTGCTCTGAGGCGTGTGTGCGCATGTGTGTACATCTGTGTGTGTGTGCTGGGACATGGTTGAAAATACCATATTCACGAGAAGCCACAGACTGCTTTCCACGTAGAGTCAGCCCTGGCTAGTATGCTTGGGAGTTGTGGAGAACATTCATTTCTTGTCACTCAACAAAAATTCATCAGCGTTTTCTCTAATCAGACAACTTGCCTGGGTACCACGGGGGATGAAAAGATGTAAAACGTATTTATTGGCCTCAGGTACATATGATACAGTTGGGTTGAAAATTTATCCAAATAAAAAGGCAAGTAACAGCAAAACTGAGCCGTATGAGAAAAGCTATAGCCACGTGGTGGATTTATTTCCTGAGATATTGTTACCTTGAGCTTTGTTTTCTGTATTTCCACTCCTCCATCCATTTCAAAGAAAGAGCTGGGCTGTTCCTATTCCTTGCATTGCAGAGCTGACACATTCCTTCCATTTACAAAAACCTCATTGCATACATTATTGTTATGGACTGAATGTTCGTGTCTCCCTAAAATTCATGTTTTGAATCTGTAACTCCAGTATTATGATATTTAGAAGTGGAAGCTTTGGGAGATAAGTAGGGTTAGACACGGTCATGAGGGTGGGAGCCTTATGATAACAAGAGGGAGAGAGCTCTCTTTGCCACCCAGGTCAGGCCAGGTGTCAACCCAACTGTATCATATGTACCTGAGGCCAATAAATATGTTTAACATCTTTTCATCCCCCGTGGCACTCAGGCAAGTTGTCTGATTAGAGAAAACGCTGACGAATTTTTGTTGAGTGACAAGAAATGAATGTTCTCCACAACTCCCAAGAATATTAGCCAGGGCTGACTCTATGTGGAAAGCAGTCTATGGCTTCTCGTGAATATGGTATTTTCAACCACATCCCAACACGCACGGACACACACACACACACACACATACACACACACACACACACATGCCTCAGAACACACATCAATAAATACATAAGGACCTCAAAGTCACAGAAGAGTTTCTCAATTTGGATGTTATTTCCTTTTTAGCTTTAGTTGATGGGGAAAGTGGCACTTATTATCACTGTAAAATGTTCTAATTTGCTGTGACCTTCATGTGGGAAATTTACCCAACAGAAAATGTATCAAATATAGAAGAAAGACCATGCCTCCTTGAAACACGTTTCTAAAGGTTGCTGTAGCTGAGAATCAGGAGGAATGGTAAGTTAGAGAAGTCTTCATTAACATTATAATTTGAAACCAGCCTATAAGATCCCATTCTTCTCTACAAAAGCATGTGCCAACTAGAATACACACACACACGCACACGCACACGCACACACACACACACACCAATCTCACTCCAGAGTTTCAAGTACTATTAATAATAATAATATTGAACTTTCAAATAGTGCTTCTCTGTCAACAGAGCAGTAAACAAAATACTCATATACTTTAATCCTATTTTATCCTAATACAATCTTTTGAGGTATCTTGCAATCCCAATCTGAGGAAGAATAAGATCAGGGAAGGTAAATAATTTGATTTCTACTCAGGTCTTCTTTTCACTTTTCCCCACTGAACACACTGATTGAAAAAAATCCTCAAATTCGAGTTAAAAATCATTAAGTTACAGACCTATCTTCTCCTTCTAAACCTTGACTATACAGTGGTAAGGCTGAAATGAAACTTTACTAGGGAAATTAAAAGTGTAAAAACAAGTAAACAGAAAATTCTGCAATTACTTTAATGAACAGACTGGAGAGTTTTGCTATAGAAGCAGGATTGTTATGGAATAAAAATAAATCAGGAGTATTGGTGAGCTGATAATAAGCCAGTGGCATTGGTGTAATAATAACAAACCCATGTATTGGAGAATATTAATTAGTCAGTGAACTCTGATCATTACATTCCTTTATTGTTTGTTTGCTTAAGAAAATCCTCAAAGGACCTTTATCTGACACCACTTGATTGGCCTAATTAGGGTTTTCTATATACTTGAAAGCAATAAAATTGTATTTCTTTCAAGAGGAGTCCATAACTCAATTTTTTTATTGCTTTACTCTGTTCTCATACTCAGTTAAACAAAAAAGCAACATTTGATCATATTCCTTTGTTTGACTTTGCTCTGAGACAGCAGTATACAGGCACCTGACTTTATCGGGAAAACTCTAAATCCTTGACTTTCATAGAAAAAATGAACACTCTCTGCCCCATGCAGCAGAACCAAACTGTGTAATCACTTTTTTTCTAAAGAAACTTCAAGGGCCAAGAACATCACATGCCATGAATTATATAAGAGCCAAATCTTGGTTTTATAAGATTTCAGGACAAAGCACAGAAGGGCGAAGAGTATTGTAAAAGCTGAAATAAAAGCCTTGATTATGTGAAAGGGCTTTTTATGGTGGGGAATATTTTGGCTTTCAGAAGTCTGTCTTTTCTGAGA
>CM052651.1:11432652-11459460 GCA_028533165.1 Leontopithecus rosalia
CTTGCTCTGTTGAGCTTTCTCCCTGTACTTCTCATCTGAGTGTGCTTTGCCCAAGATTTAAAATCTCGAGGGACTCACAGGAGCCGGTAAAGCACAGATATCCATTTTCTCAGAGCCTTGTCTTAGGCTCAAGCTTTTCTGAATCAGCTGGCAAAGGGACACTTAGTTTCTGGGTCTCCAGACTTAATAGTAATGAAACTAAAGCCATAATTTAAACTCCAGACTTGTTCATCTGTTGTATGCCATTGAAAAGCACTCTAGGTATCCATAGCATAGACATTTGCCAGAGATATTTTTCTTTTTTCTTTTTCTTTGAGATGGAGTCTCACTCTGTTGCCCAGGCTGGAGGGCAGTGGCACAATCTCAGCTCACTGCAATCTCTCCCATCTGGTGGATTCAAGTGATTCTCCTGCCTCAGCCTCCCCAGTAGCTGGGATTATAGGTGCCTGCCATGGTGGCTGGCTAATTTTTGTATTTCTAGTAGAGACAAGGTTTCACCATGTTGGCCAGGCTGGTCTCAAACCCCCAACCTCAGGTGATCCACTTACCTTGTCCTCCCAAAGTGCTGAGATTACAGACATAAGCCACCATGCCCGGCTAGAGATATTTTTCATATTTGTAAAGAGACACTACTAATTCCAGCACTGATTGGAAAAATGTGACAACCGTCACTTTATTTGGATGTGAACCATGTATCTAAATCTCTACTGGTACCTCTTCCTCTAGGTGGACACTGCAGTTGATTCTCCACTTCCATCCCCTTTCTCATCCACGGCAGAAGAGCAATAAGGTGTGCAGAAGAGATCTGTCTCAGAGTAGATGCTGATCAGTTTGAATCAGTCATGTTAATCTTGTAGCCCTGGCTTGTGGCTGCATCAGGGACCCACACTCACATGGTCAGATAATATTAAGAAATGGGCAGGTGGCCTGATTAGGCTCAATTTGGCTGAAAGGAAGAGCTCTCGGCACACTTCGCTCTCTCCAAACACAAACGGGGAATCCTGCAGCCTTATTTCCTCAAGGAAGTCACCCTGAAATCTAGAAGATAATCAGGATGAAGCCAACATTCTGGAGGGCAGAGTGAGAAATGAAGAAACCCCAGGCCTTGATGGTATCATGGGACTTCTGTGTTGACCAGCTCTGAAGTTACTTTGAGTTGAGCTTTCTGTTAGCTGCAGCTGCAAACCCTGAAAACAGGAACAGATTTCCTGCATCCATAGATTTCTAGTCTTTCAATTCTAAGAAAATCTATGTATTCTTTTTTTTTTTTTTTGAGACGGAGTTTCACTCTTGTTACCCAGGATGGAGTGCAATGGCGCGATCTTGGCTCACCGCAAACTCCACCTCCTGGGTTCAGGCAATTCTCCTGCCTCAGCCTCCTGAGTAGCTGGGATTATAGGCATGCGCCACCATGCCCAGCTAATTTTTTGTATTTTTAGTAGAGATGGGGTTTCACCATGTTGACCAGGGTGGTCTCGATCTCTTGACCTCGTGATCCACCCGCCTCGGCCTCCCAAAGTGCTGGGATTACAGGCGTAAGCCACTGCACCCGGCCCGTATTCTTTTTTTAACAAAGACTTTTAGATTATCTGTTGTGTACATGGTTCTGTACTAAGGATACAACAAAGTAGACACAGTTCCTGAGCTCCTGTTCTGTAATAGGCAGAAGCATGTCGGCTATGATTGAATTGCTGTGATTAAGGAGATAGGCCTTAAATTGAGGGATGCTGCCTGTATAGCTGACCCTTGAACAACATGGGGGTCAGGGGTGCCCCCAGACACCCCTGGAATTTCATACACAGCTGAAAAACTGTGTATAACTTTGATTCCCTCCAAAACTTAACTACTAATAACCTTCTGTTGGCCAGAAGCCTTACTGATTACATGTGTCAATTAACATATATTTTGTATATGTATTATATACTTTATTCTTACAATAAAGTAAGCTGGAGAAAAGAATGTTATGAAGAAAATTATAAGGAAGAGAAGCTATATTTGCTATTCATTAGGTGGAAGTGGATTATCATAAAGGTCTTCATTCTCATCATCTTCGCATGGAGTGGGCTGAGGAGGGGGGTTGATCTTGCTGTCTCAGGGAAGCAGAGGTGGAAGAGGTGGAGGAGGTGGAAAAGGAAGAAGAAGGCACAGGTACATGGTGTAACTTTGATTGACAAAAATTTACATATAAGTGGGCCCCTGCAATTCAAGCCCATCTTGCTCAAGGGTCAATTGTGTTCAGCTCTAGAAATACAAGATTGAGAATAATTTATTTTCCTCCCAAAGGTGTAGGAAAGGTTTACCCACCATAGCATCAGTCAATCCACATTTCTTTCCAGCTTTTGCAGTAGAGGGCAAGGCAGAGGCTGGTGGAAAACCCATTGACATTCCAACTGATGTAGGCAGTCCCCCACCCCTGTTGTCCCATCATCTTCCCCTGAGTCACATTTTGATCCTAAATTCAGTGATAGAATTTAAGTAGAATTAATCAATGCCCATGAGGCCATTGTCAGATGAACACATTGATTTTCATTTCACATGGAAGTTCTTTAATTCCTTATAAGAAAATGTCTTAAGCAGGGAATACATAGGTTTAAGGGGTCGTGTGAAGATAGAAGAGACTTGCTTTGAACTTCTAACAAGCTTCATAAACACAAAGGATGTTTCTTTACACTAGCACTTGTTAACAATTCTTTATCATGCCATATGTGGGACACATTTGAAATCATAACCACTGAAAAGACATAGATTCAGGTGCATAGCTACATAGACTGTGATTATAATGTGAATACTAAGTATTGAACATTCACATTCACCACTTAAAAATGCTTTATGCACTGTAGTAAAGAAGGCTTGTGACTAACTTATTTCTCCGATGACATGACACATAAAAAACAGTCTCTCTCTAGTAACAGTGAAGTGAGGCTGGGCACGGTGGCTCACGCCTGTAATCCCAGCACTTTAGGAGGCCAAGGCAGGTGTATCACGAGGTCAAGAGATCGAGACCATCCTGGTCAACAAGGTGAAACCCCGTCTCTACTAAAAATACAAAAAATTAGCTGGGCATGGTGGTGCGCGCCTGTAATCCCGGCTACTCAGGAGGCTGAGGCAGGAGAATTGCCTGAACCCAGGAGGTGGAGGTTGCAGTGAGCCGAGATCGCGCCATTGCACTCCAGCCTGGGTAACAAGAGTGAAACTCTGTCAAAAAAAACCAAAAAACAAAAAACAGTGAAGTGGGCCCCTCCTGAGTCTGGAGGGCTACACTGACTTTGTTAACTGTCAGTATATGAGTCCCGGAGCCAACAAGAGCTTTATTACCAGGCTACTTCTCATTCGACTCTTCTTAACTCTCCACAGCTTTTGGGCAAAAAATGAGGCCAACGAATCTTCCTGCAACACATATCTTCGGTCTGAAAACACTTGCTCTAGAATTTGCTCTTTTTGGTGACATACATTTTTGCTTCTAAGAGATTTCATGAAGACATTAATTTTATGTTTCAAAATATTTTCATATTGCATCCTACCTTGTACTTGGGACTGTGGAACATGAAAATCACACACACACACACACACACACACACACACACACACACACACACACACACTTTTGTCAGCTATATGGTATTGTTCAGCCTAAGATGTTTGCCTTGTTTAGACACACACAGTTGGAATTACCCAACATCATTCCTTGCCACAAGTAAACAAGAAAATATATAAGAATATGAATTACGAAAATATCGTTGACTCACAGCTGACTTCACATCACTGTTGATTAGAGCCTGGCAATCCTTTATGACTGTAAATAAAATAAGAATCTGTAATGCCAAGTAGTTATTTTTAATGTGAGCGCAGGCCTTCCTCTCTCCTCTAATCTTGAGTTAATACACCTACATTTCTATGTCCCAGTTTTTAAAATATAATATAGCATCAGGACATTTACCACCAGAAGGAAGGTTTTGACAGAGATTTTGATTTTCAACACTGAGATTTTGGTTTTCAGGCCATGATTAACTCATTAATCTTTTAAAAATACACCAATCTTTTTTTTTTTAAGTTCACTTGCTTACAAGGCTAAAAGATTCTGGGGAGAATGCCCTTTGTTCTCATACATGCATGGATAGTGTGGGGCAAAAATAATGAGAACGAGTGACAAGAAAGGAACAGAGAATATGTTCTTTTCCGTGACCAATGAATCCAGTTTCTTCTCCATCCTCAGCCTTCCGAAGCACCCTAAGCTACATGTGGAGGGCTGATGCATAGTTTAAAGGTACTAGGTATTAGCTCAGAAAATAAGGCACAGTGACAAGGAAGGTGACGGGGAGGCTGGCATGATACCTTGGAGGTGGCGGTGACAAGATTAAGCTCCCTGCTCCTGGCTCTTCACCTACTGACCAAGTATCCTTGGCGAAGTCACACACATTCTGTGTCTCCGTACCAATTGCTTTGCTTTTTTTTTCTTTGAGACAGAGTCTGGCTCTGTCACCCAGGCTGGAGTGCAGTGGTGCAATCTCGGCTCACTGCAACCTCCGCCTCCCAGGTTCAAACGATTCTCCTGCCTTAGCCTCCCAAGTAGCTGGGATTACAGGCACGCGCCATCACACTCAGCTAATTTTTTGTATTTTTAGTAGAGACAAGGTTTTACTGTGTGAGCCAGGACGGTCTCAATCTCCTGACCTTGTGGTCTGTCTGCCTTGGCCGCCCAAAGTGCTGGGATTACAGGCAGGAGCCACCACGTCCGGCCTTGCTTTGCTTTTAAATGTAAAAGCACCCTGATGTTTGCAAGGCAACACCTACAAAATGTGGTATGCACAGGGAGGAAGATGGAGTTGGAGCATCAAGAAAACTTAGACATGGGTTTTCTTGTCCTGCCAGGGCAAATCTGAGAGGGCAGGAAAAGGTCCTAGCAGCCTCCTCTGTGTGAAGTTTGGGGGATCTGAGAGGAGTCTCCTCCCCGACAGGCCCAATGAGACATCCTAGAGTCCCTGTCCTAAGGATGGTGAAGACCAAGGTGAGTGATTGTTGACTTCCCTGGGACTCTTGTATCTCCCAAATGACAGGGTGGTGGCTGCTGCATGTCTCAAAGTCCCCAAGGTCCCCAGTGGGAAGAAGAAGTTAGCAGAGTGTGAGAAAGAGACAACAGTAGTGAGGGGGCCGTGGGCCTACAGGGGTCTTAGAGTGGCAGCTGTCATCAGAGCAGCTGGAACCAGGGAGCCCTAGAGAAGGAGTGTCAGCATCAGTAGATTCCCTAGGCCATTGTTTACAGCGGACGTTCTCCATCATGGGAGCTTCGGCAATTCTCAGTGCTGAGCCACACGCTGGTCTCATCATTCAGAACCTCTGGCCAAGCTATGCAGGCATTACAGTTGACCCATGAACAACCTAAATTTGAACTGCATGGTTCCACTTACACACGAATTTTTTTTCAACCAGGTAGATGGAAAATATGGTATTCCCGGGATGTAAAACTCAAGAATAGGGAGTTTTCATATATGCAGATTCCTCAGGGCTGACTATGGAACCTGAGAGTGTGTGAATTTTGGTATATGTCGTGGTGGAGGGCGTTCTGGAACTGATTCCCCGCATACACTAAGGCATGACTGTACTATATTTTAAAGCTTCATACCATGGGCTCCCCAAATTTGTATGTTGAAACCTAATCCTGATGTGATTGTGTTTAGCCTTTGGGAGGTGATTAGACCATAAGCACTCAGGATGAGACTGGTGCCCTAATAAGGAAAGACCAGAGAAGCTGGGCGCAGTGGCTCCCACCTGTAATCCCAGTACTTTGGGAGGCCAAGGCAGGTGGATCACTTGAGGTCAGGAGTTCAAGACTAGCCTGGCCAACATAGTGAAACCCTATCTCTACTAAAAACACGAAAAGCTAGTTGGTGTGGTGATGCACACCTGTGACCCTAGCTACTCAGGCAGCAGAGGCAGGAGAATCGCTTGAACCGAGGAGGCAGAAGCTGCTGTGAGCTGAGAGTGCACCACTGCACTCCAGACTGGGTGACAAGAGTGAGACCCTAGAGACCCGATCTAAAGAAAAAAAAAGAAAGAAAGACCAGAAAGCTAGCTCACTCTCTTCTGCCATGTGAGGATATGAGGAGAGATCGGCTGTCTGCCATGGAAGAGGGATCTCACCAAAACCCCACCATGCTGGCACCCTGATCTCAGATTTCTAGCCTCCAAAACTGTAGGAAATACATTTCTGTTGTTTATAAGACACTCAGTCTACAGTACCTGGTTATGGCAGCCCAAGAAGACACCCCCCTATAATTTCAATGTGGAGTCAAGGCTAGGAACCACAGATCCGATTTGTTCCGTGCACCCTTGCTACATACCCAAAGTGTGGGGCCCAAGACTGGCAGCATCAGCATCACCTGGGCATGTGTTAGAAATACAGAACTGTGGGCCCTGCCCCAGACCTTCCGTCTCAGAACCTACAATTTCAGGTCAGAGAGAGATCGTGTGCATGTTAAAGTTGAGGAGGCTGCCGCTCACCGGCTGGGCAAGAATCAGACAAGGTCAGATGGACCTGCCACAGTGACACCACCTCATGCTTAGATCAGGGATTTTCAGCCGTGCAGAATGTTCCACCCCAGATCTTTGAGATCAAAATATCTAGATGGGGAGACTGGTCTTTTGGTATTTTCTTTTCTTTCTTTCTTTTTTTTTTTGAGACAGAGTTTCACTCTTGTTACCCAGGCTGGAGTGCAATGGTGCAATCTTGGCTCACTGCAACCTCCACCTCCTGGGTTCAGGCAATTCTCCTGCCTCAGCCTCCTGAGTAGCTGGGATTACAGGCATGCACCACCATGCCCAGCTAATTTTTTTGTATCTTTAGTAGAGACGGGTTTCACCATGTTGACCTGGATGGTCTCAATCTCTTGACCTCGTGATCCACCCGCCTCGGCCTCCCAAAGTGCTGGGCCACCTTTTGGTATTTTCAAAAGCATCTTGGCTGATTTTAATGGGAAGCCAGGGTTGAAAACTTAGGTACAGAAGCTGACAACTGTACATCTTGTGGGGACAAAGCCAGGGGAATGAGCAAGAGGGAAATTTCAACCTGAAAGTGACTGAGTCACAAGTCTGAACTGACCGAGAATTCACTCACTCAAATGGACTGAGCTCCTGTGGAAGCAACCAGATTAAGTACCTCCGGCAGACAGAATACAGCTTGGAGACAGAATATTGCATTGAGTTTTTCAAAGATAAAGGCACATTTTTGCATGCCCGAGTCTGTGACTATGAAGTCACTCCACATATCAAACACTGTGATAATGCCTAGCACATAGTACTCTATCAATAAATGGTTATTATTTTTAGGCAGAGAATGACATGACTCTAATATATATGTCCACCATATTTTGTTTGGATTTTTACATCTGAAAATTGATATCTTGCCACAATTTTGGAAACTCGATCTCTTTAAACATCTCCCCTTTCTCTCATTCTTGCTATTCTATTAATAAATTGCAATTGGGTGTCCGTGAGCTCTGTTCTTTCTAGTCTCTGACACTCTTATTCATTGTTTACATTTTTCATTTTTTGTCTCTCCATGTTGCATTTTGAGTGATTTCTTCAAGTCAGTTTTCAAGTTCACTGATTTCTTTCTTTTTTTAGGGGTGGAGGGGTGAAGTCTTGCTCTGTTGCCCAGGCAGTGCCCACTGCAACCTCAACTGCCCGGGTTCAAGTGATTCTCTTGTCTCAGCCTCCCGAGTAGCTGGAATTACAAGTACCTGCCATCATGCCAGGCTAATTTTTGTATTTTTAGTAGAGATGGGGTTTCACCATGTTGGCCAGACTGGTTTTGAATTCCTGACCTCAGGTGATCCAGCTGCCTCAGCCTCCCAAAGTGCTGGGATTACAGGCGTGAGCCACTGCACTAATTTTTTAAACTGGATCAAATCTATTATTATAGTAGAGGACTTTGCTATAACATGTAAAGTCCCTCAGGCTTTATGTGTTAATTTAAATCTTATGAATAAAATTTATATTTTATAAATAAATATATTTACTTATACATTTATATTTTATAAATAGAATAAAGATTTCTTTTATTTCCCTATCTCTAATAGATTTATTGTCTCTTCTTCATGCTTTGATCTCTTTTATATTTTCAAATAATTAAATGAGGCTTAATTTTTAGTCTATGCCCAATATCTAAAATTATCATGAGTTTGATTTTGCTGTGTGTTGTTTCTGCTGAGTCTTGCATGTGGTGGCTTATTTCTTTTAGTGTGTGTGTGTGTGTGTGTGTGTGTGTGTGTGTGTATGTGTGTGTGTATGTGTGTGTATGTTTGTGTGTGTGAACTTATGTTCATGCTTTATTAGTATTTTTGAAGATTCATAATTTCTTCTGGTTTATTCAGCAAGTATTTGTGTTAACTTCTTCTAGGCTACAGGGGGCATTACCAACCCATGATGCTTTAAAATAAATTATTGGGTTGAAATTTGTAGGACAAAACAAGTAGGGGGAATTTGGGCCAGCAAATCTGCAAGAATTAGCTTTCCACTTTAATTGGAGTAGGATTTTCCTCCCTTCCATCCAGACCCGTGCTGGAAGCAGCATTTTTCTTTGCAGTTTCCATCTGTAAGGCAGGTTTATTTCTGATAGGCCCTTTCAATGACAATGAATAGTCCTGTGGCATCCCAGGTGGATGCAGGGTCTCTTATTAGGTTCCCACCTTGGGTGGGCCGGTGTCTTTGTTTTTCTGTCCCTGTAAACCTATGAATCTGTCAAAGCCGAAGCTTCAAGTTGCCTGGGCTTGGCCCCTGCTCCCAGGGTGACATCCAGCTTGGGTGCTTGCTGACACCTCTGTATTCCTTTTTTCACTTTATGTTTGGCTTCTCTGGATTTCTTTTCTTATTGCCAGCTCAGTGATGCACTTTCAGGGACTTTAAAAGACCTTTTCCAGCATTTCAGTTTATTTCAGAAGGCAGGTTGTCCAGAGTTGCTTATCCATAATATTTCCAGAAATGGAAGACCTCAGTATTTTCTCTCCTAGCAAATTCCTTGTGGGCTTTCAAGGCTGGGGAAGGGAAGTTGCACAATGAAGATGACTTTAAGAACAGTGAAATGCTCAGAGAACCGATATTTAAACATATATCCTGTCACCATTATTCAAAGTGTTGTTTTAAAGGAAAAGAAACAGACAAAACAAAATGTGTGAAGTTCTTTGCTTTCTAAGGAATGTTGGTCATCCAAATTTCTGCAGAAACAGCAGAAATCTCCCTGAGCTAGAGGACCGAGTGAAAGCAGAAGTAATAATCCCATCCTGATGCTGATTTAGATGTTGACAGAAAGCTGAGTGGTGAAATTCTGCTGCACATCACACAGATGAAAAATCATTTGGGTCTGCTGAGCCCTAATAATGAAAACTGGAAAACCACCCAATAGAGGACAGTGATACTACTCACCAAAAATAACTGCTCCCATTTTATCAAGCTGCTGTCATGCCAATATATATCTTTTTAAGTTCCTTAGTTTCTTAGGCTAGTTTCTTAGTTTCAAACATGACAATTTAAAGACTTTCCATCTCAGTTACTCAGACAGCCATAGAGAGGTCTGTGATTGTATTTGAAATGGTTCATGTTTTTGCCTCATGAGAGTAGAACTCCTGTTCTTTAAACAAGATGAAACTCATTCTAGACCTATTATGTAACATGCTACAGTTACATGCATGAAATAAATGAATCATCCTACTTGAAAGCTTTCTCTTTCTGACTAATGCGACTATGGAGATTTTTCAACTACAGAAGTTTCTGACAAGAGTTGTTACTGCAGGTTTAATTTTCTTTCATAGTTTTAAAAATCATTAATTATTTATAGAGAATAAAGAGATAAATTTATCTTATTTAACCTGATTTGACAAACACTAACTGGGCTGGCCTTTGTAAATGGACGATAGGACCAGATGTGGTGGCTGACACCTGTAATCCCAGCAATTTGGGAGGCCGAGGTGGGAGGATTGCTTAAGCTCAGGAGTTTGAGATCAGCCTGGACAACATGGTGAAACCTCTTCTCCACAAAAAATACAAAAGTTAGCCAGGGCTGGTGTCTCTAAAAGCAAAATAAAATATAAAAATAAAATGGACAAGAAGCAGCCACAGGAAAGGCAGGACAGAACTGGTTAAAAATAACAAGCCCAGCCCAGAGGTGCTCAGCTAACAAGCCTGAACTTAACCCAGGTACACCTTGATCCTGACATGGCCCTGCTCTCTTTGCCTTCTCTTGGCATCAATGGTGGCATGTTCTGTGTTGGCTCATTCTCCTGCTTGGTGCCTCTGGCAGTGGCTCCACCCCGTGTAGCCTTGACACATGAGGTGTTCCTGAATGACACCTGAGGTGTTCCTGAATGTACCCACCTTCCTCAGGGAAACAGTTAATATGGACTGTGAAAATACAATGAAGGGCCAGGCGTGGTGGCTCATGCCTGTGATCCCAGCACTTTGGGAGGCCAAGGCGGGCGGATCATGGGGTCAGGAAATCAAGACCATCCTGTTCAACATGGTGAAACCTCATCCCTACTAAAAATACAAAAATTAGCTGGGTCTGGTGGTGCATGTCTGTAATCTCAGCTACTCAGGAGACTGAGGCAGAAGAATCTCTTTTACCCAGGAGATAGAGGTTGCAGTGAGCCGAGATGGCACCACTGCACTCTAGCCTGGCTACAGAGAGGGACTCCATCTCAAAAAAAAACAAAAGCAAAAAATGGAATTTTATCCAGCTGACCTGTAAAACTGTTTAATTTCCTTTAATGTTCTGGATTTCTAAACATTCTTATCTGATTTTATAAGACTCAATGCACCAAATATTCTGTGTAAGATTTTTCAACCAGTTAGAATGAAGGGCAAGTTCCATTTTGACTTTGTAAGGAATAGGCAAAAGCAATTTCTAGTGTAAGTTTTCCTTTTGTGAAAGAAATGAGTCTCACTGAAACCCTCTGCCCCATTGCTCACATTTCTTCTTTATGGTTTTCTTTGGTGTGTGGTAAAATATACGTATTGTAAAATTTGCCGTTTTAACCATTTTCAAGCATATAGTTCACTGGCATTCAGTGTAACAAAATTGTTCTGCAAGGCCAGGCATGGTGGCTCACACTTGTAATCCCAGCACTTTGGGAGGCTGAAGCAAGCAGATCACCTGAGGTCAGGAGTTCGAGACCAGCCTGACCAACATGGCAAAACACCATCTCTACTAAAAATGCAAAAATTAGCTGGGCTTGGTGGCATGCACCTGTAATCCCAGCTATTCTGGAGGCTGAGGCAGAAAAATAGTTTGAACCCGGGAGGTGGAGGTTGCAATGAGCTGAGATCGCTCCACTGCACTCCTGCCTGGGCAACAGAATGAGACTAAAAAAAAAAAAATTGTTCTGCAAGCATCACCACGATCCAACTCTAAATTACTCTTCATCATCTCAAACTGAAACTGTACACTTTATACAAGGACTCCCATTTCCCCTCCCCACACCTCCAGGCAACCACCACTACTTTCCGTCTCTATGAATTTGACTACCCTGGGTATCTCATATGAGTGGAATCGTACAGTATTTGCCCTTTTGCAACTGGCTTATTTCACAGAGCATAATATCCTCAAGGTACAGACATGTTGTAGCACGCACCACACATTCATTCCTTTTTGAGGTTAAATATTATTCCATTGCGTGGGTGTATAATATTTTTATCTAGTCATCGATTGATGCACACTCGGTTGTTTCTATCTTTTGGCTACTGTGTGTAACAGTGCTATGAATGAGAGTATACAACTATCTGCCTTCTGTGCTTCTGAGTTTACACCTAGAAGTGGAATTTAATTTTTGAGGAACTGCCATTCTCTTAGCCACAGTGGCTGTACCATTCTTCATTCCTACCAGCAATGCAAAAGGGCTCCAATTTCTCTACATCCTCACCAATTATTATTGTCTGTTTTTTTTGATAGCCACCATCCTATGGGTGTGAAGTAGTATCTCACTGAGGTTTTCATCTGTGGTTCTCTGATGATCAGTGATATTGTCACTCTCCATGTTTTTGGACGTGATGTGCTCCTATGCGTGTTTGTCATGGGAAGAGACTATCTTGCTGGGATACCTTTGACTTGGGGAACAGGTAAAGCTCAACACTGTCCCATTTCTTTTCAGAAGGATTTAATGCACCTCAATTATCCTTGAACAGATTGGAGGAAGTGACTAAGCTTGTGGCTACATCATCCACTTCCTTTCATTTCCCAAAGAAAATGAAGTGCCAGCCAATTCCTTCCCTTTGTTCCTTCCCTTTGAGCACTGCCCTTAGGGTAGGCGTCCCCTGGGTTCTGCCAGCATGAAAGACATTTGAGAAGGGCTGACCAGCCTCTGAGGACAGGTGGGCAATTAACCCCAGGGCTCAGCTCAAACAAACCCTGTGGCTGAGCGTGGTGAATGAGGGTATCACTGCAGGGGAAAGGCACCTTAATGCGTCACAGACAGTATCACACAGGAGAGCAAACGGCACTGCGGATTTATGACAAGAACAAATGCCTGCATGTGGACTGTGCTTAGGAAAGCAGGTGAGGTGCGGCACAACGGTGGAGCTGGAGGAAATCATTCATTAGTGAAAAATGCACCAAGCTGGTTAAAAATAGTTTCGATGTGCAGGTGACTAGAATTCAGGTGGGAGCTTGACAGTTGCCACGCATCAGCCTTTTAGAGGCTGTTTTCAAAGACGTGTTGGAAAATAGAGACTCCATTTTCATGGCAAGTCTGCTTGAGAATAAATGACTAGGCAGAATCATCACTTGTATTAACTCGAGGATGACTCTCCCTAAGCAATTCCATGCTCTTTCCTATGGACTTCAGCCAGACCTGGCATCTACCTAAAAGGATATAGAGTTCAGTAACTTAAAATAAGGAAGCATGATCTAAATGACTCAATACTGTATTTAAAATAAGTGAAGTTTTAGCCAGTAGTGTAGACAGACACAATTTTTCATTTTTTTCTGTACCGTAATTAATACATTAAATGTGAGTAGCGTTGCTAAGGAGTGTTTTGCTTTCTGGGTAAGTTAAACAAATACGTAAATCCTTATTCATATTTAATTTGCTAAGCAATCTGTTTCTTCATAGATGGTACAAAGGTAAAGTTTAGCTCAGTTCTTGGCTGCATTAGTGGGATTTAAATTATTAAGATTTTACTGCAGAGACTAAACCACTATGCCAGGCTGAAATTTCGATTGTGAACATCTAATTATCCCATACACAAATATTGTCTTTGGAATGTCAAATTATACTCACTTCGTGGTTTCTTTCGTGGTTCAGTAAAAGATTTAAAATCAACTCCATTATATTTGGGTTTGGGGCTTATAAACACTCCATAAGTTGACAATCTGTCTGTGGCTTATCTTCTTTACATCAAAGTAAGGTTTCTCTAAGGGCACACACAAGCCTCAAATGGTATGAATAGGAATTCCACATTTTTGTGGGCTTTTTCCCTCCCTCCCTCCTTTTCTTCCTTTCTTTCTTTCTCTTTCTTTCTTCCTCCTTCTTCTCCTCCTCCCCCTCCCCCTCCTCCTCCTCCCCCTCCTCCTCCTCCTCCTCCTCCTCCTCCTCCTCCTCCTCTTTGCCTTCCTTGCTTCCTCCTCCCTCCTCTTCTGGTTGGCTTGGTAATTTGGCACTCATAGGACAGCAGATCTTGTTTAGGATCTATTCTATAAAGGAGGTTGCTTTGTTACTCTTCTCGGCCTAGATACCAGGATTACCATGGTAATTGCAATTGGTCATCTGCTTAATTTTACCTTAAGCAGAGCAGATCCCATGTTCTGGAATGACATATTAATAGAACATTCTAAACTGTACTATGCAAAACCTACCACGGATAGCACACAGGATGGATACAGAGTGGCTCTGCTGTTTTCTAACAGTTCTTCCCCATGACAAAGCTCTGAGAGGAGTGCCATGGTCCTGGCTGAGTCCTCTCTCTTTGTCTCTTGGGTCTGTCTCTCTTTGTAGATCAATGGCCAAAAATCTACTTGGCCATTGATCTTTCATCATCTATGCTGGCCCAGTCGTTCACATCCTGGACTTGTCAGGTCAAAAGAAACTGTTCTCTTGGTTATTTAAAATATTATGAGAATGTTTTGTCTCTGTTTTTATCCCTCAAAACTACACTTTAATAAAATGAACTCTTTCCCTAATTGGGTGTTATAAATCTAGGCAAATAAAGCTTGAATTGCAACCTCCAACTCTACAAAATGTTTTAGCAATTACTAATTACAAAGTATTTCCTCTGTGCTACGGAGAGGGATTGCTGGTGGATGGACTTACCTGGCCTTTCTTTCAGTGGAGGCTCTGAGTGTAAGCACTGGCCTCCATTACTGAGGAAACCTCTTCTAGAATACTTTTCTCCCAGGTGAGTTCTCCGACCTCCTTTAAGTCTTTTCGCAGAAGCTCCTCACTGATGCTGCGAACTGTCCTCGCCATCTCCCTTACCCTGTTTATCCTGCCTTGTTTTTTCTTTGTCCTTAGCCTTTACCTCTTCCTCACCTCCAATTACTTTCACTTCTATTCCTTGGGCTTATTGTGGAGGTCTTCTCCCAGGCCTGCAGAACATAAGCTCTGTGAGGGTGGAAATCTTGGTCTATTTTATTCACAGACATATCCCAAGTGTCTAGGGCAGTGCCTGGCATATAGTACTCAATAATTATTTTGCTGAATAAATTTAATATATAAAATGTAGCCAATCACGATTGCTGTTATTGTGTACCGTCTATATTTCAGGTGCTGTAATCAGTATTTTCTTAAACACATTATCACGTCTGATTCCTCCAACAACCTTGTGCTGCTGGTATAATTATCATCATCACTACTTTACATCTGGTAAAACTGAGGTTGAGAGAGGTGAAATCATTGGTGAAAATGGCTCAGTTCGTAGAAATTAGACCAGAGATTTGGGCTAGACATGCCTACTGCCTGCCTGGCTTCTCAGTCACTCCCCTACAACAACCTTTAATAGCAGCTACCTAATGTGTGGGCCCAATGCCAAAGGAAAACGCAGGTTTCCTTGTCAAAAAACTCTTTGAGTTTCAAGATGGTGGCAACAGAGCATTAAACAAAGCGCAGGACCGTACGTAACTGCACAGGGCGTGTTCACGAAGCCAGTCCTGAGCTAGTCATTGCACATCCCCAGCTATAGCAATTGAGGGGCAGACACTGCAATTTCTTTCATCCCCATTTCAGGATGGCCGACATCTGCTTTAGTTCTGAGTTAGAAAATCAGAGGTTAGTTCATCGCACTCATTTGGCAGAGAAACAAGTCTCGGTGAGGTGCTACTTATAAAGGGCAACATTTCCTTTATGCTACTGTAAAGTTTAAGGCCATTCGAGAGGCAGTTCCCTTGGTATTGAAAGGGATTATAACAAGTAGAAGTCGCCATTTTTTACTGTAATCAAAGAATGGGAGTCACTGGTGGTAGCTGAAATACAGATACTTGCCAGGATCTTAAAGAAAGCAAACAGAATTCCAGGGTTTCCTTGTGATGTTACTGTCATTTACCTTCAGATGCACTTTCTTAAAAATGAGTGACAAGCATCATGCTTAAATATATCATTTGTCTAGTGTGTTTGGTAGAAATAAACTTGAGCCACTGTTTCAGATGGTTGTCTCAGGTTGAAATATCCTTCCCTACACTCCTCCCTACCTATGTTTCTCTTGGATGTCAGGGTCTGATTGAAATTATGGCTCTTCTGTCTAACCTGTATCAATTTAACCTAAATCAACACACATTCATTAAGTAACACTTTGTTCATTGTAGAATAGAAAGGTGTAAGACACATCTCATATAGATGACACCCTGCCCCACTCCTCTCATTTGATAATTGCTCAGGAAACATGCTTTTTTTTTTTTTTTTTTTGAGACTGAGTCTCACTCTGCTGCCAGGCTGGAGTGCAGTGACGTGATCTCGGCTCACTGCAACCTCTGCCTTCCGGTTCAAGCAAGTCCCCTGCCTCAGCCTCCTGAGTAGCTGGGACCCACACGCGTGCCACCACACCTGGCTCATTTTTGTATTTTTAGTAGAGACAAGGTTTCATCATGATGGCCAGGATGATCTTGATCTCTTGACCTCATGATCTACCCGCCTCAGCCTCCCAAAGTGCTGGGATTACAGACCTGTGCCACAGTGCCCGGCCAGGAAACATTCTTGATTAATCAATTGCTCACCCAATGTCAACTTCTTTTTTTACAAAGAGAAGGTAAATTTGTTCAGGATGATGATGGGCTCAGTCAAAAATGCTTACTCCCGGGGTCCTCTCATGGGTAGAAGTAGCCGTGTGACCCAGATTGGTGACAAAATTGAAGCCTATAGGGAGGGACTTCTGGAAATCTATTATAGTTTATCTCATGAAAAGGGACGGGCTCAGCTAGCATACTCCCTTTCCTTCTCTTCCCCCTTCTTCCTACAACATTTCTGTACCTGTGTTGCAGGACTTTTCCTTAGCTCAGCTAAAGACAGGATCCCTGTCTGCCCCTCGGTCATAAAAATATAGGCTCACAGATGGTTTGAAGGGTGAATAAAGCAGGGTTTTATTGGGTAAAAAGGAAGAAAAGGGGAAACAGGGACTCTCCACAAGGCCAGAGTCTCCTGCTAGATGCTGTTTGAATCCCAGTTTCCACACAGGAATAGGAGGGCCAGACTCCTCCCTGCTACAAACCGTGTGAACTTCCTGAGGCTCCACCTCAATGGGCAGACTTGGAGTTTCTCCAGGGACCCCTCCCACCTGGCCGTCTCACCTGCAGTACCCATCTGTAACTACGAAGACAAAAACCACAGTCAAGATAGTGGAGCAAGAAACTACAAGATCCTGGATGAAGGGCCCTCCATGGCTTCCTCAAGTGTCTGCCCTGCTCTGCCAACACGTGGACTTTTTTTTCAGCGAGAAAAATTAAAGCCCCATTTAGTGAAGCCTCTGCAGTTGTCTTTTTGTTACATGTAGCCCAAAGAGATCCTAACTGACACACTGTGGACACCGTAAAAAGCGCTGACGGGGGGAATCTAGAGCCAACTGAACGTAAGGAGAGAAAAGGAGGCGGAGAAGAAGAGAAACTGGCTGTGTCACAGAGGCAATGCACAGCCAAACATCTCCCTACATAAAACGCAGAGCAGAGCCTACCTCTCCTGTCTCATCTCATTTTTTGTTTACTCATGAGTGGCGGAGCAGCCCTAGCCTTCCCCTGCACTGACAGGCATGTCCAGGCCTCTTCTCCCTTCCCTTGGGGGCTTGGAGCACCTGCTTGAATAGTCAGGCTTCCTTTGAGAAGAGTTTAACAAACGAATTTGGAGCTAGTAGAGGAAGAAACTCAATCCCTGAATCATTAGCTTAAGTATCTGACAGAATGGGTCTGTTCTAGCAGTGAGAAATGACCTTGACTGCCTTTGGATGGTAAGGGCAGAAAATGGAGAATAAAACTCTTTGGATTTTTAAAAACATAACAAAGTCCTCAAAATAGCTAGATCCTTTCAGCCTCTTGATTTATTGAACAATAAAATAAATAGGAAGTACCAAGACTTCACTTTCATAAAAAAGCTATTCTTCTAAGTACGTAGACCCATATAGCAAACTGGAGCTTGCTTTACTCATTAATTCTACGGCGTATATGAGTTTTCCATGGATTTGCTTTCGTCTCAGGTCATTTAAGATTATTGATTCCTCCTTCTCTAGCGTAGAGCTCAATTCTCCAAAGACTGGTTAGCAAAACATTTTCCAGCTCACATTGCCATTTAAAAATGATTATGCTCAGTGTCTTCAGCTTAAAGTTTCCCTTCTTGGCTTCCATATGCTAGCAGTTTGTACACTTCTCTTTTTTTGCTTTGTTTTTTTTTTTTAGGGCTGATTCCACAGTCTTCAGCCCTTTTGCTAACTTTCCCTGACTGCTTTCTCCTGGTGGCTGAAACAGCAACAGAGACAACGGCTAAACCAGATAAGCTGCAGAGATTAGTTTTTCTCATAACCAAAAGTTTCTGGGGGACATAAAATCATTCTAAGGAGTCATGTGAAGCCTTTTGGCTCAAAAGTAAAATGCTAAGTTACACATTAGTTGTTGCATAAATTTGCATATTGATATATACAATCCCAACGACTTTAATAGCATACCAGATTAGCAGAGACAGATGCACACAGGCACACACAGCCTGACATTCAGAGACTCCCAGGCAGAGACAAACAGCCCAAGGAAAAAGTGGGGATGGCTCAACAGGAGCAAGGAGGACTGGAAGGAACACAGGTTTTTTGTTTTTTTTTGTTTGTTTGTTTCTTTTTCGTGAGATGGAGTCTTGCTCTGATGCCCAGGCTGGAGTGCAGTGGTGCCATCTCAGCTCACTGCGACCTCCACCTTCCGGGTTCAAGAGATTCTCCTGCCTCAGCTTCCCGAGTAGCTGGGACCACAGGTGTGTGCCAGCACTCCAAGGTAATTTTTTTGTATTTTTACTAAAGATGGGGTTTCACTGGGTTAGCCAGGATGGCCTCGATCTCCTGACTTCGTGATCCACCTGCCTCAGCCTCTCAAAGTGCTGGGATTACAGGCGTGAGCCACCGCTTTTGGCCAGGAACACAGGCTTTTAAAGGAAAGATGGAGAGCCTGGGTGGGCAGAGTGTTCTCCCCAGCTCTTGCTTTATGTAACCTTCTGGTCCCTGGCCCCCACTCCCATGCCCTGTCCTTATAGCATAAAGCAGGAGAGATTATTTGTGTGGGTTTGGCATGAATCAGAAAATGCTGAAGTACCCTGGGTCCCAAAGGACCATTCAGGCTTGTTTTAAGAAAAGGAGAGGAAGATTCTCAAAGGATGGTATTTCTACTTATTTGTTTTTGGTTTTGGTCTTTCACTTTCTATGGCATCCAAGTAGAGAACCAGGGTCCTGGCTGTCTGCACACCTAGAGGCCTTTGGTGCTCTGCCAGCAAAGATTAGGCCCTGAGAGAAGATTCCACACCGGTTTGATTTGCAAACCAAAGCACCAATTTATTAATTTCCTGGGGAAAATAAGCACTTCAAGGTGCTACCACCGGAGAGTCTACTCCCTTCTAAGAGCACAGATGCCTGGAAAAGTCATTCATAATCAGGACAAAGGGCCAGGCATTCTTTAAGGAATATCTTCCATCTGCTTTGAGAGGCTACATGACACTACCTCTACAATAATTATGTATTATACATACAGAGTGGGCACAGCTCAGTGCTGGAAACATTCTTGAATTCTCAGTCTTGGCCTCTCATGTCTTAAGACTTTACTCATCATCTTTTGTTTCTGTGTTTACACTGAATATTGAAAAATCAACATTTTAAATATCAATGAACATCTTTCACTCAATAAACATGTATTGAGTTCTCAGTCTAGGCTAGATTCTACAACAGCACATAGGGACTGCAGTGGAGACAAAGATGGATAAGACACAGGGCCAGGCCCTAGAAAACTCACCATGGTAAGGGGATGATTACATAAATACATGTGGCTGTACCTCAGAGGGAAAATTACTTTATATAAATATCCAGAATGTGCTTTAGGGATTCAAAGGATGAGAAATGGAATCTGTTTGGCGAGCTAGAACGAGGCTGATTCATAGAGGCGGCTTTTAAGCTCAGACGTAAAGAATAGCTATAATTTTAGCAAGCAGAAATGTTCAGGTGAGGCAGTAGCAAGGATGTGAGGAGACGGAAGAGGAGGAGTGAGAGGGAGGTAGCCTGTGTGGAAGAAGGGGATAGTGTGGGGGCTCACCCGATGTTCTGTTCAAATGTATGCCTCATGCTTGGGCTGGAGGTGCAGAGGACGTTCAGGAGAATTGCGGGAGTCAGAGGCTGTTGGGTCCATGTTGGGCAGGCTTGATGCCAGGAGCTTCATTCTATGGACACTGGGCACTCACAGGTCCATAGGTTTTGGCCCAAGAGAGGGCTGCGATCTGAACTGCAGTTCTAGAAGATTAATTTAGTCTCATTGTACAGAAGGGACTGGAGAGAGAGAAAATAAAGGGCGAGGAGGCCAATGTGAAGGTGCAGGTGCTATAGGAATTCAGATCAGAATAACAAGGATCTGCCTGAACCAGGACAGCACAGTAGGAATTAAAAAAAAAAAAGTGGAGGCGATTTAGGAGATACAGTGGAGATAGAATCAGTAAGTCTTGGCAACGAGCTGGATGCAGCAGGTATAAGAATGAGTCAAAGATGACTAATAGAAGCTAAGATTTACCGAGCACTGTGCTAAGCACTTTACATGCATTAATTCATTTGATTGTTCTGATGACTTCCTGAAGTAGATACTATTAGTGCCCCCATTTTATAGATGAGCAAACCGAGGCACAGAGATTACATAACTTTTTCAGGTTAGCATAGCTAATAGGAAAAGTCAGAATTTGAACCCGGGTCTCTCTCAAGTCCTCTGTCATACTGATTTCCATACGACTGTGTTCATTTCTACTCTAAGCCTTGCACCATGAAGTTCCCTGGCTGGAATGGAACTTGTCTCTGAATTTATGCTCTCCTGTCCTGACTCACAGAGGCAAAGGGAAAGCATTCATGGTCCTGAAGGCGAATCTAAGCATGGAATCAATGTGGGCGGTGCTTTGAAAAAGTAGCAGAAAGCTCTACCATTGTATTCATAAGGGCAATTTTTAAAACATTCCGTAACAGCAGTTGGTATCATGATTAAGGTTTTCATCTTATTTATTACTTTGTTATGATAAAACAAAACAAATCCTGCCTGAAATGTGTTCCATGTATCAGTAGAAAGGCATTTTTCCATCAGTACACTTCCTGCTTTGTAGCTATTTCATGATCAGCCTTGTGCTCACTCAGTGGCACTGCTCCTTTCAGCTCCGGGCTGGGTCTGAGCTGATCTGGGATGATCGATCCATCCAGGATGATTAGAGACCATCTTCATTTCTGCAGCACTTTCGACTCTTGATTTGCATTCTGTCTTTCTGCTTTCTTTTTCATATGGAAACTACAGCACTAAACATGCTTGATTAGACTTCAGGTGCTATGAGGAAAATCACAGTGTTGCTTTCTTAAATCCATGGTATGCCAGCCGCTTTTGGAGTGACAAAATGTAGGTTTATTGAGTAATGACAGTCTGAGTCTGTCCTCTGCAAGGAAAGAACTAATCTCACCAAAAAACAAAATGCTGGCATTTTTTAAACTAATGAGCTTTTTATGGCTTGCTGGCAACCTATTTCATTGCCATAATAAATGGAATAGTCACTGCAGTAACAGTCAACTGCTCCCATATATGAACAAGAGCAGAACACGCAGAATCAGCTGAAAGAAATCATGAGTGAGTGCCTGTTCGCCATGTCTGTATGCTTGTGAATATATTCCAGAAACTGTGTGTGTGCATATGTGTGTGTGTATGTGCGCGTGCGTATGCTTGTTTATAAATTTAAGCCCCAAATACTTCATTAGTAAAAAATGCCTCACACTGACTGGGCACTGTGGCTCACACCTGTAATTTCAGCACTTTGGGAGGCAGAGGTGGGCAGATCACCTGAGGTGAGGAGTTTGAGACCAGCCTGGCCAACATGGTGAAATCCCATCTGTACTAAAAATACAAAAATTGGCTGGGCATGGTGGCATGCGCCTGTAATCCCAGCTACTCAGGAGGCTGAGGCAGGAGAATCGCTTGAACCTGGGAAGCAGTGGTTGCAGTGAGCTGCAATCATGCCACTGCACTCCATCCTGGGCAACAAGAGCGAGGCTCTGTCTCAAAAAAAAAAAAAAGAAAAAGAAAAAGAAAACAAAAGAAAAATGCCCCACATTACCAAGTTATAAATTATGAGGTGGCTTTCTTGCTGTGGAACAATAGGCTTCATGATTCTATACCAGACCAATTTTTTTTTTTTTGGCAAGAGGAAGTGGTCATTTAATAAATAACTGTGTGTGTAGGGGGTGCTACCATCCAGAATACCCTGAAAGGCCACCAGTTTGCCTGCACAGAACGTTCCAGAACAGGAAAAGATTGAGGACATCTTGGCCTCCTCCCACCTCTGACAGGATACCACTGTCCCAGTCCACTTGGCCCTTCGTGTCCCTGCTGGTCCCTGAAAATGGGTCAGGTTGTGTATCTTTCTTTCTTTTCAAAGTTGAATTATACCAGATTAATATTGAAAAGATCTCTGTTCTTCTAAGTTGGCTTCATTTTCTTTTTTCTCCATACAACTTTAAAGTTGAGTTTATGTGAGTTACTTCTTCAAATTGCTTTTAATAAGAAACCAATCTTGGCCCAGCATGGTGGCTCATGCCTGTAATCCCAGTACTTTGGGAGGCTGAGGCGGGTGGATCACCTGACATTAGGAGTTCGAGACCAGCCTGACCAACATGGAGAAACCCCATCTCTAAAAAAGAAAAAGAAAAAGAAAGAAACCAGTCTGAAAGTATGAATTCTTCAAGCACAGTAAGAGTTGCACTGGAAGTTTTCTTTCTTCCTAATCATCTGGCTTCTTTTTTGTCTAGAGGGGTAGGATCAATCTTGGATAGCTCTTACTATCTTTTTCATTCATTTAGCATAGAAATAAAATGTTGATAACTACCTTTTGAGAGGGAGACATCTTGAAATTAGTTACTCAATGCCATTAAGAAGCAGATCATATGGCCTCTTAATGGATTCATCTAGTCTTTGAGGCCCTAGTATATTTCTCTTCTACAGCCAGCAGTTTGCAAACTTCATCTTGCATCAGAATAATCTGTGCAAACTTATGAAAACTAGTAATGTCCAGAGATCCAGATTACATGGAGAAAGCTGGAGCCAGTACATCCTAGGATGATTCTGATGAATCAGAGGAAGACTACAAATCACCATTCCAGACCCCAAACCATTGGCTTTAAAATCACTTTAGATCGCCTGTAGCACTTTTTAAAAGTACTGTTCTGAGGCCCCACTTAAGACCAAAGATATCGGAATATCTGGGAGAAGAGCCAACAAAAACATTGATTATTGGAAGTTCTTCAGGTGATTATAACTTTCAGCCAAAGCTGAACATCGGTGGTCAGTCTAGGTTTATGAGTTTATGCCAAACTGCACAACATGGATTTTACTGAAACATCAGTGGCACGAAGGTGGTATAAAAGGTTCCATTACACACCACACAGCAAAACCTCTTAAATATTCCTTTTTTAACATCTCTGCTTTTTCCAAAGTTCCTTTTACTAAAGATTTATATCTATTCTGCCTCTTTCTCAGAAACTCCTTTTTGTTTCAGTGTCTTCTCCAGCCGCGTTTCCCCATAGTGTGGCCTTCCCCTCCATACTGCTTCTCAAATCAACCTCAGCAAAACATCATTCATTCTTCACTCATACATCAAGAGCCTCAAGGTATCCTTCCAAAATTTGGGATAAATTATTGATGCATTAAATTTTGGAATTATGTAAGAAGGAATATGGAATCCCTAGACCAAAACAGACATAACTTGCAGATAGAGCTGAGAAAACCTTGTGACAGAAGATAATCTCTCAGTTGTGAAAATCGACAGACTACACAAGGGTGGCTTGGCTGTCTAAAAGATGCTCCTTGCATCTGCTTTGTCCTCTCTATTTCCGCTGTAAACCCCACACCAGGCCCTCTTAACTCTTCCGTGGACAACTCCTAACAGCTTTCTAGCTAGACTCCCATTACCATACATTTTGGGGCCCTACTCCTATCGTTGTGTTGGGCAAGTACAAATCCAAGGGGTTTTCTAGGTTTCATTAAACTTGAATAGAAGTTCCTAAACTTTTGTGGTCATGGCTCCCTTTGAGGGTTTGATAAAAAGCACAGAACTTTCTTTTTTCCAGAGAGTATCTCACTCCTATCACCCAGGCTGGAGTGCAGAGGCACGATCAGGGCTCACTGCAGCCTCGACTTTCCTGGCTCAGGTGATCCTCCTGTTTCATCCTCCCATCTCAGCCTCCTGAGTAGCTGGAACTGCAGGTGTGCGTCACCACACCCAGCTAATTATTTTACTACTTGTAGAGCAAAGATCTTGCTATGTTTCCCAGGGTGTTGTCAAACTCCTGGACTTAATTTGTCCGCCCACCTTGGCCTCCCAAAGTCCTGAAATTACAGGTGTGAGCAACCGCACCTAGCTTCAGATCCATTTTTTGAACACAGATTCACAAAATTTTGCATAAAAGTACAGAGGCTTTTAGGAGCTTACTAAAGTACATTGACAATCCTATGGTCCATGGACACTAGACTGAGAAGCCCTGCAATGAAGCTCAGTTAGAGTAATTGATGTGTAATAAATTTTGACTGAGTTTAAATACTAGGATTAAAAAAATTTCACAGAAAAGGTTGGGTGATATCACCACATTGAGAAACACCAATTGCCTGTCATTTTGACTTAATTTGTAAATGTCTATAACGTTTGAATGAAATCAAGGCAGTTGAAGCAGTTGAGTTACTTGGGTTACCTTTATTTGGATTGCACAATTTTCCACTTACTTCTTGCCTGTCATGTGAATGATGATAATGACATAAAGTGATGATAGTGATATGAAATTTGATGTCACTTATTTACAAAGCACATCACACACATATATTTTATATTTCATTTAATTTACATAAGAATAGTGAGCATTAAAGAAATTAAATGACTTACTCAGGTGACACAGTAAGGAAATTGTTGAGAGGGGCTAGAAGCTTGGAATTCTGGCTCCTGGGCCAGTGCTAACTTTTCCCATCCAGTTGTTTATTCTCTTCTCACTTCACAGTGTCTCAAGTTTGTAAACTTCTGATCCAGACTTTCACTATTATAATTCAGGTATTCGTTCATTCAATAACCATTACCATTCATTAATTCAATCATTTAGTAGCCTTTAATGTGTCACCTGGGCAAGGCAGGCAGCATGCATCAATTTAAGGAACTAGGTAATATGTTATAATAAATTGCCACAGGAATTTAAGGCAGGCCTGGCTGCATCCAGCAAAAAGGGAAATCTTTATGGAGGAGGTGACATTTGATCTTACATGCAAATAAATAAAAGATGCTAACAGATAAACCTAGGGAAGAAGGTAGCAGTGCAGGCAATGAGGAAAATGTAAGAAAAGGCACACGAGTGAGAATCACAGGGGAATGGGCCACGTCCATTTTGACAGGGTGGTCTTCAGGGAGTCCTGGGCAACAGGCTGGAGTAGAGGAGAGACTGGCAGGTCATGTGGGGGCCTGTGCTCTCCCTTCGAGGGCTGATGGGGTCACAGAGGGCTGGAAACAGGGAGAAATGCCCCTGGGTTATGCTTTGAGATATTGCGATGGTAGTGTAAAATATGTGTTAGGTAGGGAAGATTCTTTTTTGCAGTCTTATCTTGCTTTATATTCATTCAACATCTTGTCTGAGTTTAGTTCTTAAGGCTAAAAATTAAAAGTAAATATTTATCCAGAGTTTTAAAAACTGGGGTCTATGGTTCTTTGCAAAGTCCATTTATAGGGATAAAGAGGTCAATAGCTCTCCTAAAATTATACACACTATATTGTGTATGGATTTCTCTCCTTTTTCCCAAACCGAGGAGAAGGGCCACAGCTTTCATCGGCTTCTCTAAAGGGTCTGTGATCTGCAAAACAATCACTGCTTAAAGCTTAATGGAAGTGGAGAACAGGTGAAATTGCCCTAGGTAAGGTTGGCACTATAGATTAAAACATATGTAATAGTCATTGGAATAGGCTGTATTGCTAATTCTACTAAATATTTTTTGTCAGAAATCATAGAGTAGTAAGATGGATGGATCTAGAAATACTACTTCTCTTATTTAACAAAAGTTGAAACCAAGGATTCTATTACATAGCGTGCTGTTCAAGATCACCTGGATAGTTCAGAACTAAGGAAAATCCTTACAGAAATACACAGAGCATATCTTATCTTGTATTGCCATCATCAAAAAACCCACAAAATTTACTATTAAAAGTTACTGACAGAGAACAGTAGTAGTTTGCAATTAGTTATTGAGTTACTATTAGTTATATTGTTGGATATTTTTTAAAGCATCAAGTTACTAGTTTCTGTATCTGATTATAAAAACATAAGTTTCCAAAGTTTTTAAATCTCTTAAAAATGAATTATGTAAATCACATCAATACATTTTTTCTGTAGTTTTCTGTTAAAATAGCCATTGGATCATCAGTCTTTTCTGTCTCTACTAATAACTACATTGTTGTAGAATGACATTTAAAACACTTTTTTCTTTTAAAATAAACATGTCATGGCTGGGCACAATGGCTCATGCCTGTAATCCCAGCTCTTTGGGAGGCTGAGACAGGAGGATCATTTAAGTTTAGGAGTCGAGACTGGCCTGGGCAATAAAATGAGACTTTGTTTTTTTTTGTTTTGTTTTTAATTTTTATTGCATTTTAGGTTTTGGGGTACATGTGCAGAACATGCAAGACAGTTGCATAGGTACACACGTGGCAGTGTGTTTTGCTGCCTTCTGCCCCCTCACCCATATTTGGCATTTCTCCCCATGCCATCCCTCCCCCGCTCCCCCCCCACTGTCCCTCCCCTATTTCCCCCAAGAGACCTCAGTGTGTGGTGCTCCCTTCCCTATGTCCATGTGTTCTCGTTGTTCATCACCCATCTGTGAGTGAGTATATACGGTGTTTCCTTTTCTGTTCTTGTGTCAATTTGCTGAGAACGATGTTCTCCAGATTCATCCATGTCCCTACAAAGGACACGAACTCATCATTTTTGATTGCTGCATAATATTCCATGGTGTATATGTGCCACATTTTCCCAGTCCAGTCTATCATCGATGGGCATTTGGGTTGATTCCAGGTCTTTGCTATTGTAAACAGTGCTGCAATGAACATTCGTGTGCATGTGTCCTTATAGTAG
>CM052651.1:11459960-11473249 GCA_028533165.1 Leontopithecus rosalia
CTTACTTTGCCCAACGGGCTGTTAGCAAACATGATGCAAATAGAGGCTTGTCAAGGACCTGCACATTGAGACTTGTTCCTGTTCTTGCCTTCTGACACTTCCCCGAACACCTGCCTGGGCTAGCCCTCTGGAATCTGAGAATCATGTGACCCAGCTAACAGCTGACACCGAACTCATCTCCAGAAATGTGAGCGGGCAAGTGAGAAAAACCCTGCAACTGAACCCAGTCGAAGTCGCTCATTTATGGAGTGTTGAGCTAAATGCACGTTTATTGTTTCAAGCCTCTGAGTTTTGGGGTGTGGTTGGTTTCTCAGCGTTATTGTGATTCAACTACTTTTTATTTAAGTCACAGACAGTTCCCTATTTACCCACTCTTCCCTTCCTTTGTAGCTTACTCCTTAAAGTGTCCAACTGAGGCACACTGTTATATTTAATGTGCTTATTTGTCAATTTAACATATCTCAAACTGCTTCTCTCCTGTTTCTAGTCTCTTTAATGGTGAAAAAATTTTAGCCACATTTAGTCTACTGGGGCTGTTAGCATTTTATTTGGGTCTCAGAGGGGATGTAAGAGAAATAGGAGACAAAAGCTTCCTTTCATAACACAAATCCAAAGGATAAGAACTCATTTCAGTGATATGCAGTATATAGAGAAGTGTTCAGAGGCAACCAGGGAATTCAATGAGTTAAAGTCAAGTAGGTTCCGTTGGTGAGATTTTAAATATGGTATTAAGACTTTCCTACAGAAAAAAAATAGAATGATAGAATAAATGACCGTTCTATGTCATTATGTCTGGGCTGTGAAATGGGAATGTGACAAATGAATGCTCCATCCTGACACTGCTTTTCACTTCCTACTTTGGCAAATAGTTCCATGGCCACTGGATGCCACGCATGATGTGGGCAGTGGTGTTAGGGACGAGTTCATTAGGACATATTTAGTGTCTTAAAAGGATGGCACGGAGGCCAAAGCAACCCCCTCTTAGATCACTAATCTGCCACGTTGGCTTGCTGATTAACCCCAGTTCTGGGAAGGCCTCTAAAATTTCCAGTTTATTTACTATTCCTTGTAAGGGCAGGTACTTACCATAAATCTTCCCTGTTGGTCCAACAACGTTGATGTTATCATACTTCAATTGTCCTACACATCCCTTCTGAATCACTCCTCCCCTATGATATACCTAAGCCCTTGGTCTGAGGGATAATGGTGTAGGACCCACCATCATGTCTTACCACCACCGGAGACACAGACATGGCTTCTCTTCCTAAGTCCCTATTAAAGGCTTCTTTCTGAGAAACTGAATATGTCAGCCTCTTTCTTTGGCCTCTCAGCTTCCTAGGAGGCCCAATTTTTAAACTGTATACAATTTACTGGACTGAATGGTGCTGCCCCTGAACATAAGCAATGAATTCCACTGGCTTTGAAAGTAAAGATAAGGCCCTAAGCCTCTCCCAGTCAGCCGTTGATTAAGAGCTGGTGCTAGTTTCTGGTGTGACCTTTAACTGTAAGGCATGAATTACAATTCCCTGGTGAATGCATTCTGAGGGTATTCTGCCAACTATTATTTCTGAACAGCGCATGTTCACAGACAAGGAAAATCATTACACCAAGACTAATGCTAACAGGCTCAGTGGTCATTTGAAGAAAGGGGAGACCAAGAATTCCTTGTCCCCAGCAGCCCTCTTTGCCTCTTGTGTTGGGACCCTTGCCCTTTGTTTCTTCTCATCCATCTCCATTACCGCCTCGATGGCCCAACTTTATGTTCTGGGAAAATACAAAGAAGGTCTGTGCTTCTGGCCCAATGTACGAGGAAAACAGGCAGCTTCCCGGCTCGAGTAAACTTAAGGGTTGACTGCATTCCCTAATCAGAAGCTGGGTTTTAGAGATTCAAGAAGTGTTGGTTCTAGAAGAAGCCTTAAAATAATCTCTTCTGAATATTTTCAAATGATTCTTGCTCAGAATCAGACAAAATCATAGGTGGATATGAAAATGAACAAAACAGAGAGAACCAGAACAGCGCCGGCTGAAAAGCAGGATGGTGGGTGGTAGGTGGGTGTGGAGAAGAGTTCATCATGTCTGCAGGGAGTGGAGCTAGGAACCACCCATCTTACCAATGCCCATTTTTAGAGATTCAGAGAAGTGAAAGTACTGATCTGCAGACGGACAGTGAGGTCAACAGGAACCAGAACGCACACATCCTGACTTTCAGTGCGGTGCTCTTTCCAGACCTTCAAGAACTGGTGGGAAATATGGGTAAATGTGCATTATCAATGGGGGCATCTGAAGAGATAGATGAATTCTTCTAGAATGCAATAGCACTATAATGGAATCTGGGTAATTTGGCACACTATTTTATAAGAATATGTTAAAACTTTTCTTCTTTTCTTTTTTTTTAGTATGTTAGTAATGAACTTTTTAAAATGCAACTTAGAAATTAAAATAAAAACTTAAAATATTCCCTTGTTCCAATCTCAAACTCCTCTGTGGAGGTCACTGCTAAACAGTTTAGTCCCCCATTTTTCTATGAACACATACTGATATTTACATGTAGATATATGATTATGATATTTGTTGTTAATTACAAAAGTCTGAATAGTGTATATATTGTCCTGGAATTGTAAAAAATAAAGAAAGTGACATCCTTCCATAGGAGTACACTTTTACTCATTTTTAAGCTGCTTTAAATGTGTGGTGTGAATGTATTTTATTTTATTATTATTTTTGAGACAGAGTCTTGCTCTGTCACCCAGGCTGGAGCACAGTGCTACGATCTCAGCTCACTACAACCTCTGCCTCCTGGGTTCAAGTGATCCTCCCAAGTAGCTGTTACAGGCATGTGCTACCACATGCAGCTAATTTTTGTATTTTGAGTAGACAGGTCTCACCATATTGGCCAGGTTGGTCTCGAACTCCTGACTTCAAGTGATCCACCTGCCTCAGCCTCCCAAAGTGCTGAGATTACAGGCGTGAACCACTGTGCCTGGCCTGTGAATGCATTTTAATGCGTTTATCCACTCTTCTGTTGGTCAACGTTGAAATGGTTCTCAAGATTTCATTATTACAAGACTACAATCAAGAGTTTGAACATGGATATTCATCCACTTTTGCAAATATTTATGCCATATAGATCCTTGGAAGTTGTTGAGTTCAAAAGAGATTTATTTATATTTTTGATAAATGTTGCTGTGTTGCTCTACAGAGAAGTGAGGTCAGTTGCTCCCACTCAGAACTGTTTGGCAACGTTAACACTAAATATTAATCTTTTCCAACCTCGCCAATCTGATAAGCAGAGAGCTCACACATCTCTAATTCATCAGGTTAAGCTTCTTCTCAAGCATTTTTTTTGTATCTATGTAAATGCTTTCTTCTATTTCCAAACAGGATACTGAAATTTACATGTTATTTCAAAGACAACTAATATACAGCTAAACCAACTGAAATGAGATATACAAGAAGTTTATGGGATCTAAGTAACCTACAGATGGGAAAATCTTAAATAAGTTTTTAACTTCATTTACCCTGTTAGGAACATCAGGACTTCTAGAATTGATACTGGCCTGTGTATCAAGCACATTTTCCCCCCATCAATACTTGTTTACTTTTCCAGAGAGCATATCATGCTATTGTGTCTAAGAAATCAGGGAGTAACTAGGTTGTCCATCTTACCGAAGTACAGAACACTACTTCAAAATGCTGGATGCAGATGATGATTAGATGGTTGACAAAAAAGATTTTTAAGCTTAAGTAAGAAATCCAGGGGAGTCCAGAGGATTGAACTTGCTGCTGGATAGATGAGGTTTCACCGTGCTGCTGAGAGAAAAGCT
Organism: Leontopithecus rosalia; assembly: GCA_028533165.1. Lineage (NCBI taxonomy): Eukaryota > Metazoa > Chordata > Mammalia > Primates > Cebidae > Leontopithecus > Leontopithecus rosalia. The sequence goes on from CM052651.1 coordinate 11,463,785, forward strand.
GCAGAAGATCAGAAGTAAACAAGATGACTTGAAGACAGTGAAGACTAATGAAGTAGAATGTAAGAAACCCGTGGTCACACAACCTGAAATTAAAACAGCCCTTTCCACGCATTTCTTTGGGAAAAGAGAAGAAACACTTCCTTACAAAGCATTTTGAGGATTTATGAAAAATTTACAAATAGTGGTTCAAACAATGGAATTTCTTCAGTTTTCTGAAGGTTTGAGTCTCGTGTGCTTTTTAATCATTTGTGGCTTTCTCTTAGTAGTCTTTATTTTTTTCTTCATATAAATTAGGTTACCTGCCTTTTGCTTATTGAGCGCAAGGAACCTCTCACAGAATCTTAATGCTAAATTAATCCTTTGATTACGTTTGTTGCAAGTATTTTCTCCAGGTCTGTTGTTTGTCGTATAATTTTGTTTATGGAATCTTTTCTCGTACAGAGGTTTTAAATTACAAAGTCAAGTGTGCCAGTCTTTTCCTTCATAGGGATGCTTATATTTGTAATATTCTTTCAATATCAATCTTTAATCCTTATCACAGCTAGACAAACTGCAGCAGTGACACTTTTCATTAAAAATAAATCATCCTAAATTTAAAATGCAAATTTACACTCACTGCTGATGCCTTTGACTAACAACATCAATCATTATGGAGGAAAATAAAATTCTTCTCTTAAACTGTATACAGATCGGGGAAGGCTTTGAAAGGCCCAGAAAAATGATGGGTATTTCAGTGGTGGCATGATTGAAAACCTCATGTTAAAAAGCCCAAGCAGAAGCAATTTTACAAATTTTAGCTTCTTATCAATATGTTTATGTCTCCCAGTATGTCTTGTCTTTTCTGCTCTTGCTCAACGTCTTACCCCTAGGAGTCAAGGTATGACAGGCTGGTGTTAACATGTAAAATATTTGTCAAATTTATTAGTAATTGACATCTTCGAATGAGTCTGTTCTTTGTTTTGAGAAGTAGAACACAGGAAGATTAAGTTTTGATGAGTGAGATGAGGCTGGCATAGGTCAGAAACTTTGCTGTTAGGGAAAAAATTTAGGTCTTCATAAGAAGTCACAGTGGGTGGCCCAGAAAAGCCAGCGTGAGGAATATCATTTGGTGGGGAGTGTGGGTGGTGGGAGGAAAGGGAAGGAAAAAGGAAATGAAATATTGAGAAAAATTTTTTGAGAACTTCTTTTGCACTTATCATGAGTGTTATACAGTTACTGTGTCATTTCTCTGTTACACTGTGAAGGTCAATATCCCAATATCCCAATATCTCTATTGAGTGACACATAGGCATTTTGAGACCATTTGCTATGTACTTTCATATAAATTTTGTTTACATCCACCCTGCATTACCCTGTGACTGAACTAATGATACCTACTGAGTATCACTGAGAGTATTCTTTTTTTATTATTATACTTTAAATACTGGGATACATATGCAGAATATGCAAGTTTGTTACATAGGTATACACATGCCATGATGGTTTGCTGCACCCATCAACCCATCATCTACATTAGGTATTTCTCCCAATGCTATCCCTCCCCTAGCTCCCCACTGGACTCCTAATGCTATCCCTTCCCTAGGGTGGGGAGTTAAGGGAGGGATAGGATTAGTAGTGCAGTGTGTGATGCTCCCCTCCTTGTGTCCTAGTGTGTGACAAGGCCTGGTGTGTGATGTTCCCCTCCCTGTGTCCATGTGTTCACTAAGAGTATTATTAAGGATAAACTTCAGGTTTGCGTATTACTATGTTCTGGAACTATACAAATGTTTGGTCTAAAAGCAGATTAAAAGGAAGATTTTTTTGTTTGTACTTGGAACCCAGCGCTCTTTTCAAAGCCTAATTAGAGGTTTGAGAAATCAGCAAGGGCTTTCTGACCCAGTGGAGTTTAACAGTTATGAAAGGGATTGACGGGGAGTCTCTCTCCATCTTGTCACTCCAGACAGATAGAAATGAAGACTGTATCAGGACTGAAAATACTGCCCAAAATCATGGGTCACAAATAGGCAAGTAAACGAGCAGCCCCGTTACCATTCCTTTGCGATGCACTCCAGAAGGGTGCAAGGAGATACGGACGGACGGACACACACACACACACACACACACACACACACACACACACACACCTGCAGACATACATACAGAAAATCAGCAAGCCTAGGGTCCTTACGTAAAATGGACCCAGAAAGCTGAAAAGGAATTCAATAGGAAATAAAAGCTCAGTGCTAAGCTGAAATGGAGGTGGCAGCTCTTCACTGGATGTAGCCAGTAAAGTTATAACATTTCAGGGCATTGACTCTGGAACCTGACCTCCTTGGTTAAAACGCGAATGTTGCCACTTGCTAGCTATGACTGTGTGAGTAGTTTAACCTCCGAGACCCTCAGCTTCCTTGTTTGTAATAAGGAGATATCAATGGCATCTATCCACAGAGATATTCCGTGGGCTAAGGGAGGTAATTCAGGGCACACAGCAGAGTTCTGGGCTTGTAGGCCCTCCATAATTACTGAGTTACTTTGAAAATCTCAAGCTGTGCAGAGTTTGGGTTTGCACTTGGGTGTCCTGTTCCAGGATTTCTGAAAAGAGTTGCTCTCATTATAAGATGTGTGCTTTAGAGCCCAAGGTGTCTTGGCTATCAAAAAATCCCCACTCTCCAGTAGGGTTCCCAGGGAAGAAACACTCCTGGGTGCCCTACCGTGAAGCCCTGAAACTAACACACCTTCATTCATACATTGAAAGACGCAGGAGGAAGAGAGGAGTAAATGATTTATGCCTGTTTGGCGAGGGCACCTGACAGCCTTCCACACCTCACAGCTCTGGACATGAATGCTCAGGTGGCCTTCTATCTGTACCTCTCCTGCAGAGGGAACTGGTGGAATATAACAGAACCCTATGTGCTTATAGCTAAATACAAAAAAAATTCCCTGATTTGCAGTCATGCCTCTTTGTCACCATGGCTGAATAACCCCAGGGAAGACAGACAGAAACAACCACCACAACCAAAAATACAGCATCTTTTAACTCACTCAGTGGATCCAACTTGGATCCAACTTTCAGAAAAATCCAGATCATAAAAGTTTAAAATGCAGAAAAACATATTGGATGTTTTTTCATACTGCAAAAATGTACATCATAGAATTCCTTTAGATATCAAGTGATTCTAGCATATCAAAATATGATTGGCATACTCAAATTTATTATTTATAGCTTTCCTTAGCATTTCTAGGTGTATATGAAAAAAATTATTCTTTTTAAAATTACTAAATAACTCAAATTTCATATGGCAAGGTTAATGTATATTATATATCTACAAAGGTCTATACCCTCCTTTTTAAGCCTGCGGACTAATTTCCAGACAAATGATGTGAGATCAGGTGAGGTTTCCGGCTATTTCTTTGACCCAGCCCTTTTGTGCTCTCTGCTTGACTGATGGATTCGTTGCCAAGGCTCTCCAGCCCCTTGTGGATATGTCAAGAGAGTTGGCTGTGATCATCTAATTAGAGTAGAACCAAAGAGACAAAGCCCGTGCTGATCATCCGGGATTCCTGTGATCAGCTATTACCAAAGTCCCCAGGCTTTCTCTACAGATGAAAATGTCACTGTCGGGAAACATGTCTGCCACAGCTTCTTGAAACAGAGGACAAAGGAGGTGAAGAAAGTTTTTAAAAATAAAAATCATTTTTAGATAGTTGATTATGAGCATTAGTAAGGAACGTGCAAAGGTCTGGGGACTCTTACACTTGTTCTCTCACCTTTCTCACCTCTTCACTCCCAGAGGTCACACCAATCAAGTTCTCACCAGCTCCTTTTCTGTTCCTGCCATGCTCTCTCCAACAAAAGTGTGCATAATGTGAACAGAACAGAATTCAGATCCAAAGTATGGCTGTCTTGCTTTTTCCCACCACTAGTGTCATTAGCCTTCCTCAGCAGACACTGTCAAACTTAGTTATTCTTTCTCTCTCTCTCTCTCTTTCTCTCCCTCCCTCGCTCCTTCCTTCCTCCTTCCCTCCCTCCCTCCCTTGCTCCCTCCTTCCTCCTTTCCTCCCTTCCTTCCTCCCTTCCTCCTTCTGCCTTTCCTTTCTTCCTTCCTTCCTTCCTTCTTCCTTCCTTCCCTCCCTCCCTCCCTGCCTTCCTTTCTTCCTTCCTCCCTTCTTTCCTTCTTCCTTCCCTCCTTCCTTCCTTCCTCCCTCCCTTCCTTCCTTCCTTCCTTTCCCTCCCTCCCTCCCTCCCTTCCTTCCTTCCTTCCTTCCTTCCTTCCTTCTCTCTTCTCTTTCAGACAGGATCTTGCTCTGTCACCCAGTGCAGTGGCACAATCTCGGCTCACTGCAGCCTTGAACTCCTGGGTTCAAGTGATCCTTCCACCTTCACCTTCTGAGTAGCTGGGCTACAGGCAGATACCATCATGATGAGCTAATTTCTTTATTTTTTGTAGAGATGGGGTCTCAGTGTGCTGCCCAGGCTGGTCCTGTACTCCTGGGCTCAAACGATCCGCCTGCCTCAGCCTGCCAAAGTGCTGGGATTACAGGCATAAGCCACCACTCCCGCCTGCTCCTTTCTTTCTTATTTGAGCCATTCTTTACAGTGTGTGTGTGCAGACAGGTGACCCACATGCCGACATATATTCAACTTGTCTTTGAGGGAGATGTTGAATGAAACTGCCTGGGTAGGAAAGTGTTCCGAATATACTATACCAGGTAAGTATGACAGGCAACAGGGAAGTAGGCTTGCTTGGCAAACAATTTGGTGAGAAGAATTTGTGTCCAAGAAATGTCTCTTTGGAGCTAAGTGAGCAAAGAGGTATCCAAGCATTAAAACACTCAGGCACTCATTAAACTTCATTTTAAACATATATGTTAAATATTTTTCCAAGCAAAGCCCATCTTTGCCAGAGTGAGTTTTACAGTTTAAGGTAAATGTGGCTCAATACAGATTCAGCCATTCTGCACTGGAAAATGCATATATGTACATTGCATGTATGCCCTGGAAAGTGCATGTATGTACATTATATGTGTGCCCTGGAAAATGCATGTGTGTACATTGTTTGTATGCACTAGAAAATGCTTGTATGTACATGTGTCCTCTGGTCATTTCATTGTTCATTTCACTTATTGCATTCATTCATTTTTGAAAAATATCTGATACTCACGGGTCCGGTTTATTACAGCAAATGACACAGAAGAAAGCCAACAAGAGAAAATATGCACTGGTACAGTCCAGAAAGCCCAGACACAGACTTTCATGTCATTTTCCTTCTGAGACTACACTGAAATGTTCTCTCTAGCAATGAAATACAGGGACGCATGTGGTAATATCTCCGCCCAGGGAAGCCTCTGTGAGTCTGGGTGGGGAGATGGTGGGTAGGAGACTGGTCACAGAGGCATCTCTTAGTACGTATGCAGCCATGGCAACAGAAACTCAAGACTCCAACAGTAAAAGCAGCTACACGTTATCAATCTTGTTTGTGCAAAGCAACCTGACAGGCTGGTGTGGCATGGTTCATTGATCCAGGTATTTCTAACAAAATCATCAGTCACCAGCATAAAGAATGCTTTGAGGGCCACAGACCCAGAGGTTGGTAAATCATGGTGCCAGGTGCCTGTGGAGATGGCAGAACTAAGCAACCAGACCTGCTGTGTTAACTCTTTGCTCATACTCTCCCTACCCTTAATTGATTTGAGGAACTTTAAAAAAGTGGTTATTATTGTGTCCATTCGCTCTTTTATTCTATAAATTTTCACCAACCACCTACCATATGCAAGATCTTGTGCCATGAGGAAATGTTCAAGAATTGAGTTGGGGAGAAGAGACATACATGCGGGCAAAAATAAGTAAGAATACAAAAGATCAAATATTATGCAAGTCACCATTATGACTTGCCGTAAAGTTGTGTTTTTGGAAAATGAAATGTTAGAAAGTCGGAAAGGAAGGTCATGGTAGGCTGGAGGATCTGAGAGGAGCTGAGCCTTGGTGAAGCTTGCAGAGCAGGCAGATTCGGACAAACAGACATAGCAGACCAGAGTGGGGAGCATTCTAGGTGGGGTTCTGTATGACCCATAGTTCAGAAGTGGGGGGCCCTTCTGAACTCCCTCTGGAGGTACATGCAAGGTCACTAAGATAGGTTATGAGATGCATGTCAGGACCAGATTCTGGAGGATTCCAAATACCGAACTAAGGAGTTTGGATTCTGTGAGGTAGGTCAATAATGATCAACTCTGCTACACACTAAAATAGCCTGAGGAGATATCAAAAAAACACTGAGTCAAGTGGTTTGTGCTGTGGGTAGTGACGACCTGGAGCCAGTGGTGCAGGCGGTTAATGAATTTACCAAGACGGTCATAGGTAAAGAAAGGCAGAGTATTAGAAAAGGAATGATAATACATTGCACAGTTGCAGTGGGCAGCACAGCAGAGAAGGGGCTGTCTGCCAGGAGGCAGAGGCTAGAGGGGAGTTTTATAGGGTCATGCTGGAGGGGGCTGCACGCAGAAAGGTCACTGTGACCACAGAGGTCTTTGTGCTTGCAAGCTGTTTGTGATTACACATCTCTCAGAACAATGGTTCATTTTTCTTCCCCACCTGGGGCCCTCTCCCACCTGGGGTCTCTTCCTTACTGTTGCTTACTTATCACGTCAGAATTCCACAGTCACTGGTATTTTCTTTTAACCTTTATTTTAGATCCAGGGGCGACACATGAATGTTTGTTACGAGGGCACATTTTGTAATGCTGAGGTTTTGCTTCCATTGATTTCATTGCCCACATAGTGAACATGGGCCACTGATATTTTTTAAATCTCCCCACGTGACTCTAATATGCAGGTACAGCTAAGACCTACTATTTGCGATGCTGAGGAACCACTCGATACTTGATGAAATAGAATAGAACTGATACTCTGGGGAGCTGACCCCTCAGAGCTGGGGTGGTCTTGAAGCAGGACACCAGTTAGGACTATCCCTCAACTGTGTGCTGAGGGTCTGCCTGGAGTTTTGTGTTCAATTGAAGCTTAGATATTTGCTGAAGAACAAAATATTCTGTGACTGTTCTCACTGCATACCCCAGAGGTCCTGCACCCAGGCTTCCTGAACAGAGACCTGCCTCCCAAAGCTTCAGGGTACAGAAAACCAGGAGGCTGGGAAACAATAAGCCTCACAAACAATCCTTTCTCTACTCAGCAATGTGATATTTTCAGCAACTACTACTGATGCCTCAGGAAGAACAACTCATCCGATGCACTGAACATTTCCAGCACAGACACAGCCTAATCACTAGTTTCTGTCCTCCAAATTCACTGTAAACATGAATGCACAGGAGGAAAACGCCCAGCTGAGTGGAACAGAGATAATCCCAACACTTAGCCTCCACCCGGCTCATTCTTTGTGCCTTTCATCAGCTCAGAGGGTGCCACAGCATCCTTCAGCAACGAAAATTCATCAAGCAGCTTTCTAATGACAGCCCCAGAGGACTCCAGTGAGACTGACATAGAATCATCACCAATTGAGAACCCATCAGTTGAGATTATGTTCCTCTGAAACCACTTCCAGTACCAGAGGTAGCTTAAGTTCACATGCTAAAAACACTCCCATGGCTTCCTATCACAAGGAGAATCAACCTCAAAGATTTCAACTCAGCTTACAAAATCCTACATATTCTGTCCTTCAAAATCTGGCCCTTGGTGTGCTGCTCTTACACAAAGCCTCCCCTAATAGCCGCATTCCTCTTGAAGTAGTTAATATTCTCTTTTTGGTTCTAGGCCTTTGAACAGATGGATCCCCTTGGTCACCTTGTTTTTCCTGCTTAATTAATTGATTTTTTTGAGATGAGGTCTTGTTCTGTCACTTAGGCTGGAGTGCAATGATCCAATCTTGGCTCACTAAAGCCTCCACCTCCTGGGCTCAAGCTATCCTCCCATCTCAGCCTCCCAAGTAGCTGACACTACAGGTGGTGCTACCATGCCTGGTTAATTTTTGTATTTTTTTGTAGAGACGGGTGAAATAGTCTAGAATCACTGAAGCAGTCTCCTTGTCTGAGGTGTTACCCAAAATTCTTTGTCTCATGACCAAGAAAATTAAAGACTGTGGACACCAGGGTGATGTTGGAGTGAGAGTTTAATAAATGAAAGAGGAAAGCTCTCTGCAGCAGAGAGGGGCCTGAGAGGGTTGCTATTTCACAACTGAATGCAAAAACTTTTGTAAACAACCTAATGGAGCAGGCTGCTTCATTTACATAAGTCAGGAAAAAATGTCACGAATTTTTATTAGCTCCACCCCATCCGTCTAGTACGCATGCAGGTCCCTAGCCTGATTACTCCATGTTGTTTTATTTTCCTTAATCCGTATGTGTTAGACGATGGACTTTTCCACTGCAGATATGTCTGGTTCTGTGTAACTTTCCTTATCTATATTGCTGCAGGTCTGTCTTTGGCAAGCCCCCTGTGCAAGTTCCCTCATCTGAGTATGCCTGAAAAGTAAAGGAATGTGCTCACAGAAGCCCACGGTGTATAAGCGGAGCACAGTGGTTGCATAAGAGACAAAGCTGTTGGACCTTGCTTCCTTATCTACACTTGCAGCTTGATTTCTTCCAGGCTGCTCTTTTGTTGGAAGGAATTCTACCAAGAACCTTGTCCTAACTATCTGCCTAACTGGTTCCTTCCTCTCCTCTCCCTCAGGGGTTCTGCCATGTTGCCCAGCCTAAACTCAGCTCAAGCAATCTGCCTGTCTCAGCTTCCCAAAGTGCTGGGATTATAAGCGTGAGCCACTCCTCCTGGCCATTGCCTGCTTAATTGCTGTTCATTTTTACATCTTTATTTAGCTATTACTTCTTTCAGGAAGTTTTTCTTAGATTCCCTAATGTTGAGTCCAGTAACCCTCCTGGTGCTCCAACAGTATTCTGTACTTCCATATGTATCCTGCTTGACATGTTGTGTGAACTTTTCTGGGTCTGAAAGAAGCTGGTTGTCCTCCAAGGACAGGGATCATGTCTATCTTTTCCACATTGTATCCTTGGAATCCAACCGCGTGCCTGCAAAATGGCAGGTAACAATAAATAGTTGAGGAATCAATTAATAAATTGATAAAATATACCCTTGCTAGTTATGTTACAGCATCCCTAAGCACTCTGCTACCATTCCTAATTAGTCTGAATTTGGGAGGAAGATAATGAAGTGCTGTCATATCAATTCAGCTTCACAACTTTAGTCTTCATTCCAACGGAAATGGATTGTAGGAATGGAGAAATGAGACTCATTGATGAAATTAGCGGCCGGGTGCAGTGGCTCATGCCTGTAATCCCAGCACTTTGGGAGGCCGAGGCGGGTGGATCACGAGGTCAACAGATTGAGACCATCCTGGTCAACATGGTGAAACCCCGTCTCTACTAAAAATACAAAAAATTAGCTGGGCATGGTGGTGCGTGCCTGTAATCCCAGCTACTCAGGAGGCTGAGGCAGGAGAATTGCCTGAACCCAGGAGGCGGAGGT
>CM052651.1:11481392-11524665 GCA_028533165.1 Leontopithecus rosalia
TTTTTTCCTTCCACCTAATTTTATGGCCAAATCACCAATTCTGAGTTCAGATGCTTTCTCTGAGAACTCTAATCAAATATGTATAATTAACTCTCAGATCTTGGAGTTCAGTGTTTCTGGAACTGAGAGAATAAACGTATGACTTGTCCATCAGACTATAAAACTAGAGGTGGCAGAAAGGGTGAACTTTATATCAAATTGATTTTACTTCCATGGGATATTCAAGAAAAAAAACTAAAACTAAAGAAAATAGATGTTTGTGCTCACTCTTAAATTTTGAGGAAAAAAAATTACTTGTGAATAAACAAAGTTCAGTATATAATGTGATTACCAAAAAATGAACCAAAAGATATGTTGATCTTATTACAATTTTAAATTTATATTAATAAAGTTTGCTTTAATAGTGATCTGTTCATTTACCTGATTGGAAGAAATTCATGGGCAGAAATGACTTCTAGTTGCAGAATTTTGCCAGTTGCATTCATTTAAAAAAATTTTTTTAAGGGTTTTATTGTATGTAAGAATTGAGGTTGGGTGCAGTGGCTCACACCTGTAATCCCAGCACGTTGGGAGGCCAAGGCAGGCAGATCATGAGGTCAAGAGATGGAGACCATCCTGGCCAACATGGTGAAACCCTGTCTCTACTAAAAATACCCCCCCCCAAAAAATTAGCTGGGTGTGGTGGTATACGCCTGCAGTCCCAGCTACTTGGAAGCCATGGCAAGAGAATTGCTTGAACCTGGGAAATAAAGGTTGCAGTGAGTGGAGATCGCTCCACTATACTCCAGTCTGGGCAGCAGAGCTACACTCTGTCTCAAAAAAAAAAAAATCAACTGCATTTCTTCCTAGTTTTCTCCTGCCCTATTGTTGTGGGCGTGATGGAAGAACTTGAGACAAATGACTTGTAGACGGATAGTAGTGCTGTTTCTGCCCAATGGATGATGGAACAGAACAGAAGCCAGAGAGAGAAGGGGTGGGGAGAGCCCTGGAAATGTGGTAGGGAAAATACTCTGTGATGGAACATTGTTCTCAGTATCACGGGGCCCTTTTTAGCTTAGAGGTAGCCTTCTAAGGGAAACACATTTGTCTTACATTTGACCACGAGATTGATTCTTTTTATTTTCAGTTCTGATGTGAAGTTTGAAACTGCAATTTGAAACCAGGAAAAAGAACTATATTACTGTTATTTATGAGCTTTCTGAAACATTATGTTCACATTTCCATAGTTGACTAGTAATAATAAAAGGGAGGTCAGCTGTATCAATGAAAGGCAATTCGTGTGTGTGAGTGTGTGTGTGTGTGTGTGTGTGTGTTTGAGGGTGGTGTTTGTGTGTGCATACTTGCATGTATGTGTGTCTATGCGTGAACGTGGTATGTGGATGCATGTGATATGGTATGTGTATGTCTTGTGAACCCAAAAGTATCTGAGACAGATCTCAAACAATTTAGAAAGTCTATTTGCCAAGATTAAGGACACGCTGGTGACACAGCATCAGGAGGTCCTGACGACATGTGCCCAAGGCTTTAAACATTTTAGGGAGACCTATCAATCAATATGTGTAAGATGTATATTGGTTTGGTCTAGAGAGGTGGGACAATTGCATTCTTTTGAGTCTGATTAGCCTTTCACTGAAGCCACAATTTAGAGGAATAGTCACTTATGCTTTGGTCTGGCTTAGTGAAACGACAGGGCAGAGGAAGCCATTGGGTATGCGTTTGTCCCAGGTGAGCAGAGGGATGAGTTCCGTCTGTTCTTTGTCCACAAGGAATTTTCTTGTGGGGAAATTGCGAGGGAGGTATGTGACTTTTTTGATCTTTGCAGGTGTCTTATTTAGGAGTAAAATGAGAGGCAGGTTTGCCTCATGCAGTTTCCACCTTGACTTTTCCCTTTGGCTTCGTGACTGGGGGTCCAGAGATTTATTTTCCTTTCACAGCCTGGACGTGAGTGCATGTGTGTATCTGTGGGGGAGGGTGCCGTGAGTATAGTGTGGGTGTGCCTGTGTGTGAAGGTGGTGCGTGTTTGGTAGTGTGTGTCTCTGTATGAGTATGGTGTATTGGGACACTTGGGCTGGAAGGGAGGAGGTGGTCGGATGATGCCTGTTGGATGTAAACAGTGGCAGTCCCAGTTTTCAAATTGAATCAGGGAAGACAGATGGCATGCAGGGGGAGGGCACGGCAAGGTCAGGAGGGGTCTCCTCAGCAAGGGCCCTCATTTCCTTCATTGCTTTCTTTTCTCATGTAGGAATAGTCTCATGGCGGGGGCATGAGAAGGGAGCCAGCCAGATCAGCCCCATGAATGCTGGTGATCAGTGGGGTTATTAGAAGTCACTCTCAGACTGTCTTCACAGCCTACAACCTGCAGCCCACAGAAATCCACAAGCTGTTTATAGTAAAAAAGGGGCCCTGGAATAGCTTTCTAGAACCTAGTCAAATAAAGTCCATTGAAAATGTACTCAAGGTAAAAGCATGACCGCACTAACAAGCTAACATGCCCACTTGGAGCCAGGTCGTTTGCTTATCTATATACCCATGTAAGTGCAAGGCAGAAGTTACTCTTACTATAAATGGGAAAGCAAATCTCAAAGCAGTCAGTGGCTTGGCCATAGCCAAGCTTTGGTATCTCTCTGACAGAGTGTACACCCTCTCTGACTGGCTCTGGCCCCCTCAGGGATCTAGCATTGGTGGTGGAGCGTCTGGTTATCAGGGCTACGGGGCCTCTGGGCACAGTGGAACCCAAAATAAAGTGACAGCCATGCCCAACATGGGCAACTCTCCCTAGCAATGATGGCTCTACCTAGAAGAGGCCATGACATTGTCCAGATGCCACATGGTAATTAAGAACACACGTATAAGTCCCTTGCAGAACTCCCCACAAACAGTCTTAGGGGAGCCACTGCCGGGGGTCTGGGTCTTGCACCTATAGGCCACAGTGAGAGTCGGCAAAATACAAGGACTTAGTGCCAAACTACCATTTTTGAACAAAGCTAAGTTACTCTCAGAAAACTCAAAAGAAGTCATTGTGCCTCATAACAACACAAAATAGCACACACTGAGTCAATGCACTTTTAGAAAATTGCAGAGAATGGTGCAATGTGTTATTACTCATGAGTCACCAATCAGTGCATTCAGAGCTAGCCTTGGTGTGCACCTGACAGGCCCATCTACATTTGTCTCCCTCCATTTCTCTTTCCTCCCTCTTCTCTCATCCCAGTGTCCTGGCTCCATCCTGCAGCTGCCTCACGTCACGAAGGTTATGAAGACGTCACTCCTGGCTCCATCCTAGAAGATGATAGTGGCTTCTTAGAGCTGCAAAAGATGCTTCATATTCTTTAGAGTGGCTTATCCACAGCATGGGAATCACTTGGGGAACTTGTTAAGATGTAGACTTTGATTTGGTAGGTTTGGGGTGGGGCCCAAGGCCCTACATTTCTATCAAGCACCCACGTGATGCCAGTGTTGCTGGTCTGTTGTCCATACTTGGAGCAAAACTCATTAAAGACAAGGAAAACTGTCTCTGGATGATACTGATTGCCATTCATTGCGTAAGTTTAGATCACCAGGGTATGGGAAGAAAGAAAAGAAAGGAAGAAGGATGAGAATAATCCTGCTGTGCACAGGGAGACACATGGCACACTTAAAATAATGCTCAGGTACAATGACTGTGTTGTTCCAACATGATGAATGTGCCCCTGACCCTCCCCAACCAGCAGCATGATGGCGGAACCCATTCCTAGGAGTGGCGGGTGAAAGCTCATCCTAGCTTTGGTCCAGGTTCTGGGCTTTTGCATTCCCTCCATTGCGTGGCTCATGGCGGCTCCTGTCAGCCTAATCACACTTAGGTGACTCAATATAGGAGTCACAAAGCTTTCTCTTTTCATGTGTGCAATCATTGAGATTGCAGTTTCTGAAATAAAGGCTTCACTAACTTTATTGACTTACTATTTCTGTCCATAATTGTTCACTGCACAATTTATTCCACTGAGAAAGAATACACCTCTCCTTTAGTATAAAAGTACTCACAGAAAGAAAGGAATAAGCCTGATAGAAAATGACTGCAACAAAAAAACCTATTTTTGACCACATAAGCCCTCCTATTTTTATGCAATTAGGATGGTGTCTGCACTTTTCTTAGAAGCCTTTTATTTGGTGATTGTTTCTTATGCCTCATGATAAAAAGGCTCCTTTCCCAAGGCAATTACAGTTTCAGAATCTATCTGCTTGCACCTTATTAGGCTATTGCTGTTTGAGCACACGATACTTCACTTATCCGATTCATTCGCATGTAAGTTATTTCAACATGGAGTATGTGGAGTGATGGGAGATGCCCCATGTCCCAGGAAATATGATTGTGGATTTTTGCCTTTTAATTTGCATTTAATCACTTGAACATGAGGTGAGGAACAGTCGATGATATTTCAGTAATAATACACATATAGAGGCTAACAGTGAGAAGAGAAAAGAAAATTGGCTTAACTCTGTAATAGTACTATTGATTATGGTTATTGGAGCTCAGTTACCATGCAACTCAATAGTAAATAGGCTTATGCTTATATACATGTGCACATACTGTTAAGTATTAGATGTTAGTGTACATTTTATTTGATTCACACAGTGAACTATGTCCAGTGCAAGTTACAAGCCTCAAGTAGTGAGAACGCCCCAAAGCACATGAGATAGCATTTTGTATGCTCAGTGTCTTTGCACAGTGGTTCCTTCTCTCTCTCTGACATGTTTCTGCCCTGATCTTGGCTTTCTGCTGCTCTTCCAGATCTTTGCTTTAGATGGCCCTCTTTTTCTTCTCCTTTCCCCGCTAAAGCAGGATTAGATGCTCCTTTTATATGCTCCTTACACTTGATACTTCCCCTATCTTAAAATTTTCATATTCTATTGGCATTGACATTACATTGTTTTCTTCCAGACAATGACCTTCTTGGGCACAGGGAGTTAGTTTTATTCATTGCCATATCCTCCATGTTTAGCACAGTGCACGGCACTTAATAAGAACCAATAAATATTTGTCGAAGGAATACATGAAAGAGAAAATCCTTCCCTGCTGTTAGGCCCACAGCACACTGCTTCTTCCTGTCACAGAAGAGGATGGTCTGGTTGGAACAGGACATTTTCAAGAATATTGTGATCAATGCCCACAACCGTACTAAACTTTGGTCAATTTTCTTTTCTTTATAAATCAATATCGGTTCTGGTTATATCCACAGACGTAGATCTTCATTTTGTTGGCATAATGAAATCCTTTACTATTGTTTCATTGTCAGTTTTTGAGTATAAGAGCAAATTGAAATGACTTGGCTTTATTTTAAAAAGCCAGAGTAGACTGAATACTATGAAGACACATTATAAATTAATTTCGTGATTAAATAGCAGAAGTAGTTAAAAGCTCCCGAGTCCAGGGTTCCTTTTATTCATCATGATAGTATTTGGTCTATAGTTAGTTCCTAGTAAATTCAAGTTATTAGCTTTATAACCTCATCCTTGATCTTTTTCCCCAATCTACTCCTTCCTCTTCAAACACTGACCTTAGGAAAATTGACTTCAAACTCAAAAGAGGCTAGAAGACAGAGCGCTGAGATTTCATTCATTACTGAGAACGAGTTAGGTGCTCCTCCCCTCCCACATGTACAGCCTTCAGCCTTTCTTCTTAAGCTTCAAGTCAGCTCAACAAGTGTTTGTCGTACATCCTCAGTGTACTTAGAACTGTGTTAGGCTAATCTGCAGTTTCTCAGGTGATTATAAAAATCTATGATGCTGCTAGTTATTAAGCAGCTTCAAAGTCTATCTGTAACTACTCCCTTAGGGGCTGGTATGCAGCATTTCCATAAACTCATGTTCTTATCACTGATTTCCAGGCCCTTAGACATGCATTACCACCACATCTCTGATCAACTTGGTCTCTCTTTGGTTGCAGAATAGAAAGCATATACCACTGGGAACAGACTCACAGCCTATACAGTCATCACCACAATGGAATGAAGAAGAATCCACAACATATGTATAATACACATATACACTAATTAAAGAAAATTTGCAAAATATAACCCAACCTCATGAATCCACAGAAACGACAGCAGATTCAGAGGAGCCTGAGACAGTCTTTCACACGGCAGTGGAACAGTTACATTCAGTTTATTCTTCTGCAGCCTATTCTGAAAATCAAATATATATCAAAAGTTAAGGCTGTAGCTTAAAACTTACACAGCAAATAAATCATAAGGCATGCCTGGAAATCATTTCTTTAACTTCTCATGTTGTGGTTAGCGATTGTGGAGGTGGTCGGATGAGGATTTACTTCACCAAATATTTTGCAATACTTTTGCACAGTGAGGTGAACTAAGGATACAACTTTAATTTGGGTGTCAGAGTCCTTTGTGGACTTTATAAGCCTTTTAAAGTTGTCTAAATATCAGCATCATTTGCATGGGTACAAACTAGGATCAACTGTAGAAGGGGAAAGAACATTGGATTTCTTCTTGGTAGGCTTCTGAAAGCAGTTATTGAATTTATGCATGTTGCAGCCTCCTAGTTTATATGCAATGAAGAGGGTGATGGGATGGGTACAGGGGGATTGTGTACAACTGCCCATTTGTATGAGGCATTTGGAAATCCAGGGCTGCCTCTTTTGTGTTTGTTCCCCTTTTTGTGGACACATAATTCATCTTTTGCATGTTGATGGAAACGGGAGTTTGGTGGCTGCTCCTGTATAATACATAAGAGGGTGATTGGCGGAAATAGAACAATGGGGATTATGAGTCTCAGGAGAGGAGAAAATAGATGGGGAAAATAGGAAAACATGAACCTAAGAAAAAAGGTATCAGAAGAAATGACAAATTCAACCAAGACAAAAACCACAGTGGTATTACAGTAGTTAATAGATGTTAAAATAACCGATAGGCTGGTATTAGTTAAAGCACAGAAGTGTCTTCTGGAACTTGAAGCTGGCTGGGGACCTAAGAGGGAGAAAAATTGAGAGGCAATAATTAAAAAGGCAGTAGAGGAACAGTAACTCAAGACCTAAGGGACAGGAATATGTGTGGAGAGAGGGTCATTAGATTTGGACAAATTCTTTCAAGAAAATGTCACAGGAACTGGGGTAAGAAAAGGTACCTAGTCAGCTAGGGGTGGAACCATCTGATGAGCATGAGCCAGACTTCTATCTGGGTTGCAAACGGAGCTGAGGGTTTCTCATCACAGTTCCTAACAAGGTGAGCATGAGTTTCCCATCACAGATCCTACCAAGGTGAGCATGAGTTTCTCATCACAGATCCTACCAAGGTGCGCATGAGTTTCTCATCACAGGTCCTACCAAGGTGAGCATGAGTTTCTCATCACAGGTCCTACCAAGGTGAGCATGAGTTTCTCATCACAGTTCCTAACAAGGTGAGCATGAGTTTCCCATCACAGATCCTACCAAGGTGAGCATGAGTTTCCCATCACAGATCCTACCAAGGTGAGCATGAGTTTCTCATCACAGATCCTACCAAGGTGCGCATGAGTTTCCCATCGCAGTTCCTACCAAGGTGAGCATGAGTTTCTCATCACAGTTCCTACCAAGGTGAGCATGAGTTTCTCATCACAGTTCCTACCAAGGTGAGCATGAGTTTCTCATCACAGGTCCTACCAAGGTGAGCATGATTGAAGCTTGGCAGGATAGGAAATAGGTGCTGGCCTGCACTAGTTTCTGGGATGTGATGAAGAATATTGAAGTCCCTTGCCCATCAAGGGCTCAGAGAGTGGTAGGGATGACATATATATGTAATTAACCAGAATATATGGTAAATACTATAATAAATTTGTATACAAAGTGTTATGCCAAGCTCTTGAGATACCAAGTACCTTTCTGATTTCTAGTACTCTTTCTCTTTCCAAAGAAGAAAAGACTGCATGTTAGACCTTTCCAATTAAAGGGAAACTCATCCAACTCACACTCTTCCTAGCCACATTCATACTTGAGTGCTTTTCATTTGAAATTGTAGAATCAAAGAGCTCTTGTTTTTTCAAAGGAGTTTTAGCCATCTGCTAGCAAGTAGAAAAGGCTGAGAAAAAGAAAGAGTTTCAGTGGGTCTCCAGGACATCATCAAAACCCTAATGTTGGTTGTCAGTCAACATTCAATCTACCCCCTTCTTTGCTGACAGAGCTCCAAAGTTGCTTTAGAGCCTATTCCTCCCTCATGTGACTCAAGGGAGTCACCAACTGCAGCCTATCTCCAGCAGTCAATCCTGACCCAACAGAGACAGCCATGATGGTCCTGCTCTTGCCTGTGGTTTGTTTAGGACTGACACGGCAGTCTATTGTGACCAAACAGTTCTGGCAGAAGGTCTCCTGGGAAAGGTTTCCTCACTCCTAAAAGAGACACACATGAAGACAGTTTCTTCTTCCTCTGGATGTGGTTGTGTTTGTTGTGATACACAAAGAGGTGGTAGCCACCTTCAACCATGGGGAGAGCCAGCCCAAGGACTAGGATGATATGTGAAGGTTGGCAGAATAGAGCCTGGATCCTGGATTACATTTTTTTGAACCAATGAATTTAGCAATCTTGGACATTTTCTTTTGTGTAATACTAAATTTCCTTATACTTTAAGCCACTTTCAGTTGGTTTTGTTTCTGTTTCTTGCAGCCAAAAGCAGTTGACTGTGACACATGCTGGAAGTGTCTCTGAAGATGGTTCTATTTCAGTAACGCGAGAGCCTGGTGAGGTTGAATAGGAGGCATGGTTGCTTCCTCCTCTTCCCACTCAAGATTTCTCCCCTGATTCTTGAAAGTGGTTGTAGGTTTATTCTTATAGCTACTGACCCATGCCAAAGATTGTCATCTAGGCTTTGGCAGTGAAATCCTGGAAAAAAGAACCAACTTTCTTGAGCACTTTCTTCTCACAGCCTATTTCTCCTTAAGTCCAGCGGTTTACTTTCCATCTACCTGGAACTGCTAGGCACAAAAGAGCCAGGGCTACATCTACTGTGCTCCTACTATCACCTCCTGGGTCAGGAATCTCTCTGTCTCTCTCTCATCTCTGCTAGAATATGGTAATAAGATCATAGGAGCACCCTTTCCCAGACACAGTCCACCAGCAACCAGACCACTCAGGAAAGGAGGAGAGGAAACATGTGCATATGCCTAAAAATCACATGAAAAAACAGGGGAGGTATGGGGGCACGTGGAGAGAGACCCAACAAGGTGAAAATGAATGGAACTGAGAGTCAGGAAGGTTGTAAGCAAAAGGCCAGAGTGTGTGGGTTACATTTCTACACTTTCATTCATGCACACAGGAGACACAGGTGGCTGTAATAAACTGTATTAGGAAAAATGGTCAATTTTTCCTAATTTTAAATACTAAAGGATTAGCCAAATAAGAAGAGAAAAATTTTTAATGGGGCCAGGTGCAGCGGCTCATGCCTGTATTTTTGGCACTTTGGGAGGCCGAGGTGGGATCCTGTATTTTTGGCACTTTGGGAGGTCATGGTGGGTTTTGCCATGTTTCCCAGGCTGGTCTCGAACTCCTAGTCAGGAGTTCTCCTGTTGTGAGACCAGCCGGGAAACATGGCTAAACCTCATCACTACTAAAAATACAAAAATAAGCTGGGGGTGGTGGCATACGTCTGTAATCCCACCTACTTGAGAGGCTGAGGCAAGAGAATTGCTTGAAGGAAGCGGAGGTTGCAGTGAGCTGAGTTCACACCACCACACTCCAGCCTGGCCAAGACTGTGTCTCAAAAAAAAGAAAAACTTTTATAGGATTGCATAAAATACAAATTATAATAATTCATGTAAAGAGTGTCATTTGTGCCTAATTACAGTGCCACAGTGTAATAACTAGGCATAGGTTAAATATGACATCCATTTATTTGCTATCCTGTGTCCCAGCCTTCCTAGGGTCACCCTGGATCACTGTCATCAGTTAATGTAGTACAGGCTATTGACTCACAACTTTACAGAGTTGAAGAGGCCACTGCCTATAATCTACCTACAGGTTTCCTGGCATTTCTAGTGTTTCTTCATAATCCACTGTGAAACTTGTTTCAGTGTTCAACCCACGTTGCCTTTACAGGTATGAAATTTCAATAATTTAATTTTTGTTACGCCTAATAGCCTTTCCTACTGCTTCAGAGGATGCCCACTCTTTATTTGGCAATCATTTAAATGGCATTTCCAAAACGCCGGGCATTTTTTTCCCCAAGTGCTTTGCAAATACAAATTCACATCATCTGTACATCAGCCTTGTGAAATCGCATGGCAGACACTGCTGCCCATCCATGTGCCCTCGGTCCACTTCCCAATTACACCTACGGTCACAGTGGACAGTTTCATGTGAACTGACAGTGAGGACCACGTGCGCACAGGCAAACATCCAGCTTCCTGTCCTCTACAATACTGCGAAGGTCCTCAACATGATGGCGCCCCTAATGCCCACGGGAATGACTGTTCCTTTACACCGCCTTCAAGAGCTACGCTCTCCGCACTGTCTCACCTGCCCTTATTCCTTCACTTGTACTTCCTGGGATCACCTTTCAAAAAATCAATTCTATCTAAGTCTTTTTATCTGGGTCTACTTTGGGATGAATCCAAACTACAATACTACGTTCTATTATTATCCTCATTTTATAAGTAATAAACTGAGGCACAGAGTGGTTTAATAATTTGCTCAAGGTTTTCCAGCTCGTGGAGTAAGGATCTGAATTCAGGCTTCAGAGTCCATGTTCTTCACCACTACATTATACTGGCCTCTAAATATCAAACTCTATAATTTGGTAACATATCCATCTTCCACCTACACTGATCATTCTCAATAACATGAATGGGGAAAGGAATCTGGCAAACTATGGCCCTCAGCCAAACCTGGCACATGGCCTGTCTTTGTAAATGAAGTTATGTTAGACTGCAGCCACGTCCACTTGTTTCCACACAGTCTGTGTCTGCTTTTGCACTTCAGTGGTAGAATTGAGCCTTTGTGATAGAGACCATGCGGCCTGCAAAGCCTAAAATGTTTACTATCTGGCCCTTATTTACAAGAAGTTTGCCAACTCATACTATTTCTCAGTAAACCACAATCTTTCCCAGCTGAAATACATTTAAAAGATGTCAGTGAGACTCCCAGAACATGGCTTGACTTTGGGTTGGGTAGTTTTGGGGATTCTGAATATCTGGTCAACAGGCATGTTTCTCTCCGTGCTATTCTAGCTGAGCCCAGAGATTGGTCAAACACCCAAATGCTGAGCCTGTGGCTCGTTCTTCTCCTGCCACCAAATGGTCTGTGACTATTCCTCCTTTTCACAACATGCTTGTATTTCTAAGAGTTATGAGGTGTCCCTTTTGCTAACTAACAAATAGGTAACACCAGCCATGCTTTAAAAACTGGGTTAGGCCGAAAGGAAGCTTCTTCCAGAGATGTAATCATATGGAAGAGGAACTTGACTAATTCCGTGAAGGCAAGAGAGATCTCATCTTATTTTAGATGACTCAGTGGGAACGTTTTGATTTGTTTGGTAAAGTTGTTAGGTTACATGTTTGTTTGGGAGTTTCTGTGTCTACAGCCACTTCTACTGGGCCTACACCACAGCTTTGGCTTTCTACATTTACACACAGGTATCCAAAGCACCTTTGCAGCCATTCACACAAAGTCACCCATTGGCTGTCCCAGACAATCAAAAAGATATTATTATGCACCATTTATATCAGTTTGCCAATTTGGGTTTTTTTTTCTTTTTTACAAGAAACCATAGTGACACTGTAACTTATTGAGGGTGTTGACATCTTTTAAGACACACTTTGATAACATTCTGGAATATGCCATTTTATAAAGCAGGGAAAGGAGCCACTTGGAAATGAATAAGAGTGTATCCAGGAGGCAGGAAGGCCCTGTAAGGTCAACTTTTCCTTTTCAGTTATGTTCCTAGCAACTGTTTATATATTCTAGACTTAGAGACAAGGTCTTCAGATAGTGTAATGATTGCTTGTTAATAAAAACTCCCATTCCTCAAGAAGTTTTTACAGGTCAAATAGGTTGGGGTAAAAATATACATAACTCTTTATAATACCTGAGAACAAAATTCATCCAAATATACTCCTGTCCTGCCCCAGCTCAACTACAATTTCATAGAGGTCATTTAGGAAATGCATTGCCTTCCAATTGTCCCCCAAATACCTGCAATTGTGTATCTCAACTTTCGACCATAATTGGTGAATCACCAGTTCAAACAAATCATTCATGGTGAGGTCTCTCTTTAGTGGACTGTGTCTAAGAGAGAACGTGTTATCCTAAAACCCAAAACTTGGTTACCATTTGATAAAACATTTGGGTTTATAACATTTTCTCATCTATAGCTTGAGTTTGCTGGGAACTGGTTGGAAGCAATTATTCCTAAAGAATATACTATTGGTCAATCAAAGGACCCAGCTGTCTCTCCTTTGGGTAAGTTTTGGTGGTAACCATGACTAAGACTAATGTCAATCATTGAGTGACAGGTTGTGGGAATCATTAGCTGCCACCCTTCCCCGTGGGAGTGTGTTCCTTCAGGAGCTGCCTGGAAAGTGTAAATGATATGCTAGTCACAAAATTTGGGATTGTTTTGGACCTGCAGGAGAATTGGTCACACGGGTGAGTCCTTATAGGGACAATAATTCTCAGTGTAGGGGTGGAGGAGAAAAGGGAAGGAGCATGGGGCTTTTTCAAACAAAACAAGGCCCCTTCCTCCTCCTCATCCCCCCTGGATTCCAATACAAAGGCCTGGGGCTTATGTGACTGCAATTCTACTGCTCTTCATGGGGCCCTCCTCAGTCTTAAACATGCTACACAGACCTAGGCATAGCTGCTCTTCCTGGGGGATGCTGGTAGTCCGTGGCTGGGGCCTGTCAATCATCTGCAAGAACTGAAATCCCTCAGGTATCCAAGGTACTTACTGGGGTCCATGTATCAAAAAGACAGGATTTGCACACCAGCTTTCCTCCCTCCATTTGTATTCCGACCCCACAGAGGTTTCCCCAGTGACCCTCTTCTTATATTTTCTCAGCTTTGCTTTCTGCCCTAGTTCTTCCAGCTCTTCCCCTTGTTACATTATTCATGGCTTTTATTTCTCACTTAGTAATTTATTTTAATTTTTATTCATGTTTTTATGCTCACTTAACTCCTTATGCTGAAAATGACTCCTCCGGAGTGACCAGAGAAGGAAGAAGTAGCAAACTATTAGTCCTTTTTGAAACAAGAGAATTCCAAAATTACTGCATTAAAAAAAATTTTCAACAGCTGCAACTGAGTTCGCCATCTGACCACGGTTCTCAGCCTGGGCTGCACATTGAAACCATCTGGGCAGCTTTGAAAAAATCCTGATGCCTGGGTCTCCCCTCCAGAGATTGTTTTAATTGGCCCGAGGTAAGACTTGGGCCCCGGGAATTTTAAAAGCTGCCCAGGTGATTCTAATGTGCAGCCAGAGTGGTGTGTCCTTACCACAGGCAATGTTGCAGAAGCGAGGCTGCCTCAAAAGCTCGGATCCTCCTCCCTCCTCTTGCAGCACAATGATCGTCCTTGCAGATTTCCTCACAAGTGAGAGAAGCCGGGCTCATGTCCTTGCCCCACTACTGTGTAACCCTGGGCCAGGCCCTTTATCCTTCGGAGCCTCAGTTTCTTCATTAATAAGAGCAACAAACTCAACCCTGATGAGGCTGCAAGGTGGCCCCACCCACGATGCTGCAGCTTAGAACCCCGGTCTGCAGTGTGTAGGGTCAGGATGAGCTCAGAAGAAATGGAAGAAAACTGAACCAATTAATGTGCCTGTGGCCATGCAGAGACCCTGCTTCCATCACCGATATGCCCCTGATGTCGGCACTGAAGAGAAGATGCCTTTTAGGACCCCAGACGGACTCTTTCCAGCTTCCAGCTCTCAGAACCTCTGTGGCCCACCTCTATGGGCACCAGGTAAGTGTTCAGAAAGCCTTCCTTGACCATCAACATGTACATCAGCAAAACTTTCAACTCCATCACACAGGCCTTGAGATGGTCCAGCTGAATTCTTTCCTCCCCTGGTCACAACATGCAGCTGAGAATTAGAGAGAAACCAGCATGTGCCAGGGAAACCAGCTAGGGAGGGAGGGGACAGAAGCTTACCTTCCTTCCCTGCTTAGGAGCCTTCAAGTCAGTGTCCTTCCAGCATGAAGCAGAGGGTCAGTGAACACGGACAAGGCACTAATGCAGATTTCTTACAAAGACCTTCCTTAGAGAAAGCAGAGCCAGGTCTTCTAACCAGAACCCAGCGATCTCTCCTCTTGCAGTAAGATGATGCCTTGCTTTACACAGAGCCTTTGCTGAGAGGCAGGTGTGTTTAATATAAAAGAAGGGAGGAGGTGGGAGAAGACATTGTAGTGCATGAATGTACCATCCTGTGATGTTCAAAGTCCACCTCCTCTCAGGGGTTTGTCCTCGCTTTTCTTCTCTTGGGATACTCATAGTTCCTTCCTTCTGTGCTCAAGTATCATCTCCTTACCCGCCCCCATCCATCCTTATCCCCTTGCTCTGCTATTTTTCTCTATCACAATGACCACTACCACTACTTACCATGATATTATTTATTTATCTGTTACTTGCTTTATAGATTTTGCTCATCTTGTTTATAGCTCTGCTATAGTGCCTGGCAAAAAATATAAGCAAAGAGCATGAATGAATGAATGAACATGTGCATGAAACCTTGTGGGGTAGAGTGTCTGCTTTTGCGGGTCCCACACAACATGCTCCTATGCCACTGACTGTACCCTTGATCCCCGGCTGGGCTGTCTTCTTCATAGGACTTACCACCTGCTGGCTGACTGTTATTTGTTTACTTCCTATCTTCCCCACTGGAATATAAACTCCACTAAGGAAGGGACTTCTGTTTTCATCTTTACTAGCCTTTGCTTTATCCCCAAAGTCAGGATGGCACCTGGCAATGCTGTGGGAATTTAATAAATGTCTGTTGGCAAAGAAATAATTACCTCACTTGGGAGAAGGTGAAGCCAATAATCTCTGCAAAGTGGTGTTTTTCAAGTGGCTCCATTGTCATCAGCCTCTGTTTTTACTGTTTTTCTCCTCCTGAGATCACTGCCTCCATCCATAGTTCCCAGTGGCTGTTAGCCCCACTCTCTCCACCCAACCACGTATAACAGGTGCCCTGTCAGTCTTTGACAATGCCTCTGTGGTCCCTCTGTATTTTGCTCTTGCTGTTACCTTTGAATGCTTTTCTTTCCCCATCCACTAAAAGCCTCCTATCCCTCCCAGCCAGCTCTTTCCTGGAGCCTATTCCTGACCCACAGCCAGAAGTACACTTCTCTGAATCTCTGCAGGACTTGGTACCTCTCATGGTACTTAGGACACATTAGAAGACATGATCAGATCTTTGGAGTTTATGTCGGTGACACTGTAACCTAAGACTGTAACCCTAAGACAGGAAGGAGCAGGCTCAGTGGCAGGGAGTTAGCTGGCATCTTACTGTCATGCTCACACAAGAACGTTTAGGCATCACCAACATCTTTCCCCCTACATAGCTGAGGTTACTTCAGGCTCTGGGCCGCACTGTCTCTTCAATACTGAAACTTTGGAAAATCCGAACGGCTTGCTACCTGCGGGGATAGAAGCCGAAGATCCCAGAACTTCCCAAAACTGCAGCTTCCACTTCTCCCTCCAGCCCCTAACCTCTACCCCAGGCTCTCAATCCCTGGAGGAAGTTCTCAGGACCAGAGGACTTTGTTTCTCTCTTTCAGACTCCTCCAATCATCTCCCCCTCCTCCAGAAGCCCAAATTCTGGCAATCTCTCACAGCCTGCAGACAACTCTATGAGCAAATATCCTCCCTCCCCTACTCATCAAATTAGTGTGATATTTCATCACTTCATTTTCTGGTAGCCAACAGCTTAAGATAAGCTGCAGATGTCTACAGATTCAGAAGCCTAAGGCTGAAGACGAACTTACCCACTTAAAACTGACTGTGGAATTAGGAATCTCTAATATGAGTTATTTCAACAACTCTCTGATGCTTTTTCTCCCCTGCCTCTCCACCAAAATTTTTGCAGGAAGCGTGATGCAGTCAAGAATGTGGGTGGAAACAGAAAATCAAACACCGCATGTTCTCAGTCATAGGGGGATGCTGAACAATGAGAACACAGGGACACAGGGAGGGGAGCATCACACACTAGGGTCTGTTGAGGGGGCCAAACGAGGGACAGTGGGGAGGTGGGGGAGTCGGGAGGGATAACATGAGGTGTAGGTGTAGATGCCAGATGTAGGTGACGAGGGATGGAGGCAGCAAACCACATTACCATGTGTGTACCTATGCAACAATCCTCCATGATCTGCACATGTACCCCAGAACCTAAAGTACAATGAAAAGAAAAACGAAAGAATGTGGGTGGACATTTCTATCTTCTCAAGAAAAGTGTTATTGGGAGTGGGAACCAGTGATGAGTGACAAGAGTTTGATAGATGAAATGTTTTCAGACTTAAAGATTATTCAGGGCAAGCAGCCCTCCTTTATGCTTCTTCAGAGGCAAATTTATTGTATCTATATTGTTATTTCTACTTTTCATGCCCTAGTCCATTTTTACCCTTATACGTGGTCTCTTGCCCACTCACAGGTTGCATTCTCAGGGGGCACATTTTTCAGAGAAATGACAGTAATAAGGTTTGTGTGCTGTCCTGTAATATCCCATTTTGCTAATACAGTCAAATTCAATATTATTCATTCATTCACTAATTCATCTACTCATTCATCCATTCACTTACTAAATATGCATTGAGTCAATGCAGTGGCTCATGTCTATAATCCATGTACTTTTGGAGGCTGAGGTGGGAGGATCCCTTGAGGCCTGAAGATCAAGACTAGCCTGGCCACATAGTGAGACCCTGTATCTACAAAAGTAATAATAATAATAAGCCAGGTGTGGCAGTGCATTTCTGTAGTCCCAGCTACTTGGGAGGCCAAGGCAAGAGGATTTCTCAAGCCCAGGAGGTCAAGGCTGCAGTGAGCTATGATTGTGCCACTTCACTCCATCCAGGGCAACAGAGTGAGACCCTGTCTCTAAATTGTGTGTGTGTGTGTGTGTGTGTGAATATACCACCCATTCAAGCAAGTCAGGGAGTTGTGTTGAAAATAAGAAGGCTTCTCATGGACCTGGAGCCCAGAAGGCAATTGCAGTGTGTATATGCACACATACACATACATACACACATGTGCACTGAGCAACAACTATATGTCCAGCACCGTGCTGGACAGTGGGATCCAGTGGTGAACAAGAGGGACACAAGTCCTGCTGTCATGGATCTTACATGGAGGTAAAGGGAGACAGATAATAATTACCTGCAATAAACATACAATTATAGGCTAGAGTAGATGCCCTAACTTGAGGAAGTCTACTTTAGATAAGACAGTCAGGGAAAAGTCTTGATTTTTGAGATAAGAAAAAAAAAAGATCAGGGTTCAAGGAGCCTTCCAGGGAGAAAGTACAGAAAATACAAAGGCCCCAAGGCAAAAGAAGGCTCATGTGTTGGAAGGACAGAAAGGGGCCAGTGTGACAGAAGCCTGGTGAGCTGGCTGTCCTGGGAAGTGGAAAGGCTCTGCAATTGCCTCCTGGTCTCCAGGCCTATGAGGAACCTTCCTGTTTTCAGCACAACTCCCTGACTTGCTTGAATGGGTGGTAGAGTCACTAATTCCAGAATGCCTGGACTTTGGATATTCCAAGCACTGACACAAGCTGCTCCGGGAAAAAATACAAAATTTTGCTCAGAGAGACTAAAAATCTTTGCCTCATGAAACCTCCTAACAGCCAAAGTAACATTTTTCTCAACATGGGAGACTTGAGTTTCTTGCTGGTACATTATTGGAGACCACAAAGTACAAAGTAGAATCTGAATTGATAACAAACGCAGCTGCTGTCCTTGGATCATGCAGACTCCAAGATATGTGGTCTTGGAGGAGTCATGAGCGTGTTCTCAAAAGTGATCTTGCTCTTCACATAATCACTAGTACAACAGTGATGCCAAATGCTGTATTCAGAGATAACCTTATTTTTCTTTCTTCTGTTCTCTTGAATCTTTTATCATGCAACAAAAGCAACATAAAATTTGGCTTACCACTACTGTCTTATATTTCAGATTAGTAAGAGATAATTCACGTAAACAACCTACATAGTCCCTGGCAAATGCGCAGTTAACATTAACTGTAGTCATTATCAGACAAAAAGGACAAATCACAACTTAACTCATGATTTTAGGTGCTCCGAGGACAAAGCCCTCTTATGTTTTACTTAAGTAAAATCTCCAATCATTTTTCTTTGAGAAGGAAACTACAACCTTCAAATTGTACGTAAACACATTTCCTTTTGAAGCTCAAAATAATCCCGTATTTTCAAAACAAAGCAATTAGACCTCCATCATGAAATGTGGCTTTGTTTACTTGTGTGGTTTCCTTTCATTCTTACAGTCAAATGCTATTATCATCATAGTTGACTCAACTTTTTTTTTCAGCTTAATTGGTTTTAAAAACCTAATCTGTTCCATTCCAGATCTTTCTCAACAAAAGTCTCAACCTCATTCACAGTGGAAAATTTTCAGGCTTAACAAATCTTTTGTTTGGTGAAAGGAAAAACAAAAACACCATGCCCACCTCCAAGGTCTGGCTCAGAGGGAAGCTGCTGTGCCCCACTTCCTCTCCGACCTCTTGTGTGTAACGGGGTGTGGCATGAGTCCGCAGTAGCTTGCTCTGTGCTAGGATGCATCAGATGTCAGGGAACTTGGGAGCCTTGGACTAGAGGGTGCAGTCAGGATGTGAGCATAAGCAATGTAATGAACCCATGAATCGTCAATCATGCAATAAGCTGTTATACCACAAAGAACTATGACATAGGAGTTCTAACATACCATGAGGTGTTCAGCAAAATTGAGAATCTTGTCATGCTATGTTCGTGTCGTGTTTGGAACAGGAGAGAAAGGGCAGGGTAAATGTCCCTTTATGAAGGCCAAAATCGTGTGGGGCTTTCATCACATCAGATGGTGATTATTTGTGTATCCAGCCATCCCCCTCCCGAGCCCACTGAAGGAGGAGTCTTATGTTATCCATCCTTGTGTCTCCAGAGTTTATTATAGTATCGGTGCTCAAGAAATACATGTTCAATGAATGAATTTTTTTATTTTAGAGTGTCACTCTGTCACTCAGGCTGGAGCGCAGTGGTGCAGTCTCGGCTCACTGCAGCCTCTGCCTCCTGGGCTCAAGCCCAGCCTCCTGCCTCAGCCTGCCTCCTGCCTCAGCCTGCCTCCTGCCTCAGCCTCCTGAGTAGCTGAGATTACAAATGTGTGCTACCATGCCTGGCTAACTGTTATATTTTAGTAAAGACACGGTTTCACCATGTTGGCCAGCTGGTCTTGAACTTCTGACTTCAGGTTATCCACCCACCTCGTCCTCCCAAAGTGCTAGGATTATAGGCATGAGCCACTACACCCAGCCTGAATGCATTTAACTTTTAAAACACTTTCATATATTAGAACCAGCCTGATTGTCTCACAGAGAACTGAATCAGTAGCTTAGTGAGAGTGAACTCTGAAATATAGATGTCTCTGTTTACTATGACAAGGACAAAAAATGCATTCTCAGCAAAGCCTGCCAAGCAGGGGAGAGGACACACCATCCATACCCTTAAATCCAACAACTTGCAATTCAGTATAACCACCTAACATGAGGCCTTCTCAGCATTTTTCACACCATGACATACATAGCAAGTGAAATCAGTACAGCAAACTGAGATAATCCACTAAAGCTGCTTTCAGCAGGAGGAGATGCCCTGAGGGTTCCGGGTGCCCCAGGCACCACCACCCTCTAGGGAAATCACAGAGTTCTGCCAGGACACCCACCCCAAAGCTTCCAGCAAGCCTGGGGCCTGGAACAGCATAGTGGCCAGGATGCTCAGTCGAACTTGCTGCAAAAATAAGCCAACTGTGACTCCTGAACATGAAATCCAAGATCCTGGTACCATCTATTTCTACACTACTGTCACCATCTCAATCTATTTGCCCAGTCACTTAACAAAGATAACCAGCAGGTAGACAAGTGCCTTCAGTTCAGGGCCTAGAAGGGCTGGGCATGGCCGGCTAGCTGGGAAATGCAGGTTGCACAAAAATCCCTAAAGATACTCACACTACTTTATAGCTGTATTAACACTTTATGGTTTATAAAGAGTTTTTATTGTATTATACATCAACTGATAACAAGATATAGTCTGGAACCAGTAGAGCGAAAAACAAAAAATAAAAAGTCTCATATCCATTGTTCTTAAACTGTCAGATGTTCACCAGAATGAATTTATTTTCAGTTAACAGATAAAAAATTTTGACAAACTTGGACCTGACTTTCCAATCACTGACAGAGATAAGGGGTATGAAGGATGGACATGTGGCTGCAGTAGGCATCACAGCCAGACAAAGAGAGAAGATGCAGACAAACACACAGAAATCTGGGACTCAAAAAGAGGCAAACACCTGTGGTCCCAATCACTTGGGAGGCTGAGGCAGGAGGATCTCTCGAGCCCAGGAGGTAGAGGCTATAGTGAATTATGATCGCACCACTGCACTCCAGCCTGGACAAAAGAGTGAGACCCTATCTCCCAAAGAAAGAGAAAAGAAAAGAAAGAGACAAACGGCTCCACATACTTAAGCTGATATTGAGGACATTGTTGTATTAACACAGGACTCTAGAGTAATGCATATTAACATGAATTAATTGAGACCCTGTGGTAGTCTGTTTTGCATTGTTATAAAGGAATACCTGAGACTGGGTAATTTATAAAGGAAAGAGGTTTATTCGGCCCACAGTTCTGAAAGGCTGTACAAGCACAGTACCAGCATCTTGCTGGGCTTCTGGTGAAGGCCTCAGGAAGGTTGTCCTGGTAGAAGGTGAAGGGGAGCCAGCATGTCACATGGCGAGAGAGGGAGCAAGAGACAGCGGAGGAGGTCCTGGGCTCTTTTAAACAGCCAGCTCTGGGGTGAATTAGTACCGTGAGAACTCACTCATGATTGCAAGGACAGCCCCAAGCTCAGGGATCTGCCCCTCTCACTCAGACACCTCCCAGTAGGCCCATCTCTCACATGGGAGGTCACATTTCAACATGAGATTTAGAGGAGCACACATCCAAACCATATCAGACCCCAAGTCAGGAACAGGTGCAATTGTGTTCTTCAGACTGTGTTTAAGAATGCTTGGAAGCATGGGATCCATTTAGAGAGCTTTCCATTCAGAGTCTTTTAAAAAATCATTTCTTGAAGATATAAATCCTAACCATATAGAAAAGTCAGCGATCAGCTTCTTTCTAAAGAGCTCCAGATAATCAAAATTTTGTAGCATATGGTTTTATTTTTCACTGTATTTGTTTAGTAGAGTTTTCTGTTCTGTTCTTTATCTTAATAGGCAACGCAGTACATGATTTCTATTTTTCCTCTACTTTTGTATAAAAGTTCTATACTTAATTGCTATTTATTTAAATAAACCTTGATTGACTATGAATAGCCCTTAGCTAGATATTTTTTAAGTCTCCTCACCCATGTTCCAGATAATGAAACCACAGTGCCCTACCTATTTTTAGCATCCCTTGGGAACTTAGTATCAGTTCTCAGATCTTTGTCTAACATAATTCAATACTTACCATAGAGAGAATAGGCTCCTGTATGTCAGTTAGATTTCCTATTGCTTGGACACACTTATCCAACTGACAAAATTGCTTTTCCCTTTGATAAAATCAAGTTTTCCCAGTATTCCTACTAAACAGAGATCAAATATTCAGATCTGTTAAAGAGTAACACAGTTTTGTAGATGGCCTCAAAATGTGCCACTGATTGCAAAAGACCTTCAGCAAATTCTATTCAAACATTCCAGTACAAGCTGGGTATGAAGAAACGCTCATTCTTCACTGCAGAAAAGGTATCAAGAAATGGAAGAACCTGGGTGTGGTGACTCACTCCTATAATCCCAGCACTTTGAGAGGCCAAGGAGGGAGGATTACTTGAGCCCAGGAGTTCAAGATCAGCCTGGGCAACCTAGTAAGACCCTGTCTCTACAAAAAAAATAAAAAAGAAGATGCAGACAAACACACAGAAACCTGGTACTCATAAAGAGGCGAGTACCTGTCATTCTAGCTACTCAGGAGGCTGAGGCAGGAGGATCACTTGAAGTCAAGCGTTCAAGACTACAGTGAGCTATGATCATGCCACTGCACTCCAGCCTAGGTGACAGAGTCAGACCCTGTTTCAGAAAAAAGAAAGAAAGGGAAGAAACACTATGGCACCCACTGTCTGCCAGGCACAGAGATTGGTACTGATTCCTAAACATTTCTGTATAGAAAGCGTGAATATCCAAGTTATATGCATGAGAATGTCGAAGTTAAAAGAGGTGATATAATGAGTCCAAACTTCACAGCCAGAGGATGGAGGGAATCATTCCCAATGAAGTGACCAGAGGCAGGAACCCAACAGACTCAGGGGAGACCATCTGGTTGCTTCTACTGAAGGCATTCACAGATAGCTTCTTTTTCATGGCTAAAGAATAAAATTCAATGAAGGCATGAGGTGCCAAAACACACATGTAAGAACCACTGCTGAGACTCTCCAGCCACTGCTGTGCCCACAATTATCCTAGAGCAATGGCACCCGGCTTCCCCGAGAATGTCATGATGGAGGAGGCAGAAGAACATTGCGGGAGCCTGTGGGAGCTGCTGAGCGGAGAAGCAGAGTAGCAGAACCTGTCTTGGAGAACAAGCAGTGAGACGCTAGGGTTTGCTGGAAGATAGTGAAGGCCTAGCAGTGAGGGACCTCTGCTTTTGGGCAGTCCTTCATAAGTCAACTGTTTCTTTCTTAGAGGATCCTTGTTTCATTAGGATTTTATGTAATTGTTATTTATAAATATTAATAATACCTGATTAAATAGTGTTTGACCCTTTCAGAAATAATAGCATCTTTCTTTTACTGTTTTATTCAGGTAGATATGAAGTCCATTTTTTAAAAAAATAAGCTGGATGATACACAATTCTGCAGCAAATTCAAAGTTCTCATGATCTTAACCCAGGAGTGCCAAATATGGGGCATTCTTTGTTTTGTCCTAACTGAATTTAGTGTTTATCTTGAGTCTGTATGTTTCCTGATGGCAGAAATGACTTAATCTGATCAATTCAGTATTCTCAGCCCTTTTAGCTTTAAATTCTGTCCATTCAGAACTCGTTCCTTTCACTCCTCTGGGTGCCACTGAAATTCTGAGAAGTTTATGAAAAATCAAGGCATTGTGGGCTTGTGTAAATGCCATCATGTGCCAGTCCACCCACATTTGCTGTCTATGACATGTCCCTTTGCCCCACTGTACTGTGTTCAAACCCTCTGTCACTCAACCTCCTGCCTTTGCCATCTCTAGGATCCTTGAGAAAACGCTGCTGCCCTTATTCCTAAAGGGGAGGGGAAACATGTTTCCTTTACCCTCTTATGTTCAGTGACTGGGGCCCTTCAAATTAAACTGGTGAAAGACAGAATTACAGAAAAAAAGCATACATATTTTATTTGATGCTACTATTTTAATTTTTTATGCATACATAACAGTCTTATAGAAAAGAAAGTAAAATCCCAAAGAAGCTGTGAGGCCTCAGAGCTTATAGACCATTTTAACAAAGAGCAATACATTTGCGGAGAAGTGATGAGACAAAGGCAGAGGTTTTGGGCTTCTAGGGGTGACAAATTGTGGGAAGGTAAATATAGGAGTGGAAATAAATGGAAGATCACGGTTATTTCAGTAAGGTTTGTTTATGCAGATTTGAGTTGGCACCATCTCCAGTGATACAAGTTCTCTTTCTTTATGGGAGATAAGAGGGGCAACACATTGACAAGGGGAAATTTATTTATATGTTTATTAATTTATTTTAAGATGGAGTATCACATTGTTGCCCAGGCTGGAGTGCAGTGTAGTGGTGCAATCTTGTCTCACTGCAACCCCCACCTCCCAGGTTCAAGTGATTCTCCTTACCTCAGCCTCCCAAGTAGCTGGGATCACAGGCACGTGCCACACCAGGCTAATTTTTTTGTACTTTTAGTAGAGACAGAGTTTTACTATATTGACCAGCCTGGTCAACATAGTGAACTCCTGACCTCGTGATCCACCCGTCTCGGCCTCCCAACAAGCTGGTATTACATGCATGCACCACTGCGCCTGGCCAACAAAGGGAAATTTATACTCCGCTTTTAGGCAAAACGGGGAGGGTAGGGAGCTTTTCCTGCATCTGCCATTTCTCATTTGCCTTCAGCTCAAAATAATCCTTATGCCAATATGGCATATTTTGGGATGGCATATTCTGATCTCCATCAGCACAACTGGTGGTCTGCATAGGTTCATATGACACCACCTCAGACACATCTCCCATGCCATCATCTCTTCTTTCCTCACCTATGTCACAGTGGAGCAGGAGACATTAGGAGTTCTTACTTCCACTCAGAGCCCCAGGGGAAATTTAGAGCACAAAATCCCCAAACCAGTCTGAGGCCTCCCTGACACCCTTCCTTCCAGACTGAGCCCGAGCCAGCAGGGTGCAGATCCCCAGCACTGCCTTTCCCTATTGCTCACCTCCCTGACCCTTCTTCCCATCCCCAGATAGACTCCAAACTTATGGGCTGAGAAAATTGGCTCTAATATCCTTAGGATCAAACATTTTCCCCATATCTGTCACGAACGGCAGAAATATTTGCTTTTAGTACCCAAGAGCCAGGTACAAAATCCCTTTCTGACAACTCATTATATCTTCTGGGAGTTCGAAGGTTTCTTTTGAACCTTGGAAGTAAAAAAGTGACATTCTGAATCTAAGTTGTTCTGTTGTGGCCTTCCTTCCTTGAAGCAGTAAGTCCAGACTCCCTGAAAATGTGACTCTCTATAATCCTGGAAAGAGACAAGTGAGATTTTTCCCTAAATAACTCAGCAGAAAATGCTGTGCCTGAATCCAACCTCTCATGCTCCTGAGCCTCTGGAGCTGCTGAGGCCCCCCAGGTGCTGGCTCCAGCTTTCTCAGCCTCCCCACAACCCCATAGCTGGCAGCCAAGCTTAGATTTTCAGCAGTCAGTGTGTACACAGGGGTGGAGATGACATCTCTCTGCTCCAAATTATGTCCAGTTATGCTCCAGTCTGACCATGCTTCTCTTCAAGATGCTGAGACCAGAACCCACATCCTCCAGGGAATGGGGAATTTGCCTCCCCACAAGTTCCAGCCAACACCAAGCCAGGCCATTGAGGTCCCCATATCCCTCTGCCTGATAACTTCATTATACAACTTATTCTACACCAAGGGGTAATACCTCCACCAATATTGCAACCTTAGGATCACTGGCCCATAATTATAACAAGACCATTTTAACCAATGGGCTTATGGAGCAGAGCTGGGAGCTAAAATTGAGCTATACTTTGAACCGAGGAGCATCAAGGGGTTAGTTCATTTCTTCGAGGGAGCTAGGACTGTGGGCTACCTGAGTATCTATGTTCCCTTCCATCCTTACAATAGAACCCCTGCTTTTTAAAGAAGCACAAGACTATCAGGAATAAAAACTGTGTTCCCCTACCTCTTCTGAAACCAGGTATAACCAAGTAATTAAGTACTTGTCAAGAAGCTGTACAGTATCTTCAGTAAAACCTCTTTAAAGGAGAGCATACGAGCATTGCTCCTTTTTCGTCATTCCTCCCTTCTCTGCTACCTGGAATGAGGCTGTGATGGCTTTGGGACCATGAAGAAGAGAACAGAGTGGATTTCGGGAAGGAATCTTGTTTTCTTAAAGGCTACGTTGAAAGCCGTAGGTTCACTGAGCTACCTGCCTCCAGACTTTCTGTGTGAAGGAATACAACCTTGTAGGTTTCAGCCACTGTTCATTTGGCTCATCTGCCTTATGTAGCCAAATCAGTATGTGTAAATTATAACTAGGTCCACCTGTGCATGGGTTTGGGGTCAGGGTAGTTGAGGAGACTATCAGAGAGCAAGTTGAAGTTGTCACTTGTTAAGCAGCAATAATCATGAATGACTCTTGAACTCAGCGACAGGTTAAAGAATCAGGCTGGGTGCAGAAAGGTTTTGATTCTGCAGCTCTGGAATGCAAGTTTGATGGTGTCTTCTCCCTTTATTCTGCCTTCTGGCAGTGAGAGGAATGGCTATGATATAAAGGGTCTGTCTATTGTGCTTCAAGATGTCAAGTGCCCTTTTCCTGTGACTTGTGGGGATTTGCTGTGGTTGCCAT
This sequence comes from Leontopithecus rosalia, assembly GCA_028533165.1. Lineage (NCBI taxonomy): Eukaryota > Metazoa > Chordata > Mammalia > Primates > Cebidae > Leontopithecus > Leontopithecus rosalia. The sequence goes on from CM052651.1 coordinate 11,507,647, forward strand.
AGAGACAAAGTGAATCCAAGTTCAGCTGCCACAGCGAGGCCTTTTTATTCAAAGGCACATATTTTGAAGAGCAAACCAGTATGTAAGATAGTGAGGTGACTCATCCTTCATTAGCACAGCAAGGCCATCCTTCAGGATCTTAATGGATGTTATCCCAGGAAGCTCCTATTTGTGAGTGAATTGTGAAATGATTAATTAAATACATTTTCCCTACCTGCCCAGCACCTGCTCTCCACGAATTCTCTTCCAGAATATTAAGGAGGAAAATTAAGTCATCAACTCACCTAATTAATAAATAAATAAATAAATAAATAAATAAATAAATATTTTACCAACTAAATATTTTCTAGGCTTTTTTCTCTCTTTCATGCACTTGTGAGTTGTTCTCGGAACCAGCAGGTTGTGATGAAGATTGTGCCGGATGTGAAGTTAGGAGAGCCTGCTCTTAATTAGCTGGATGGCTTTGGGTGGGACTGCCCTGGGTCCCAGTTTCTTGATCTGCAACATGAAGGGCAAAGTGAGGATCTCCGTGATTCCTTCCAAAGCAAAGAACCTACCCTGAGTTTTGTTTTAGTTCTCCTCTCAACCACAGCAACCTTAAGCAGTGTTCTTGGGCTCTACCATCCCCAGTTAGAATGCACGCTGGTGTAACAGATACTCACTGTATGTTTATATAACAAATTGAATGAATGAATGAATGAATGAATGAATCTAATTTTAAGACTGATTTACCTAAACGTTATAGTTTTGTGGTTTTTTCACCTTAATCAGTCAGACTTAGAAATCGATTGTCAGACCCAAATCAGTGTCTACTGGAAGTGAGTTTGGAACCCAGAACCAAGGGTGACCTCCTTTCCTGCCCATGTCCCCGCCCATTCCTTGTACCTCAATTGCAGACATCTTTGACAGTCCCAGGAACCCAGAGGTGTCTCTGTGTCTCTGCTTTTTTCAGAGACAAAATTACATTAATGACAAAATAATTCTAGTTCTGGTCCCCAATAACAGCCACACTGAGCTCAAAGATTTAACAATCTCCTGCAGGCACTTTTCAAAGCTCATGTCTTCATGGAATCATTTTTCTTTGTCAAAGGTAAAAAGAAAACAAAGTAATTTAAATTCCTTCACAGCAGTTTCTGAAGAATTCCAGAGAGGAAGGGAAACTGCACTGAATAGGAAAAGGAAGCAGACAGTGGTTTAAATTCTGGGTCCTAGACAAATGTCTGTGGGGCCCACTCTGCACAGCACAGCCCTTGGATATGTCTGTCCATGACCTCTTTGAGACCTCTCTGTTTCTACTGCTTTCAAGTCTAGGAGAACCTAAAGGGCTAGATATGCCACAAAGAAAAGTGTGCTTCCTTCCTGTACCCCTCTCCTTCCGAAGTCTAGGTCACCTGACCTCATCGTCGGCTCTTGTTCATGGAATTGGTAGGTCCTTCTACAACAAGAAAGGATGAGACTAAATTTCCACAGGCCAAGTACTAGACTGCACTATTTCATTTCAGCTGTATGGTACCTCGTGTGGAAGGTGTTACTGTGCTCCTTTACAGAGGAGGAAACAGGCCCAGAGAGGTCTAGTTGCTTTCTTAAGCTGTCTCCCTGCAGTCCTTACCATCCTGCTTCCCAGGTGATCCCCAGAGCTGCCTGTGAGCCTGTCATTGGGCACCTGGGCTTAGTGCTCATTCTCCATTTTTATCAATCTTTCTAGAGTTTCCTGGGTGCCAGAGGGGTTGGGTGGTGGTGAAAAATTTTTGGATAAAAGTTTGACTCAAAAATCTTCCTGACTTCAGATGATTGTTTAAGGATCTAGTTAGCATGGTCATTTTCTTCTTCTTTTTTGCTTCATTTTTTTTTAAGGTATAGAACATTTTTGTGGTTCAAAATCAAAACTATATAAAAAGGCTTTCTCAGAGATGTCTCACTCTTGTTCCTATATCCTCTGCCCCATATCTCTCTCCACCTCTGTTACAGGTGACTGTGGTTTCTAGTTTATTCTTCCAGTGTTTCTTTCTACAAGAGAACTAGAACATATACATCGAAACATAAACATATATGCATGCATAAGTAATATATGTATATTTACATGCTTTTTTTTCTCTGCTTTCATATGCAAATGCAGCACACCGCATCACTGTTTCTCACCTGTCTCCACTTAGCGGTGTATCCTGGAGGACACTGTTTACCCAACGCTGACTCCACTGCATACTAGTGTCTTTGTATTTCGCTTATGAACCAGATCCTCACTGATGGGCATTTGTACTTCCAATCCTTTGCAATTTCAAATAATCCTGCAATTAATGGAGTGGAGCGAACTGGTTTTTGTACCGGCAGAGGTGTATTCTAGGGGGCTTCCTAGAAGCTGGGTCAAAGGATAAATGTGTATATAATCTGTAATTCTGCTAAATGTTAAATTTCCCTCCACAGAGGTTGCAGCATTTTGCTCTCCCACCTGCAAAGCATGATGTGCCTGAGGCTCCAAGTGCAGCAACAGGACACATTGGTCAACTCTTGAAGTCTTCACCAATCTGTAGGTGAATAATATCTCAGTATGTTTTAGTCTGAATCTCTGTTTATTGTAAGCCTGGCTGATTATCTTTTTCATGTTTAAAAGCCATTTCCTTTCTTACCCTGTGAATTGTCTATTCATGTATTTCACCCATTTTTTAAAAATTAGTTTTGTTGTTCTTCTTGAGTTTTTTAGAATGCTTTGACTATTAGGGAGCTTAATCCTTACTGATGAAAGTTGCAAAAATTTCTCCCAGTTTGTCATTTGTCTTTTGACCCTGCTGGTGGTCTGTTTTTTTCACAAAAAAAGGTTTTATTTTATACTTGGACAGGTACATTAATTTTTTTATTTATTTATTCTGAATATTGAGTCACAGAAAGGCTTTCCAACTGCTAGGTTAGAAATTCACCCAAGTTTTCTTGGAAAAATGAACAGGTTCAATTGTGCACTGAGATTGGTAATCCACTTGGGGTTTTTCCTGGTACTCTGAGTGAAATTTGGAAACAATTTTATGTTTTTCCAAACGACTTTCAGTTGTCCCAATACATTTTATTAAGAAGTCCAACTTTCCCCAGTTAGTCAAGGTATCATCTTTATTATACAAATGTGTTCTTGTGTCACTTTTCAGACTTTTACTTTTTGTTCTATTTGTCTTCTTATTCATTATTATGACATTCTTAATGTAAGGTCAATAATTATCTACATTTGTGACTGAAGTGCCAGTCTTTATGAATTTTTCTTCTTTTGTTGCCTTTCTGCATACACTCTGCTTTATTTGCATTGAAGTCAGATTTCACATATTTGGCAAGCAGTAAGGACCTATCATGCCCCAAATACCATGGCAGGCAAAGCAGAGATGCTTGAGGAGGTCCATGCCCAAGGGCTGACACACGCAGGTTGTCTTTCACAGGCTCATTTCTGCATAACAATTATGGAACCTTCCACAAAGACCCTCTAATATTTCTGAAAGCTATTACCGTATACCTTAAGTGAGTTGATGGCTTTTATCCAGTAGAGATTCTTGACTAGGACACACATCTGCAGATGTTCAGGATAATTTTCCTACTAAGTTCTTTTGATGGACACCCTGATAATAAGGCATCTTTCTGTCAGGGCTGATTTTGCTACTTTCCCTTTGAGTTCAAGTTGAGCCAGCTTCTGATAATGTCATCTCATATCATAGCAGAATTCTGTTATGCTTACCCCAAGTGACAGCTGTAAATGCTTTTTCAAACATTCTCTTTCTTACGAATTGAATTGTGTTCCCTTTCCAGCTTCTTCCCATTTGCTTAGGCCAGATCTTATGAAGCTACAAGTGATGTGGGATTGGAGTCTGCCTAAAGTATCCCTCCTGCCCTGTGGTCAGACTCCTCTAATGACACACTTGAGTAACTCCAAACAAGCGCTCCTAGCTTCTTGGAAGTTGCTTCCCTCCTGCTCTCTCCCTTCTCTCTCCCCCTCCTTCTCCCAGCTTTTATGCTTCATTCATTGACTCACAACCCCAACGTTTCACAGAAATTTTGAGGAAATCACTCATAGTTTCACTTGAAAAACTCTCTTTAAGGGGCCAAACAGAAGTTCACAGGGAAAGAGTGGGCATCCCAAGGACCAGTCTCTAAGGTAGATGCCAACTGGTCTTCAAAATCTCACTGCCGTGTCCTCCTTAACCAAAACCCCCCTCCTCATATCCTGCAATCATCCTGTTCATTCTTGTGATGGGTTGACTTGCATCCCTCTGTTTTAGTCCATTTTGTGTTGCTATAAAGGAACACCTGAGCCTGGGTAATTTATAAAGAAAAGAGATTATTTGGCTAACGATTCTGCAGACAGTACAGGAAGCATGGTGCCAGGATTTGCTTCTGGTGAGACCTCAGGAAGCTTACAATCATAGCAAAAGGTGAAGGAGAAGCAGGCATGTCACATGACGACAGAGAGATCGAGAGAGAGAGGTGTCGTGTGTTCCTTTAAACATCCTGCTCTCACATGAACTAACAGGGAGAACTCATGTTTTCCTGCCAGAACAGCACCAAACCATTCACGAGGGATCTACCCTCATCGCCCAAACGCCTCCCACTGGGCCGACCTTCAACACTGCAGACCACACATTAACATGAGATTTGGAGGTGACAAATATTCAAATTATATCACCCTACAAAAGATATGTTGAAGTCCTAACACACTATAGTTCAAAATGCGACCTTATTTGGAAGCAGGGTCATTGCAGATGTAACCAGTTGGGTCCATCTTGGAGCAGGGTGGACTCCTAATTCAATGGGACTGGTGTTCTTATAAGAATTGGAGAGAGGCTTGCTGGGCACGATGGCTCACACCTGTTATTCTAGCACTTTGGGAGGTCAAGGAGGGCAGATCACCTGAGGTCAGGAGTTCGAGACCAACCTTGGCAACAAGGAGAAACCCCCATCTCGACTTAAAATACAAAAAAAAAAATTAGCTGGGAGTGGTAGTGCATGCCTGTAATCCCAACCACTTGGGAGGCTGAAGCATGAGAATCACTTGAACCCAGGAGGCGGAGGTTGCAGTGAACCAAGATCGTACCCTTGTACTCTGGCCTGGGTGATAGAGTGAGACTCTGTCTCAAAAAAAAAATGTAGAAAGAGACCCACAGGGAGAGGACAGCCATGGGTCCACAGAGGCAGCAACTGAAGTGCTGCAGATGCAAAGACATGGAATGCCAAGGACTGCTGGTAAGACACCAGAGCCAGAGGACACAAGGAAGGATTGTCCCCTGCAGGTGACACAAGGAGTATGACCCTGCTAATGACCTGATTTCTGACATCTGGACTGCAGACTGTGAGAGAAGAAATGTGTGTTGTTTTAAACCACCCAGTGTGTGGTACTTCTTTATGACAGCCCTAGAAAATGAAAACAATCCCAGAGTTTTATTTCGGAAGGATTTAGATCCACAGAAGTCCTCCTCAAGGTGCTGATGCAAGGGAAGACATATGTGGAAGTGATCTCTTCTTCCTTTTTGGGAGACACTATTTTTTCAAAGACTCAAGATTGGCTCATACAGAATAAGTTGCTTTTAGTGGGCGTATATTCCTGTGGGAAAGTGGGGGGACAGAAAGTGTCTTTGGTTTTGCCAGTAGATAATGGTGCTGGCAGACGCAAGCCCTCTTCTCCAGCCAGACTGTTCTACCGATTGCCTGTTTCTCCATCTGGAATAAACCTCACCTCTCTTCTCTTACTTGAAGTTCCATCTATCCTGGAACCTCAGTTCGAGCTCTTCTTCCTCCCCAAAGCCTTTCCTAACTGGACAAGAGCACAGTGACCTCTCCCACCTCTGCATTCCTGGAACACTCTTTTCTGTGCTTCTCAGCGGCATGTGTAGTATGCCTTCCTTGCTATCCTCCCAAATATGTCTCTCTTGTTCTGACCTGTGTGTAGCTGCCTTAAGGGAAGGGATTCTGCCTCTGGGCACTTAGCACAGTGCCGGGCACATAGCAAAAGCCTAGGAAATTCAGCAACAGAATCCTTGACAGATCAGGTCCAGAAGGAGATCGTCACAAACTAAACAAGACCCCAATGGCCATGAACAGCGAAGTAAGTAACCAGAGTTAGCTATGGGACTTTGGGTAAGATACCCACCTCTTTGAACTATGGTTTCCTTACTATAATAATAGGATAGCAATGGCTCCCAGGAGTGGTAACTAGGAAGATTAAAACTATTATAGACATTCGTCTGGCACATGAAGAAGACACTTAAATCTAGTAGTTTTTTATGGAAACTGAAGAACTCATCCTTGGAATAAGTCAGATCAATGGTTTTCAAATGCTGCTCCTTAGAATTCTAGAGCATTGGTCCCTAACTTTTTATCCCTAGGGGCAAGTTTCACGCAAGACAGTTTTTCCACATGGGGGGTGGTGTGGGGATGAAACTGTTCCTCCTACGATCGTCAGCCACTGTTAGATTCTCATAAGGAGCGCACAACCAAGATCCCTTGGGTGCTCGGTTCACAATCAGGTTTGTGCTCCTATGAGAATCTAATGCCACAGCTGATCTGACAGGAGGTGGAGCTCAGGCAGCAATGCTCACTTCCATGCCACTCGCCTCCTGTGGTACAGCCGAGTTCTGGTCCATGGCCGGGATTTGGGAACCCCTGCTCTAGAGAGATAAAGATGTGGTTCTGCAGCCTTCCCACTGGCAGCTCCTGAAGGGAAAGGGGATACCCAGTGGGCAGGGTTCCAGGTCCCCAAACCCTTCTCAGCCAGAGGAGCCCCGCTTTTGTCTACTTTATATATTGAAATTCTGTGTTGGGCTGCCCCATTTTTAAAAGAAAGAGATTTTTAAAAAGAAACTTTTAGTGTAGGACAGTGCTTTTCAATGCTCCAGTTTCCAAGGCATGCCTGCCAGTTATTAAAACTCAGTATCTCTATAATTTAGAACATGGGCCCCTGTATTGTGAGAAACATATTTGATTTAAATGTGTCTTTTAAAAATCCTGTTAACTGGGAAAACAACTGGTGTCCCCCACCACAGATGCCCAGAAAGTTAACTTGCTCAAAGAAGTTTATTGGATAATTGTCAAATAAATACCTAAACTACATGCAACATAATGTTTTGAAAGAATAAGTGAGATAAACGCTGGAAAATCTTTGCTGTAAAACACAGGGCATTATTATTATATTCATGCTGTTTCATCATCTGTATTTAATTTGTACTCCCTTATCTTTGCCATACTTTCTGCGATCTGGAAATTAAAGCAGAGGCTGGGAAACTGAAACCCATAAAGGTCTTACAGCTCTGATGAATTAGAACAATAACATGAAGGAGAGGTAGAGAAATAACAGGGAGAATGTCTCATAACTGGGATGATAGTGCTAGTATTGCAGCAGCTGCTGCTACTGGATACCATTAGATTACTCCATGCTAGGCACTCTGTTGAGTACTCTGAGCTTTATAACACCCTGCAAGGAAGGTATCATAATCCCCATCCTATGGATAAGAAAACTGAGGCCTAGAGAGTTCAAGTAATTGTGCATGGTCATGCAGCTAATAACTGAAGTAACTAAGAATCTATTCCAAGTTGTTTGACTCAAACACCAAGCCTTAAATAACTATGCTACTCTAATTGTTAGGAAGATGACAGTTGTATTAGTTTATTCTTGCATTGCTATAAAGAACTATCTGAGACTGGTAAATTTATATTTTTAAAAAGAGGTTGAATTGACTCACAGTTCTGCAGGCTGTACAGGAAGCAGGGCCGGGGAGGCCTCAGGAAACTTACAATCGTGGAAGGAGAAAGGGAAGCAGGCACATCCCACATGTCTGAAGTAGGAGGAAGAGAGCAAAGAAGGAGGTTTCACACACTTTTAAACAACCAGATTTTGTAAGAACTCACTATCATGAGAAGAGCAAGGGGAAAAATCCACCTCCCTCCTCCAATCACCTCCCACCAGGCCCCTCCTGCAACCCTGGGGAATTACAATTCGACATGAGATTTGGGCGGGAACACAAATATAAGTCATATCGATCATGGATAAGATGATTCTTCTGACTCTTTGAACCCACAGTTTTTCCATTGGAAATATTAATATAATTATATCATCTCTGTTTTAGGAAAATGTAGAAATGCTTTATTGCCTAAATAAAATATTTTTAGGCAATTAAAAATTTAGGAGGCCAGGCACAGTGGCTCATGCCTGTAATCCCAGCACTTCGGGAGGCTGGGGCAGTTGGATTATCTGAGGTCAGGAGTTCGAGACCAGCCTGACCAACATGGTGAAACCCCATCTCTACTAAAACTACAAAAAAGATATCCAGGCATGGTGGTGGGCACCTGTAATCCCAGCTACTTGGGGGCCTGAGGTAGGAGAAACCCTTGAACCCACGAGGCTGAGGTTGTGATGAGCCAAGATCATGCCATTATGCTCCCGCCTAGATGACAGAGTGAGACTCCATCTTAAAAAAAATTAGGAATTTTTTTGGACTATCTCAGTTCAAGAAGGCAAATAGAGCATGTGTATTTGCCTACTCTTTCTTCCAAGATCCTCCTGAAATAAGTATAAAGATATCTAAAGGATGAGTAAGTCTATTAGAATGCTGAAACAAAGTGTGTCATCAGAAATTTTAATGACTTGGATAAATTTTTGGGAGTCAGAAAGCATAAGATCCATATTGATATACCAAAGCAGAGTAATATACAAGCCATCAGCATGCAAGTGAGATGGCTTCACCCATAGTCCTCACCTAGAGAGGCTCCAAGTTTGGAGCCAATGAGTAAAAAAGAACAAATGTGGGCCTGGAGCAGTGATCAGGATAGTTAACCACAGAACACCTGGGCCAGACAGGCCCACCCTCCCCACTCCGTATAGAGAGAAGCTATTTACCCCCAGCTGGAGCACCAGTGAGTATATACTGTAGAAAGGAGACTTTCTATAGGAGAGATGTAGGGCTTTGTTGGCAGCAGCAGAATTGTCTAGGCTGAAGGACTTTAGAGCTTCTATAATAAACAGAAATCCAGCTCCAGTCCAAAGTGTAGTTCCACCCTACATATAGATAAAGTTCTTACTCTTTGTACAGTTGGAATAGCACTAAACTTGCTGGCTAGATAAATCTTGACTATGGCAGAGTCATCCACTTATACAGAATCATGATAAGCCTTCCCATTCAGAAAATGGCCTTCTGAGTAAACACAGCTATTAATAAAATACATCTTATATGACCTATGTATTCAACAGAATTCTTTGATTATATATATGAATGATTGACAAAGGATCTCCAGGCATTTGATGAATGACAGGCAAGAGAAATATGGAGCTGAATATAGATCATCTCTGAAGAAACAGAAAAAACATAAGATCAAACTTATGAAATGTCTATCCTCAGAGAGATTTGAGAGACTATTCCATCTATAAAACAAGTACTGGCTGCTTTGAGGCAAACGAGGGTTAGAAAACAAGAAAAAACTATTGCAAATTTAAAATGATTAACAAATTTTTAAAAAATCAATGAGAAATCTAAATAGAATGAAAGTCGAAGACCAAATTAGGGACATGGTTGATAAAGGGCATTTCCCAGAAGGCCAGATATAAAAAGAGAAAGACATGAAAAATAGAAAAGAAAAATTATGTCCTTGAAAATAGATTCAGAGGCCAAGTGTTTATCTAGAGGGAGTTCTAGAAACAATGCAAAGGAGGATGTAATCCAAGACATAATAAAGAAACTTGCCATGTATGTACCTATGCAACAATCCTGCATGATCTGCACACGTACCCCAGAACCTAAAGTATAATAAAAAAGAAAGAGAGAAAGAAGCTTGCTTTGCTCTGAAAAAGATTCAGGTCTTTAAATTGAAAAAGTCCAAGAAATGTCAAGCACGTGAATAAAAGGACGGTCACCTATACTTAGACATATCTGTATACATTTTAGAACACTAAGGCTAAAGAGAAAATCCCAGAGTTTTTCAGAGAGAAAATAGATTATCTCCAAAGAACAAATATAAGATGGACAACAGACCTTGTCCTGCAACACTGAAAGCTAGTAGACAGTGGAGTCATGTCTTTAAAATATTGAGGGAGAATGACTAAGGACTAGATGATTGAAGGCTAGACAATGAAGAGTGAGGGCAAAATTGACAAGATTACAAGATATGCAGTGATTCAGAAACTTTATGATTCATGCATCTTTAAAAAGTACTTAGTTCTTTCTTATTTTACTTTTAAATTAAAAAATTATTTTTAAAATCAAGGTCTTGCTCTGTTGCTCAGGCTGGAGTGCCGTGGTGCAATGATGGCTCCCTGCAGCCTCCAATTTTTGGGCTCAAGTGATCCTCTCACCTCAGCCTTCTGAGTAGCTAGGACTACAAGTTTGCACCACTACTCCCAGCTAATTTTTTTTTTGTACTGACAGGGTCTTGCTATATTGCCCAGGCAGGTCTCAAACTCCTGGCCTCAAGAAATCCTCCAGCCTCAGCCTCCCAAGGTGCTGAGATTACAGGCATGAGCCACCAAGCCCAGCCCTGAGTGTATGTTCTAACAGAACAACAGAATCCAAGAAAAAACACTAGGTGCTAATCTAGAGGACTGAAATGAATTCCCAGTTGGATAGCCACTATGTGGCAGTCAGTGTGAATAGGTCAGAGAACTCTGTGAAGAATGCCTTCAAGAAGAAGGCAGACTCTCATACAAAATAAAAAGCAACGATCTTTTCTGTTTACAAAGCAACAGAAAGCTGGATAAAAACTGAAAAAAAAATTAAAGCCGTTACACAGAAGTTGTTTTAGGATGTGAAGTAAATGAAAACGTGACATAGTTTTGGGTAGTTAGAATAAGAAGAGAGCATTAATTTGATTCTGATGTTTAAAATATTTTTCTGTGAGTGGCAAAAGTTTAATAAAATTGAAAAATATTCATTTTTCTCTATGGGTTCAACCACGCTGGGTGGTTTTACAACAGGTGATTGTTATAGTTCTCTATGGCTACATGACACATTGCCTCAGAACTTAATGGCCTAAGACAACAATTGTTTATTATCTTTCATGATTTCTGTGGGCAAGAACTTTGGGAGTAGCTCAACTGGGTGATGGTTCTGACTCAATTTGACTTGTGAGGTTGCAGTTCAATGGTGGCTGGGCCTAGAATCATCTTGAAGGTTTCTGTGTGCACGTCTGGTGCCTGGACTGGGAAGAAGAGAGCTAGACAGCCGAGGGCTGAGACAGCTGGGAATTCTTTGGCATCTCTCGGTGACCATGTGGTCTTTCCAGCACTCAGCTTCAATGTAGCCAGACATGGCTCAGGTCTCCAAGGAAGAATCAGGCAGAAGCTATGTTGCCTGTTACATCTGGACTAAGTCACAGAGCGTCATTGGCACTGGACTTTATTAGTCCAGGTAGTCAACAGAAAACCGCTGAGGCTCAAAGGAAGGGGAGATAGATTTCTGCTCTTGATAGGAGAGTGGCAAGGCTTTGGAAGATCATGTGGGACTGAAAATATTGCTATAGCCACTTTGGGGATACAATCTGTCACTGTGATGACATGATCATATACTGTTTATTAATTTGAATTTTTAAAGCCAGAATAAAACACGAAGGCAACCATAATATAGAACAAAATGTAAATTTTATAAAACCTTCAAAATAGAAACAAAATTATATTACTGACATAAATGCATAGGAAAGGGGGAGAAAAACATGGACATACTCCTCCTTTCTACTGTCTTATCCTTTCCCTTCCTCCCTTTCTTTAACAAGTGTTTGCTGAAGTCCTGCCATGTGCCAAGGAATTTTCTAGGAGACTTATTTTATATAGTGAAGAATCAATAGATTCTATACTTGATCACAAAACAGAAGTTTAAGTGTACTACATAAAATTTTAAGACAAAACCTAGAAGAGTAATAACTAAAATTGTGAGGTAGAGGAAGAGAATTCTAGAGATAGAATGGGGAGGTAAAATTTTCATCTTCGATAATGAGTAGACAAAAACACTACCTTTAACAAGTGAAGAATTTAAATAATTTAGAGAAGAGGAAATCCGTAAGTGGTTTTTAAAAGTGTATTGTATATATCAAGGTAAAGATAATCAAATAGAAAAGGAGATTTGAACAGACACTTCACAGGAGATAGACAAATGTCTCAGCCTCATTAGTCACCAGAGAAATGCAAATTAAACCCAAAATGCAATACCTGTACACATAACAGAATGGATAAAACCTGAAAGACTGACAAACCAAACCAACGCAAAGCTGGTCTGAGTGTGGAGTGAGGAAGACACTCACACTCTCCTGGTGAGCAAGGTAGAGATAGTAAAGGGCTGGCATAACCACTTCGGAAAACTGTTAGTGTCTACTAAAGTCCTATGTATAGGAAGGGGAATTTCTAGGTTAAAAGATAAGCATATGTTTGACATATATATATATATATATATAGGAAATGCCTCAAATATACCAAAAGGCATGTTCAAAATGGTCACAGGGCTGGGTGCAGTGACTCAGATATTAGGATAACTGGCCTAATAAAGTCCAGTGACGCTCTGACTTAGTCCAGATATAACAGGCAACATAGCTTCTGCCTGATTCTTTCTTGTAGACTTGAGCCATGTCTGGCTACACTGAAGCTACATGCTGTAATCCCAGCATTTCTGGAGCCCAAGGTGGGTGGATCACTGGAGGTCAGGAGTTTGAGACCAGCCTGGCCAACCTGGTAAAAACCCGTCTCTGCTAAAAATAGAAAAATTAGCCAGGCTTGATGGCACATACCTGTAGATCCAGCTACTCAGGAGGCTGAGGTGAGAGGATCACTTGAACCTGGGAAGCAGAAGTTGCAGTGAACCAAGATCACACCACTGCACTCCAGCCTGTGCAACAGAGTGAGACTGCATCTCAAAAGAAAAAACAATGCTCACAATACTATTATTAATAGGAGCCCTGAATTAGTCAGAGTTCTCCAGAGCATCAGAACCAATAGGATTTGTATATATAGAAGGAGTTTTATTGTAAGGAATTGGCTCATGCAATTATGGAGGCTGACAAGCCCCAAATCTGCTCTAGGTAAGCTGGAGACTCAGGAGAGCCAATGGAGTAAGTTGCAATCTGAGTCTAAAGGCCTGAGACCCAGAGAGCCAATGGTACAGTTTTAGTTAAAAGGCTGGCAGGCTTAAGATCCAGGACTTGTTTCACTTCAAGTCCAAAGGCAGGAAAAAGCCAGTATCTCAATTTGAAGGCCAGTAGGCAGAAGGAATTATCACTTAGCCAGGAAAGGATCAGGCTTTTTTTTTTTTTTTTCCTATTCAGGCCTTCAACTGATTGCATGAGGGCAATTGCATTAGGCAGGGCAATCTGCTTCACTCAGTCTACTGATGCAATGTTAATCTCATCCAGAAATGCCCAGAATAGTGTTTAACAAAATATCTGGGCATCCCATGGCTCTGTCAAGTTTACACATAAAATTAACCATCACAAGCCTCAACCTGAAAATAACCAAAATGTCTATCAATAGAATAGGCAGCACACTTGTGGTACAGTCACACAATGAAATTGAAATAAAGATAATGGATGCAATTACCTGCACACGTGATATAAATGCATTTTACAAACATTAGGTCCAGTGAAGAAGCCAGACATAAAAGAGATCACATACTATGATTCCATGTATATAAAGTACAGACAGAAAAAACTAAAGCGTTAGAAGTCAGGATAGTTGTGGGGTTTTTCTTGTTTTCGTTTTTTTGAGGAGAAGGGGCAGTTTTGAGGAAAGAGAATGTAGTCATTGGAAGGGGCACAAAGAGAAATTGGGGTGTGCTGGTAATATTTTTACCTTGACCCTCATGGTTGTTCACTGGGGCATTCCATTTGATATAATTCACTGAGTTGCATTCTTACAACCTGTGCATTTTCTGTATGGGCCATACTTTGATAAAAAGTTTTTAAAAACTTTATTAAAAGACAGTGATTCAGGAATGGTTTGAACCTTTTTAAAAACATAAATAAATATTACTTTTTCTAATTCAAGAAACACTCAGAAAAGCAAAGCCTCATCAAGTCATTATCGTGACAATATTGTAAAATGCAACTCAACATAGGCAAAACTATTCCTCAGTTGAATTTGCCTTTAATGAAACAGTTATTTAAAAGGTTCATTATGATAAACACTTTGAAGGCACAAAAAATGTTCAAGTGTATAAAGAATCATTTATCAAAGTATTATTGCTTTGCATAAACTCATGAACAAGTGATAGTCAAAAGAGTACAACAATCTGAAAGTTAGATGAATCATTTATTACAACAGAGTGGCATGCACATAAGTTTTACTAAAATATGTTCTTTTTTTGAGACGGAGTTTTGCTCGTTACCCAGGCTGGAGTGCAATGGCACGATCTCGGCTCACCACAAACTCCGCCTCCTGGGTTAAGGCAATTCTCCTGCCTCAGCCTCCCGAGTAGCTGGGATTACAGGCACACACCACCATGCCCAGCTAATTTTTTGTATTTTTGGTAGAGACGGGGTTTCACCATGTTGACCAGGATGGTCTCAATCTCTTGACCTCGTGATCCACCCGCCTCGGCCTCCCAAAGTGCTGGGATTACAGGCTTGAGCCACCGTGCCCAGCCTAAAATATGTTCTTTCGTTGTCATTTTATCTACAGCAAATGTTCTTTCTCCAAACTAAACCAATTTAGAAACTACAAAAAAAAATCTTTAGGATGATAATAGTTAACAGAACTAACTTTAGTCAGTGGATATAGTCAGGTGGGAGAAATACTGGAAGATATCAGTTGCACAGATCACAATGGAAAACACCTTGATTTTTTTAGAGCAGTATTAGGCTTAAAGCAAAATTGAGAGGAAGGTACAAATATTTTAGACACACTTCTGCCCCACCACATGTGTACCCTCCTCTGTTATCAACATTCCCCATCAGAGTGGTACATTTATTACAATTGGTGAACCTACATCGACACACGATTATTACCCAAAGTCCACAGTTTACATTATGGTTCACCCATGGTACTGTACATTCTATGGGTTTGGACAAATGTCTGACAATATCCACTATCCTAGTCATATAGAGTATTTTGACTGCTCTGAAAATCCTCTGTGCTCTGCCTATTCATCAGTCCCTCCCCTCTAATCCCTATTCATCAGTCCCTCCCCTCTAATCTCAATCTCAATCTCAATCTCTCTCTCTCTCTCTCTCTCTCTCTCTCTCTCTCTATATATATATATATATATATATGGAATCTTCCTCTGGCTCTGTCACCCAGGTTGGAGTGCAGTGCCATGATCTCGGTTCACGGCAACCTCCATCTCCAGGGTTCGGGAAATTCTCCTGCCTCAGCCTCCAGAGTGGCTGGGATTGCAGGTACCTGCCACCATGCCTGGCTAATTTTTGTATTTCTAACAGAGATGGGGTTTCACTGTGCTGGCCAGGCTGTTCTCATCCGCCTGCTTTGGCCTTCCAAAATGCTGGGATTGCAAGCATGAACCACTGTACCTGGCCCATGGAGACACTTTTTAACAGATGGGCAAAGACACGACCATCATTGACAAGTTATCATGTCCAGAAGTAAAGTCATTTGGTAAATAAGGCCCTATGGTAATACAGTAATAATATTTTAGTAGCACTTTACACTTTACTGTATCATCCCACTAATTCTCATAATAGTTACATGTTTTCAAAAATCTATGCTGTGATTCTCATCTGTTCCCTGACTCAGTGGTTCTTTTTTTCTTTTTTGAGATGGTGTCTCTCACTTTTGTCGCCCAGGCTGGAGTGCAATGGTGCTCACCGAAACCTCTGCCTCCAGGTTCGGGCTATTCTCCTGCCTCAGCCTCCTGAGTGGCCAGGACTACAGGCGCGTGCCACCACGCCCAGCCGATTTTTTTTTTTTTTGAGACGTTGTTTCGCTCTGGTTACCCAGGCTGGAGTGCAATGGCGCCATCTCAGCTCACCACAACCTCTGCCTCCTAGGTTAAGGCAATTCTCCTGCCTCAGCCTCCCGAGTAGCTGGGATTACAGGCACACGCCACCATGCCCAGCTAATTTTTTGTATTTTGAGTAGAGACGGGGTTTCACCATGTTGACCAGGATGGTCTCGATCTCTTGACCTCGTGATCCACCCGCCTCGGCCTCCGAAAGTGCTGGGATAACAGGCGTGAGCCACCGCGCCCGGCCTGATTTTTGTATTTTTAGTGGAGACCACAAGATTTTTCCACGTTGGTAGGGTTGGTCTCGAACTCCCGACCTCGGGTGGTCCGCCCGCCTCGGCCTCCCAGAGTTCTGGGATTACAGGCGTTAGCCGCCACGCCCAGCCTACTCAGTGGTTCTAAAAATAAAATTAAATTAAAATAAAAATAATTTTAAAAAAGGTAAGATGACTCACGAGGTTTCGCCGGGGGTCTGATGGCTGCCGCTCGGCGTCGGGTGCGGGATGCGCTCAGAAAAGGAGGGGGCCGGCGGCCCGAGGGCGGCCGCTGCCGCGGGGGCCCGAGCGGGACAGGGAAGCCGTCGGCCGTAGAAGCGCAGTTCTACCGCGACTCGCCGCAGCGACAGCCGGAGACGCCGCCAACC
The DNA here is from genome assembly GCA_028533165.1 of Leontopithecus rosalia. Taxonomy (NCBI): domain Eukaryota; kingdom Metazoa; phylum Chordata; class Mammalia; order Primates; family Cebidae; genus Leontopithecus; species Leontopithecus rosalia. Next base: position 11,524,177 of record CM052651.1, read on the forward strand.
CAGTCCTCCGGTTGTGGGGGCGGTGCGGGCAAACCTCGCGAGAAGAGGGCGGCCCTGAGCAAGGTGGTCATCTGCGCCTGCGCCCGGGCCTCACCAAAGAACAGCTGGAGGAGCCGCTGCACCCGCTGCCCGCGCACGACTACTGTGAGTTCTTCGCCGCCGACCTGAGTCTTTATCCTCATCTCTATTCAAGAGCATACGTTGGCCGGGCGCGGTGGCTCAAGCCTGTAATCCCAGCACTTTGGGAGACCGAGGCGGGTGAATCACGAGGTCAAGAGATCGAGACCATTCTGGTCAACATGGTGAAACCCCGTCTCTACTAAAAATACAAAAAATTAGCTGGGCATGGTGGCGCGTGCCTGTAATCCCAGCTACTCGGGAGGCTGAGGCAGGAGAATTGCCTGAACCCAGGAGGCGGAGGTTGCGGTGAGCCGAGGTCGCGCCATTGCACTCCAGCCTGGGTAACAAGAGCGAAACTCCGTCTCAAAA
>CM052651.1:11525165-11548660 GCA_028533165.1 Leontopithecus rosalia
ATGGTGAAACCCCGTCTCTACTAAAAATACAAAAAATTAGCTGGGCATGGTGGCGCGTGCCTGTAATCCCAGCTACTCGGGAGGCTGAGGCAGGAGAATTGCCTGAACCCAGGAGGCGGAGGTTGCGGTGAGCCGAGGTCGCGCCATTGCACTCCAGCCTGGGTAACAAGAGCGAAACTCCGTCTCAAAAAAAAAAAAAGAGCATACATTAATTTTAGGAATCCTGATGACATCCTTCTTTTTAGAGATCGTTTTGATGGATATATCTTCCTTGACAGCAAAGGCCTAGAATATCCTGCAGTGGTAGAGTTTGCTCCATTCCAGAAGATAGCCAAAAAGAAGCTGAAAAAAAAGATGCCAAGACTGGAAGCATCGAAGATGATCCAGAATATAAGAAGTTTTTAGAAACCTACTGTGTGGAGGAAGAGAAGACCAGCACCAACCCTGAGATTCTCCTGGGGGAGATGGAGGCGAAGACAAGAGAGCTCATTGCTAAAAGAACCACACCTCTTTTGGAATATATTAAAAATAGAAAATTAGAAAAGCAGAGAATTCGGGAAGAGAAGCGAGAAGAACGGCGGAGGGGAGAGTTAGAAAAGAAACGCTTGCAGGAAGAGGAGAAAAGAAGAAGAGAAGAAGAAAGATGCAAAAAAGGGAGACGGTTAAACAGAAGAAAACTGCAGAGAAAGAAGTAAGGATTAAGCTTCTTAAGAAACCAGAAAAGGGAGAGGAACCAACCACAGAGAATCCAAGAGAAAGAGGAGAGGAGATTGATCCTGGAGGTGGCAAGCAGGAATCCTGTACCCCCGGCGCAGTCATAAAAGTCAGGCCCGCAGAAGGCTCGCTGGAGGAGCCTCAGGAGACGTCACACAATGGCAGTGACAAAGAGCACAGGGACGCGGGGAGATCTCAAGAAAAAGAACTTGAAGCACAAAGACCCCATGTGGATGATGGCAGAAGGCACAGAGCTTACCACGAGCCTGACCGGCTTTCCAGAAGGAGTGCAGATGAGCGGAGATGGGGAAAAGGACCTGGGAAGAAGGGGAGCCAGGACAGCGGGGCCCCGGGGGGGCCGTCGAGAGACTCGGAAGAGCACAGAGGTGTGATGACAGTCCGGCACCCAGAAAGGAGCGACTGGCAAACAAGGACCGGCCCACCTTGCAGCTGTATGATCCGGGATCTCGCTTCCGAGCTCGAGCTCGAGAGTGTGGTGGAAGCGGGAGGAACTGCAAGGCAGAAGCTTGGGGACTGGTCCTGGGAAGAGGGAAGAGGCAGAGTGAGTCACAGTGTGCACCTGGCCTTCATGAACGAGTGAAGGCATCCCAGAAACGTGTACATGACTCCAAGTGTTACTGGAAAGGAGCACTTACTCCTTACCAGGAAACTGGAAGCTGAAAATAAAGAGGGTGACGTAGAAACACACAGAAGCCGTTCTAAAGAAATAGTGGTCTTGTCTTAAATTGAGCAGAATTCTCGTGGATTTTACCATTTCTCGTATAAACCAGTATTTGGTGTTCAGCCAAATCACAAATGACTTTCACTGGACAGTAGAAAACGATGTGTAAAATAGGGGAGAAAATTAGTATTGAATCAGTACGAGTCCTGAAGCACTGTCAGTGCCGTGAGAACGACGTCCACTTTGGGTTTCGTGTGTTTGTAAGCAGAGGAGCTGTCAGCCTCATTGTGCTTCCTGCTGGCCTCTGAGCCGTGGTGCTGAGGAAAGAGCAGTTCTTGTTTGTTACAACCTTTGTGAGTCAGCCACACCTGTGCTGTGTTTTAGTCCTTCTGGTAGGAATATATATCAGACTTCACACTATGAAACCCAACAGCTTCACCTGTTGCCATTTCAACAGTTTTGCCACTGACTGAATGAAAGTGGTTTCACAGTCTTGGATGGATGCATTTGTGGTTTGTAACCATTATGGTTTACACCATGGTTTAAGGATTTGCCCAAATAACAGAAATTTTGTTCGGGAAGGGATAAAATAGGTGCAGCACATAGATGAATGTTAGACACTTTATTTGTAAATAACTTAAAATAGCTTTCTGAAACTACACATCCTATAGTTTCTTCCTTTCAGTGAAATTGTTAAATGTTAATGTATTTTTTACACTATGATTTTAACCATTTATTAAATAATTTTGTTAAAGAAAAAAAATGTAAGATGTGTTATTTGGATCTAACATTGTCTTTGCTATTACTATGTTTTTATCTTAATATGTTAACAGGAAACTGGGAAAGGAATATGTGCAAGCTCTATCTTCCCAATTTTGCAGTAAATCTAAAACCCTTTTAAGATGAAAGTGTTTTTAAGAATATAATTTGAAAAGTACGCTTTGATTATTTTCTCTAAGCACTGATCATTCCACTTCGTGTTGAGAGGATTTATCTTTGCTTTCACTGGACTTCTTTTATCACTTGGCTTCTTTTATCACAGCCTTAACCACAGACCACAGTTTAATTGTTGAAAAAGCACCCATGCCCTTGTCATGAGTCTGTGTCTCCTAGGCGCTGCTGCCTACATGTTGGAGATTTCTTCATAGAAATAGACGTGTCTTTATTCATTTATTCTAATTTATGGTTCTCAACCTTCCCTCTGACAAGATACCTCTGCAGAGTAGTTCTCCACCTGGGCAACACATGGAATCTCCTGGCAAGGTTTTACAAATCCTATTGCCTGGGCCCCAGCCAGCTTCAGGTGATCCAATCTGCAAGCCAGGTTGAGAACCACGGCTGTGTGTACGGCCCCATGGCTGTCACCTGTGTTGCAGGGAGTTCCTACCAGCCCCACTCACTCCAATTCTGTTTTATACCCCTACTTTGGTCAGCTAGGTAATTTTTTATTTCAAAAGCTTTAGTAAAGAGCTCTCTCCTTTATTTCTTACTAAACAGTTTTATCTCACAGAGACTCAAGAACAGAAGGTAGGCTGGGTGCAGTGGCAGAGGGAGGGATTGCTTGAGCCCAGGAGTTTCAGACCAGCCAAGGCAATGTGGTGAAACCCTGTCTACATAAAGATGAAAAAGAAAAAAAAAACAGCCCAGTGTGGTGGCAGGCACCTGTAGTCTCAGCTACCCAGGAAGCTGAGGTAGGAGGTTCACTTGAGTCTAGGAGGTTGAAGCTATGGTGAGCTGTGACTGTTCCATTGCACTCCAGCATGGGCAACAGAGTGAGACCCTGTCTCAAAATAAAACAAAACCAAAAACCAGAAGGCAGAGAAGCGTGGCCACTGTAAAAGGTTGTTTATTTCCAGGGATAATATTAAAAAATACATAACAAGCAGGGCGTTATATGCTTAAGAAGCTCTTTTACTGTCCATTAATTTTGCTATAAAATATTCTTTACATTAAATATTATAACAAAGACAAAAGTGAATTAGGTCTGCATAATACCTTCTCTCTCAACCTAAGTGTCCATCAACAGATGATTGGATAAAGACAATGTGATATATATATTTGACTTTCAATGTCCTACTTGTTTTGTATATATACACATACATATACCATGGAGTACTACACAGCCATCAAAAAGAATGAAATCATGTCTTTTGGAGTAACATGGCTAGAACTGGAGGACATCATCTTAAGTGAAATGACTCAGAAACAGAAAGTCAAACACCATGTGTTCTTACTTACAAGTAGGAGCTAAATAATGTTTACAGATGGACCCAGAGTATGGAATACTAGTCATTGGAGACTCTGAAAGGTGGGAGGGTGGGGAGTTGAGGATGAGAAATTACTTCATGGGTACAGTGTACATTATTCAGGTGAAGGTTACACCGAAAGCCTAGGCTTCATCACTACATAATATATCCAGGTAACAAAATTACGCTTGTACCCTTTTCCATTTATACAGATTTTTAAAAAATGATTTCAAATGATTTTTAAATGAATCACATGTATACCCAAACTTGTTTTGTTCATTTTCTTTTTCTTTCCAATCTTTGAAAAAAAGTTTTGATATAATACAAACACATTTCCAACATTAAATACCCTTAAAACTTTAAACTCTACGTCCATCTGTAAACATTATTTAGCTCCTTGTTATGTATTTTTTACATATGTTATTAACATATCAGCGTGGTCCATTTGCTACATTCCATGAACCGACATTGATGCATTCATATTAATTAAAGTCCATACTTGATTTAGATTTCCTTAGTTCATAATTAATGTCTGTTTTCTGTGCCAGGATCCTCTCCAGATGCCACATTTGTGTTTACTCACCATGTCTCCTGAGGCTCTTCATGCCTATGACACTTTCTCCTAGCATTCTTGTTTTCGATAGCCTTGATGGTTTTAAAGAGTGCAGACTAGGTATTTTGCAGGATGTCCCTCAGCTGGGGCATATCTGATCCTTCCCTTCATGGTTATATGTGGTTATGAATTTTGGGGAGGAAGTCCACAGAGGTGAAGTGACACTTTCATTGCATCATATCAAGGCTACATACTATCGACACGACTTATCACTGTTGACATTGACCTTGATCTCCTGGCTGAGGGATGTTTATCACATTTCTCTACTGCAAAATGACTCTTTTTCCCTCTTTCCACACTTTGGAAGGAAAGTAGTATGCACAGCTTCCACTTAAGGAGGGAGGAGTATCTACATCAATTAAAGAATGATACATAGTTCTGTTTGTAGACACCAACCAAATGCACAGAGCCTTTTCCCAATCCAGCCAGGGCCCATGGTTGAGCTCAGGCTTTTCAATATTCTCACGCCTCTGACAACTAGAACCTGACTATCTCTGACTCAGACACGCTCCTGAGGGTCCTATTTTTTCTGTCATCTTCCTTCTGCAGCCCCAGCATTTCTACCACAGGGCAAGGAGGAGAATCTGGGAAACACTGTAGACAATGGTGGGAGGCACCATGCCATGGGGTCAATTATGTCCTTACCAGAATTCATGTGTTGAAGTTTTTAGGTCCCAGTACCTCTGAATGTGAACTTATTTGGAAGTCGGGTTGCTGACGGTGTAGTTAGTCAAGATGAGGACATACTACAGTAGAATGGGACCTCATTCCAATATAACCAGTGTCCTTATAAAAAGGGGAAATTCGGGCATAGAGACACACACACAGGGAGAATGCTATGGGAACATGAAGACAGAGCTCAGTATGATGTATCTATAAGCTAAGGAATGCTAAAGATTGCTAGCAAACCACCGAAGCTAGGAAGAGGCCTTGACAGACCCTTCCCTGGAATCATCAGAGGGGATGTGGGCTGTGTCACCCTGTTTTTGGACCAGGCAAGCAGACTATGGTTTAGTTCTAAAACAGAAGGACTCACATTTATATTTCGTCAATGAAAGACTGAGGGAGAGAAAATAAATGACTTGTTTCAAATTTGATTTCACATGTAATGTCAGACCTGCTTAACTGCTGCCTGTAAAGCTTTCAAAGAGATCAAAGTATGGAAGAGCTCTAGCCTGAAGCCCAGCAGTAACCTTGGCAAGTCCAGGAACAAAGCCATCAGCCGTGTCAGAGCCCACTGAAGATGAGATGTCTTCCAGTTGTGGCGAGGTTCATAATGGTCTTGAAAACCAAAACACAGCAAAAAAACAAAGACCACAGAGAAAAGGATGGTGGCGGGGCAAGCTGTGAACTATTGCTGTTCAGAAACCGCCTGAAGGTTAACCAGGGTTGGAGCCTAATTCCATCTCCCATGAAGTGGAGATGCCTCAGACCTTTCCGAGGAGCAGTGGAGTGTAATGGCCAGATCAAAAATCCCAGTTTTAAGACTGCCCAGACCTTGGGCAAAGAAATTACTTAATATCTCAGAACCTAGTTCTGTCATCTATAAGATGAAATTATTAATATAATAATATGTATCCTCAGAGGATTGCTGTGAGAATTAAACGGGAGCACAATATGCTAAATGTTTGCTGTTATGTATATAGCACGTGCTAGGTACGGAATTGCTATTCCCGCCATGTGTGAGATAAAGCACCTCTGAATTAAAAATGTTTGTATCTGTTGAATCTTTAATGCAGCTCATTGCCATGTTTACCACCTGGACACACACTTGCCTTGTCCAGTACGATTCGCTCAAGCACCATGGATCTGAGATTATTGCATGTTACTAGTTAAATCTAGAAGTAAATGGAGGCTAATCACCTGTGGGTGTTGGAATTCTCATATTCCTCAGGATATGAATAAAAAAGTGGCACAGCTCCAGAAGACTTAACCCCATTCCAGAAATGAATGCATGCCATGTGACAAGGTCACAGCAATATGGTTTCACATAGGTAAATGTCAATCCCAGTGAAAACAAGTAAAGAAAGAAAGAAGAGAAAATATCTTTTGTTCTTACTGTTTTCCCTTTTGTGTTGCAGTTCAAAATTTTTCAAGAGTCTTCTGACTCAGGTGACTTAGGGTCGAAGAGAGAACTCAGCTCCAAGAGGACATAGAGGAGATAGCCTTGTGCCCTTGTGAGGCACTGGCCACCAAAATATTTAGTAACGAACTTGGTGCTTTTAGGGGGAAGTTTGGGATTATGTCTGAAGAAAACAGCAGAGGAGATCTGCATTAAACAGGATGCTGGCACTGAAATCTGGGGACTCTCCTCTAGTTCTTAAGGTTTCGAATTACCCAATAGGGCTTTCCTTCCCACCTAACTTTAAAGACTCATTTCATAGCCTGATTTTGAAAACTGTTTCACATTGAATCATCTAGGAGTCAGGGCCTCTACAGCAGATGAGAACATTTGCAGGAAGTTAACTCGACCATTTCCTGTTCATTTTTTGACTCTGCAGTGAAGACTTTTGTTTTTGTTTCCGTAGCTTTTCCTGATGTTGGCAGGCCTTATAACACACACACACACACACACACACACACACACACGGAGGGAGGGACGGGGAAAGAGGGAGGAGGGGAGGGGGGAAAGATGGGGGGGACGGAGAGAGAGAGAGAGAGAGAGAGAGAGAGACTGACTTTAACCCCTCCCTCACTTACTTGGAGCAGTTGTTCTCAATCTTGGCTACACGTTTGAATCACTAGGTGATTGAAAATCAGCTGTTAAAATATCCTGATTTCCAGGTCACACTCCAGACCAATTAAATCAGTCTCTAGAGGTGAGACCCAGGCGTTGGTAATTTTTAAAGCGCATGGATGACTCCATGTGCAGGCAAGGTTGAAATTCTAGTAAACTATAGCACAGGGAACAGCTGCCCTCTCTGGGCTTAGGCATTGTCAATTACCAGTCCTTAGAGCACAGGAGTCTTTTTGGTTCTCCAGAACTCCTGTTATGGGGCCAGAACGTCTTGGGTGGACACCACAGTGGATCTATTATCCACTTGGACTGCCATTACAGATATCACAGACTGGGTGACAACAGAAATGTACTTGCTCAGAATTCTGTAAGCTAAAAGTTTGAGATCAAGGTACCAGCATGATGAGTTTCTGATAGAAATCCTTTCCTGGTTTGTAGACAGACACCTCACCTTGTCTGATGTCTCATAGGTTTTCTTATGGGACCTATCAGATCAGGGTCCCACTCTTATGACCTCATTTAACCTTAATTACTTCCTTAGAGGTCCCTTCATTGATTTATTTATTGAGACGAAGTCTCGCTCTGTCACTCAGGCTGGAGTTCGGTGGTGCGATCTCGGCTCACTGCAACCTCCACCTCCCAGGTTCAAGCAATTCTCCTCCCTCAGCCTCCTGAGTAGCTGGGACTAAAGGTGCACACCAGCACAACCAGCTAATTATTTTGCATTTTTAGTAGAGACAGGGTTTCACCGTGTTAGCCAGGATGGTCTCAATCTCTTGACCTCCTTATCCACCCACCTTGGCCTCCCAAAGTGCTGGGATTACAGGCATGAGCCACCAATTTTTAAGGCAGCCATGCTGGGAGTTAAGATTTTAATATGTGAATCTGTAAGACACAAACATTCAGTCCCTAACAGTAGCCACAGCCCCAACAGAGTCTCTGGCCACTTAGATTTGTGCAGGTGGCATATGTTCCTGCTATCCATAGAGTGGCTAATGACCAACAGCACTTGTATTCTCTGCAAGCTTGTTAGAAATGCAGAATGTTGGCCCCCAGTCCAGCCAGACCCACTGTACCAGAATCTGCATTTCACATGATCCCCGTATGACTGACATGTGCATTAATATGTGAGAAGCACTGCAATGGCCTTCTTCAGTCCTGGCACCCTTCTTATTCTCAGAAACTTTAGTAGATTAGTCTGCTGAATAGCCAGACCTGTTTCCTGGGTCTCAGAGAAGGGCCCAAGCTTTCTCAGCTTGTGGGCAATGGAAGATAAATCTCCTGGCTGCCCAGGCATAAAGGCTCATGCCTGTAATCCCAGCATTTTGGGAGGCGGAGACAGGAGGATCACTTGAGCCCAGGAGTTCAAGGCCAGCAAGGACAACATAGTGAGACCCTATCTCTACAAAAAATAAAAAATTAACTAGGCATGGTGTGAACCTGCATGGCAGGTACTTAGGAGGCCAAGGCGAGAGGATCGCTTGAGTCCTGGAGGTCAAAGCTGCAGTGAGCCTTGATCGCACCACTGCGCTCAGCCTGAGTGACAGAGCAAGACCCTGTCTCAAACAATCAAACAAAAAACCCTCTTAGCTGTTGAATGTGAGGATTCAAGATGAAAATTCTGGAGCTACTCTATTGCTGTCCACTCAATGCTCCTCTTCCTTTTGCAGATTACCACCCTCCTCCCCTTTCCTTTATCCTTCGAGGATTTATTCCATGGAAAAACAATAAAAATTAACTTTGAGCTAGCTGCAGCAAGAACTCCTGATAAACCTTACCTTTCAGTCTACTCCCACTGGTTGAGCAACAGGCTGGTACCTTAGGGGCTCCTTCCTTTCAGGACCCAAGAGGGCATGGAAAGGGCAGAGGGAGATGAGGGTAGAACTGTTGTACTCACAGCCCCGCATGCTCCAAGGATGAAACCACAGTGATGGAGACAGTCACTGGGTCCTGTGGTGGGTTTTGAGGCTTTTCAAATGAAGGTGAGTGTGAGCAGTACTCCTACTGGAGAATGGAGCTAAGGAGTCCTCCACACCTGTCTGTCACAACCATTGCCCCAGTACAGGTGCCAAGCAGATTAAATCCCTTTAGTAATTCAGTGTTTGTCAGGAACGAATGCTTGGAAAGGACTGGACAGTTAACACTAATGTCATTTGGGGGAAACCCAGGAAGATCCATTCACACACCAAAAGTCATCCATCTAGGGTGGATATCCCAAATCCTACCATTAGAGTCTCCTCTCCTTCCCTTGAAATTTAAAAGTGTGGAGAAGGGTGAATCCCTTAAGAAAAATACAAATTTTAGGTGTTTCCTCTGTGACAGAAAAAAGGGATGGGAGCAACTTGGATTTTTTTTTTTTTTTGAGATGGAGTCTCACTCTGTCACCTCAGCTTATGGCGACCTCCACCTCCTGGAGACTCAATTGAGTCTCCTGCCTCAGATTCCCAAGTAGCTGGGATTACAAGCACACACCACCATGTACATTTAATTTTTTTTGCATTTTTAGTAGACATGGGGTTTCACCAGGTTGGCCAGGCTGATCTCAAACTCCTGACCACAAGGTGATCTGCTTGCCTCTGCCTCCCAAAGTGCTGGGATTACAGGCGTGAGCCACCATGCCCAGCCCCTACAGTACCTGGTATTCCCAGGTGGTCTCCCAACCAAGTGCTAACGAGGCACAACCCTACTTCACTTCTGAGATCAGATGAGGTCAGGTGTGTTCAGGCTGGTATGGCAGCAGATGGATTTCTTGAAACAAGGTCTGGGTGTGAGGTGGGGAGACAAGAAGATCCCAAAGACACCTGCCATAGAATGTTGCCTGTGACTGCATCAAGATTTGCACTTGGGTTCTCAAGGAGGCCACCTCCCAGAGAGTAGATACCTGCATCTCATGAGGACTCCATTCCAGCCTTGGTTTGCTCCAGACCACCCATCCTTTTAGAAGTTTTGGCCAATTCTCTTCTCCACCTCCATACTCCCTGTACCTACCGACTGCTCCAAGCCACCCCTAGGAGATAGTGTTTGTAAAGTCAAACTACTGGGTAGGACCTGCCTTACTAGGGCAAATTACATCCTGTGTTTGCATACACATACACAGTTTTGTCCCAATTATTTTTTAATTGCATTAAGGGCAGTCTCAAAGGGAAAAATGATCACAGAAGGGCAGCAGGTAGCCAGAAAGGTATGTGTGTCCTATTACACCGCCTTGAGGTACAGTGCCGCATTATTGAAAAAGAAGGGGAATTCCTACATTAGACTTACTTTTGACTCCTAAGCAAGAGAAGTGTGAATGTATAAGCCTTGAGACAATGAGCTCACACCTTCTTAGATTTTATTTATCTCAGACAAAAAAAAGGGAAACAATGAATTTCATTCAGAACAACAATGGATCTGATTCAATAGCTTGAGAAGGGAACATTTCAGAAGAGCAGAGGTTCATGGGACCTTCCAAGGACACAGAGGACATTTAAGCTCTCATCAGAGTCAAGGGGAGCAAGAGGGGTGTAGCCCACTGCTGGGTGCATACAGCACAATGCTAGTGAATAACAGAGAGAAAGCAGGATTACTCTATGTTCACTTTCTATTTTCTCTACCAAGGGAAATAAACTGCAAAGTAGAAAGGATAAGATGAGCATTGTTAAGAAAAAAATAGGTCACAAGATAGGAGGAGGATTTCAGCCTTAAAGCCTTCAAATTGTCAGCTTTGTGGGGCCTCTTAACTCAGCTGGAACTACATTTCCCAGAATCCCCTGCCCCGCATGGTTCTGAGCAAGGGCCCCTGGCAAAGAGACATTTGCACCACAGTTGGAGGCGGAAAGGGAGGCAGCCGACGGGTTCTTTTCCCACTCTGAAGCAGGATCATCAGGGCAGCTGAGGCATGTCACTGGTCTGCCGGATCACGATGTGGGCCTGCAGAAGCAGCCAGACATTCGCTCCTCCAACTCTCAGACCCAGCCAGGGCATGGTTAGGTCCATGAGCCAAAGGGGCCAGATTTGGAGACAGTGCCAGGCAGAACAGGGCTCCAGTCTGTCCTCACTTCCCTGCTCTGCATCTGCCTTGCCACCCTGACCTGCTGCCCTGCAGAATTCAACACCTGAAGGACAAGGGTCCACAAGTGCCCGTAGTCGAATCCCTAAAATGAATTCTTGATTCCACCTAGTATTTGTTTCAGTTTGAACCCCAAAGGATATAGATTATAACCCAAGGAACCGGAGAAGTTGCAATTGTAATGATGAATTTCTTTTGATTTTATTTTGGAAATGAGCTCAGCATAGAAGAGATGAGCATGTGTACAACTTTCCAAACGACGGAAGTGGATTCAGAAAACTACTTATTTTGATGGGTCAGTGACAAAACAACAAGTCTGTCAACTATTTAGAGGTTTATTCTGAGCAAACAGGAGCAACCATGGCATGAAGAACAGTATCGACAGGTTCTGAGAAAGTATACCTGAGGTGGTCAGGTTGCGGTTTGGATTTTTATGTTTTAGGGATATGGGAATTGTAGGTAGAATCATAAATCAATGCATTAAAGGTGTACATCGGTTCACCCTAAAGAGGCAGGGTGTTTTGAAGGTGAAGTGGGGCTGACAGGTCATAAGTGGATTCAAAGATTTTCTGATTGGCACTTGTTTGAAAGAGTTAAGCTTTGTAAAGCCTTGAGGTCAGTAGAAAGAATGCTTGAGTTCTAAGGGGAATGGTGGAGACCTAGGTTCTTGATATAGGTGAAGCCTCCAGATAACTGCCTTCAGAGAGAATAAGAGGTAAAGTCTTCTTTTGGATCTTTAAAGATGACAGATTCTTAATCTCCTCTAGATCTGGGAAAGGCCAGACTGTATTAAGGAAGATTCTCTGCAGTTTCAAATTTCCCCCACAAAAGATGGCTTTGCAGTGTCATTTCAAAATAGGTCAAAGAAATAGTAAATAGTAGAAAAATATTTGTATTTCCTTCAGTGTCTGCTATCTGCCACCTGATGCTACACCAGAGTCAGGTTGCAATTTGGAATTGTATTGCCGCAGAGTCTGTTGTGTCAGTCTTATGATGTCTGTTTTAATGCTGGTCAGTTTGCCTAAACTCCTAAGGAGAGGGAGTATGATGAGGCATGTCCAACCTCCTTTGCCATCATGGCCAGGAATTCGATTTTCAGACTTCTCTGGGATCCCTTTGGTCCAGAGGGGGATTCATAGTCAGTTAGGGGGCTTAGGATTTTATTTTTGTTTTACAGATTTTAGTCCCCTCAAATTCTCAAATAGAATTTAAACTTATGGATTATGATCAAGGGAAAAAATGAACATGATGATAATTAGACACAAACATGGATTTATTACAGATAAACTTTGTATAACTCAGCCAGGCACGGTGGCTGATGCCTGTAATCTCAGCACTTTGGGAGGCTGAGGCGGTGGATCACCTGAGGTCAGGAGTTCAAGACCAAACTGGCCAACGTGCAAAACCCTGTCTCTTCTTTAAATACAAAAGTTAGCCAGGCATGGTGGCACATGCCTGTAATCCCAGCAACTAGAGGGGCTGAGGCAGGAGGATCACTTGAACCTGGGAGGCAGAGGTTGAAGGGAACAAAGATCATGCCACTGTACTCCAGCCTGAGCAACAGAGTGAGACTCCATCTCAAAAAAAAAAAGTGTCTGTCTAACTCATTTGATTTGGGCTAAGAGTGTTGATAGTACAGCAGAAGAATGAGATCGTTATTACTATAACCATGATACCCACAAGGAATTTGACAAAAATTTTCTCACATCCTTCTTAAATATAGACTGGATTCTAGTTAAGTAAAATATATAGCATGATGTGAGAGCAAGCTGCCAGTTGCTCAGGCTGACATCTGTTATCTTCTACTTCCTTCATAACAGAATCCCAATGTTTTTAAGTCTTCCTAAAAGGAAGGGGTTCCATTGAAATCGCCTTTACAAAAATTGTAACAGTGAGGAAATTATGGCAGTGGGGGAGGTCTGACCTAGCCAACCCAGGCTGCCTTTAGTTACTCCTGGGCTTAGGCCAAGCTAACTGTGGGAGACATTTAGTTTACAGTTTAAATGATAATATCCCTTCCCCAAAGTTCAACTGCCTTTGTAAAGCTAGTGAGAGGCCACCAGTCTAGGAGGACAGAGGAGCCTGAATTCTGCTAAGGGGTAGACGTGAATGATTGCTAGCCATTATTCTGGAGGTCACAGGCTATGCAACTTCCGCTGTTATTCCTGGAGATAACATCACTATTGTAGCACCTAAGACTGGCCCTTTGAGATATCTTTTCAGGTTTTTTGTGCCTGTGGCAATTGTTGGCTCCACCTAGATCCACTGCCACTCCTGTGGCCCCATCAAAAGTGACTGAGTGCACAGGAGGACCATTTCCCACACCCCTATGACTGCACCCCCAACCAATCAGAGCAAGCACCCATTGCCTAGCCATCCCCACCCCTTAGCCCAAACTATCTTTAAAAAACCCTGGCCCCTAAATTCTCAGAGATTGATTTGCATAATAACTCTGTCTCCTATTCGGTGTGACCAGCTTCATGTCTATTAAACACTTCCTTTATTGCAAGGCCGTGGTCTGATTTTATCCGTACACTGATTGGGTAGTTACACCCTTTGCCTCTATTATTCTCCTTCCTATTGGTTAGATTAGGCATGTAATGGCTGGAGCTCCAGCAGCTATCTTAACCCATTGGGTGGTCTTAAGATCGTGCCGTGAAGCTGAAAGAAAAGAAACCCTTGGATCTCTAGTACCTGTCACGGTTTTTATACCAGCTGTGTACTGCTGGTTTGCAGGTTTACTTTAAGGGAGAAAGAACTAAACTTTTATCTTATTTATTTATTTTCTATTATATGCAGCTGAACTTAACCCTAAATGATACTGAATGTAAACGGTGCTATTGTCTTTAAAAGTACGACTTGGTCTAGAGGATGATTTCCAATGGCTGTGCATTTGTCCAGTCTTTTTTATTAGTTCACTTAATAAAAACATGAAAGATCTTGCTATATTTGCAGATATATTTGCAGATAAATATCTTGGAGGCATAATTATGTTTTAAATAATAGGTAAGTATTCAAAAGAGATCACAAGAGAGGTGAACCATGGGTCAAAACTAAAAAGATAAAATTTCAGAAGGCTAAATAGGAAGTCTGGCTTGGGGCTAAAACATGACTACTGCTTGTTTGCAAGTTGAGAGGACCTGCCTGAGAACTCCTAACACTCAAAATAAGCAATGCGAATACAGAGTTCCACTTTCCTCTGTGCTAGCATTCTGTTAACACAGTCCTGGATATTACATTTTCTTAAAGGTCATTGTTGGTTCAGAGTGATAATTTGAACACACATGTTTCTCTCGTCTCCCTCCTGACCTTCCTGTAGCAAGCAGAACTATGTGTGCGTATTTTTTTGTTTGTCCTTTTTAATGGCATATGCTGGTGTTTTCTGATCTTTGTCAATTTGGGACACACCTATTAACTTGCTGAGTTCCAGTCATCCATGTATTCATAAATGTATTCATTCATTTAACACTTGTTGAGCACCTATTATGTGCTCTGCCACGAGCCTGTACTGATATATTAGCAACTGGCCACAGAGGGCATTAAGGATGAATTACAACAGTATTTCTGAAGGAAGACTCTTGCCTTCCCCTCTAATCACCCCTCTTACAACCCTAATCCTGGAGACATCAGAAACAGTGGAGAGGAAAGAGAGGCATGGGGAAGTAACAAACCACGTTCCACTTCCCTGCTGCTGGTCCCCGTCTGAAGGTCCAGTCTGAACTGGGGGGAAGAGAGAAGCATTGCTTCAAACGTAAGACTGAAACTTAGGTCTTATACTAAAACAAGCCTTTGAACGCTTAAAAGGTTTTGGCTGATATGCTGGAAAAAAGAACAAAACAGAAAACAAAAACCATCTGCTGAGTTTAAAGATAGTAATGCAGAAAAAGCCACCCAAAGCTGTTTTCTGGTTGTGCCCTATTTGTTCAGCCTTTTCAATGAACCTTGACTATATACGCAGTAGGAGGAGGAATAAGACAATAATACACCAGTAAGAGTGATTGGAGGAGGGGACTGGGTGACTGGAGCCTGAGAGGGAAGAACACATCCTTGTATCTTTTGAACTCTGTACTGTATGCAGGTGTTGCCTATTCAAAAACCAAATGTTTTGTTTTAAAGGACTTAGACAAAAAGATGGACAACATAGAGCGTCTTCAGAGGAGAAAGGCTGGAAGGGCACAGGGTCTGAGCCTCATGTTAAGAGTGGTGGTTGATAGATTGGAAAATGTTAGCCTAGACTTGGGGGTGTGGGTATGGGAGCAATGGGTAATGGATGGAGGGTATTTGAAGATCCACCTGAGTCTATGTTTATTTGGAAGACAGGACTGTCACCCAGTAGGTAGTTAGGCAGACATGAGCAGGGCAAGAGAGGGTCCCCCGAGCCAGGAATGTCAGGCGACCATCGGGTGATGGTCAGGAGTTGTTAAACTGCCTCTGTAAAATAATAATGGATTGCAACCAGCACCAGGGAAAGGCAATCTCCCGATACACAGAAAACACCCAGAACTGGTGATCAGCAGCTTTCCAATGAGATCTCAGGAGTTGAGCAAGCGAGTTTAAGCATGCACACTAGGAGGCAAAATGGTGGAGTCTACCTGGTGTATGACCTCTAGTGTTCCTCTAGGAGCACTCTGTTGGTAAGGGAAGAACCTCAAGTAGCATGAACACAGCTTCAGTAAACACACTGCACATACAGCTCTCAGGTGCTGGAAGGCCATCACACATGAGGACAGCCCACCCTAAGGGATGAATCAGGAGAGAAGTAATGGAACTCCCCCGGAAGCATGCCAATGTGTACGACCCCAAGTCAAAGGTCAAATCGCCGTGCACTGAATCTCTCAAGTCATCCACTTGGCCTCTTCCAAGTGCACTTTACTTCCTTTCATTCCTGCTCTAAACTTTTTTTTTCTTTTGAGACGGAGTCTTACTCTGTTGCCCAGGCTGGAGTGCAGTGGCATGATCTCAGCTCACTGCAACCTCCACCTCCACAGTTCAAGTGATTCTCCTGCCTCAGCCTCCTGAGTAGCTGGGACTACAGGCCCATGCCACCACGCTCAGCTAATCTTTGTATTTTTAGTAGAGATGGGGTTTCACCATGTTGGCCAGGATGGTCTCAATCTCTTGACCTCGTGATCTGTCCACCTTGGCCTCCCAAAGTGCTGAGATTGCAGGCATGAGCCACCGTGCCCAGCCCCTGCTCTAAACTTTTTAATAAACTTTCACTCCTGCTCTGAAACTTGCCTCCATCTCTCCCTCTGCCTTATGCTCCTCATTAAATTATTTCCTCTAAAGAGGCAAGAATCGAGGTTGCTGCAGACTCATATGATTTGCTGCTGCTAACAGGATGAAAAACAAAGAGAAGTTATCATACAGAGGTGAATATTGAGTCAATTTCACTTTCCTTTTTAGGTATGAGCTTCCATCATGGAGAGGTTAATGACAAGAGGTTCTATTAAGTTTGCCACTTGAGTAGAAAGTGGCCTAAACTACTAAAGTCACTTCCAACCTGTGATTCAGTGACAGTGGGGTTTCAACTTGGTATACATGAGCCTCAGGTCTTTTTGATGTTAACACCTGCTAACGCTGTCTTCCTAAGTCCCCACTGTCCATTCTAGTGACTGCTCAGCTTCAGTAATCACGGCAAGAGGGACAGAGGAAGAAAGGGAATCGTGGGAAGAAGATACTAACACTTCAACTCCAGTCACTAGTTGCTCTCACCCAGAATCAAGGAAGTGTAAAGGAATTCCATGTGCTGCTATGTACACTAGGGAGGAGGAATCCATGTCATTCAAGGACTGTGAAGGGTCTGAGATTTTACCCTGTTTGCAGGCTAACAAGTGAGCTTGCCACAGTTTGAGTGATGCTGGCAGAAGACCTGAGACTCCTAGGTTGGAGTTAAAGGACTTTATTACTCATGGCCACATTGGTTTCTCTTGCTCCCTAAATCCCATTGTGGGAATGTGGAGGCAGGCCCAGGTGGTTGGGTGTTGTATACATTGTGGGTCTGAGAAAACTCAAGCAGAAGTCTCCAAACTTATAAGGGGTCTTAATAAACATGCCCAACCTTTGTCCCAGAGAGATATATTACATTTTTTAAATCATAATTGGAAAACAAATCTGTCCTCTTCGCTGGAGAGATTTCTATCTTCTACAGCTCTTTGGTCTATAAACAGCCTTGGAAAGACAGTCTAGGATACAGTCTATCACCAGATACGTAGAAGCACCATAGAGAATTGCCCCCAACAGTGTCTCCCTGTATGGGTGGAGTTCTGGACTAATTTATTTGTGTCGTGGTTGGAAATAGAACTGCCAGCTATCCTTCAAATAAAGAAATTTGGTACCCAAAAAAAAAAAAAAAGAACTGCCAGCTGACTATACAAGTCTAAGCTCCAGTTAGTATTTTTTGGACCAAGGAAGCAAACAAAGGCCCTAGGTTTGGACAATCCTGGATTAGAATCTTAGCTCTGTCATTTAACAGGTAAGTTACTTGTATAGGTGCTGCCGAAGCGAGCACAAGAGATAAGTTATTTGTTTCGTGTCTCTGATCCTCAGTGTTCTAATGTGTAAAATCAGGCCAATGATACCTCATAGTGTTGTCATAAGGATTAAAACATAGTATATGTGTAACTGAATATGTGTTAGTTCTCCACCTAATATTCTTTGATTTTTACTTTAAAAAATGACATTCTGGGGCCAGGCATGGTGGTTCATGCCTGTAATCCCAGCACTTTGGGAAGCTGAGGCAGGCAGAGCACTTTAGGCCAGGAGTTCAAGACCAGCCTGGACAACATCGTGAAAACCTGTCTCTACAAAATATATAAAAGTTAGCTGCGTGTGCTGGTGTGCACCTGCAGCCCTAGCTACTCAGGAGGCTGAAGAAGCACAAGAATCATTTAAACCTGAGAGGTGGAGGCCGCAGCAAACCAAGATCACGCCACTGCACTCCAGCCTGGGTGACAGAGCAGGACTCTGTCTCAAAAAATAAGATAAAAAATAACATTTTTGATCCCCAAATTGTAAGAGACTTATAAACAGGTGTACAATGTC
Organism: Leontopithecus rosalia; assembly: GCA_028533165.1. Lineage (NCBI taxonomy): Eukaryota > Metazoa > Chordata > Mammalia > Primates > Cebidae > Leontopithecus > Leontopithecus rosalia. Next base: position 11,543,250 of record CM052651.1, read on the forward strand.
AGCTGTCTTTTCCTGTGATTTGGTCCTGTAAATTGAAGAGAAGGACAGGAGACAACAATCTTTGAGCTTCCTTAATAGAAAAATACTCATGTGTGCCTCTCAGTGAACTCTTGGGTCAAAAGATCTTAGATCCTCAAATTTAAGTAACTCTCCAGATGGAAGAACATGTCATCTTTGCTTTCACTTCTCTTGGCTCAGATTGCTGCTGATCTCTTCTCTCTGCCTGGCTTCCGCATCCTCCAGTGTTTACATAAACCCTGCTTAATTAGAGAAAATTTAGGTTCTCAACCCCCAGTTATACACAACAAACACCTCATCCTAATGGTGTCATAGATTTCTCCTAGGGAACCTTAACTCCGTATCTTTTTAATTAAATCTGTTTGGGCCATAGTTTTTTTTTCTGGCAGCACTGAGCTTGATAGATGAAGAGACAACAGAAAACTAGAAAGTTTCACCCTATAAAACCATGCTAAAGTGGATGACTTAATTACAGGAGGCCAAATAATTTGCCTCCACTGCTTCATACGATTATTTGTAAGATTGCTTTGTTGGTTTCCAGACTAGAAATAAGCCTAGAGACCCAGCTGTGTTGTCTGCATTTTGTCATCCCTCATGAGCCAGGACTAACCATGTTATTTCTGATAGTCGTCAAAAAGGGAAATTTGGGTTTTGCTGCAGACAAGAAAATTAGAGGCAGCTCACAGTGGAAGTATCTCAGCAGATTAAAAAAATACTACTACAGCCTTGTCATCTAGACTGGTTCTAAACTTTACCATGCACGAGAATTACCGAAGTCTTATTTAAATCAATTTCTGGGGCCCCTCCTCAAGGTCTCTGATTCAGTAGGTCCAGGATGGGGCCTGAGAATGTGCATTTCTAACAAGTTGCCACGTGATGCTGATGGAGCTAGTTCTGAGTCCACACTTTGAGAACCAGCAGTCTAAAGCATTGATTCTCAGCCTTGGCTATATAATATAATCCCCCAGGGGAGCATTCAGAAAGTATTTCCCGGTTCCCACCCATAGAGATTCTGACCTAATTGAATGAGGGATGGGCCTGGGCATCTGGAGTCTTAAATTCCCAGGTGATTATGTGATTACATATATATATATGTATGTGTGTGTATGTGTGTGTGTGTGTGTGTGTGTGTGTGTGTGTATAATTTTTTTGAGACAGAGTCTCACTCTGTTGCCAGGCTGGAGTGCAGTGGCATGATCTTGGCTCACTACAACCTCTGCCTCCCAGGTTCAAGTGATTCTCCTACCTCAGCCTCCCAAGTAGCTGGGACTACAGGTGTGCACCACCACAGCCAGCTAATTTTTGTATATTTAGTAGAGATGAGGTTTCACCATGTTTGCCAGGATGGTCTCAATCTCTTGACTTCGTGATCCGCCCACCTCAGTCTCCCAAAGTGCTGGGATTACAGGCGTGAGCCACCGCACCAGGCCCAGGTGTTTAATTTGATACCAGGATTGAGAGCCACAGGTGTCTAGATGTTTTCCAGGTATACATGCTCTTCTCCCATTCCCAGCTTGGCGACTCAGGAGGAAGATGGATGGATATAAACATGACATTATTACAAATCTTCCTGGATGTAAACAAGTCATCTGAAAGCCGACCGGAAAGTAAAGAAGGAATATCTGCTCTGCTTGGTATTTCCTGCTTGTTAGGGTTGATGACAACTCCGGCTCACAGTGACCCAGTTTGGAATGCTGGGCTCCTGAGCAAAACATCTCCCCCAGAGTCTTCTTTAATTATAAAATAATCAACTCCACAGTCCCTCCTCACTTCAACAGAGGGGCTTATTGTGTGGATATCTGCCCAGTGAGGGGAGAAAGTGGCAAGCTGCTCCCAGGAACAGTAACTCTTTTGGGGCCCTTGAAGGGAAGGCAAGGCACCATTTGGCCAGGACTCATTTACAAAGGGCCTCTTTATTATTATTGTGTAAACAGGAATCCTCTACAAAAGCATAATATTTTCTCAAGTCTTAAGTTACTTGTCCTCAGTATGTGGGTAAAAATTGAGAAAGTTCAGCCCAGTGGCTCTCAACCCTAACTGCAGAATAGGATCACCAGGCATACTTACAAAGACAGCCTGTCTCCACCAGGGTGACTAGCTAGTCCCAGATTCCTGGGATCTTCTGGGTTTTAGCACCGAAAGTCCTACATCCTGGGAACTCCTCAGTCCCAGGCGAATAGGGACAGTTGGTCACAGCTAGTCACCATGCCCTATCCAAAACAATTAAATCAGAACCTCTGGGGGTCAGTCCTGAACATCAGAATGTTCAAAAGGCACCCCTGTTCCCCAGGGGATTGTAATGTGCAACCAAGGGTGAGAACTAATGGTTTTTAAATTAAGTGAAGTGATGTTCAGTGCAGTGTTTTGGTGCTTTCTGGAGTACTGATATCATCTGCGTATGCTGGAGGGTTGTGTGTGTGTGTGTGTGTGTGTGCACTGCAGTGCTTTCCCATGGAGGGGAAAGCCAGGTGAGGTGGCTCACACCTGCAATCCCGGCACTTTGGGAGGCTGAGGTGGGTGGATCACAAGGTCAGGAGTTCGATACAAACCAGACCAACATGAAGAAACCCCATCTCTACTAAAAATACAAAATTAGGCCAGGTGCAGTGGCTTACACCTGTAATCCCAAGGAGGCCAAGATGGGTGGATCACAAGGACAGGAGTTCAAGACCAGCCTGGCCAACATGGAGAAACCCCTTCTCCACTAAAGATACAAAAAATTATCTGGGTGTGGTGGAGGGCACCTGTAATCCTAGCTACTCAGGAGGCTGAGGCAGGAGAATTGCTTGAACCTAGAAGGCAGAGGTTGCAATGAGCCAAGATCTTGCCACTGCACTCCAGCCTGGGCAACACGGCAAGACTCCATTTCAAAAAAAAAAAAAGAAAGAAGGAAAAGAAATGTCTCAGTCCTACAGAAGTAGACTATTGATCTAATTGGTATGTGTACAACATGTGTAATAGTGTGTTGCATCCCATTTTCAAGAATTGGCTGGACATACCTCAAATCAGCTCCCCTCTAGAAACTCAAGCCAACAGGAACAGGTGGCAGCAAAAGTGCAGGCCATCAGCACCCGGACAGCAAAGCTTGAGAAAGCAGGCTCTGCCCCCGGGAGTTTAACACACAAACGTCCAAAGAACACCTGGCCAACCAGGAAGGCTGAGCAAATGAAGGCTTCTGATGGTTTCTTCCTTTCTGATTATTTATAAAAATAAGCATTTCTATGGAGGAAAGTTGAAAAATGAATTTTAATTAGTGGCTATCCAACTCCCAAGAGATTAATTTTTAAAAAAAGAGTCGACATCTGCCTCTTATGCTTTGGTACCTCAGTTTGGGATGCTACAGCTTGGCAGGTGTATTAGCCTGTTCTCACACTGCTCTGAGAAACTACCTGAAACTGGGTAATTTATGAAGAAAAAAGGTTCAATTGACTCACAGTCCTGCAGACTTAACAGGAAGCATGACTGGAAGGCCTCAGGTAACTTACAATCATAGCAGAGGGTGAAGAGGAAGCAAGCGCCTTCTTCACATGGCAGCAGAAGAGAGAGACAGCCAATGGGAAGTGCCACACACTTTTAAACCATCAGATCTCATAAGAATTCACTCACTACCAGGAGAACAGAAAGGGGGAAATCCATCCTCATGATGCAGTCAGCTCTTACTAGGCCCCTCCTCTAATTCAACATGAGATTTGGGCAGCGACACAAATCCAAATATCAGGGAGACAGCCTGGCGTAGTAAAAACAGCAATGAACTTGGACATTGAGGATGGAGAAGGGACTTCCTCGGAAGGTCACTTCACTGCTTTGAGCCTTCGTTGTTTCATCTAGAGCAAAGAGGTATCAACTGGGCTTACTGACCCCGTGTTTCTCAAGTTAGGTCCAAACTTGGCAGAAAGGGATGCCAGGGTCCACCAGCCATGAAACACAGTGTGGTGATGAAGAACACAGACACTAGAGCCAGCCACCTGAGCTAGAGTCCAGCCCACCAATTAATAGCTGTGTGGCCTCAGGCACATTGCTTAACCTGTTTGTGCCGCAGTTTCCTCATCTGAAAACAGCAAAAATAACTCTACCCACCTCATGGTGCTATTGTGAGGATTAAATGAGAGAATGCCTCGAAACTGCTTGCAACAAAGCCTAGCACACAGGCATGTCCCATTCGTGTTGTGTTCTCATTAATTATCGATATTTGGCTTATTCAGAATACTACAGAAAAGGAGCTAGATCCTGGGACGTCTTGGAAGCCATGGAAAGAATGATGGAGAAAATTGAAGTTAATTGTAGGAAGCAAGGTTTTTCCTAGGAGAAACTGTCCGAAAATGTATCACCCTGAGTACCCCTGTCTTAATCCGTTTTATATTGCTATAAAGGAATACCTGAGACTGGGGAAACTTGTGAAAAAGAGATTGACTTAGTTCACAGTTCTGCAGGCTGCACAGGAAACTGGTGCCAGCATCTGCTCCTGGTGAAGGCCCCAGGCTGCTTTCGTTCCTGGGGAAGGTGAATGGGAGCCAGAGCTGGCTTGTGCAGAGATCAGATGGTGAGAGAGGAAGCAAGAGAGAGCTGGGGCGGGGGCAGGCTCTTTAACAACCAGCTGTCGAGGGAACTAATAGAGCAAGAACTGAGTAAGTCAAATTGCCTCTATTTGCAGATGACATGATTGTATATCTAGAAGACCCCATTGTCTCAGCCCCAAATCTCCTGAAACTGATAAGCAACTTCAGCAAAGTCTCAGGATACAAAATCAATGTGCAAAAATCACAAGCATTCCTATACACCAATAACAGACTTAAAGAGAGCCAAATCAAGAACAAACTGCCATTCACAATTGCTACAAGAGAATAAAATACCTAGGAATACAACTAACAAGGAACGTAAAGGACCTCTTCAAGGAGAACTACAAACCACTGCTCAACGAAATAAGAGAGGACACAAACAGATGGAGAAACATTCCATGTTCACAGTTAGGAAGTGAAAATATCATGAAACTGGCCATACTGCCCAAAGTAATTTACAGATTACTTTTCTAGGCAAAACCATTCAGGACATAGGCATAGGCAAGGACTTCATGACCAAAACACCAAAAGCATTGGCAACAAAAGCCGAAATAAACAAATAGGACGTAATCAAACTCCACAGCTTCTGCACAGCAAAAGAAACAGTCATTAGAATGAATTGGCAACCAACAGAATGGGAAAAAAATTTTTGCAGTTTACCCATCTGACAAAGGGCTGATATCCAGAATTTACAAAGAACTAAAACAGATTTACAAGAAAAAAAAAGCCCATTCAAAAGTGGGCAAAGGATATGAACAGACACTTTACAAAAGAAGACATACAAGAGGCCTACAAACATATGAAAAAATGCTCATCATCACTGGTCATTAGAGAAAT
>CM052651.1:11549160-11560601 GCA_028533165.1 Leontopithecus rosalia
CATGCTATTTAAAATGACAGCCAACTTCCAAATCTGTGCCAGTATCTCCTGTCCGCCTTCCCTGCTGCATTTTCTCTATGGCCCGGATTGTCATTCGACACACTAGATGTTTTCTTACATGTTCTGTTTATCTCCGTCTCAACACTGGAACCCCAGGAGGGCAGGGCTTTGTCTATCTTGCTCACTTCTCCATCTCTAGTACCCAAAACAATTTAATCTGTTGTGTGAATATACAAATGATTGTTCCTGCTGGAAATTTTTTAAACCACCTCACATTACAGCAGAGAAAACTGAGGCAAAGCCAATGACGTTTGCCAAATATCACATAATTTGTTAATGGCAGCATTGAGAGAAGAGCCCAGTTTTCCTGACTCAGTGTCCAGCCTTCCATCAAGTAAAACATCCTCTATCTTCTGGCCAAATGGATTACAACTTTGTGGAACATAAAACATGGTTTCAAATTTCTCTCTAATCATGATACTCAGCATAGTTCAAAGTAACTGTAGATGATATTTAAAATATTAATTTCAGCCAGGCACAGCTGGCACACCAGTAGTCCCAGCACTTTGGGAGGCCAAGGCAGGCGTATCACCTGAGGTCAGAAGTTCAAGACCAGCCTGGCCAACACGGTGAAACCCTGTCTCTATGAAAAATACAAAGGTATCTGAGACATGGCACCAAAAAAGAAAAAAAAATACAAAAATTAGCCAGGCATGGTGGCCCGTGCCTGTAATCCCAGCTACTCAGGAGGCTGAGGCAGGAGAATCACTTGAACCCAGGAGGTGGAGGTCGCAGTGAGCTGAGATTGTGCCACTGCATCCAGCCTGGGTGACAAAGCAAGACTCAAAAAATAATAACAATTAATTAATTTCAGGGACAACGAACCAGTGACAAATCCAAATAGTTAAGAGTATTATAAAATAACCTGTGTTTCCTTAACTTCTGTTTTAGGTTCGGGGATTGCACAGATTGGTTTCATAGGTAAATTGCATGTTGCGGGAGTTTGGTATACAGATGATTTCATCACCCAGGTAATAAGCACAGTAATTGATGAGTAGTTTTTCAGTCCTCACCCTCATCCTATCTTCCACCCTCAAATAGGCCCTGGTGTCTATTGTTCCCTTCTTTGTGACCACACGTACTTAACGTTTAACTCCCACTAATAAGTGAAAACATACAGAATTTGATTTTCTCTTCCTGCATAAGTGTGCTTCAGATGACGACCTCCAGCTGCATCCATGTTACTGCAAAGGACAGGATCTCATTCTTTTTTTACAGCTACATAGTATTCCTTGGCGTATATGTATCACATTTTTCTTTATCCAGTCTACCATTGACGGGCATTTAAGTTGATTCTCTGTCTTTGCTACTGTGAATTGTACTGCAATGAGCATACGCAGAATGTGTATTTAAGGTAGGATGATTTATGTTCCTTTGAGTATGCTCAGTAATGGAATTGCTGGGTCAAATGATAGTTCTCTTTTAAGTTCCTTGAGAAATCGCCCAACTTCTTTCCACACTGGCTAAACTAGTTTACATTCCCACCTAAATTAATTTACATTCCCACCAGCAACACATAAGCATTCCTAAAGGTACTTTTTCCCCCTGAGTTTTAGAGTACAAGTGACTGATTTCTGAGCCAGCTTCTAACAGAGGAGATGATAGTAATACCAGTGAGAGCCACCGTGAGAGTGGCCACCAAATGCCAGGTCCTTGGTGTATACTACCGCGTTTAATGTTTACAACAACCTCTAAGGAAGCTACTATTGTTATTCCCATTTTACAGATGAATAAATTGAGGCACAGAGGGGTTAAGTAACATGTCCAACTCCACATAATTAATAAAAAGCAGAGACGGGGTTTGAGGCCATATTTGTCTGACTTGAAGCCCATGTTCTGAACCACTGCCCTGTACTGCTTCCCATACATATGTCCAAATGGAAAAAACTTTCAAAGGCCACTCAGCAAGGAGTACTTGATTCCAGGTTTTCACTGACAGCCTAAAACATGTTATTTCATTTTTGGTACAGAGCACATGGGAAACTACCACTGCCCCCTGGGAGGGAGCTCTTCTGGTAATCCCTGGGCTATCTGGGAAATGCTGACTACAAAGAAAAGCCTCCCACCACTAGTTTAAACAGTTAAATATTAGGGAGTCCACATGAAATAGTGAGACGAGCATAGAACTCTTCACCGTTCGTGGAGGAGTGCATAGACACAGGTTGGGAGAGGACTTGTGGGAAGTGAACCAACTACCATTGATTAAGGTGTCAACGGTTGTGTGAGGCATTTAACAGGTGTTGTTTTGTTTCTTCCTTAAAACAACCTTTTGAAGTGACTATCACTGCAGTGTTCTCTTTCTACAGATGAGAAAATACAGGTTGAAAGATGTGTCTTGGCCGAGTTCGGTGGCTCATGGCTGTAATCCCAGCACTTTGAGAGGATGAGGCGGGCAGATTACCTGAGGTCAGAAGTTCAAGACCAGCCTGGTCAACATGGTGAAATCCTGTCTCTACTAAAAATACAAAAATTAGCTGGGCCTGGCAGTGCACACCTGTAATCCCAGCCATTCAGGAGATTGAGACAGGAGAATCACTTAAACCTGGGGGCTGAGGTTGCAGTGAGCTGAGATCACACTACTACAGTCCAGCCTGAGTGACAGAGCAAGACTCCAACTCAAAAAACAAAAAAAAGAAAGATATATCTTGAAGAAGGTCATACAGCTGTCAGGAGAGGAAGGCTTTGAACACACATGAACATGATTTCAAAGCCAGCAGACATTCCCTCATCTCTGCTGGGCAAGCCAACTTTCTGAGCTTCAGTTTCCTTGTACAGCAGGAGAAGATTATATCAGAGGTTCTCAAAGCTTTCACATTCTATTGCTCTAGTTTTCACCTAGCAGGCACAAAGACCTTTAAAGACGTTTAGGTCGATGGAGAAATGAAAGTCGTTGCCATTTCCTAACAGGGAAGACAGGCATGACAGTGAGTAACTGGTTTAGTCTAATTGTGATATACACACTGATCAAAGCATGTATGAAACACAAGAGGATGGAGTGATTCACATTCTCTTGGTGGGTAACGCTAACCCTGCCAGACCTTTCAGTTCACAGAACAAGCGAAGTCACACAAACAGAGAGAGGATCCAACTGCCATCTCTGTTCATCTGCCAAGCCAGTGGCGACCGCTCCCATCCGCCTGTCATAGTACCCCCTCCTTTCTCCCAGCTGCTGAGGAGCAGATGTCTACAGAAATGGGTCATGGGATTGGAGCATTTCAAAGATAAGAGGAAGGAAGAATAAGAACATAATTATAAAATACCATTAATGATGCTCAAGTGCGGTGAACTTGAGGCAGGTTGCTGGTGAAGGGAAGGTGCCCAGGGCTGGACCCAAGGGTACAGAAAATATATTGGCAAGAGAGCACTAATGGGCAACCGTATGCACCTCCCATGCAAGCCTTGAGATGAGTGGATGAGAGCCAGGGAGCTTAGTGAAGCCAGGAGCGGGAGGTGGGAAAATTGACAAAGCAAAATAGGACAGCAGCCACAATGCTGAACTTGCAGCAAAACATCCTTATATGAAGATTCTAGGGACTGTGCTAAGTTGGGGTGATGTCTAAAAGAATCAATGCTGAGCATCTGTGGGACTACAGGCCTCCTTTACAGCTGGGGATGCAAATGTTGGCAAACACACCCTTTTCTCATACCTTTTGGGATGCTTACAGAATCGTGGTGCCAACGGTTGGGTCTGTATTGGAAGTTCAGTCAACATTTGTGCAGTGTAAGAATGACAACGAGGCATCGGTTCTCCAGGCTTACCTATCCAGAGGGCCATTTGCATTCTTATCTTGGAATAGTCGATGGTGTTTGGAGTTCTATTGGCTGCCAGGACATTGTCCAGTGAGACTTAAAGAAAGGGAAGAATTTTGTTCCTGAAGGGTGTGTCCCTGGTACGTTTTCAGAGAAGGACACCTCTGAGTGAGTCTCTCTGTCCATAGTATGAGCAGAAAGCTGGTGTAAGGAACACATGCATTCAGTGGAAATAGACAAAAATCTGTTTGATTTTAAAAATAGATTTGATTGTGTGACTCACATTTAAGTTCACTCCACCACAATTTGGCAACTTCTGTGTCTCTTGGTATCAGCAGGAAGTAGAAACAAATAATGCAAAAAAAAACACAAAAAAAACAAAAAAACCTTAAGGATTAAAGAAGAAAGCCTGAGACAGCAGGCAGGGGAACTTATAGAAGCCAGATGACCAGAACACAAAGAAGGGGCCCCAGTTGGTCTGCAGCCCAGCAGACCAGGGAGACCCAGTACGGCTTCACCTCTGTTGCTGGCAGGCCCTTGCAAGAGACCTGGCCTCTATCCTTGAGCTCAGGAATGAAACTCTCCTTCTCAAGAAGGCCCAAATGGCACTCCTTTAAAGCTGGAACTGTTACCAGAGGAGTAAAACTTCAACCACATTGCCTGATTGAACTGTGGAAAAAGGGTCATTGCTTTTTCCACACTGGGGGTTGAACTCAGGCTGCCTGGGTGAAAACCAGGAATCCTAACCACTAGACCATGTGGGCTCTTGGCCTTGCCAGTCCCAAATAATGGGGAAAGGAGCTCCAGAGGTGTGGTGAGTTTACCATTCGAATAAAATTGTGAACCCAAAGAGCTTTGTGGAAGAGTGATTTATTAGACAGAAAGAGGAGCGAGAAGGGGGGAGGGAGGGAGGAGGGGGGAGAGAGGGAGAGGGAGAGAGAGAGAGAGAGAGAGAGAGAGAGAGAGGAGAGAGAGAGAGAGAGAGAGAGAGAGAGACTAGCACAAGGCACTGCTCAGAAAAACAACAGTCCTAGAGAAAAGGGAAATTCGAAGGTGGTAGAGAAAAGGGAAATTCGAAGGCGGTAACGCAGCATGGCTGTTAGGAAGGATCTGAGGCCTGGGGACTGGCAGGAAAGGTTGGATAGACGCACAGGAGCAAGCTCTTCAGAAGCTAATTCCTGGGGAACAAGTATCCCAGGTCAGCAGACACTGGGTTCAGTCTCTTTCCAGCCATGGAAGGGAGAGCAGCAGTCTGTTGTTCCCGAGGCAAGGCAGTTCTCTGCTAGTTACAAAATCCTTTTGCCTATGGATGGATTCCCTCTTTCCAGCCCTAGAAGGTATAGCAATAGTCTGTTTTTCCCCAAGGCAAGGGAATTCTCTGCTAGTTACAAAGTCCTTTGCCTGGGATCTAGTGTCTAATCAACTCGCCTAATCAAGATTTGGAAAGAAGAGCCCAGCCCTTGGGGCCCCCGTCTTCCTGAAAGTTCTGAGTCCCACACACTCCAGGGCAATCGTTCTGAGCCCTTGCGCTGGTGCATTAGGGCCGCTCTCAGAGGTGCTTTCCACAGACCTTTGGGAAACAAGAAAATAAAGTGGGGCTCTCATCACATTATTTAATTCCATTCGCAATGCTATCCTTTATTCTGAACCATGCCTTCCACCGTCAGAGTCCGAGCATGCTGCATCTCCCATGAAATGGTGGTGAAAGTGGTTGACTGCAGGTTCTTTATTTTCTCTTAGCCTCACTGGATCAAATTAAACAGCCGCCAGCCCAACCTACTTTTTGTTTTTCCTTCTGAAAATGTATAAGCCCTAAATATTCAAACATCTGGGAAGCCTGACTCTCGGCAGGGCTCATGGGCACAGCCTTTCCTGTGTGAAACACCAGTCGTGAGAATGAAAGCCTCAGGTGACTTTTCTCTAGCAAATGCGCTGCTACAGAATGACTGGAAATTCCCTTTCCCTTCTGTGTGGTCGCCTTTTTTGCCTGTAAGTCACAGACACCCAACTGGAGTTAGCTGACGCAAAAGAAGGAAAATTGCTCACACAATCGAACTGCTGAAGAGACAGAGAGTAGACTCTGGGTCCCATGAACCCGGCTCTCCAGGCCCCCAGGACCTCTGCGTCCATTTTCTGTCTCCTGTTCTTTCTCTCCTCCATCACCATTTTCTCCCCAAGCAGAGGCACAGCTGTTAGCAGCAGCCCCAGGCTTACCTCCCTGCGCCTCCCTTAAGGGAGAGAAAAACTGGTGGGTTCTAGTCTGCTTTGGTTGAAAAATCCCAGAGGGAGGCGTTGGTTGGCCTGGCTTGAATGATATACCTGTTCCTGAACCAAAGGAACTACCTGGACTGTGGCCCAGATAGTCTGATGCCCCTGCTCTCCTCCAGGGTCTTTATGTCTTCTTCTCAGTGAGGTCTTCCCTGGCCACCCCACTTAAAATTGTACCCCTCAACCCCCAAGAAATCTCTCTCTCTCCTTATCCTACTCTATTTTTTCCCATAGCATTTATCATCTTCTAACATACTAATTTGCTAGGAGTACTGTGTAGCTCCTCCCACTATAATATAAGCTCCAGGAGGCAAGGATTGTGGTCTGTTTTTCTTATTAATATACCCGGACATGGTGGCTCACGCCTGTAATCCCAGCACTTTAGGAGACTGGGGCAGGCAGATCAGTTGAGGTCAGGAGTTCAAGACCAGCCTGGTCAACATGGTGAAACACCATCTCTACTAAAAAAAAACAATTAGCGGGTACAGTGGCACACACCTGTAATTCCAGCTACTCGGAGGCTAAGGCATGAGAATCACTTGAACCCAGGAAGCAGAGGTTGCAGTGAGCCGAGACCGTGCCACTGTACTCCAGCCTGGGCCACAGAGCAAGACTCAGTCTCGAAAACAGAAAACACACACAGACACACAGATACACAGACACACACACAGACACACACGCACACACACATACACCCCCTAGTGTCTACAGCTGTGCCTGGTACACAGCGGCTTAATAAATATTTGCAGTGGAATGAAGACATGAACAGTCTTGATGGTCAGTCTCTCCTCACTAGAATATAATCCTCCCATTAGAGCAGGGATTTTGATGTTTTTTTCTTTTGGTTGAGACAGGGTCTCTGTCACTCAGGCTGGAGTGCAGTGGTGCAATCACAGCTCACTGCAGCCCCAACCTCCCAGGCTCAAGCAGTCCTCCCACCTCAGCCTCCCTAGTAGATGAGACTATAGGCACAAGCCATCAGGCCTGGCTCATTTTTTGTATATTTTTGTAGAGATGAGGTTTGCCCAGACTGGTCTCAAACTCCCGGGGTCAAGCTTCCATCCACCTTGGCCTCCCAAAGTGCTGGGATTACAGACGTGAGCCACCATGCCGGCCAGGATTTTTATTTTTGTTTTATTTCTAGGCAATGGATACACCCTAGTGCCTAGAATAGTGCCTTGCTCAGCACCCAGAGAACCCTCAATGAATATTTATTGACTTTGATGAATGAATGATTCCCTGCAGCTGTGGAGATGGCCCAGTCATATCATTTTATCTCCATGGCTAGAGCAATTAAGTAGAGCTCTGCTGTGGTTAATAAATATCCACTACATTTTCCTAACTTGGAGTGAAGGTGGGCCCGAATGTAAAGTTCCAATACTGTATAAGGTTAGAGCTTGGCACAAAGCGAGAAAACATGGCTGCCCGTATGAATCCCAGTAAAGGGGGGATGAGTACAATTGAGCCAGAGTTGACAGGCACACTTGACACAAAATGCCAGGCTTTAAAGCCAAACTCTAATATTATGGGGACTTCTTTTAGCTTGCAGGATCCTTCTGTACTCTTCTTAACCTTGCATTTCTAGAAAAACGTGGGTTTCAACTGATGAGCAAACGTTAAGTGGTACACTTCTCTGGGTGTCCACTAGCCTTCATATCTTCTCTTATAGACATTACAATTTTGTTCAATTTTTTAAAATCTCCATACGCAAACCTTCTGTTAAACCAAACCTTTGATCTCCTCATACTCTGAATGCCTCCATATGACTTGTTACCATGGAGATGTTCACATACACCTCATTTAATTATGTAAACAGCATTCAGCTCTGTCTCTCTTAATCTCATCAATACACAGTTTCATTTTTCCCCTTTTCTGCTGTCAGTTTTTATCTTGCTTTAGGTGAATTTAGAGCGCCATGCTTAAGGACTCAGGTGTTTCAAGTAAACAAAGAAATTAAATTTCTCTTGATGAATTTACCATTCTCCTCTCGTCCAATATTCAATTAATTCAGATGTAAAATACACCACGTTTAACAGGTTGGAACCTGAATTCACAAGGAGATCAGAGTTTCAATTTCAACTTAATTATCTGAAACTTAAGAATGGCTTATTAGAGTTAAGATGACAAAAAATATATATATTTAAAAATAAGAGGTATTCCCTGGGGACAGGATCACAAGAATATTAGATGGCTTTCATTGCAGCTCTTAAATATAACCAAACAACTCAAACTGTTTAGTGTTCTAATTTATTTTTGAGTAAGGTTGCAAGATAAAATGTAATATTCAGGACATATTCTACTATAAAATTATTTGCAGTTTATCTGAAATTTAAATTTAACTGAGCATCTCATATTTTTATTTTCGAAACCTGGCAACCTTATTTATTTATTTATTTATTTATTTAGAGACAGAATCTCACTCTGTCACCAGCCTGATCTTGGCTCATTGCAAACTCCGCCTACTGGGTTCAAGCAATTCTCCTGCCTCAACCTCCGGAGTAGCCGGGGCTATAGGTGCACACCACCACATCCAGATGATTTTTGCATTTTTAGTAGAGATGGGGTTTCAACATGTTGGCAAGGATGATCTTGACCTCATGATCCGCCCACCTTGGCCTCCCAAAGTGCTGAGATTACAGGTGTAAGCCACTGTGCCAGCCCGACAACCCTATTATATGAGACACGATTGACTACCCAATACTTCATAAACCATTCAACATTTTCCTAGTTACCAGGAAACATCCAGGAGTCTGTATCAGGAGAAAAAGGAGAGATGCCGACCAGAAACCAATGGGTCTGCTGAGGCTTGAAAAGGCCCAGCTCAGATCTTGGGAGCTGGTTCCTCAGCACAATTCAGGACTCCTAAAACTTCGCATAGCCACTGAAGACCCTATATCCAGTTTCATGCAGCATAAAGTGGGGGAAAGAGTTGCAACCTCAGACCTAGCAGTCTTAAGGCCTAGTGGCTAAGTAGTCTTTTAATGACATGGAAATGTCTTCTGATGCATATTGTCACTCTCTTCTAATCTTAGTGATATAAATAGGAGACAGGGAAATACTGGGTAGAAGAGGGCAATTCTCTGGCAAAGGCCCCACCCTCAAGCCTGGATACCCTTTGCCCTAACTGAGGGCAGGCATGCCTGTTTTTGTGCCCAAAAGCTGCCTTTTGGCCCACGACACACCCTATCCTGTATCTATATAAACCCCAGACCACAGGCTCCAGAAACAGAGAAGGAGATGAGCAAATGAACAGAAGAGCAGAATACGCAGCACAGAGAAGAAAAGATGTGTCTGAAGGCCAAGAGGAGTTTAGCTGGGAATGGCTGGAGAGGAGATCAGCTGCTGGATGGCCAAACTCCAGGGGAAGATCATCTTCCCACTTCATCCCCCTTCCAGCTCCCCATCCATCCCACCAAGAGCCACCTCCACCACTCAATAAAACCCCTGCATTCAGGCCAGGCATGGTGACTCACACCTGTAATCCTAGTACTTTGGGAGGCCAAGGTGGGCGGATCACGAGGTCAGGAGATTGAGACGATCCTGGCTAATGTGGCGAAACCCCATCTCTACTAAAAATACAAACATTAGCTGGACATGGTGGCAGGTGCCTGTAGTTCCAGCTACTCAGGAGGCTGAGGCAGGAGAATCACTTGAACCAGGGAGTCAGAGGTTGCAGTGAGCTGAGTGCCACTGTTCTCCAGCCTGGGCAACAGAGCTGTCTCAAAAAAGACCCTGTCTCAAAAAAACAAAAACAAAAACAAAAAACCCTGCATTCATCCTTCAAGTCCATGTGTGACCCGATTCTTCTGGAACACTGAACAAGAGCTTGGGATATAGAAAGCTGTCACACTGGCCCTGTGCCCTTGCAAAAAGGCAGAGGGTCCACTGAGCTAGTTAAGCTGTCTGTGGACAGTAAGGTTAAAGAAGCATACTGTAACACATATCCATTTGGGCTTTGGGAGTCACAGGCTCCCACCCCTGGATGCTGCCATGGGGCTGGTGCCAAGCACCCCAGCTCCTGTACCTGCCCATCTGCATGTTCCTCCTCCCATAAGGTGTTTGAGCAGGGGCAGCAATAAAGCAGGTGAGCCACACCCCTGTCGCAATTCCTGCAAGGAAAGTTAGGGAACGCTCCTATGTTATTGGCAAGATAAATCACACAAAATTCTCTTAGGGTCCCGCCTCTCTTTGGCTTTGAAGTCAAGAGCTCAGAGTTGTAGATCCCACTCTGCAACTTAGTGAGTGGGCTTAGATATGATTCTGAATCTTTTCAGCCCTAGTTGAGCCTCCCTTTCCAGTCTTTATCCATAAAATGGGAATAACACTCGTTCTATCAAACTTGAGTTGCTATTGTTCTCAAATGAGAGTGCATATGAAGTAAGGTGGTAAGACTGTTATGTGCAAACATTATATGAACACAAGATGGTATTGTCGTTATTGACTGCTATGATTTCAATGGGTCATTCAGTCCTGTGTGTGACAAGGAAGATCACGGCGGGCAGGGCAGGGGCAAGCTATTTATCAGAACAGAAAAGCCTCTTGAGTTTAATATTTAAATCTTCCTAACAGGGGCCTGGGGCCTACAGGTCTTAGAGCTGGCAAGGCAGAGCACAATATCATGGAAGCAACAACCCATGGCCATCTCAAAGCGCTGTCAGAATTCGCTCTACAACGACCCTTTGAGATGGCCATGGGACCGACAGCTGCCATCCTCCCTGGAAAAGCTATGAAGTCACCAAATTGCACTGAACGCAGGGCATGTAGAAGTAATTACAGCCACTGCAATTAAACCAGGTCACTCTTCAAACCACTGATCAAATCAGTGCTTCCCATTCTGAGGCCAGGAAAGAGTATATTATGGAAGAAAAAAAAAGGAAAATTATCTTGATCCTTAGCACTTAAAACAGGAGGAGGGGGCAAGAAAGAGACATATTCTTGCTTCAAAGTTTTTAAATAATAATTGTTCCATCTGCACAAAGAACCTGAAGGAAGGCCAGGAAAGATAAGATGTTCCCAGCTGATACTTGAATGCAGAGGTTTCTGTGACCTTCCTTTATCATTTGGGAATCGGGTGCTAGCTGAGTTCTGAACTCAGCAAAGAGGTTTAAGGAACAGCTCCACCAGCCCTTCAGAACTTACCCAGCCCTCTGCATCCACGTCGCTCACCTTCAGCGTGGCTTACCCAGCCCTCTGCATCCCTGTCACTCGCCTTCAGCGTGGCCTCCATGAGGCTTCCATGCTGTTCTTTCTTTATTCATCTTTACTCATAATAGTAAGCTGGAGAAAGTATGCATATATATATATCTGGACTCATTGTATGAAATCTTATGTTTCTTATTCTACATTTAAAACTATGCCGATCA
>CM052651.1:11560701-11576936 GCA_028533165.1 Leontopithecus rosalia
CTGCATGTTCTCTCTCATAAGTGGGAGTTGAACAATGAGAACACACGGACACAGGGAGGGGAACATCACACACCGGGGCCTGTTGGGGAATGGGGAACTAGTGGAGGGATAGCAGGGGGTGGGGGGATTGGGGTGGGATAGCATTAGGAGAAATACCTAATGTAGATGATGGGGTGATGGATGCAGCAAACCACCATGGCACATGTATACCTATGTAACAAACCTGCACATTCTGCACGTGTATCCCAGAACTTAAAGTATAATAAACTTAAAAACAAACAAATAAACAAAATCTAAGAAATAACATTTATAGCTCCCCTTAAAAAGAATTCTTCTTACGAAAATCAGGTTGATTTTATGTCTGTATGGTCCTTACCTGTTTTCATTTTCCCTCGGGGGCCTGAGGGCCTCGGTAAAATAATCCCCTGTCTTTTTCCTGCTATTATGAAATAGTATATATTTCATAATTCAAATTCAAATCTTCGCATTTCTCTTTCAATAACAAGTATTTTTCAAATTCTGCTTTGGGAATCATGACCAATTTAGAAAATAGTCTTTTCTGTGTAATTGTCTTTTTATTTCTACATATATGTGTAAAATATATATAGAATATCATTACATATATATATTTTTGAAAATGAATATTAACTTCAATTCCTGATAATTTGTCTAATGAGCTATGTGTTTTTTAAAAAAAAAATTTATTTTTTCTTGTGGTAAAACACTTGCAAAATTTACCATCTTAACAGTTAAGTGTACGTTTCAATAGTGTCACGGATGTTCGCAATGTTATGCAAACGATCTTCAGAATTGTTTTCCTCTCACGAAACTGAAATTCTAACGACTCTCCATTTGCCCTCCCCAGCCCCTGCCAACCACCGTTCTACGTGCTTTCTCTATGAATTTGACTATTCTAGAAACCCCGTAGAAGTGGAATCATCCAGCAGTTGTCCTTTCATGACTGGCTTACTGAACTCAGCATAATGGCCTCATGATCAATCCATTTTGGAGCATACGTCAAAGCTGTCAGAATTTCCTTTCTTTTTAAGATTGAATAACAGTTCAGTGTATACGCCACATTTTAAATAGCCATTTATCGTCAACAAACACTTGTGTTGCTTCTACCACTTGGCTATTGTGAATAATTCTGCCATGAACATGGATGCACAAATATCTCTTTGACACTCTGCTGTCAGTTCTTTTTCTTTTTTTTTTTTGGAGACTCTATCACCCAGGCTGGAGGGCAGTGGGCATGATCTCAGCTCACTGCAACTTCCACCTCTTGGGTTCAAGTGATTCTCATGCCTCGGCCTCCTGAGTACCTGGGACTACAGACACCCTCCACCATGGCTGGCTAATTTTTGTATTTTTAGTAGAGATGGGGTTTCACCGTGTTGGCCAGGCTGGTCTTGAACTCCTGATCTTAAGTGATCCACCTGCCTCAGCCTCCCAAAATGCTTGGATTACAGGCATGAGCCACCGCACCCCCACTTTCAATTCTTTTGGGTGCACACCCAGAAGCAGAATGGCTCGGTCATATGGTAATTCTATTTTTTCTCTTTTTGAGGAACTTCTTAAGGAACTGCCGCACTGTTTCCCATAGAGGCCGCGCCACCCCACCATGTACAGGAGTCACAAGCACTTGTTCTCTGTCTGGAGTTTTTGTTTTTCACTGTAGCCATCCTAATGGATGCAAGGTGTTATTTAATTGTGACTTTTTTTGAATTTCTGTAACGATTAGTGATGCTAAACATCTTTCAATGTGCTTTTTGGCCATTTGTATATCTTCGGGCAAAAGTCTATTAAAGTGCTTTGCCTGCCCCTCCCTCCCTCCCTTCCTTCCTTCCTTCCTTTTTTTCCTCCCTTCCCTTCTTCCTTTCCTTCCTTTTTATTTTTGAGACAGGGTGTCACTCTGTCACTCAGGCTGGAGGACTGCAGTTGCACAATCATTGCTCATCACAGCCTTGACCTCCAGGTTCAGGTGATCCTCTGACCTCAGCCTCCCACAGTGCTGGGATTACAGGATGTGAGCCACTGCATCCTGCCTCTTGGCTCATTTTTAATCAGGGTGATTTTTGTTGTTGACCTGTAGATGTTCATATATCCTAGATATTAACTGCTTGCCAGAAACATGATTTGCAAAAATATTCTCAAATTCCACAGGTTTCCTTTTCATGCTATCGGTTGGTTGGGTCCTTTGGTTCATAGAAGTTACTCATTTTGATGTGCATGTATTTCTTTTCTTTTCTTTTCTTTTTTTTTGAGACAGAGTTTCACTCTGTTGTCCAGGCTGGAGCGCAGTGGTACCTTCCTGGCTCACTGCAACCTCCACCTCTCAGGTCCAAGCGATCCTACCACTTCAGCCTCCCAAGTAGCTAGGATTCCAAGCATGCACCACCATGCCCTGCTAATTTTTGTATTTTTGTAAAGACGGGGTTTCACTATGTTGGCCAGGCTGGTCACAAACTCCTGACCTCAAGCAATCCACTGGCATTGGCCTCCCAAGGTGCTAGAATTACAGGTGTGAGCCACTGCACCTGGCCTGATATCCATGTATTTCTTTTAAAGGGAAATATATACATTTAAGATATACTAAGTATACATACACACACACACACACACACACAAATAATTGTAGTTTAGTATACAATAACTTAAGATACTTCAGTCTTAGTATTTCCAAGACATTTCTAAAATATCTTTTAACCACAAACTATCAGATCCTAGGACTATGTTCATCATGGAACATATGCAAATATGTGTATTGCTTTCGAAGAGCAAATTCCAGGGAACTAAGAAAAGCCCAACCACTTCCCCCGAAGACCTTCTCTGTACAGCTGGCAGCTTCACCTTAAGTTCAAGATATTACTTCCAGTTAATATGAAAATATAGTCAGAAAGAATAATACTAAAATTCTGTCATCAGCCTGTACAAATGAAGCCTTGTAAAGGAAAATAAGGTTTTTTTGCAAGAGAAAAGGAAAGAAGGGCAGGAACAAGCAAGGTGAGGAAGAACTAATATAAGGCCAGCAGGGTAAGAGCTAATAGTAATTGCTGACATTTCTATGGTATGAATACTTACAATGTATCAGGCACTGCTCTAGGTGCTCTGCATGTATTAACTCAGAGATGGGGACAAGTGTTTCTATTTTATAATGAGAAAGCAGAGGCACAAGGAGTTTGAATAACTTGACTAGAGCCACACAAGTCATAAGTGACTCAGCCACACTTCGGAGTGATTCACCAGCACTTTTTGCTTCCCAGAAGTAAAGGCCCCCCACCTTCTGGTATTCACACCCTTGGGCAGTCCCTGACCACAGTAGTTGGGTTGGTCAGTGTGACAGCAGAGTACAGCAGAGGTGATGGGGTATCACTTCCAAGATTAGCTTATAAAGGCATTGTGGCTTCTGTCTTGGTGACTGTCTCTCAGGTGGGCCATGCGGTAAGGTGGGAGAGGTATCCAGCCGACAGCCACCTGAATGAGTGTGGAAGTGGGTCTTCCAACCCCAGGCACACCCCCAGATGCCTGTAGCTCCGGCTGACATCAACATCTCAGCTACATCTCATGACAGACACTGGGCCAGAACCACCCAGCCAAAAAGACTCCTGACTTTCAAAAGTTGCACAAAATAATAAATGTTTGTTACCTTAAGCTGTTAAACATTGGGACGTATTGTTACGTAGCAACAGATAACCGATACAGTTTCTTGATCTTCTTGGCCTAATTCATCATTTTGTCCAGGGAATATGTTTAACTGAGAATGCTGAAATACCAAACTGTTTCTCATACCTCAGTCGGATTCTCTATGAAATGAATTGTCACGCACATCCTATCATAAAGCACTGTCACTCTTCCAGTTAGCATGACCCTTGCAATTATAGCACACAAGCTACAATTCATATAGGATGCTCCAAGCCGTTCTTTCTCTGGGAGAGAAGATCATTTTCAAATAGTCTTTTAAAACGCACCAAATTTCCCAAAGCATTTTCCAATTTCAACCCCATCCCAGAAAGTAGAGTTTGCTGTCTTACTTCAAAGTAACAAATCAAAGAAATGGTTAGAAGAAATGGCATTCTTCTTAGGAAATCTGTATTAAATAGATTTTAGGTGAATGAGGGGTATTCTCATTCATGTTGTGCATCGAACATCTCAAAATGCATTACCCTAAGACCGAAGAATAATGATGCCTAAACTATTTAACATTTTTTAAACTTAGGGGAGGGGAACAGGGCAGATCTTTACTTTTTATTTTATTGTATTGTTACATGAACATATGGCCTCGTGGTGTAGTCTGGGCTTTTAGTGGAGCCATCACCTGAGTAATGTACATTAAGTAATTTTTCATCTCTCACTGGGCTCCAACTTTCCCTCCCTTCCAAGTTTACAATATCTGTCTTTCCATACTCTATGTCCAAGTGTGTGATCTTTACTATAAAATGTATTAAAATTTAGGCCGGGCACAGTGGCTCACACCTGTAATCCCAGCACTTTGGGAGGCCAAAGCAGGAGGATCACCTGAGGTCAGGAGTTCAAGACCAGGCTGGACAAAATGGTGAAAGCCCATCTCTACAAAAATAGAAAAAATTAGATAGGCATGATGGCGGGTGCCTGTAATCCCAGCTACTTGGGAGGCTGATGTGGGAGAATCACTTGAACTTGGGAGACAGAGGTTGCAGTGAGCCAGATCGCACCATTACACTCCAGCTCAGGTGGCAGAGTGAGACTCGATCTCAAAAAGAAAATAAATAAAATTAAATGTATTAAAATTTACGATGTGCCTCTGGACTACTATCATCCTTTGAAATTTCTAGGTATATTTAAGATCCTACCATCCTTTGAAATTTCTCGATATATTTAAGTTAATTAAAATTCATTTCTTTTGAGAATGTCTTAACACCCACAGAGCACCAGAGACCACCTATGGTGCCTTTAGTGTGTGATTTCGTTCTCTCTGAAATTGTATTCTAAACAGAAAGCATTCATACTAAGATATTTAGGTGCTCCTTTAAATAACAATTCATATACTGTCTCCATTTGCCTGGGGGGGCAGATTTCCTCTGTATTATTCTATCCTTAAATGAAATCTATGAGGGGCCACTGTTTGCCTGCACTAAGCCCCAACAGACCAAACCAAAATGCAAAATGCAGTCACTCAAAAGGGCCATATAATCAAGCTGAAATTTTAAAAAACAGAAAAACCCCAAACAAGTCAGTTAAAAAAAAGCCCCAGGAGATTCACAGCAACTAGTCAAAAGAAGCCGAGTCACCTGAGCCAGTGTTAAGGCAGTCCCACCTGCTTTTACCCATACAGGGAAAATAACGCAAAGGCACCTGATGTTGCCCAGTCTGCTTTTGCACTGCGCTATTTTCCTTGTTTCTGCTCAGGCGCCTTACAAACACCCACTGTTCTGCCATTCCTGACAATCTATGTTAGAGACTGGACACCGCCTAGATTATGAATTGCTAATCACAGCAAGTTAGATCTTTAAAGCCCAGTGTGTTGGGATTTCATGCTTTGACCCTGTATTTGATTGTGCCTGAAAAAAACACCCTCCTATGGGCCTGACTTAAGAACCCAAAGAAAGCTCCCCTGTGGAGTGCCCACGAGGCACTACTAGGTACACATATTTTCAGTTCATGTTATCTTCCTAACATTCCTGCAAGCCAGGCCTTTGGCTTCACCTCACAGGTGAGCAAAGTGAGGCTCAGAGTGGTAAATGACTTACCCCAGATCACATTGTCACACAGGTGGGGAGAGCAGGATTGGAACTCAAGACTGCTGCCACCAGAGCCACCTTGCCGGCTGCCTCCAACCCTGGGGCTCTGGGAGCTTCCCCTGAATCAGGTCTGTTTGCAAGGACAGCCTCAGCACATTCTCCCTAACTAGCCCTTTAGAACTTCGGGCCCCAATAAAGGCTAACTAGTCCTCTTGAACCATCTCATTCTGCTTGTCTTCTCAGCCCTCTACTCATTTTCAGAGATCACTTTATGGCCTTCCTCCCTCCAGGTGCTCAGAGCTGTCATTATCAGAGATGAAAAACCCCTGTCTGTATCTTCCTGATATGAATTTCACACAAAAGTTAACATCCCAATACAGCCTGCTTCTCCACAATCAAGCTCCTGGACTCCTGCTTTTCTACAACCCTTCTATTGTTGATTGATTGATTGATTGATGCATTATATTTGAATGTATTTACAGGGTACATGTGAAAATTTGTTACATGGATAGATGATAATGATCAAGTCAGGGCATTTAGGGTTTCCATCACCCAAATATTTATCATGTCTACGTGTTTGGTACATTTCATACCTTTTAAGTCTTCTTTCTACTGGCATGAAGATTTGCTCGTAGACTTTTTCCATAGCTACACACACACCCCCTCTCTCACACCTCACATATACATATACACAAACACCCACATGCAGAGACATACACATAAACACCCACATACCCAACATACTATACACACACACCACACATACACACATGCATGTGCACATACCTTCCACCACATGCATATTCATCCCCAGTGCTTTGCCCACCAGTACCCCCTTCACCCTTTGAGATCCACCTCCTTCAGGAAGCCTTTCCTCGATACCATTACCCCAAAGGTGAATGACGAGAATCCAGGGATCCCACCCCTCTCTCCCTGCCCTACCCATTATTTCTTCATTGTCTGTCTTCCCCAGCAGCAGGTGGGCTCCCGGAGGCCAGAGATGAGCATGATTCACACTTGGGTCCCTCATCTTCCCTCCCCAACACCCTGTACCATGAATGACACCCAGCACTCAGAATCTCAGCAAATACTTCTGGAATGTATGAGTGAGTTCTATTTCAGTGATAAATAGCCCACTGGATTAATCTGCATAGCCTCCCGACTCCAGACTATCTTGGTCCAAAAAACCAATCATTATAACCTGATGCTAAATCTCTCTAGACTGTGGTGGGCTCATTTGTGAAGTGGGGATGATGTCCATGGTAATTAACACCTGGTTAGCTGGCAGAGGAGATTCAATGAGGTTTTACACATATGCATTAGTATGAAGCAAATAACATGATTTTCCATCATTACATGGGGGAAGTAAAACCATACAGCTCCATTTGGAAAACACTCCTGATGCTTGTCTAACCAGGCAAACCAATGATTTGACGATTCGTCTGCCTTCCTGGGCTTCTCTCTTATCACAAGCAGACAGGTGGCCCAAGCACAGTGGATTCAATCCATAATGGACTCTCAATCCAGTCTAACCGGACTGGGCATCTCTGCCCCTAGGGGACTGAGCCCTTAATAAACAGATGTGTCTTCCAGCTCAGAACTGCAGACACGTGCGTGTTCATGTTTATGTCGGTAGCCTTTGTCTAAATCCATACCACTACCTGTTTAGTGTTTCTAACAGATGGGTTCTTTCGGATGTGACTGAACAACGAAAAGCATTTCCCGATGGCCTGTCACACTTTTTTCTGTCCTCTAATTGAGAACACTTTCAAACCTCTCCAACTCCTGTTTGCCTCTCAGTAAGGTGAAGATTTGATTTCTTCCCTATTACAATTTTCTTCTGAGTCAAAACGAGTATCTTAGAAAAAAATGATAGCTAAGGGAGAGGGCAAAAGCAGAAAAGCATATATACATTTGTGGGTCAAACTAAGGTTAGTGGTTCTGAAACTGCCATTGCAAAATTGTGACTTAAACAGTGAAAGAGATCTGACCTAACCAATTGCATCTCGCTTCTAAACTTCAAGCTGTCCGTTTTCATTCCTGGACATAGGCCCAACTAATTTTGGGAGGAACCTAGTTTATAGTTTAAAACAAAGATGATAGCAGCCCTTTCCCCAAACAAGCCTCCTTGTTGCCTCCTTACACTGCCTTTGTAAGACTAACATTAGCCACAAGATTAGAAATTACAGCTTAGGAGTCATGCAGCTGGCTGCAAGATCCTGACCCTCCCTAAACTGCTTCTAAGATCAGTGCTTCAGCTATTTTGCAGACCCTGCCCTTGATGGATCAGCTGGCCCCACCCAGATCAATAAACTGGCTCATGTGATCATGTGGCCCCTCCCAGGAACTGACTCAGGCTAAGAGGACCACTTCAGTTCCCTAGGATTTCACCTGACCAATTAGCATTTCCATCTCACTGGTTCCCTCCCACCTACCAAGTTGTTTTTATTTTGTTTATGTATTTATTTTGAGACAGAGCCTAGCTCTGTAGCCCAGGCTGGTGTGCAGTGGTGCCACCTTGCTCACTGCAACCTCTGCCTCCAGGGATCAAGCAATTCTCCAGTCTCAGCCTCCCGAGTAGCTGGGACTGCAGGCACGTGCCACCATGCCTGGCTAATTTTTGTATCTTTAGTAGAGACAGGGCTTCTTCATGTTGGGCAGACTGGTCTTGAAGTCCTGACCTCAGGTGATCCACCCACCTCGGCCTCCCAAAGAGCTAGGATTACAGGCATGAGCCACCTCACCCAGTCACCAAGTTGTCTTTAAAATCTGATCCCAGAATGCTGGGGAAGACTGATTTGAGTAATAATAAAACCTGGACTTCCCCACAGCTGACTGTGTGAATTACTCTTTCTCTATTGCAATTTCCAATCTTAATAAATTGGCTCTGCCTAGGCAGTGGGCGAGGTGAACACACTGGGCAGTTACAGTTCCAGTCCATCCAGATGCCAGCATGAGGGAGACACAGCCAGAGCAGTCTCAGCTGCAGATCCCTGGCAGTGGGCGCCGTCCCCCCACACAGGTTTGTGCTAACCTCCTCACAGGACATCTGCCTCCTCAGAGACCAGCATCCCAAATTCCTGCATGGCAATTTTATCCAATGCAAATACCATACATTAGTACACATTAGAGAGAAGGGGAAATTGCATGATTTTTCTGGTGAAAGGCAAGTGGGAAGGTGGGCGAGGCCAAGGCAAGCTCAGTTCCACCTTAACTTGTCGGAATCAGATTCCCTTCCTCCTTTCCATTCCTCACTATGCTGCCTTTGTTATTTCAGGCCCACAATGCACACAACTGATTCCTGATTTGATTACATTGCTTGATATCTCGTAGATTCTGAAAGATTGGCCTAATAGGGATGGAAGAGAAGATAGAATCATTTCTGGGCCCTGTAGGCATGCCCGCCTCTCCCCACAGCTGTATCCCCTTTGGAAAAGTTGCCTGGAGCTCAGACTAACAAGGGGAGGGAGGAAGCCTGCATCCAATAATAATCCGGATAGGGCTCCAGCCACGTACCTCAGTGCATTTCAGCTGAGCACTTGCTGTGGGCAGAAACTGGCCTAGGCACTTGACATGATCTTGTACGAACTACTTGACAAATGATTGGAGGTCTGACTATATGGGGGGGTGGGGGGAACTTACTGTGCCTGACACGCACGATGAAGGTATCAGCAGGTGGCCTCTGAGCAGGGAGTGGGAGTTCTGTGTGGGAGACAGGCTCTCCACTCTTGATCTGGAATGTTCATCCTTGTCCTGGGCCCCACCCCACGGCTCATTCATCCATGATGTCCTCTATCCTCTGCTTCACCAAAGACACAGCAACACAGAGAAACAGAAAGAGGAAGAGGAAAGTGAGCCCTGTAGCTCTTTATAACTTAAATTTTTACTTTTTAAAATAGGTGCTGCATGAATCCATTACCCAATTCAATAATACAAAAGGTAACAGTGAAAACTACATCCTCGCCCACACCTGACTCCCCGCAACCAGTTCCCATCCCCAGATGAAACTGCCTTTGCGAAAATTACAGCAGTGAGAGAATTATGACAGTGAAAGAGAGCTGATCTAACCAACCCCCATCTTGCTTTCAACCTCCAAATTGAGCTTGTGCCGAGCTAACTTTGGGAGACATTTGGTTTATAGTTTAAATGGTAATAGCCCTTCTCTAAAATTAATCGCCTTTGTAAAGAGAATGAAATGCCACTGGGAGGATGTGAGGAGCCTGAATTCTGCAAAGGTATAGACATAAATGATTACCAGCCATTATTCTGGTGATCACAAGATTTGCAACTTCTGGGATTACTGCTGCAGATAACATCTCTATTGTGGAACCTAAGACTGGCCTTTTGAGATGCCTTTTCAGGTTTTTGCAGTTTGGCAATAACTCCACCCGGACCTACAGGCCCCTGCCCACCAGTCATGATTTCACCCAGAAGCAGACTCCCTGGCCTGACAAACTCTCCTTGAAGAATCCTAGCCTCTGAATCTTCTGAGAGTTCAACTTGAGTAATAATTCTGTCTCCCACGTGGCATGGCCAGCCTCGTGCCTACTAAACTCTTTCTTTATTCCAATCCCCTGGTCTCAGTGAATTGGTTTTGTCTGTGCAGTGGGCAGGAAGAATCCACTGTGCAGTTACACAGAGACAGCCTCCTCTACCAATTCCCTGTGGATGCTTCCAGAAGGGTTCTGTGCATATTCAAACGCTTGCGTTGCTACACTTTATGAAGTCCTTTAAAACAACAAAGCACGAGGGCCAAAGATTATGTTGTGGCAAAAGTGTTACTGAAACCACCTTTGCAAAAATTATAATTGACAAAATCATTACAGTGAAAGAGATCTGACCTAACTAACTCCATCTTGCTTCTAACCTCCCAAGCTGTCCTTGTTCATTCCTGGGCACAGGCCAAACTAAGTTTGGAAGGAATTTAATTTATAGTTTAACTTTAAAACAAAGACAGTAACAGCCCTTTCCCAAAACAAGTCCCCTTCCTGCCTGGGGACTAGACTGCCTTTACAGGGCAAGCAAATTAGCCACAAGATTAGAAATTATGGGTTAGGAGTCATGTTGCTGGGGGCCGCAAAATTTTGAACCTCCCAAAATGCTCCTGAGGATAACGTCACAATTGTAAAACCCAAGATCAGTGCTTGAAATATTTTGCAGATCCTGTACTCCATGGGTCAGCTGGCACCACCAGATCAATAAGCTGGCTCATCGGGCCTTGTGGCCCCCAGCCAGGAACTGACTCAGTGCAAAAGGACATTTCAATTCCCTTTGATTTAATTTCCAACCCAAATAATTAGCACTCCCAATCACTGGCCCCCTACCCACCAAATTATACTTAAAAATTCCAGTTCCCAAATTTGCAGAAAGACTGATTTGCAAAATAATAAATTTCCACATAGCTAGCTCTGCATGAATTAAAATCTTTCTCTATTGCAATTCCCCTGTCTTAATAAATCAGCTCTGTCTAGGCAGTAGGTAAGGAGAACCCATTGAGCAGTTACATTATTACACTGGGTTCTCATAGCAATCAGTGCCGTCTAGATCTCTCAGATGAGGGAACTGAGTTGTAGGTTGGTTTAAGTCACTACCTGATATGATTTGGTTGTGTCCCCACCCAAATCTCATCTTTTTTTTTTTTTAGAGACAAACTCTCACTCTGTCACCCAGGCTGGAGTGCGATGGCACAATCTCTGCTCCTTGCAACCTCCACTTACCAGGTTCAAGCAATTTTCCTGCCTCAGCTTTCCAAGTAGCTGGACCTACAGGCCTGTGCCACCACAGCCATCAATTTTTTGTATTTTTAGTAAAGACGGGATTTCCCCATGTTGGCCTGACTGGTCTTGAACTCCTGACCTCAAGTGATTTGCCTGTCTTGGCCTCCCAAAGTTCTGGGATTATAGGAATTAGCCACTGTACCCGGTCCCAAATCTCATCTTGAACTGTAGTTCCCATCATTTCCACGTGTCATGGGAGGGAGGAGGTATTTGAATCATGGGGACTGTTATTTTATGCTGTTCTCATGATAGTGTGTTCTCACAAAATCTGATGGTTTCATTAGGAGCTTCCCCCGACCCACCCCCGACTTTAATCTGCACTGCTCCTTGCTGCCACCATGTGAAGGAGGATGTGTTTGCTTCTCATTCTACCATCATTGTAAGTTTCCTGAGGTCTCCCCAGCCCTGAACTTCTTTCCTTCATAAATTACCCAGTCTTGGGTATGTCTTTATTAGCAGCCTGCAAATGGACTAATACACCACCCAAGTCAGTTTAGTCAACAAGTATCTATGAAACTACTATTATCAGTCAGTTAGGGCTGCCGTAACAAGTTGTGACAAACTGAGTGGCTTAAGACAACAGAAATTCATTCTCTAACAGTTCTGGAGGTTAGAAGGCCAGAATCGAGGTGTCCTTGGGGTTGGTTCTTTCTGGGGGTTTGGAGAAAGGATCTGTTTCACGTCTTTCTTCTAGCTCCTGGTGGTTGCCAGCAATCCCTGACATTCCCTGGCTTGTTACGGCATCACTTCAATCTCTGCCTGTCTTCACATGGCCTCCTAACCTATGTGCATCCTCTGTGTCTGTGTCCACATTTTCCTCTTTTTCTAAGGACATCAGTCATTGGTCTCAGGGCTCAACCTAACCTAGTATGACTTTATCTTAAATTTGGTAAAGATCCTATTTCCAAATAAGGTCACCTTCACAGGTTCTGGGTAGACATGAATATTGGGGAGATACTATTCAACCCCACAGCAACCTTAACAAGCCATTTAGCCTTCCTCAGCCTCAGCCTCTTCATCTGTACCACAAAGCATTCTTGTGAGGATGAAGTGAGAAATTCAGTGAAAATAGTTGAGCATCAGCTTTGGTAGTCCATGAATGTTAGCTACTATTGCTGCTAACCTGTCGTCATCATCATCATCATCTTCATCTGCCACTAGAATAATTACTATTATTTTTAGAGACAGAGTCTTTCTCTTGTTGCCCAGACTGGAGTGCAGTGGCATGATCTTGGCTGACTACAACCTCTGCCTCCTGGGTTCAAGCTATTCTCCTTCCTCAGACTCCTAAGTAGCTGGGATTACAGGTGCCCACCGCCATGCCCAGCTAATTTTTGTATTTTTAGTAAAGATGGGGTTTCACCATGTTGGCCAGGCTGGTCTCGAACTCCTGACCTCAGGTGATCTGCCCACCTCAGCCTCCCAAAGTGCTGGGATTACAGGTGTGAGACACCATGCCTGGCCAGCTACTGGAATTATAGGACAGATGAGAGACGAAAAGGACAGCTCACAGTCTTTCAAGAAGGTTCTGGTTTAGCTGTGGACACTCCACGAACATACCTTACATGCTAAAGTGCTATGGTACTGTTAGGACTGCCAAGGATAAGGAGTCCAGGGTGGATATCATCTGAGCGAACAGCACAAAAGGCACCCAAACAAGAAAGTTTTTGTTTTGTTTTGTTTTGTTTTTGCCAGAGTCTCACTCTGTTACCTAGGCTGGAGTGAAGTGGCACAATCACAGCTCACTGCAGCCTCGACTTCCTGGGCTCAAGCAACCTCCCACTCAGTGTCTTAAGTAGCTGGGACAACAGGTGGGTGCCCCCATGTCTGGCTAATTTTTTAGTTCTTGGAGAGATGGGGTTCTCACTAAGATGCCCAGGCTGGTCTCAAATTCCTGGACTTAAGTAAACCTCCTGCCTCACCCTCCCGAATTGTTGGGATTACAGGTGTGAGCCAACATGCTCAGCTTTTAAAGGATTCTTAGGAGCAACACGGACCCCAACAGAGCTATGACTCACTGCCTTGAAGGGAGTGGTCTCTTTGTTTCCATGCCATGAAACGTGGTCAAGGGCACATAGTCGTATCACTCCTGAAGCTGAGATGCTTTCACTTCTCCTTAAAGAAGCACATCTGTAACCAAAATAACATTGCCTGTCATTTTGATGAAACGTCTGTGAGATTTTGAGTTCATGGGAGTCCCAGGGGAGGAGAAACATCTGACATCCTTTACTAACCTTAATGTCTCAGACAAAAATCATAGGTGGAGCTCTGCCCATCTAAATCTGCAATGCCTATGCAAAGTTAGCTGCCACGCGAAAACTACACGATGCGGTATTAGAACGTTTCTACTTTTAGGTAGGCAGATGTGAGCAGGGCAGGAAAGGGCACCCCAGGAGTGTCAGGCGACCATCAGGTGATGATTAGGCGGTTGTTAAACTATCTCTCTGAAATGATAATTGGTCACTGCCAGCACCAGGCAAAGCTAGGCTCCCCATAGGTTAAAAACACCCGGAGCTGACGCTCAGCAGCTTCTCAGCAAGATTTCAGGACAAGTGGGCTCAAGTATGCACACTAAGAGGCAAAGTAGTGGGTATATGACCTTCATCTGGGAACCGTCGACCAGTAAGGGAAAATTGCCCCTAGAGAGCATGCGTACAACCTCAGTAAAAAAAACTATGCATGCAGTCACCCTCCCAAGTGCTGAGCAACACTGTGCATGTGGTGGTTGAGCAACAGGCTGCCCCAAGGGGAGGATCAAGGGAGGAGAAAAGAAAACCCCCACATCATGCCAGTGTATAAATCCCCAGGTCAAAGGCTGAATGGGGCAGCTGGCCTCTCAAGTGGCCAGCTTGGCCCTCTTTCAAATGTCCTTTGCTTCCTTTGGCTTCTTCTCTAAAACATTTTATTTTTTTATTTTTTGAGATGGAGTTTAGCTCATGTTACCCAGGCTGGAGTGCAATGGTGTGATCTCGGCTCACCGCAACCTCCGCCTCCTGAGTTCAGGCAATTCTGCCTCAGCCTCCTGAGTACCTGGGATTACAGGCACGTGCCACCATGCCCAGCTAATTTTTTGTATTTTTAGTAGAGACGGGGTTTCACCATGTTGACCAGGATGGTCTCGATCTCTTGACCTCGTGATCCACCCACCTCGGCCTCCCAAAGTGCTGGGATTACAGGCGTGAGCCACCACGCCTAGCAAAACATTTTAATAAACTCTCATTCCTGCTCTAAAACTTGCCACAGTCTTTCCCTTTGCTTTAAACCTACGTCTGCCCCTTGGCCAAATTCTTCCCTCTAAGAAGACAAAGATCGAGTTTGCTGCAGATTTGTATGAATTCCACCACTGGTAACACGGCCGCTGCTGGAAAGCTTGAGATGTTGCATGCAAAAGTCCTAGCGTCAAAAATGTGCATTGCTAAAAACCATGCTTTGGAGCACTGAGTGGCTACTGAATTGAGAGTGCAATTGGAATTTCCTCTGTTCTAACCCTTCCATGAGAGGACTCTGGAAAACTAGTCACTGCTGGCCTACGGATGTTCCTGTCTGAAGTGTACTGCTGAAGTAATTGGCCTTCTTTCATCTGCAGAAGACCTTGCAATGCAGGACGTAAAAATCGCGTTGCCGAAAGATCCTTTGTCTCAGTGCTAATTTTTCTTTGTGGCACCGAGCATCTATTTCCAATGTAAGATTACAGGTGTGAGCCGCTGCACCTGGCCGTTTGTTTGTTTTTTGAGACAGGGTCTTACTGTGTGGCCCAGGCTGGAATGCAGTGGTGTGGTCATGGCTCACCACAGGCTTGACTTCCTGGGCTCAAGCAATCCTCCCACCTCAGCCTCCCAGGTAGCTGGGACTACAGGTACATGCCACCATGCCTGGCTACTTTTTTTACTTTTTGTAGAGATGGGGGTCTCTCTATGTTGCTTACGCTGTTCTCAAACTCCTGGGCTTAGGTGATCCTCCTGCCTCAACTTCCCAAAGTGCTGGGATTATAGGCATGAGCCACTGCACTCAGCCTCTATGGCAAAATTTTCAAAAAGATAAAGGATCTTCTCCTGCCCTACCTTCTATATCCTTCTCCTACTTCCGAGTAAAAATAATAACAACAATGGATGATGATAAGACCACTAGCAACAATAAGAGTGAGAATGATAGCTCACATTTACAGTTTCAGAGGCGTCAGGCACATGCTAAATGCTTTACAGATAGATACCTTCTCATTTAACCCTGCCAGCAATGTAATTAAATCAATACTGTGATTATCCCCATTTTACAGGTTAAGTAACTGAGGCCCAAAATAACACAACTGGAGTTCAACCTCAGTAGTCAGCTCAGGGGCTCACACCCTTAGGCAGTATCCCTGCCTTTTGCATCCTTCTCATTGTGGTGAATCTCTTAAAACATTTGGATAGAAAAGCGTTAAACACAGTCTACAGGAGAAGCTAGGAGAGGGCGGAACAGTGGAGACCCACAGAGAAGCAACCCCCAGCTGCAGGCAGAGGTGAGATGTGGCAGTTACCTGCACAGGGCAATGACCTTGAGAGTGGTAGGCTCCATTAAGAATAGGGACAGAACATGGCAACTCTCAGAATAAGCTATTTCCAGACATTCAGGAAAGCGGGAAGAACCAGAGACCTCTGTCCACAGGCAGGAAAGGTCAGCCCGTGGATAAAGATTCAGGGGTCAGTTCCTAAGCATGTGGGGACCACCCTGGAAACCTGGTTGCTAGCAATGCTCTTGGTGG
>CM052651.1:11600094-11612305 GCA_028533165.1 Leontopithecus rosalia
CTTGGTCACCATGGTGAAACCCCGTCTCTACTCAAAATACAAAAAATTAGCTGGGCATGGTGGTGCGTGCCTGTATTCCCAGCTACTCGGGAGGCTGAGGCAGGAGAATTGCCTGAACCCAGGAGGCGGAGGTTGCGGTGAGCCGAGACTGTGCCATTGCACTCCAGCCTGGGTAACAAGAGCGAAACTCCGTCTCCAGGAAAAAAAAAAAAAAATTAGCTTTTCAGGTAGAGAACAAACCTTTTGTCACATCCTCGGAGACTTGTTAAGGTTATATGTTAAAAAAACTGAATCAACTACAAAAATAAAATTATAGTTCAGTTTTAAGCCTCATTTGGCTCCTCTGTGGAATGGGGAAAATAACCTTACTCCCCTGTAGGGTTGTTCTGGAGTCTTAAGTGGGTCCCTGTCATGTAAAGTGATTGGCACAGGCTGTATGTATAGGAAGCAGTTAAGAAAACATATCTTGTTCTGAATATTGTTGGTTGCTGGTTAATGGGACCAGGCCTTGGGGTTTTCTGCTCACCCAGTATAACAACAGATATCAAATCACTTTTATCCAGATTGCTGAAAAACTGCTAGCTAGCAATGTGGTGAATTGTTAGCAGTTAGGTTCCAACCCAAAATCTTTGATTTACACCCAGGACTCTGTTTCCTACTA
The DNA here is from genome assembly GCA_028533165.1 of Leontopithecus rosalia. Classification (NCBI taxonomy): domain Eukaryota; kingdom Metazoa; phylum Chordata; class Mammalia; order Primates; family Cebidae; genus Leontopithecus; species Leontopithecus rosalia. Next base: position 11,600,756 of record CM052651.1, read on the forward strand.
CCCTTCCTAAAGCCAATAGCTCTTGTTTCTTTACAAGGAAACAAGCCAAGAAGAATTCACAAATGCCTTTCTATTTCTCCATCCCCTCTGTATCCCATGAGAGCCCAAACAAAATATATCACTTGAATGTGACATGGAAATTTTATTCTCCAGGAACAATTTTGGTTAAATTTGGACATTGTGTGTTGACTTCCTAGAGCAAGACAGTCTCTTTATTTACTTAGCACTTCCTTAGAAATATTACCAAACCTTGGTTAGCTATGATGCCCCATCAAAGGCTCTTCTTATTGTTATTTAATCTAGTTTATTTAACTTTCATTTATAAGAAACTCTTTGGGTGTTTCTATTAAATACTTTTGATGAAAATGGCTAGAGTCTGTTACTGTAATTTAGCAACTAAAGACACTTATCCTTATAAAATGTAGTAATCATCCATTCACTATTAATTCCCACGACTTTACCCCATGGATTAAAAAAAATTAAAATGTGGGAAGGAATTTGGCAGATATGAGTCAGTGTGATGAAGTGGAAAGAATAAGGCATTTGTAGTTAGAAGACCTGGTTTCCAATCCCAGCTCTGTTATGTATTAGCTGTGTGACATGTAAAAACCTTCTGATCTAAGTTTTTTTTATTCATGAAATGAACATGACAGTTCTTGCTTTTCCCCTCTTCACAGGGTTGATGTGAGGCTCAAGCATATGTAAGAGAACTCTAGTCCATTCAAACTTGCTCTCGCAGCCCTCCTCAGCTCTTCCTGACTTCTCCAGCTGGTTCTGCACTGACAGCCAGCACATTCCACAGCACTGCTCACCCACATGTGTGCACCACTTGTCTCAGGAGAGAAATAATCTGGCCTTTCACTGAATTACCACTTGCTCTTACTCATTGTTGATTCCAGAGAAGTAAGTCTAAGAGACCTCACAGGGCATAATAAGATCTGAAAATAGAAAAGGCTTCCAAACATAATCATCTTCTAAACGTAATTCACTTATGAAGAACCCCCATGTTCACACTGTCCTGCTATCCTTCAGGTCACTCTGTTTATCAATGGAATGTCACTGCTAAAGTCATTTTATAGCATGTTGCACACACACACACCCACATTTTCTTCATCTTAATGGCAACTATTAACGGTTGAATAATGAATTCCCTCTTAAAATTCTTGACCATTTCTTGCACAAGATAACCTCTGGTAAAACCAAATTTTAGTAACATGAAGAGTCAGAAAGTATTTGGGGAATCTGAGCTATGCAATGTATATAAAAATACAGATTTATATATCCATATATATGATATATATAAGTGTGTATGCATATATGTATGTGTGTATATATATCAACATATGTAGCTATATAGATATCTAGATATATCTATTTCTATCTATCTATCTATGCATACACACATACAATTTAGGAGTCTGACATAATTTACCTAAGTTGATTATATCAAATAAGTATACAATTCCCCATTACTTTATGGCTTACAGGCCCAACCTAAGTCATTATTGTTATTGGGGTCTATCACCTTTTTAAAAAAATTTGGTATGAATTTTAGTATCTATAAAGTTGAAAAGATCCACACTCATGAGCTATGCTATTTTCTGACAAATTAGTTGTGGCCTTATTATCATCAGTGAAAAACGTATTTGGCTCTTTTCTGCTCCCAATCAAAGGCAGTCATGCTGCTGCCTAAGCAACTGCGATTTTCCATGCACTCATCTCATTATTGACTCCCACAGTAGTTTTCCCTATTTATTTTTAAAACTGCACTTTAAAATTCAGAACCTAGCTTGATGGTACAGTAACATGTAGCTCTAAGTACTCCTGGGGAATAGAAAGTGCCTCCAGAGATGTAGAGCTGGAATCTACACACAGAAATACGAGGGGTCCAGCAATTCCTAAGAAACTTGAGGACCCAGATCTGAGCCCCTCCCCTCTGGCATCACCATCCGGATGAAACTGGGCTAAGACAAATGTCAAGGAGAGTCTCAAATGGACTGCATGTGGAGTGAGCTCATGTTCCATGGTAATAGAAAGTCAGGGAGGGGCCTATAGGATGACATTTTTGATTTACAGATCTTTTTAGCACTGATTGTCAAACCCACCTCCACGTCTCCCTCCACCTCCCTTATAGCCCTCCCAAAGTACAGAGGCCCTTTTAACTGTTGATAAATATTAGCTATCTGATCAATTCTCCATCAGCTGTCTGAAAACTAAAAGATCAACCCATTCTTCCTTCTAACTGACCCCTAGCCACCAACCTAATTTGGCAGATTGTTATTTGGGGGGAGGGGGCAGGGGCATTGACAACATACATGGCAGACCCTATTGATTTATGCTAATGGGAACAAAGTTAATTGTTTGATAAGCAATTAGTTAAACATACGGATTGGCTGCACAATTTCACCCAAGCCGAACATCGTTACTGTCTTTCCATCATCCATACAGATCAGGGTTCTACAAACCTCTGTCTTCATACATCAGTACAAAGGCCGCATTCCTTTGATACACGAAGTGATGGGACTGTCAGGCCTTTCCCCCTTCCTACTTCTCACTGCTTTTAGAAGATGCTTTGTATCACTATAAATGAGCCAGTTATCAACGTATTTCCTCTCAGATCCAATGACACCCTTCGTACCTGCTCTGCCATAATCCACTGGACTCAAGCATTTCTCCGTTTTAGAGTGAAAGTGACAGAAGCTTTGTCAGTAGAGGGTGCTGCAGAGACATTTCAGGACGAAGGGGTCTTCTCTTCCTGGTTCTACTTGCATTTTGCTTTTCTTGGCCCTCCCACAGTCTGTCAGTGGGGCACGGGAATAGAGACACCTGGTGGTGTTCTTCCCCAGCCACTCATCTGCAGTCCCTCAGTGACCAGTGCAGTCCTGCCTGGGCCTGTGACCACTTTCCCATGGCCCTCCCATGTGGACACCAAGCGATACAGGCCTTCCACCCACTGTGGAGCCCCGACTCCCTCTGTGCCCCTGTCCACCTGTCCACTCACCTGCATCTCAGAGGGCTGTCTCTTGTTGCTCGGCACCAATGGATGAGCTAGAACTGGAAACCCAGCAGGATTTTCTGCTACCACTGGGCTACAACCACACCTTCTCCAGCAAGATCTGAACCTCAGGCTTGGTGGGTGAGGGCCCTCCCAAGTTTGTCCCTCCTTAGATATTCTCCTCAGCCCTGTGATATCCTTTAGAGTTATCTTTACATCTTGATAGGTTAATGTCCTATCATAACTTAGTTAATGTGATTTTTTTGTATTAAACTTCCCTGTGTATGTGGCTGCGTATTTTCTGTCTCTTGATGGGACCCCTGTGGGTTCACCCTCTGACCATATGGGAGTGAGCATGTAGCAGCCTCCCAGCTGACCATTAATTTGACCACCACCTGAAGTCTCCCTCTTTGTTTCCTGGACCCTCTGTATTCACCAAGCCTCCAGTGAATTATTCGGAAAGACTTTGGTCGATCAATGAATGTTTCTGCTTAATGGTATTGCAAACTTTCACCCAGTGATACTCATTCTCTCTTTGAAACTCATGATTTCCTCAGGTAAAATGGATTATAACATTGGTTTAAAAAAACCCAACCTTCCTTAAAAGAGACACTGTTCAGCCCCTAAGAAACTCTTCTTTATCTGGAAGGATATAGAGAGCCAATGGGTGCTGTTTTCTGCTATTGTTAATATTCGTGAACTCCAGCTGAACACACAGGCTCCACCAGTCTAAAGAAACTGAGTGATCAGTGTATTCTTTTAATAAGAAGAGTTTTGAGAATGGCAGGTGAGTAATTCTGGCCTCTATCAGCTGAAGGCACTGTAAGCACAGAGGCTGAAAGACGAAATGGTAACTCTGTCATCTTGCTTATTGAAATCCTTCCCATAAAACTGGGGAGTGTGAGGAGTGTGACAGCCGCCACTCCTGACTGATTATCATACATTTACGGATTGAAACACAGAAGGTATCGATCAGTTTTCCAGGTAGCAATCTCTTTCCAAAGCAACTCCCAGTTTGAAGAATTCATTTTCTTTCGTGCTGCTGAAAGCGACTTGATTTTCAGAACATGTTCTTACCTAATGGTATAAAGATTGAAACTGTATTTTTTAATAATGAGCTTTTAATTTGAAGAAACTTTTTAGTAAATTAGATGGTAAGAGCTTTTTACAGAAAGGAAAATCAATTTGAAAATAACTTGTTTTCATCAGGTCTTGTTGTGAATGCTTTGTTGCCGTTGGGAACAGCGTAAGATCGATTCATGGGACAAGCACACTGGAGTTATGAAGGACACATCGGTCACATACTGTCAGCAACAGCTGTCTTGGAAGACACAATCAATGAAAGTGTCTTCCTTACAAAATGGACTTCTCTAAAAATCTGAAAATTAAAAAGAAAATTTGTATGAGATTTAGACTTGTAGTCTCACCCTAGAGACATAGTGTTATACGTAATGGCCACTTATATAGAAAATAAAATGCCGGGCTGGGCGCAGTGGCTCACGCCTATAATCCCAGCACTTTGGGAGGCCGAGGCGGGTGGATCACGAGGTCAAGAGATCGAAACCATCCTGGTCAACAAGGTGAAACCCCGTCTCTACTAAAAATACAAAAATTAGCTGGGCATGGTGGCGCGTGCCTGTAGTCCCAGCTACACAGGAGGCTGAGGCAGGAGAATTGCTTGAACCCAGGAAGCGAGGTTGTGCTGAGCCGAGATTGTGCCATTGCACTCCAGCCTGGGTAACAACAGCAAAACTCCATCTCAAAAAATAAAATAAAATAAAATGCCACAAAAAAAATACCTCCTCTGCACCTGTCTTTTCATCATGAACAAAGCATTTTCATTAAAGATTGTTTCTTTAGGGCTTTCAGGGTTTGGGACCTTCAAGAGTTACTTATTACAATGCAAATATTCCTAGTAGGAATCATCCTTTAAGTCTTCAGGAACTAACTTTATCAGGGTTAAGTCCATCAGGTTGCTTTGTAATCATGACAGTTTCACAAACAGAGACAGAGACACAAGTCATATTTCTTGGGTGAGAGGCACCGGAAGAGTGACTGTCATTGTTCCACAGCACTTTGTTGCTTATAGGTTCATCTCTTGCTTAATACATGAAGAACTGCCTGAAGCACACGTGGTCCATGTATTCTCCCAGACAGGCGAGCCAAGTAATCAAGATGCAATATACCTAGAATCACATTCTAAGCAACTTCCGCATGTTCTAGTATTTTTTAGTCCTATTTTACTTTTGGGTAATGTCATAAAAAATCCATATAATAAACAGCCTTATGAAGTGTATCATTGCATTTACTGTAAGATCATTCATTGTCAAAGACTTTGCCCATTGCCTCATATATTGTCTTCTGGAAATGGAAGAACTCCCTGCCTAGTCCTGGAACAATGACATTTACTAGTTCTCTGGGAACTAGTGTGACTGTTCCTTTTACGTTGTGGATACTGTGAGGTGTTCTATAGACTGGGTTTTCTTTTTTCATTTTTTGCTATTTGCTCTAAATATTACAATCAAATTTGTGTCTCATTCACATTTTTATTCTCACTTCTGACTTCACTATATGTTCCCACTTTTGTTTTCCTGTCATCTTTTATTCATATTTTAAATGTATGCTACATTGGTATATAGTGTGTATACATGTCATATGTGTCTGTGTTACCATACACCTGTGTGGTATAATGTCGTGTGTTTACTAGAGCCTCATCTATAAAGCTGCCTTAAATCCTTTCTAGAACAAAGCGAATTCTAAACACATAATTATTTGATCTCACAGCAACCCTATGAGATGGATTTAGTTATAGGGTCATAGTTATATGTGGGGTAGTTGTGAGAATGGATATAGTTATACATCCAAATTTAAAAATGAATAAACCTCAAAGTTATACAATTCCTTATCAAAGTAACAAAACTAGTAACAGAGCTAATCCAAAACCCAATTTCTTTTTAGTTTTAATTCAAAACCCCATGCTTTTTCTCCCATCCTGAATACCATGTTGAAGAATAAAAAGACACTAAAGGGGACAGCGAAAGTCACAATTTTCACTAAGAAGAGTCATTTCCCATTTTTGCTGTACAAACGGAATGTTCAAATGAACACAAACGAGCTTAGCTCCTAGAGTAAAATATCCTAAAATCAGGTATCGACAGAACCCATCCTAAGTGGACAAACACACACAGTGGGACCACACGGGAGGTCAGTCTGTGTTTAGCAGAATCCAGCCCTTTAAGAAACCTCCCTCAGTACTTGTGAACAAGTTGGTTTTTGTAATCTCTTCTTTATACCCTGCATTCAGAGGCTTGGGAATTGCATTTATGTATGTTGAATTTGATTAGTTGACATGACCTCTTTCTTTTCAACAAATAAAACATGAAACTTCAATCTCCAAACCTCTTTGTACATTTATTTTTAATGAGTAATGTTCCCTGATCAGACAATCAAATCATGAGGTCACCCAGAGAAGCCTGGAATCTGAACAAGATACCAAATAAAACCTATGAGGAAAAAAAATTGCCGGCATGAATTGTTCTCTGGCTGTCAAGATCAGTTAAAGGTACTTGTGATCTTAAGAAATATACATATACATGAAGGACACCAAGCACATTTCTTATTTCATCATTATCTCTGTGAATATGGGAATTCATTGTAGAGAAGGAGAACAGCTCATCAAAACGTGTTTGGCCTTGTTTTGGCCCTTATTTTCAAGGCTCATAAATACCCATACGCCCGGTACCTAATTAGTGTCATAATCTAAGTTAATAGGACAGGCTATTAACTTGTGACAACATTGCTGGTGGGGGGTAATGCATACAATTAAAAATGCCACTCTACCAAATACAGAAGGCTTTGCTCTGATTGCCCTCTGGAAGAGGATTCAACCTGGACTCACATCCTGAGTCAGAAGGGCTCTTAGAGGTCAGCTCGTCCAAACGCTCCCCTCGATTCTGTTTGAACACCTCTAGTGTTGGCGAACTCTCCACCTCCCAAAGCACCTATTTCATTTTCAAGGCATTCTGACGGCCCAGGGATTTCTAATCACAACCCAGGTGGGTCTTCCACCTAGAATTAAACTCTTGGCAGCAGAGTACACTCTCCCATAATAAAAACCTTCATGGGATCTTTCTGTTGCTTTTGTGAGGTCACGGGGAATAAGCGAAATGCAGTCATGTCTTCTTCTGAAAGACAGCTATAATGCCATCTGAACAGATCATGCATTGAAGGACAAGAGACTGATCTGAAGAAAGGCTGGCTCTGTACCGTAAGAGAGGAACTGATAACCAAGTTGTCTTTGAGGTCCTGGAGCCTGCATGTGGGGGAAGGGAGTAGCTATTCACAACGTTGAGTAAACAGTGTGCTATGTTTCTGTATGGGTTGCAAAAGAAAATAATTAGCGGCATGCACCTTTTGTCCCAGCTACTCTCATGGCCTGAGGCAGGAGTATCACCTAAGCCTTGGGAGGTCAAGGCTGCAGTGAGCCATGATCACACCACTGCACTCAGGCCTGGGAAACAAAGGGAGACCCTGTCTCAAAAAAAAAATAGTTGGGGGATAATGACTAGTGCCAACTCCTTGCAGATGGGAACTCTTCTTGAAACGCTCCAACAGCAACTCTGAACCTGCCACCCAACAAAGAAACTAAGACATTGACATTAACTTGATGTATGTTACCCATATGGTTGTCATTCTTCCCATCTCTCAGCCTCCTCTCACCCGAGATAACCGCTGTATTCACCATTCTTTTCTTTTTACATATCTCTAGTTTTATCACATGTTCATTCCCAAAATACATTGTTTAGCTTTACTTTTTAATTTTGTAAAAAGGGTACATTCTGTAATTAATATTCTACTTTTTTTCACTGAATATTAAATTGTTCAGACTCGTTCGTATTGTTGCAAGTAGTCCATTCATTTTTATTACTATATAGTATTCCACTGTGTTCACATGCCTTACTTCGTTTATTCTCCTGTCAGTGGGCATTTGGGTTGTATCGAGGATTTTTTTAGAACAAATAGAGCATCTATGAATATTCTTGTACATGTACAAAAGTACATCTATAAGAAGAACTACTTGGATTATATAGTATGTGAATATTCAATTGTCCAACTTAATGCCAAACTGCTTTCAAAGGGGGTTATAATAATTTACCCTCTTACTAACAATGTATATACAAGAAATTCTGCTAGGGCCAGGCACGGTGGCTCACACCTATAATCCCAACACATTGGGAGGCCAAGGCAGGTGGATCACCTGCACCCAGGAGTTCGGGACCAGCCTGGGCAACATGACAAAACCCCATCTCTACAAAAAAATACAACAATTAGCTGAGCGTGGTGGTGCATACCAGTAGTCCCAGCTACTCAGGAGGCTGAGGTAGGAAAATTGCATAAGCCCAGCATTTATATTTATTTTATATACATATGAATATATATTATATAAATTTAAATACACATATCTTTTTCTCTGATTATTAAAGAAACATATGTCCCCGGTGGAAACAGTGAAAAATACAGAAATTATTACACACACACACACACACACACACACACACACACACAGAGAAAGAAATCCCATCACACTAAAATAATAATCATTAAACATTCTGATGTGTATTTTTTCTATGTAAATCAATATACTTATTCTCTTTTTATTTTTCAAAACTGGAGTAATAGTCTTTTGTAACATGTCACTTTCACTTAACATTATGTCTAAAACGTTTCCTTGTGTTATCAGGTACCCTGGAACAATGGTTTTCACGGCTGTACTGCATTCTATCATATGGAAGAACTATATTTCACCAATTCTTAATTGTTGGGTTTTGATTGTCTTCCAATTCTATTATTTTAGATAATTCTGTAATAAGTATTCTTTAGATGCATCATATTTATTTCCTTAAATTCCCAAGAGTGAAATTGAATGGTCAAATGTTTAAGACCTTGGATAAATATTTCTAAATAGTCCACTTATTTACTCTGCACTGTGGCCAGCAGTGTTTGAAAATGCCTGTTTTCTGCACTCTGGATATCACTAGGTATTACTATAAAAAGTAAAATATTTTCCAATTTGATTAGAGATAGGGAGCTCTTTCTCTTCGTGACATACCTCATTTATTTTCTTTACTTGGAAGTAAAGTTAATTTGTTTAATAAAAGATATTTATTAGCCATTGGTATTTCATATATTCATGCTCCTCGTTTTTGGTCTTTCAAATGTCAATGTGATTCTTTCTCCTTGATTTGTACTGTCTTGATGCACCAAGGATAGATTCTTTGTCATTTATCTGTTGCAGTTGATCTCACTTTTGAAGAAGTCATGGCCTAATCCTCCTCATTCCAATGACTGATGAAATTGAAGGCAGTATAATAAAGTGATGTAAAATTTTGCACAAAACAGAAAGAAAAGGTGCTTCTCAGAGCCTTGTGAGGTCCCCATACAGGTAATACGGCCAAGTAAAAGAGGGAAGCGCTGTTGCAAGCATACGCTGAATGACAAAGCACAGCAAAGCCCATTCCAGGGACACCTCAAAACAGCAGCCTCTTTCCAGCCCTGATTTGACAGGCCGCATAACGAGTCTAACCATGATTGTCAATGTCACAAAAGCCTCAGGGCTTCCCTGTCGCCTAAAAATCAACTTCATATCAATTAGTATGTTTAGCATGTCACCAGGGACAAGAGGAAGAAACAGCCACTTCCTCTTGAGATGAAACGCTTCCATTTAGAGCTCATTAATAAAACCAGCTCAGGAAGTTGTAATCATAACTTAAGCAACAAAGACACACTTCCAGGTCAACACTTTTGGGAGCAGGTTCAATTTTGCTGCTTGCTAATGACCATATTAGGGCTTTAAGACACATTCAAAATCTTTGCCTCAGCAAGACTTTAGAGATCGTTTACACTCCCAGCATGCTCTTAGGTCCGGTGTTAATTTTGCCATGTTTAATGTTTATTTCCAACAAGATAAATAAATGCATTGTTCTTTGTAAATGGGCACTCTGGGAGTGAATGAAGAACAGTAACCAGAATGAGGAGGGAGTTCCCCTGGGGACTAGATGTGAATAGTTGTCTTGAAATCCAGAAAAGTAAAATACCTTAGGCATGTCACTATTGCATTTTGGTTCTTACACATGAATATCTTTATGTTCTGGACCTCTGCTGCTCAGTTTTGGTACTTCAAATAAGGATTTCAACGACATGAACTTCAAGCTAGCACCTCCTCCCTCTCTCTACCGCCCAACTTCAAATCAAGAACTGAGGGACCAATCAATTACACAAGGATGCTAAATTCTACTGCCAGTGAAATGATGGCATTTTAAAACTAGTTGCTTGGTCTAAGGTAAGAGGAAAAACTGTCTGGTGAAGTCTCTATTTTCATTCCCTTAGCCTTCCATACTAGTCAGCATAATTAGTGCTGGTTGCTGTAACAATCCCCAAAGCTCCATGGTTTAATAAGACACAGGTTTATATTCCTCTTACCTCACAGTCCAATGCACAGCAGGAAGCTTGCTGCAGAGGCTCTCCTCCGTATGATGACTTGGGGATCCAAGCTCCTTCCATCTTGGGGTGCTGCCATCCAAAATGTGACAGGTAGCTCTAATGGAAGGTAGCTGTGAAAGAGAGAGAGAAAATATGGAGGTGGTGGAAAATTACACAGGGGTTTTATAGCCATTGTCTAAAGCCTGGTAGCATAAGGCCAGGCATGGTGGTTTATGCCTGTAATCCCAACACCTTGGGGGTCAAGGCAGGAGGATCACTTGAGCCCAGCCTGGCAAGATGGCAAGATTCTATCTCTACAAAAGAGTAATAAAAAGAATTAGCTGGATGTGGTGGTGTATACCTCCTAGCTACTGGGGAGGCTGAAGTGGGAGGACAGATGGAGCCCAGCAGGCCAAGGCTGCAGTGAACCATGACTGCACCACTGGACTCCAGCCTGCGCAACAGAGTGAGACCCCATCTCAAAAGAAAAAGAGAAAAAAACACAATATAATAAAACCTGGTAGCATGGCCCCAAACTAACTGTAAAGGTAGCTGAGGGCCCAGAGTGGTGGTTCACCCTGTAATCTCAACACTCTGGGAGGCCGAAGTGGGCGGATCACCTGAGGTCAGGAGTTTGAGACCAGCCTGACCAACATGGTGAAACCCCGTCTCTACTAGAAATACAAAAATTAGCCGGGTGTGGTGGCAGGTGCCTGTAGTCACAGCTACTCGGCAGCCTGAGGCACGAGAATCACTTGAACCTGAAAGGAAGAGTTTGCAGTGAGCCGAGATAGTACTACTGCATCCAGCCTGCGTGACAGAGTGAGACTATGTCTCAAAAAAGAAGGAGAAGGAGAAGGAGAAGGAGGAGGAGGAGGAAGAGGAAGGAGGAAGGAGAATAAGGACGGAGGAAGGAGGAGGGGAAGGAGGAGGAAAAGGAGGAAGAAGGAAGAAGGAGAAGAAGGAGGAGAAAAAGAAGCTGAGAAACACGTATTCCTCTGTGCCCAGAGAAATGAAAAGGAAATGAGATTTTGTGACCACACAGCATGGTTTGTACAACATCTTGGTTGGTTTTA
>CM052651.1:11612405-11645137 GCA_028533165.1 Leontopithecus rosalia
AGGTTGTTATCCTGAGATGCCCTGACAAATTTCCCTATTGCTGCATAGAAAAAATTGCCACCTTTGGTAACAGCATGCCATAAAATAGACTGCATTTTGTGGGGGGAAATGGAGCCTCACTGTGTCACCCAGGCTGGAGTACAGTGGCACAAGCTCAGCTCACGGCAACCTTTGCCTCCTAAGTTCTAGTTATTCTTCTGCCTTAGCCTCCGAGTAGCTGAGACTACAGCATGCCACCACACCTGGCTAATTTATTTTTGTATTTTTAGTAGAGACAGGGTTTCACCATATTGGCCAGGCTAGTCTTGAACTCCTGACCTCATGATCTGTGCCCACGTTGGCCTCCCAAAGTGCTGGGATTACAGGCGTGAGCCACCAAGCCCAGCCCCCATTTCTATAAGTTATCTCAGCCAATCATTTAGTTCATAAGAGATCTTTGGGGAAATTCCAAATGAGGCCTGAGAATTCCCTGGCACACCACAGAGGGGCAAATGAAACCGCAGCTCTTAAGCAAGGTGGGTCAAGGAAGATGTGAGTAGTCAGGGGCCCATAGCAATTCTGAAATCTTATCAGTATCCTTCCACCTAAGGGATAGGAAATGTTCCTCAATTAAGCCTCGGTTCTGCTTCCTGGGAATAAGTGTCAAGTCCATTGTTCACCATGACTCTTGACTCTACTCTGTGGATGTCTCTCTTTTTTTCAATATCTTTCTTGGCTACATAAAAATAGCATTGTAGAATACACCCTCTTAGAAGGGTGACCAACTGTCCCAACTTGTCCAGGACTGAGAGTTTCCTGGTTGCAGGGCTTTCTGTACTAAACCAGGAAAACTCCAGGCAAACCAGGTCACCCTACTACCCTATTAACTTCTTGGCAGCTGCAGAGATTTCTTAGCCTGCTTCCTGCTGGTAGAAAGTTGGAGAATCAAGTGATTTTTTTTCTGGATTCATCTTTGAGCTGAACCTTCTAAACTAGTTAACAGTCACATCTCTTTTATGCTGGTGAAGGGTGCTTTGGGCAAGACACCTTACTCAAAAACTTTGTTGACTTTTTGCATTTCATTCTCAACAACTCTATGTGACAAGTTATACCCACAATTTGTTTTGAGGCATCCAATATACTTATTAACAGTTACTTCGATATATCAGACTTCCAATATGTCAGATCTGTTATGTCCCGCTGGGGAAAAAAAAATCTATAGCTACCTCTTAAATCCTTGTAATGATCTTTTAAAAGTTTGACTCAGTCTTTCCCCAGAGGCTACGCCTTAGTGAGATTTTAAATCAAAGAACTTTTCAGTTTTCTCTTTTACTGGTTGGAGACGAGAAACAATTTAATTTTTCAGCCCTGAAAGTTCCAAAATCTCTGGCCTCTCTCTGTTTCCTCTCTATTCTGCTTTGAACCCAATCAGTTCTTCTCTGAACTTGTTCCTTTCTTTTCTGTAGTTGATTATGGACAACAGGTAACAGCCAGCTCCCACTGCCAGCATTCCGCCTCGGGACTTCCTCACTTCTCTCACCATTTCATGAGGTATGTTGCTTGCCTTCCCGATGTTGTCAGGTGACAGTTTTACCAGGTGCTTTGCTACCACATAACATAGGTCACCATCTTCCAACCTCTGTCATTGTTTTGCTCTCTGATCCCAAAGCCGTGGCTACAGATTACAGGCAAAACGCTGCTTCAAGTAGCAATGCACAGATTAGAAAGGTTTTCACTGTGACAGTTCTGCATATCAAATACTTCTAAGATCTCAGTGGATAAAATAATAAACCTTCTATTTTACACTCACATATCTGTAAGTAACCTGCCGTTTGGCTAATATTAGCTGAATTTAACTGAGCCAGGCTGGATTATATAATTAACATCAATTCTCCATCATTTCTGGGTTCATCTTTGAACTGAACCTCCTAAAACCAGCTAAAAGGTCACCGTACCTGATGACCTTCAAGGTGATGGGTCATCTAGATGCAGACACTGATTTACAATTCTACCCAGCTGGAATGAGCCAATCTCATTAAAAGGTTGCAAACAATCTCATCTCTCACACTGGAAAAAAAAGGTATTCATTTCACAACATCAGGCATTGTTTCTATTATTGCAAAAATTATTATTCTTTTGCAAATTTATATTAAATGTCTGATAAGTCATTTTTGGTATAGTATTATTTGAGATGAATAATCCTTTAAGCCATTGAGACCAGTGATGAAGGAAACCAATGAGACTGTTTCCAACACACATTTATCAAGTGCCAATTATGTATACAAGAGCTGCGATGAGTATAAAAACTGTCCCTGTTTTCAACAATGATACCAACATATAATACTGCAACAGGCCAGGCAGGATTCTGAGTGCTTTACATGCAGTATTACAACATGCAAAACAATTCTCTGAGACAGGTGCTATATTATCCCCAGTTTGTAGAAGAAATAATTTCACAGAAAGATGAAATACGTTGCCAAGGTTTACACTTACAGTAAGCGGCAGAGCAAAGATTCGAACCAAGGCAGTTTGCCATCAAAGTCCACACTGAATGACTACAGAAAACTAGCTCCATGCTGCTTGTAACCCAGTGAAGCAGACTGCAATAGTAATGCAGAACAGGAGACAATTGACCAAAGTGGATCAAGGAGAAAGCGGCTTTGGCATAAGGCTTGTGATGACTAGTTATCAGAACTATTCGCTAGTGACCCCATGAGATAAGAGGACACACAAGAGGTAAGGTTTAAGGGGAAGAATATACCTGGAACTGTTAAAGCCTAGGTTAACTGGGAAAGGGCAGGCTTATGAGAAATAAGGGAAACGTTCCAGGGTGGGCTGATGGCAGTGGAATGACAGGAGTGCTCTGTGAAACAATGAGGAAAGTATAGAAAGGTGGAAGATTATTTTTTTAATTTATTTGGTTTTGGAGACAGAGTCTCACTCTGTCACCCTGGCTGGAATGTAGTGGCGCATTTCATCTTTACTGCAACCTCCACCTCCCAGGTTCAAGTGGTTCTGGTGCCTCAGCCTCCCAAGAAGCTGGGATTACAGGCATGTGCCATCCTGCTCAGCTAATTTTTGCATCTTCAGTAGAGACAGGTTTAGCCATGTTGCCCAGGCTGGTCTCCAACTCTTGATCTCAACTGATCTGCCCACCTTGGCAGCTGTGATTACAGGTATGAGCCACTGTGCCCTGATATTTTAAAACAACACACTATTTAATTAAACTTGGCTCGGCCTTGCCCTGTCCCAAGATTTAACTTTTCCCACCTTTTTTTTAAAAAAAAGACTTCATAACCAGACATTCTCAGTAAGATCCAACCCTATCAACCCCAAATTAGCCTTAGTAATACAGGTAAATGTTCCCTGCGGATGTTACAGACACAGGCAAATGCCTATCATGTGGTTTCTCTCCTCTGGATTTAACTGCGGGTGAAGAGCTATTATGTTAACCTGCTAGGGTAATGACAATTCGGTCTCCCCTACTCTCTTGAAAGGTTTTGGAATGAATCCTTTCCTTGCACTATTGTTACATGAGAAGATGCATATGAAAAGTACCATAGAAATGTATACATCATCATATACGTGTTAGTTATGACTATAGATTTCAAGCAGGGGATAGCTTTAATTTCAAACATTACTCTGGCTGAAGATGAAGTTATATTGAAATATCTCAGAAAACGTTAGTCAGGCCAGTTTCTGAATACCACAGTTCTAAGGATCAGACAGGTGATAGGGTATACCCAGAGCAAGCTCATGGAGATCCAAGGTTAGGGTCTCCTTAGAAGCCACTACATTATTCAGTCATTCAACCATTATTTAACGAGTGCCTACTCTGTGCCAGGCACTGTTCTACATGATGGGTGTTTAGGGTTGAATGTGATAAACCAGACTCCCACCCAAAAGCAAGGACTCTAGAGCCAAACTGCTTGGATTTAAACCTCGGTGCTGCTGCTTATGGGCTAGGTGACCTTGATGAAGTTTCTGTTTCCCCATTTTCTCATCTGAAAAAAGGTTAGGAGTGTTATGAGGATTAAATGAGTTAACATAGATAATACATTTAGAAAAATGCCAGGCTCATAGTGATACTATATAAATGCTAGTTAAACAAATGGACTGTATTGAGTAAGTCAACATAGACACTAAATCAAAATACGAAGTAGTGATATAATTTGAAAAAATAGGGTAATGTGGAAAAGGGTGACAGGGTCCCTTCAGTTTGGGCACTCAGGGAGGGCAGTCGTCAAGCAGAGACCTGGATGACAAGAAGGAAGTGGATGGTGGAAGGACTGGGGCCAGAGAGCTTCAGGTCATAAGAGACTAGAGCTAAGCATGCTCTATTAGGTTGGTGCCAAAGTAATTGTGGGTTTTGCTATCACTTTTAACAGAAATAGTAACAGACGGAAATAGTAATAGACAGAAAGCTAATAGTAAGAGACAGAAAGTTTTGCCACTACTTTTAATAGCAAAACCACAATATTTTTGCTCCAACCTAAGAGTAATAGACAGACAGCTAAGCCTAGCTGTGACATATGGAGCACGTGAGAGATGGTGGGAGATGTAGGGATAAGATCAGAGACAGGCAGAGGCCATGTCACATGCGGCTTTGTGTAATGGTAGCTGAGATGAAGAGTTTTAAATTCATTCAAAGGGCAATTCACGGGTTCTGAGCAGCGAAGGAACAGAATTTGATGTGTGTTTTAGGAAAGTCACTTGGCTACTCTGTGGAGAACAAACATGGGGATGTAAGAGTGGGAGCCAGAGGCGAGACAGGCAGCTATTACTGTTGCTCGGGTGAGAAGTGATGCTAGCTTGGACAGGGACGTATATGATAGAGAGGGAGCCAACAGAACAGATGTGGGATGTGGTTTGCAAGTAGAATGGGCCAAGGTGGGCGGATCACAAGGTCAAGAGATCGAGACCATCCTGGCTAACATGGTGAAACCCTGTCTCCACTAAAAATACAAAAAAATTAGCTGGACATGGTGGTGCGCACCTGTAGTCCCAGCTACTAGGGAGGCTGAGGCAGGAGAATCTCCTGAACCTCGGAGGCAGAGGTTGCAGTGAGCCGAGGTCTCACCACTGCACTCCAGCCTGGGTGCCTGGTGACGGAGTGAGACTCTCTCTCAAAAAAAAAAAAAAGTAGAATGGGCAAGACAGTGGGATATAGGACGTGAGAGTGATGAAAATAAAGAAAAGCATGGGTTGAAGAACTGGGTAGATGGTTGTACCAGATGTGAATATGAGAGTGGGATAGATTGCAAAGTGGGGAGACACTGGGCATCCAAGAATATTGAGGAAATGGCTAGAAAACCTAAGCGTCAGTCCCAGCTGTACCTCTTCCTGCATTGCAACTTTGAGCAACAATCTACTCTCATTCTAGTTTCCATCAATAAAATGAGAATGGTAGGATCTTCCCCCATTACTTCTTTTTTTTTTTTTTTTGAGATGGTGTCTCACTCTGTCACCCAAGCTGGAGGGCAGTGGTGTGATCTCAGCTCACTCCAACCTCCGCCTCCCAGGTTCAAGTGATTCTTCTGCCACAGCCTCCTGTGTAGCTGGGGTTACAGGCATGTGCCGCCACGCCCAGCTGATTTGTTTTTGTATTTTTAGTAGAGTCAGGGTTTCACCATGTTGGTCAGGCTGATCTCGAACTCCTGACCTCATGATCTGCCCACCTTGGCCTCCCAAAGTTCTGGGATTACAGGCATGAGCCACGGAGCCCACCCTTGAGTTCTTAAGAATCACATTAGATTATAAAAGTAAAAGGATTTGAAACACACAGGCCATTGTATAAATGTAGTATCATTATTGTAATTTTCAGCATGTGTGAGGCCCAACATCTCAGTGATTGAATACTGGTGTTTGATAGAATCTGACAAAAATATTAAACAATATATTTTAAAAGGCCAGGCAAATCAGGATGTTTCCCTTTAACACACTAGCAGAAGAAAGCTGAATGCACAGCCAGGTGCTGTGTCCATTGTCACTTCTGTCTTCTCGTTACAACCCAGTGGCACTGGCAACATTCTTTTCATAAAGCCAATGGCTGTGTTCTTGATTTAATGCACTCTGCCACTGTTTAAAGGACTTTCGTGCTAGTTTTAAGTGGGAGAAAATTAACAATGTCAAGATGTCACTTCCAAAGTTAGTAAGCCTAGTCAGAAAGAACTCTTAAGCAGGGGGAGTAAAAATCAATTCTTTCTAGCTTTCATGGAATAATAGTCTATAATAAATAATGGGTTAAGGGTTTCCTTACAGTTTAGTGAATTTGCAGATAAACCAAACCCCTGAATTTCATTATGTGCAACAATGCTATCTTTGTCCAAAGCTATTTTGGTCATTGTAGCCCTATCTATTACATTAAAATAATGGAAATGATCTAAAAGTACAAGAAGAGAAGCTTAGTTAATTAAATTATAATATATACCTACAATGAAACATATTTGCTTTTTAAAATGGTTACACAGATTGCATATATTATTAATACGGTGATGTTTATAACATACTGTTAAGTGAAAAACTTAGGTAATAGGCTTTGTATAGTATGACACACATCCTCATTTATGTTTTTAAAATACATATCTACATGTTTATTGTGTGTGTGTGTATAAATCTGCTTCTTTTATAATTTTGAGACAATTTCAAATGTTTAGAAAAATTACCAGTGTAGTACAAAGACCTTCCATCCTGAGCCATTTTTGAGTAAGTTGCTGATATGAGGGGCTTCAGATGAGCCACCCAGGGAGCTGTCTCAGTCCCTGGAGGTGGGGGGTACACAGGGGCTATTTGACTCTTGTTTCTCAAAACACATAAGGAAGAATATTTTAATTATTATTCATATGGTAATTTTCTAACACACTTCCAAAGAAAGAGTAGCTTATACACAAACCCTAACATAACGTGTTATCTCAGGAGACACTGAGTTGCCCTTGGGAAAAGAGAACGATTATATTCTATTTCTGTAACATTCCATTTTATACTTGTATAACAGCTATCAACATGACATTAGCAACAATAAATTGCCCAGGGCGCTTATTTAAATGTGACCTGAATTATTAAAATCTCCATTGCCATATATCAGGTTTTTAACTTAGTTTTTAAAGATAATGGTTCTTTCTAGATTCACACAGATTTTTATACCATTTTCCCAGCTTCTGTTTTTTCATTTTATTTTATCCCCCTCGTTGTCCTAGAAACAGTACCAGAATTATTCACTGTCAGAAAACATTTTTGTATTGCTTACATGGCAAGTTCCTCCCATTATTTTGGAAAATAAATGAATTGGATGTTCTTTGAAAATAAAATAAAGCACAGGGAGAAAATCATTACAAGGAAATTATAAATTCTCAAGTTCAAAAAGAAAACTAGAGATTCAGGAGAGTCAGCTACATTCTGTGCCAACCCTGGGTCTCTGACATTCTCCTCTGCGGGTGTGATTTGCAGAGCTGGTTTACTTTTGGTACCCAACTCTTGGACAGATATGGTTGTCAAAAAAGTCCACCCACGGGCAGATATGTTCAAACGCCACCTAGGAGGCCCACAGTGTACCTAGAGAGACGTGGTGGTGGGATAGGCAGGGAAGACTTCTAGGAGGTGAAGTGCTATCTCTCTTGAGATACTCACATAAATGTTGAAAGAGACATCCTTCAGTGTAGACAAGAAGAAGAAAAGGTATTCTGAGCTTCTGCTACGTTCTGCAACTCACACTCTCAAAAAAAAAAAAAAAAAGAGCAGCCCAAACCTCTTCATGCATCCAAGGAAGAGGAGACAGTTAAATCATCAATTGGATAACCATCTCTTGACACCATTAAAACTAAAATGTCTCCAGGATTGAAGTCAATTACCAGGTCTTCCTTTTCTCAATCTCTTCGTCAGGTTTCAGTGCAATTTCAAGGACTTCCTTTTGCTGCAAGAGTACCACTTGTCTCATCAGCAAACAGTCCTTGACTTTATACAGTTCGTATATTTCAGAAGGTCTTTTCTGGTTTTCAGTATATCTAAACCCTACTTTTGGTTTTAAAGATGCAAAAACGAATGCCAATCTGGCTGCTTTAGGGTCACCAAAACAAAACAAGTCTGCACTTGTGCACACTTCCAGCCATTGATGCGTTGTCTGTAGATACTGAGCTGACAAGTCTGCACTTGTGCACACTTCCAGCCATTGATGCGTTGTCTGTAGATACTGAGCTGTGGTGAAAACAAGAACACCTGAATGGTATTCCCGGCTTTGCCCATAACTAGCTGGGTGGTTTTAGGGAAGTCACTTGACTCTGTGCCTGCGTTACCAGAAAAATGCTAACGTCTTTTCTGCCCATAATAATTCTAGGTAATGGCACTATAGACTTTAATAAGTGCATGACCATAAAATGGTTTTTAAAAAATCAAAGAGGTCACTTATGTACCACAACCATAATTTATCTATGACAAGAAGACGTTTTTACAGTGCTTGAAATGGTAACAGTGACAGTAGTTGCTATTTTACCATGTTGAAAACAATTATTCAGTTGTTTTGCTTTTGAATGAAAAGATCCTTCCTTTACCCACCCCAATCCCCCTCAGTGAGATCCTATGTTCCTTTAAGACAGGAAGTTTTTTTTTTCTTTTCTTTTCTTTTCTTTTTTAACTCAGAGTGCTCTGTATCAGGGAGAAAAAATAATCCAGTGGCAACATCATCAAGAGCTCCTGGGGTTCTCTGCAAGAAATTTTTCAGGATATCAGATTTCTGAGATTGAAGAGTGTGAAATGAATCTTGGAATCAAGGTAATAAATGTTGTATTTGGACAGAAATCTCTAGGGGAAAAAAAATAAGGGGAAATTGCTGCCTTGATTTTGCAGGAAAATTACCAAGCAGACTGAAGAATAAAAGGGTACATTCCCAGAAAAAAAAATATCATGTGGGTAAATGGGGGCCAGTGTTCTGAGTCATCCAGGCAAGAAACCCAGAAAGGCAGAAGCAGCTGGAATAGAAATGTTACTGTAGAGAAGGATGAGGGGAAAGGGTCATCACCTGCCCCATGCTCCTTCCTAAGGTCCAGGGGCTGCTACTCAGGGCCCACCGAAGAGATCCCCATTGTGATGGTGAATTATATGTGTCAACTTCACTGGGCCACGGCATGCCCAGACATTTTGCCAAACATTTTTCTGGGTGTTTCTGTGATGAGATTAACATTTGGATCAGTAGCCTGAGTACAGCAGATTTGTGTGAATGGGCCTCATGCAATCGGCTGAAGACCTGAATAGAATAAAAAGACTAAGACAACAGGAACATCACCTGTCTGACTGCCTGTGAACTGGGACATTGGATTTTTCTGGCCTTTGGACTTGAACTGAAATGTCGGCACTTCCTGGGTCTCAAGCCTGCTGGCCTTCAGGCTGGAGCTCACACCATCAGCTCTCCTGATTCTCAGACCCAGAATGGAGTTGCACCATTCGTTCTTCCGGGTCTGTGGCTTGCCAAGTGCAGACCTTGTGACTTCTCAGCCTCCATAATCATGTGAGACGTGAGCTGATTTTTAATAACAAATATCTTTTATGTGTGTATGTGATGTTGCAATATATATATCTGATCTTTTCCCCAGTTTCCTGACATATAGCTCCTAAAATCCTCTGAATCTCTGGAGTCATAAGAGTATTTCATGTGCGTTAGTGAGATAAGTAGTCAGCTGGGAACTGCAGAGAGAATCAGGATGGGAGGTGGTTGCCACGGGAACCAGCCAAGTGTTAGAGTTTGGGACTTGCAGTCCCTCGCTCCACCTCTGGGAAGGGGAGAGGGGCTGAAGGTTGAGTTGATCACCAGTGGCCAGTGATATAATCAATCATGCTACATAACGAAGTTTCTATGAAAACCCAGAAGTACTGAGTTTGGGAGGCTTCAGGTTGGTGAACAAAAACTCATCCACATACCAGGAGGTTGGCTCACAACTACTACACGGGGACAGAAGAACGGACCCTTCCAGATCATGTTCTCTCTATCCCTTCATCTGGCTGCTCCTTCGTATCCTTTAAAATAGCCTTTATAGTACACAGGAAACTGTTAGAGTGTCTTCCTGAGTTCTGTGAACCACCTTACAAATTAATTACACCTGAGGAAGGGGTCATGGGCACCCCAATTTACAACCTGTTGGTCAGAAGTTCTGGAAGTCCAGGACTCGCGACTGGAGCCTGAAGGACAGAGCAGTCTTAAGGGACTGAGCTCTCACCCTACGGGATCTCCTCGCAGGTAGACAGGGAGTGTCAGAACTAAATTGGAACAAACCCACCTGGTGCCTGCTGCACAAATGCTAGCTTACATGTTGGGTGTAGCCGAGGGGGGCGGGGGGAACCCACACGCATTTGGTCACAGGAGCATTCTGTATTGTGACACTAGGGTAGGAAAAGCAGTTTGTTTTTTCAATTCTTTATCTATCTATGCCTATATGATCTATCTGTAGCTCTCTACATGGACATATATACAGATATCTCTTGTCGGTTCTGTTTCTCTGGAGAACCCTGGCTCATGTACTCATATTCAAGTATCTTCAGATACAAGAAGAGCTATCCATTCCTCAATGCAGAGAAAAACATTTACTGACATATTGAAAAGAAAGTAACCCACTGTGTGGCCCATGTCAGAGAGAGACACACATCTGTTCACATTCAAAAGCTCATCTTGGCTGGGCTCGGTGGCTCACACTTGTAATCCCAGCACTTTGGGAAGCCAAGAGGAACAGATCACTTGAGGTCAGGAGCTCGAGAGCAGCCTTGCCAATATGGTGAAATTTTTAGTGTCTACTAAAAATACAAAAATTAGCCAGGTGTGGTGGCATAAGCCTGTAGTCACAGCTACTTGGGAGGCTGAGGCAAGAGAATTGCTCAAACCTGGGAAGTGGAGGTTGCAGTGAGCCAAGATTGTGCTGTTGCACTCCAGCCTAGGTGTTGCAACGAGACTCTGTCTCAAAACAAACAAACAAACAAAAACACAAGTTCATCTGGGCACCTAACTAGAAAGGGAGGACTAGGACTCAGTGAATCCGTGGACATTGTCATTAGTCATGGAGAGCAGGTGTGCTGTGGTGGGAGGGGCATGGGGAGGAGGTAGAGGGAGAGGAATGCAGGACTGACACATATCCCTCGTCTCTGCCAGGCATGGCTAGCTCCTCTACATGCAGAATCTTGACAGCAATTCTGTGAGGCTGCTGCTGAATTTTTATTTCTTTAGGGCAACTTAGAAAGTCATATAATGACACTAGAAAATCATATAATCACAGTGATTTTTTTAAAAGGTGATTCAGGAAAATAAGACAAGGAGAAATTAAGACTACAGGGAAATAAGATGGATCTAGGGGTGAAGTTTGTCTACAAAATGCAAATTGTAATATCCTGTGCCCAAGCCAGAAACAGCAGAGTGGCTAGTCATGTTCTAGCATCCAGTACAAACAGGGGAGCAAGATCAAGTTTGTGCCGTATTGTGTTCAGAGGACAATGGCAAGGAAACAAAGCTCTCCCAGAACTGATACCAGAGAGGCATTTCTCCCAAGTGTCCTTGGAAAGAGAGCCCAGCAGGCTGTTGTGAGCAAGAGCATTCCCACCAAAGTTCCAGCGAGCAGCTTCACAGGGCCGCTTCACATCATGTCCTTGGCAAATACAATAACGCCAAGTGCAAGTCAGCAAAACCACTTATGCGGGAAGCAAAACACCACTGGCCTGACTACACCGCATTCCAAGGGACTCTTCATCCCAAGAGTAGATTTTAGAGTATCTGCAGCAGAGGATCTTAATGGGGCATTTTGGGCATTTGCACTATAGTTTTGGGCTGTCTTAATGTGAGGGTTCCCCTGGCAGCTAGAGGGCAGAGTCCAGGGACAGTCAACACCCTGCAGAGGGCAGATAGTGCACATGATACATAACTGCCCCATGTCCACGGAAGGATTGTTCCATATCCCACATGGCTTCCTTTTTTTTCTTTTTTTGAGACAGAGGCTTGCTCCTGTTGCCCAGACTGGAGTGCCATGGTGCAATCTCAGCTCACTGAAACCTCTGCCTCCCAGGCTCAAGCTATTCTCCTGCCTCACCTCCTGAGTAGCTGGGATTACAGGTGCCCACCACCAGGCTGGGCTAATTTTGTACTTTTTAGTAGAGACAGGGTTTCGCCATGTTGGCTAGGCTGGTCTTGAATTCCTGACCTCAGGCGATCCGCCCATCTCAGCCTCCCAAACTGTTGGGATTACAGGTGTGAGCCACTGCACCCAGCCCTTCATGGCTTTTTAAATACAATGTCAGATGTTAGTGTAGATCAAAAACTTTTCGTAACACATTATTATACGCTGCTGGTGGGGAGGCAAAATGGTGCAACTTCTAAATGTTTGCCCAGCGATCCCATTTCTAGAATCCACTCTTACGTTACCCCTCCACAAATACAAAATAGTATGTGTACAGGCTTATTAAGGGCAGCATGTGTTGTAATATTAAAAAGACTGGAAGCAATACAAATGTTCATAAATGGGTCACTGGTTGAATAAACTAAAGTGCATCTACACAATACAATAGGATGTAGCCATTAAGAAAAGAATTAGGTAGATTCATATGGATAGACTTCAAGTTGTACATAACATCTAAGGTATGGTGTTTCTTAAAGTATTTTTTTAATGTTGAGGGTGAAAAATAAGTAAATGTATGTTATTAAGAATCAAAATTGTTGGCTTACAA
Organism: Leontopithecus rosalia; assembly: GCA_028533165.1. Classification (NCBI taxonomy): domain Eukaryota; kingdom Metazoa; phylum Chordata; class Mammalia; order Primates; family Cebidae; genus Leontopithecus; species Leontopithecus rosalia. The sequence continues at coordinate 11,625,072 of CM052651.1, forward strand.
AATAATAAAGGAGAAATCTCAGCAATGTTTCATTTGAATTGGAAATAGCATATAAACTCAATTAGAAAAAAATACACATACAGCCTTAGCTCTGTCCATGGAATTAGAGATCCTTGGATAAATGATTGATTCCAATTATAAGAAAGGAAAAGCAAATTTGTTTACAAAAAGGAATGGCTGATGTGTAAAAAAAAATCAATGTCATAGGGGAAAAAAGGTGAAGGGATTATTCTAGATTAAAAGAAACTTGTAAAACATAATAAATATAATGGGTGAATGCTGATTGGATTCTGATTTTTAAAAACCAGCTATGAAAATATGCTTGGGTCAACTGGAGAAATTTGTGCGTGGACTAGATATCAGGTGGTATTAGGAAATTGTTAATTTTCTTAGATGTTATAATGGTATCACAAATATGTAGACAATGTCAGTTTTAGAAGCTACACAGTGAAATAAATTGTGATATCTTTCATCATTTTCAAAGGATTCTGGAAAAACAGTGGTTGAATTTGTGTTCAACCTTTTTGCATATGTACCAATATTTATTGTGCTATTCTTTTTATTTATTTATTTATTTATTTATTTTGAGACGGAGTTTCGCTCTTTACCCAGGCTGGAGTGCAATGGTGCGATCTCGGCTCACCATAACCTCTGTCTCCTGAGTTCAGGCAATTCTCCTGCCTCAGCCTCCTGAGTAGCTGGGTGTGCTATTCTTTCAACTCTTCTGTAGGTCTGAAAATTTTCATAATAAAAACATCAAAAGTTTTCCAATTTTTTGAACATAGATCCTTACTCTATTTTGCACACAAGCCCAAAAAATTTTGGCAGAGTTTTTGATCAGTGCATTTTCCAGTAATCCACCTACTCTATGATTTAAGGGAGGCTTTCATTCAGTTTTGTTTGGAATATAACCAATAGTATTCACCATTCCACATACATGCGTCTACCCACTTGTGTTCACAGCTGCCACACATTCATGCTGACAGGTGAAGTGCCTGACAACTTTCTTTTGTCTTCTAGAATGATTGTGCTGAGCCTTTAATACTTACTGAAATGCACAAGAGTGCATTATAAATTAAGCTCCTTTTATCTCTTCTTTATATTCCAATTAGAGTATTATTTTTGTGTTTTTAAAAATTGTGTGTGTAGATAGGTTATGTTTCTCATGAATTTTATTTTCAAACAGTAAAAGAAGTCATTAAAGAATGCTGTCATCAAAAGGTGGTCAGATAGAATGGAGAATTATTTCCCCAAGGAATGGCTGCCAAACACATCCTTCAAGCCAAAGGACACAGGCCAGACATTGAGCGGCAGCCCCATGTAGGGTACGTCCTTCAGGGAGCTGCCCAACCGTCTACAAAGAAGCCTGACCCCAACAATAGATGCTGCTTCCACGCAAGCTAACGTCCCCACTCCCTTACGTTGTCATAAAAAATAGAGAAGAGAACAAGAGACATATATTTAGGTCTCAGACATTTCCATCTGAGGTTTGATTTTTGGTCTTTGTGAGAAGAAATTGTACAAGGTGCTTTTCCTTTTTTTAATAGCATTTCAAGAATTGTATGCTATCTCTGATAATAATTACAGAAATTACCTTTTTCTGAACCAAAACTGAAATGTGGCTTGAAAATGAATCCTTTATGTATGACCTAAGAAGATATTAATAAAAAAAAGCTTTACAATAGTACAGAAATGAAGCTAGTTAGACCATTAATGAGTATTTTTTTATTGAAAAGAAGAAAATTTCACTACCTACTTGTTCCAGGAAATATGGGACAAGCATTGCTGTAAAATACTGAACTCAAAATATAGAAGGGCTGGGCATGGTGGCTCATGCCTGTAATCCCAGCACTTTTGGGAGGCTGAAGTGTGTGGATCTCGAGGTCAGGAGTTCAAGACCAGCCGGGCCAAGATGGTGAAACCCTATATCTACTAAAAATACAAAAATTAGCAGGGCACAGTGGCAGGTGCCTGTAATTCCAGCTACTCAGGAGGCTGAGACAGAAGAATCACTTGAACCCAGGAGGCAGAGGTTGCAGTGAGCCAAGATTGTTCCACTGCACTCCAGCCTAGGCAACAGAGCAAGACTACGTCTCAAAGAAAAAAAAATACAGAAGAGAACAATGTTTATTCATTCATTCATTCATTCAGTGTGTGTGTGTGTGTGTGTGTGTGTGTGAGAGAGAGAGAGAGAGAGAGAGAGAGAGAGATGTGCCAGGCCCAGGACTAGGTGTTCAGGGCAAAGTCATGAGAGGCAATATGTGTCCTCAAGGAGCTTTTAGTTTAATGGAAAAATAGGGTTAGTTAACATCCTGCCATATGGTATGTGTGCCAGGGAGGGGTCAGAATGGGAGAAGAGACAGACATGCTTGAGCATCAGCAATGGGCAAAGCCACTACAGAAAAAGCTGCTTTTGTGAAGAGAGATAAAAGCAAAACCCCTCATGAAGCACGGTCATTGTACTAATAAGAGGAGAGGGAAAGGTATCCTCTTAACATATAATACAATGCCAGACCTAGAGAATTCCTCAAGAAAAGGCAGAAAGAAAATGCTGCATGGGTGATTTCTACTTAACAGAAGGTAGCACTGTAGAATAATTGTATAAAGTCCAGGCTGTTTAAAGTGCAGAAGACACCGATTTTCTGTTTTTACTTATTTATTTATTCTCGGTCAGGATCTGAACTTTCTTCCCATGATTGGGGAGCCCTCTTTGTATGAGGCTTGGCTGTCCCATCTCCCACCATGAAACCCAAACTGGGAAGACTGGTCTCCCCACCCGCAGCCAGAAGGGTATGGACACCTGACTCAGAGCCAGCTGTCAGGTGTTCCAGCCCCAACTGTGATGCTCAGCTGAGCATGAAAGCACGAGGGCAGTTTAAAATCCATTTTCAGCGACAATGTCCAGTGGTGACAATAGCTGCTATACCTGTGACAGTGTCCTAGCAAGACTGTTTCTATGGCATGACCTCAAAGCTACTCAGCTTCCCTCGGCTCCTACCTGCCTTCTGACCTTGTTCTTTAGTTTTCCAGCAATTTGAGCACATCTCAGAAGTCTTGCTAAGGGTGTATGGAGATGAGTCATTTTCTAGACAGGAGAATAGGTGAAAGTAAGCCAAGTAATTAATGAACAGAAAGTCCTTCTCGGCCTTCAAGATAGACAAGATCGATGGGCAATTGCAGGAAAAAAGACACGAAGAAGATGGTGAGGAGTAGAATCAATGCAAGGCAATTTAAGAGACAAAATAGGAATGAAGAACCAATGAGAGGCCCGCAGAGAATATTGACAGGAGACTATCAGAGGGAAAATTACCCTAACAAAATGAAGCCAGTGTACGTGAAGGAAGCTAGAAAGGGGGAAATGGCAGAAGAAAATTTCCCTAGAAAAATGTGAAAAGGTATCTACTGATGCAGAAAATGGGACAAAAAGCTCAATCTTGGATAAATCTAGATCAGACCACCAGAAAGAGGTGGCAGGATTTTTCTCAGATGGGTTCACAGAGAAGGAGAAGGGCAAAGGAAATATTAAAAGTCTATCTCAGTTAGACCCTTTTATAGGTTTGTATTTTTAAAAATTATTTTCACCATAAATGTAATGTCAGAATACAAAAAAAAATGAGGGGATATTATCCATCATCCTATTAAGCCTAACATAACCCTATCAGCAGGTTGGCATGTGAGGGTTTCTTTCATTTCATAGGATTAGTTTAAGGGTGGTAGTAACTTCCTATCCTGATATTTTGTTTACTATTATTGTAATAAAAGATTTTTCTGCTGGTTCAAAGTCTTAATTAATATGAATGTTAATGCTTGCATAAGTCTATAAAGGAAATAAACTTGAGTTCCTTGGTTTTATTTTTAATTTTTGAGATGGAGTATCATTCTGTCGCCCAGGCTGGAATACAGTGGCACAATCTTGACTCACTGCAACCTCCACCTCCCAGGTTCAAGAAATTCTCCTGCCTCAGCCTCCCAAGTAGCTGGGATTACAGGCATGTGCTACCACACCCTGCTGATTTTTATATTTTTAGCAGAGACAAGGTTTCACCATGTTGGCCAGGCTGGTCTTGGACTCCTGACCTTAGGTAATCCATCCACCTCAGCCTCCCAAAGTGCTAGGATTACAGTCATGAGCCACTATACCCAGTTGATTTCCTTGGTTTTAGATGGTGTGTGTACCCCTTATAGTGTGCCTACTATGTAATTAGGGCTCTGTATGCATTTTCTTTAACCCTCAAGCAATCTCGTAACTCGAATATAATGATTGCTGTTGCAAATTCAGAGAAGCGTAGTGGTCTGCTAGCAGCAGGTGTTAAGTCAGAGCTGTGTGCAAGCGGCTCCAAGTCACTGCCTTTTACAGTGACTATGCTACGGCACCACCCTCCCCGTTAGTTTTGCCAAATTTGTGTTGCCTTGAATAATACTAGAAAATCTTTGTGTTGACAGTTTTTCTCTTATTTTGGATTGCTTTCTTAGAAGTAAAATTACTAGGTCACATGAATATTTCTGTGTCTCCATATGTATTGTCAAGTGGATTTCCAAAAGATTGAATGCCATTTGTGATGTTCTCAACAATAAGTAAGGTTATATCAGTATGCCCCCACCAACACTGAGCGTATTTTTCCTAATTCAGTATTAAAATTGTCTTAATTTTCTTTTTTTTTCAATTTTCTTAAAATAGGGTCTCAATCTGTCACCCAGGCTGGAATTCAAGAGTATGATCAGGGCTTACTGCAGCCTCCCTGGGTCAGGTGGTCGTCATGCCTCTGTCTCCCGAGTACGTGGGACTACAGTGTGTCTTCCCATGCCCAGCTCATTTTTGTATTTTTTGTAGAGGTGGGGTTCCGCCATGTTTCCCAGGATGATCTTGAACTCTTGAGCCCAAGTGATCTACCTGCCTCAGCCTCCTAAACTGCTAGGATTACAGGTGTGAGCCACCAAACTTGGCCCAAATTGTCTTAGTTTTCTGACAGAGGTTTTTGATGTAACTAAGGAGAAAGGACAAGTGTCATAATGTGATGATGCTTGACTTTTTAGTTTAAAAATGCCTTTAGGATGATAGTATATCAAATGCCCTTTCTTCCTTGCTATCAGAACCTCTGAGTTCTTCAAGAATCCACATTCCTCTACAAGACCTCTGGAAAGGCTAGGACCCTCTTATCCCCATGGAGGTAAATTTTAATTAGTTTAAACCAATCATAGAAATCATATTCTCTTGCTAGTGATGGACCTAAGAAATGATGTATGACCTTCTGCTGGCCAATGAGCAGGGGTGATTCCTGGGAATGACTTCTTTGGTTTTACTCAGGGATGAGAGAGTCTCTAGTTCTGCCTCTGGACATTGGCTGATATAAGGATGGGATGCCTGGAACTACTGTAGCTCTTTTGAAACCTGTAGGGAGCTAAGTGACAACTGAGGTTGGCAGGTCAGAAAGGTGGAAAGAACATAGGTCCTAGATATCATGGACCCACATAGCTGACCATCATCAGCACGCCCCTTCTTCCAGACCTCCTGATTTCTTTGATAACAAATCTCTTATTGTTTAAGCTTAATGAGTCTCAATTTTTGATTCATTATTATCTCTTGCAGCACATGGTATCCTTGGACTTGATACAAGGAGTTGTGAGTTGGAGACCTTCAACTTATTGGACTATAGTATCTCAAGTGTCAGTGTTGGTGGACACTGACAGAATGCCATAAGAAAGCCAATAGGGCAATAAAATGAGAGACAGTATGTGGTGAGTTTATTCCCTTTGGGAAATTGTCACTTGTAAAGATAGAGTGGAAGTCACCCACCTGCTGAACCTAAGACCTTGAAAAGATCAGGCATGGTTTCCTGCTTTAAATCATGTGGATCTCTGACATACACCCAATGGGTCAGATCTGTAGTCCCTGGGAGAGGAATACACAAACCTGATCATCAGTCCCACAGTGAATGGGAAGAAAGCAGGAAATCGTGTTCACATACAGTCAGATGGTTCGGAGGTTCAGGTGTCCACATTGAGGTTTACTGTCAGCTTAGAAAAGCCACTTCCTGCCCGGGCACGGTGGCTCATGTCTATAATCCTAGCACTTTGGGAGGCTACGGTGGGTAGATCACGAGGTCAGGAGTTCGAGACCAGCCTGGCCAACATAGTGAAACCCCATCTTTATTAAAAATACAAACATTAGCCTGGCATGATGACAGGCACCTATAGTCCCAGCTACTTGGAAGGCAAGAGAATCACTTAAAACTGGGAGGCGGAGGTTGCAGTGAGCCAAGATCAGGCCATTGCACTCCAGCCTGGCTAACAGAGTGAGGCTATCTCAAAAAAAAAAAAAAAAAACAAACAAACAAACAAAAAAAAAACACAACAACAAAAAAAAACAGGAAAGAAAAGGCAACAACAGCAAAATACTGAACTTTCACAGATGTCCACCAAATGATATATCAGCTAAAGAAGCGCTGCCCACATTTTAAATGCTTGAAAATTGGAAGGAATCAAGATGATAGACAAGCCTCCAATAAGCCTCTGATGAAGAGGAGAGCCTCCTTCATATTGTCAACGCTGATCATAACGTGAACCCACGGGTTCCAAGGAGTATGGGTTTCATTTGAAATGCAAGGTGAGAGCCTCTCCCAGTTAAAGAAAGTCTTATTAGCATTGCAATGAATAAGCACGCAGTATAGGGAGAATGAGGCAGACCAGAACCCTGGCAGAGACTGGAACAGACCCACCTGTGACTGTGGTCCTTCCTCATTACAGAAATGTATTTAGCTGTGTTTTTCTCAGATGATCCTGTTGACTGCAGGGGATGGATGCACACGACTGTGGATTAAAGAGCTCTAAGAAGTGACACGATGGGAAGAGCGGCATGTAAACCATAAGGACGTGACCTGCTAACAGGGTTGACAGTGAGAGCTGTAGCTTCACGCCTGCGCACACCAAGGAAGAACCCAAAGGAACGTTACCACTGTTTTTTCTAGTCGTTTCTTTTCAAACGCAGTCGAAGGACAGCCCACTGAGGGTCCGGCCAGTGGTAACGTTCAAACCAAAGGAAAATTAGGAACGTTACCACTGTTTTTTCTAGTCGTTTCTTTTCAAACGCAGTCCAAGGACAGCCCACTGAGGGTCCGGCCAGTGGTAACGTTCAAACCAAAGGAAAATTAGGAACGTTACCACCGTTTTTTCTAGTCGTTTCTTTTCAAGCCCTTATTCAAAATTTTCATCCGTTTTGGAGGGAACTTCAGGTGCTGTCTTTAGTGTTTAACTGGAAAGAAGACCTAGAGGCCTGGGGTTTTGTAAAAACCAGGAGTTGTTTAAGAAGCAGAAATGTTTAAAAAAAAAAAAAATCCTTCCTGGCCAAAGTAGTGAAACCCCGTCTCTACTAAAAACATAAAAATCAGCTGGGCATGGTGGCTGTTGCCTGTAACCCCAACTACTCAGGAGGCTGAGGCAGGAGAATCGCTTGAACCCAGAAGGCAGAGGTTGCGGTGAGCCAAGATCGTGCCACTGCACTCCAGCGTGGTGACAGAGCAAGACTCTTCAAAAAAACTATATAGATCCTGTTACAGACTGAATGTCTGTGTGCCCTCAAAATTCATGTCTTGAAACCATATCCCACAATGGGATGGTGTTAGGAGGTAGGTCTTTGGGAGGTAATTAGGTCTAGATGAGGCCATAGGATAGAGCCCTCGTGAATGGGATTAGTGTTCTTACATAAGTCAAGAGAGGGAGAACTTTCTTCCCGTCTCTGCTCTCCACCACGTGAGGATGTGAGAAGGCAACACAGAAGAAAGCTCTTACCAGACTTGACTGCGTGGTTCCCCAGTCTCAGACATTCAGCCTCCAGAAGTGTGAGGGGTAAGTTTCTGTCATTTATAATCCGCTCAGTATATAGCACTTTGTTACAGCAGCCGAAACTGACTAAGAAAGTTGTTTAGCTGTGTTTCACTAAACACATCGCAGAGCATCCTCAGAAGTCAGGAACGGGTTATTCAGTGGCATCCCTGGGTTCTAGACACCCCAAACAGATTATGCTGCAAGGATTCCAGACAGCTTTGTAAAGAAAATTAAATTGGCATGATTTAAAATTTTTATTCTTTTTAATGTTTCACACATGGCCAAAGGGTTATAAGCGTTTGCTGCAACACTTTCAACCTCAAAAATCCCACATCTGGCTAAATACAGATCACTTAAAGATCCAGGCTTTTTTTTTTTAGACAGAGTCTTGCTCTGTCACCCAGGCTGGAGTACAGTGGCACAATCTTGGCTCACTGCAACCTCCACCTCCCAGGTTCAAGTAATTCTCCGGCCTCAGCCTCCCAAGTATCTAGGATTACAGGTACCCATCACTATGCCTGGCAAATTTTTGTATTTTTAGTAGAGATGGGGTTTTGCCATATTGGCTGGGCTGTTATCGAACTCCTGACCTCAGGTGATCTACCAGCCTTGGCCTCCCAAAGTGCTGAGATTACAGGCATGAGCCACCATGCCTGGCCAAGATCTGGAATTTTTACACTGACTTTTGAGGTCAGAGTTCATTGAACTTTCTATTTGGGCATTTTGAGGTTACTGAGACCTAAATAATACTACGGAACCAATCAAACCTAGAGAAATAACTTACATGTTTAAGTTCATTTACTGGATTACCAATGATCTACCAAATGCAAAGTCTGTGTGTGGAAGGCAGGCTATGCACAATTTCGTTCTGTTTTCAATTTCTTTATGAGCTCTCAGCTGCCTTGGTGTTTCTTGGGTGAGTCTTCTGTTTTCCTATTGTGATTAGTTCTGATCATGGAAGAACAAGAAAGCACGTTGTATAACAAATGGGATCAAAAAGAAAAGGGGTAAAGGGTTAAAAAAATCATTTCTTACCTATTGAAATGACCAAGGCAATTTGGAGTATAAAGGACAGCTTCCATGACCTGTCAGGGTCAAGAGCTGAGCTAAATGTATCCTAGTGTGTGGCTTCCATGGACTCATAAGAAAGAAGTCAAAGGGGGGGCAAGCCGCTCTCTGCTCCAAGATGGACTTACTCTGACAAGGGAACCATACTAAAGAGGAACGAATACATATAGCACAACCCTAAATAGAAGCATAGTGGATTGATGAGTCTATTATGGGCAACCAGATAGAAATATCCATGCTAAGGAGCAGAGAAGCTTAGCAAGCCTGGAAAAAGAGATACTTGTGCTGTTTGATCTGATGCCAAATGTTGTATCCTCAGCGAAAAGCCAGAGGCAGAACCCTTATGGACCAAAGGGAAAATAATGAAATGGACTCTAGAAAACCAAAGCAGTGTATTTTGAGGCCGGAAGTATCCTAAATACTCTACTATGGTTACATGAAATAAAGATCACAGAGAAGGAAAAGGGAATTATTTTCCTATGGGATATGGTAGATAGAAAAATATCTGCACAAAGATTTCTGCATTCTCATGCACAGAATCTATAATTATGTTAAGTTAGGTTACATGTTAAAGGAAAAGTAAAGATGCAGATGAAATTAAGATTGCTAATCAGATGACCTTGAGATGGGGAGGTTGTCCTTATTATCTGGGGGGGCCCTAGGTAATCACAAAAGTCTTTTGAAGTGTTAAGAGGGAGCCGAGCATGGTGGCATGGAACTGCAGTCCCAGATACTCAGGAGGCTGAGATGGGAGTTCGAGACTACAGTGAGCCATGATTGCACCACTGCACTCAGCCTGGGAAACACAGCAAGACCCCATCTCTTAAAAAATAAGTGCAAGAGGGAAGCAGAAGAGAAGGTCAGAGTGATGTCATGTAATAAGCAACATGGTTGGCAGAGGAAGGGGCCATAATCTGAGGAATGTGGACAGCCTCTAGCAGCTGGAAATGGAAAGGAAACAGATTCTCCCCTTGAGTCTCCAGAGGGAACATAGTCCAGTGGATAACTTGATGTTAGCTCCCTGAGGGCCGTGTTAAATGCATTTCTACCCTTCCAAATTGTAAGATGATAAACGTGTGCTGTTTGATGCCACAGAGGTTATGTAATTTGCTTTAGTAGCGATGGGAAATTGACACACAGTTAGGAGTGGAATATTATGGATGTCTGAATTGGTCTTGATGAGCCCTGGATGTATGTATCATGCTCCCCTCAGAAAACATGCAGAATCTTTGAGAAATTCTAAGCAATTCTTAGAAGAAAATGTTTTCAGACTCATTGATTTTCAACTCCTCTGCTATACAGAGGGAGCACTCTAATGCAGCTGGGGAATAAACCTGACCTGCAGTGACGCATGAACATCTCTGCTAAGGATTGTGTATTCACAGTCAAGAGACTTCCGTAATGCAAAAGGCCTCTGCTCAGAGAAAGATCTGAGATGTGCTACTATTTTCGTTTTTGTTTGTTTTATTTTAGAGACAAGCTCTTGCTCTGTCGCCCAGGTTGGAGTGCAGTGGTACAATCACGGCTCACTGCAGCGTCAACCTCCTGGACCCAGGCCATTCTCTTGCCTCAGTGTCTCAAGTAGCTGGGACCACAGGCACAAGCCACTGTGTCTGGCTCCTGTATTTTGTTTTAAAACTAGAATTTCATATATGAAAGTCATAGTATAGCAGGTACTATTGGTAGCCAGTTAAAGGTCATTCTCCACTTTTTTTTGCTAAGAGAGCATCTATTTTGTTGAGGTATCTACACTTCTCCATGAGACTCAGGGTCACGTGGAGACTGATCTAAGCCGGTCACCCCAGTCACGAGTAGCCTTTGCCTGTGACTGGTGTTGCCATGGGTGTGAGATACAGTTCTGACCAATTAGCTCTGAAGGGAAGTTGGCTTGAGGGCTTCTGGGAAAAGTTCCCCTCAAACGTGAAGAAACTCATGGAAGAGAATGGCCTCTTTCTGCCTCTGAATGCTGCTGCGATGAGCAGTGATTTCTGGAGTTATGAGCCACCATCTCCAGAACAGGAAGGCATGAGACTGAGAACAAGACCATATGTCAAGGATGGCAGAGTGGAAAGGTACCGGGCATCCCAATGATGCCAGAAGGCCCCTGAATTAACCAGTTCCAGAACTTGCCTACTTGGGTCTTTTTATTTATGACACTATAAATCTCTCGAATTTTCTGTTAGTTGCAACTAAAAGTATCCCACCTGATGAACAGATGGTTAATTAACATCCTTAAAACATAAAAGTTAATGAGAAAAAGATGCCTATTTCAAGATTTTTCAAAATTAAGCAAAAGAACAGATCATTCTCAAATGAAGAAAAATGGTAAACATTTGCAAAAGCCTTCAAATTTACTAATAGGTAAGCAAATGCCAGCAAAAATAACCAGACCCTCTTCTTGACCTCTAAATGGACAAAATCCTTTGTTAAAAAAGATGCTATCTAATATCATTGATGGCTTAGCAAAGTGTACACTTTCTAGTGGAAAGGTAAATAGACACAACCTTTCTGAAGGACAATTCAGTCACGCCTATCATAGAGATCTCTGCTGGCTGGATCAGAGATTTGAATAGTCCAGGACACCCTTCTCCTCTGTTACCTATTTAAATTCACTTATTTGCTGGAGAGCTAGAAGCTGTCTTGGAACTATCCAGAACTATATATCCATGTGAAGTTCAGATGTGTCTAGTAAACTTAGATAGGGTTACCTCATATTAAGTTCCAGGAGGAAATATGGTATCCCTGGAGGAAATCTTCCTTGGGGAAGAAGAAGCAAGTATGGCTCTTCCTCAGCCAACCAGGTCTGAAGGAGGCACCATGGTGCCAGGTCCACTGGCGAGTGCTTGGACCTGCCTAGCTCCAGCCGCCTGGGATGTTCTAGAGAGCAAACACTGCACTTGAAACCAGAGATGCATTAGTATAAAGGCCATCACACCTCACAGACCAAGAATCAGAGTCATGGGAACCTCTGAAAGTGCAGAATGGAGAGGAGAGAGCTGGCACCAGTGGCCAGGGCAGCGAGGAGCAGCTCGGCGGCAGCTCAGGTACACATCGGCAGGAAGGGTACCCGGGTGTCCTGAGGGGCCACCAAACAATGTGTGGCATCTCTGGGAGCTCCCTGGCATGCTAGAGAGGAAAGGGGAGCTAGAAAGGGGGTTTAAGTAGCTTCCACGTTGCCCAGCAGCCAAGCTCTGTTTTGTTTCTCCTCTCTCATTCTCTCTTTCTTTCTGTCACTCTTTCTCCTCTGGTCAAAAGAGGGGCACTTGGCCAGCCTTGGTGGCTCCTGCCTGTAATCCCAGCACTTTGGGAGGCCAAGAAGGGCGGATCACTTGAGGCCAGGAGTTGGAGACCACCCTGGCCAACACGATGAAACCCTGTCTCTACAAAAAATATAAAACAAAATTTCAAAAATAGCCAGATGTGGTGGCACATGCCTGTAATCCCAGCTACTTGGGAGACTGAGGCATGAGAATCACTTTAACCCAGGAGACGGAACCTGCTTGCAGTGAGATGAGATCATGCCACTGCTCTCCAGCCTGGGTGACAGAGCAAGACCCTGTCTCAAAAAATAAAAATTTAAGAAGAGGGGCACTCAAGCTAGTAAACACTGTAGCATCCTAATTAGGCAAAAGGAGTCAAGCTGGTGGGACCAAAGGGAAGCAGATAAGCTACCAGCCCGCCTGTCTTCATGGTTCAGGACAGGCATGCAGCCCTCCTGCACCAATAACTTACAGTCTTCCCACACTGACTATCACCGACACCTTCAAGTTAGCTCCCTGCAACCTTGGCGTTATCAGTACTGCACAAAGCCCTCTTCAGCACACAGCACAAACAGCATCCTATAAAATCTCCCGCAAGCCTTTGTTCCTTTGTAGTCTGCTTCTCTCACCCAGGCTGTCCACTGCCCCCTTTCAAACTTATTTTCCTACTTCCTCTAATAACTGTGACTTTCTTTACCTATAAAGAAAAGTAAATTCTTTCACCCCATACCTCCAGCCTGCATAGCCATCACGCACCCCCACCCCCTACAACAAAGCCACACGTTCCACTGAGACTTCATTGTGTCCACATGCTGCAAAGATGTCAGTAACGTTTGCTACATCAGAAGACTGAAACCTCTTCATAGTATTTGACCCAGTAATTCTGCTTCTAGAAACTTAGCCTAAGAAAATAATATTCACTCAAAGTCTTTGAACAGAATATTCATCATAGTATTTTCATAATAGCAAAATATTGAACAACCACAATATTCAAGAATGTTCAAGAATGTTCACAATATTCACAATGTTCAAGAATGGGGGAAGGACTAAGGACTTGATGGTATCCTCATTAAAAATTATGAAAAATTGTGTTTCTGAAAAAGTACTTAGCAATGTGGAAACATGTTCAAAATTAACTAGGAAAAAACCTAATACAAGAACAAACTCAAAGCATGTTCCTATCTTCATTTTCTTTTGCTTTTTAAGTATAGAAGAAAGTTTGGGGCTGGGTGCAGTGGTTCAAGCCTGTAATCCCAGAACTTTGGGAAGCCCAGGCGGGTGGATCACCTGAAGTCAAGAGTTCAAGATTAGCCTGACCAACATGGTAAAATCCCATCTTTACAGAAAAGCAAGATTAGAAGGTTATGTACCCCAATTTTTCACACTAATTCTAGATGCAAGATTTTACTTTTTATTATTTTGGCAGGGAGGGATTTTTTATTTTGTATGTTTTGCAATTATTTTACCATGAATGCGACTTTTTTTAAGCAATAACAAGTTTTTATAAAGTTATAAGAACTCTATGCTAATGAATTTGGAAACTATTCAAAGTCTGATATTTCAAAGCCTATAATTTTAAGAGAAAAAGGAAGAATAGAGCAAAGAGTGGTGGAGGTTATGTCCAGAGGGAGAACAGATTCACCACCACCACGTTCTCCTCTGTTAATCAATCTGCAAGACAATACCTAAGATGATTGCATTCTGAAGCAGGCTATTTCAAAGCTGTATCGCTTTGTAAGCACTTGGTACATTTCTCTAGGATTTAAAGGAGATGATTAGTTCCATGCTAAATGACTTCATTTGTTGCAAAATTTTCCTCTGAAGGGATATGCAGTTTTAACGTACAATTGAAATATTATTTCTCTTTCATTTGTCTGCATTCATGTAAATAGGGGATTTAAGTATGTATTTTTTGCTTAATCAATTTAAAACAAAATCTTAGGGCCAGGCACGGTGGCTCACGCCTGTAATCCCAGCACTTTGGGAGGCTGAGGCAGGTGGATCACGAGGTCAAGAGATGGAGACCATCCTGGTCAACATGGTGAAACCCGTCTCTACTAAAAATACAAAAAATTAGCTGGGCACGGTGGTGCGTGCCTGTAATCCCAGCTACTCAGGAGGCTGAGGCAGGAGAATTGCCTGAACCCAGGAGGCGGAGGTTGCGGTGAGCCGAGATTGCGCCATTGCACTCCAGCCTGGGTAACAAGAGCGAAACTCTGTCTCAAAAAAAAAATCTTAAAAAACTTTTTTTAACTAAATTAATTTAAGTGTATTTATCCTCCATTTTTTACATTCAATCTCATCACAGAAGAACAAGTAAAACGTTTAGGTAAAATTTCAGTGCAGCGTAAAGAATGCAGCTGGTTGTACTTTGCAGTGAGCCTACTGTCCCATCCAGAACCCCAGATCCACTGGGGAGTGGGCCTGGCAACCTTTGTGGGGTGGCAGCCCAGAGGGCAGGGGCTGAGTGCTGCAGAAAGTGCCCTGCCCATCCCCTCCCTACCTGAGACTGCCTTCCGCTGAGCTAAGCCTATGTCTCTCCAGCAGAGAATAATTAAAGCACGCCAAGCTTGAAGCTTGCAAACATCCCTTTGGAGTAAGATGTTCCAGTTCAAAAGCCTCTCTATTCCCTTCTCTTTCCTGGACATAAGGACCCAGTATAGGTCTGGATGCAGCCATTAATACTACCCAAAGCACTTTACAGATTCAATGCAATCCTTATCAGAATACCAATGACATTCTTCACAGAAATAGAAAAAAATTCTAAAATGTATATGGAACCACAAAAAAAACTTCAAATAGCCAAAGCAATCCTGAGCAAAAGAACAAAGCTGAAGGTATCACACTTACCTGACTTCAAAATTTACTACAAAGACATAGTAACCAAAACAGTATGGTACTGGCATTAAAAACAGACACACAGACCTATAGAACAGAATAGAGACCCCTGATTTAAATCCATGCATTTACAAGAACTCGTCTTTGACAAAGATACAATAACATACAATGGGGCAAAGACAACCTTTTCAAGAAACAGTGCTAGAAAAACTAGAGAACTATATCCACAAGAATGAAAGTAGACCCCAAATCTCTCACCATACACACACACAAAAAAATCAGACCAAAATGAATTAAAGACTTAAATCTAAGACATGAAACTAGTAGAAGAAAACATTGGGTAAATGCTCCAGGACATTGGTCTGGGCAAATACATTATTTTAAATAAGACCTCAAAAGCACAGGCAACCAAAGCAAAAATATAGAGCTTGGATCATAACAAACTAAAAGGTTTCTTCTGCAAATGAATAATCAACACATTGAAGGGACAACACATAGAAAGGAAGAAAATATTGGAAAACCATCCATCTGACAAGTGATTAATAACCGAATAAGTAAGGAGCTCAAACAACTTAAAACAACAACAAAATCTAATTTAAAAATGGGCAAAAGATGTGAACAGACATTTCTCAATAGTGACATACAAATGGCCAAGAGGTCTATGAAAAAATTGTCCAATGTCACTAATCATGGAGAAATGCAAATCAAAACTAGTTTGCAGTATCATCTCATCCCAGTTAAAATGGCTTGTATCAAAAATACAGGCAATAGCATCCATGGCAACAATGTGAAGAAAGGGGAACTCTCATACACTGCTGATGGGAATGTAAATTAGTACAGCCACTATGGAGAACGGTATGGACATTCCTCAAAAAACTAAAATTAGAACTACCATTTGATCCAGCAACTCCACTACTGAGATAGCTGTCCAAAAGAAAAGAAATCAATATATCAAAGAGATATCTACCTTCCCATGTTTACTGTAGTACTATTTACAACGGTCAAAATATGGATTCGGTCTGGGCATGGTGACTCACACCTATAATCCCAGCACTTTGAGCGGCCAAGGCAGGCAGATCACTTGAGGTCAGTTAGAAACCAGCCTAGCCAACTAGTGAAACCCCATCTCTACTAAAAATACAAACGTTAGCCGGGCATGGTGGTGGTGACTGTAATTCCAGCAACTCAGCAGGCTGAGGCAGGAGAATCACTTCCTGAGAGGCAGAGGTTGCAATGAGTGGAAATTGTACCACTGCACTTCAGCTTGGGTGACAGAGGGAGACTCTGTCTCAAAAAAACACAGCAAAACAATAGAATCAACCTAAGTGCCCATGAATAGATGAATGGATAAATGGAACATATACACACAATGAAGTATTATTCCGCCATAAAAAGACAAATTCTGTCATTTACAGAAAGATAGGTGGAACTGGAGGGCATTGTACTAAGTGAAATAAGCCAGGCACAGAAAGACAAATATTGCATGTTCTCCTTCACACTGGGAGCTAAAAATGTGGCTCTCATGAAGACAAGAGTAGACTGGTGGTTACCAGAGGCTAGGAGGGAGAAGAGAAAGGGGAGAGCTGAAGGGGGAAAAATATAAATATATTTATTACTATTGAATTGTACACTTAAAAATGGTAAAGATGATGACATGGTTTCGATCTGTTTTCCCACCCAAATCTCATACTCAGTTGTAATTCCCAGTGTTGGAGGTGGAGGCGGTGGGAGGTGATTGGATCATGGGGGCAGTTTCTAATGGTGTAGCACCATCCCCTAGTGCCACTCTAGCGATAGCGTTCTCACAAGGCCTAGTTGTTTAAAAGTATGTAGCACCTCTCTCCTTTCTCTCTTCCTCCTGCTCCAGCCAAGTAAGACGTGGCTGCTTCCCTTTGCCTTCCATCATGATTGTCCGGTTCCTGAGGCGTCCCCAACCATGCTTCCTGTGCAGTCTGTGGAACTGTGAGCCAATTAAACCTCTTTTCTTTACATCTTGCCTAGTCTCAGGGATTTCTTTAGAGCACTGCAAGAACAGACTCATACAGATGATAACTCATATATACAGATTTTATCTCAATAAAAAATCAATTAAAAAACCATACCCTCATCTCGTGGCATGCTGAAACTGGTTCGTGCTGGTTGTTCATTTTTAAGAATTTTCTCATCAGCTAAAATCAGCCACAACAGAAGTATTCAGACCATAGAAATTGGCCACCCCTTCACAAATAGGTTGGTACAAAAAGTAATTACAGCTTTTGCCATTAAAAAGCAATGTCAGAAACCACACTTACTTTTGCACCAACCTAATTTATTAGCTCACCACGAATTTATTAGCTGATTTATTAGCTTACCACCATACCCACGACTTCCTCCTGAACATAGTTTTTCTGGGTCCCACTCCCCATACCATGCTCCTCCCACCTGCCCATCATCCATTACTAAGCCCTCATCCTGGTGAGTCCTCCCATAGGACTCTGGTCTGCAAGTGATTGTTACGCAGTGTAGCATGGACAGCACCCCAGATCTGACACCATCCAAGAAAATAATACAAACCCTGGACATCCCCAGGGAACTCAATGCTTTGTTTACCATCCAATTCCCACATATCTGAGACAGCTCCTGTCAAAATACAGTCAATAGACCATTTCGCACATTAATTATCTCAGACTGCAAACCTAATAGGAAGACTTGAGATGTTCTCCTATCAAATAAACAACCCCTGTCAATGTTCTGTATAGAAGATTCTGAAAAGACGTGAGCCTAATTGACAATCTCCTAGTTATATTTTAATTGAGATGATGCCATGTGACAGAATGAATTCCATCCACAACTTTCCACTGGCTTCTGTGTGACCTTTTCCCCCTTTTCTTGACAGATTCATCTTGCTGAACATCTTGTGGAAAATGTAAAAAACATCACTTTTTTTCTCCATCATGCTGAAGTTTGAATCTCATGAATTCATTTTCCTTAAAATAACAGTTGCTGCATATTCTGATCACTTCTTGCTTCAATTATATTTGTACTGAAACTTCCTCTTGTAAATAGCTTTGTGTGTTTTCTCTCCCCTTCCTGCCCTCCGTAGTCTTAGCTCATCAGTGGAAGATTATTGCTTTGATCTTAACATTGACCAGAGTCAGATTGATAGACACCAGAGGAATCAGGGATCCCTTCTGTGACTATAAATTTAGAGTATGCTTTTCTTTTATAAAACCATCTTTAATTCTTTCAAACAAAGGCAGGGAGTTTAAGAAGGTTTCTGTTAAGACAGTCACAGATATAAGGCAATTTGGGATACCCTTGTCCATCTGTACATTAATTCAGTTCACCCACAGTTATTCAGCCTGTTATGAACTAAGTCCTCTGATAGGCTCTGAGGCTCTTAGGTCCCTCCTCGTCACTGTCTATCTAGTAGGGTAAATAGGCAAATAAACCAACTGGATGTGATGTGTGCTGTAATATAGGTATGAAAAAAACACAGAGGCAGAAAGTAGCAAAGAGAGAGTTACTAAGTCAGTTGGGAAGTGTATCAGTTTCTTATGGCTGCTGTAATAAATTGCCGCTAGCTTAGTGGCTTGAAACAACACTAATTTATTCTTCCACAGTTCCAGAGCTTAGAGGTCCAGAATGAGTCTTATGGAGCTAAAATAAAAGTGTTGAGAGTCAGGGGCAGTGATTCATGCCTATAGTGCCAGCTATATGGGAGGCTGAGGTAGGAGGATCCCTTGAGCCCAGAAATTTGAGGCCAGCCTGGGAAATATAGGGAGATACCATCAAATAAAAAAGAATTGGTCAGGCACTGTGGCTTATGCCTGTAATCCCAGTACTTTGGGATGTTGAGGCAGGCGGATCACGAGGTCAATAGATTGAGACCATCCTGGCCAACATAGTGAAACCCTGTTTTTACTAAAAATACAAAAATTAGCTGAGCGTGGTGGTGTGCACCTGTAGTCCCAGCTACTTGGGAGGCTGAGGCAGGAGAATCGCTTGGGAGGCGGAGGTTGCAGTGAGTTGAGATAGTTACCACTGAACTCCAGCCTGGTGACAGAGCAAGACTCTGTCTCAAAAATAATAATAATAATAATTGACAAGGCTAATTCCTTCTGAGGATTCCAGGGGAATACCCATTCCTTTGCCTCTTCCAGAGGCTGCCTGTGTTACTGGCCTTGCCTATGACCTCATCACTCCAATTTATGATTCCATCATCACATTCCCTTCTCTTCCTCCAGTCTCCTGCCTCATCTTATGTGTAGCCTGTAACGACATTGAATCCACCCAGATAATCCAGAATCAGCACCTTATCTCAAGATCTTTGACTTAATCATATCTTCAAAGTCCCTTTTACCAGCTAAGGTAACACATCATGGATTCTATGAATTCAGACTTCAGCATTCAGCCTACCACTGCAGAATGGTGGAGGGGAGTTCTGTGAAGCTTCTTCCCCATGAGAAAGCATAGTAGAGCCATCTGCTGTGTTCCCGCTAGTTCTTGCCACTCTGCATCTTGCAGACCTGACCTGCCATGGGTGCCACCCTCCACCTCCTGTCACCACACTGCTTCTCTCTTTCCCTTGGAGGTGGCTTCTGCCTCCAGCTCCTTTACACCAGGGGAGCCTGTTAGACTGGAGCTGGTGAATGATCCCCTCCAAAAATTGTCAAGAGGTCTCCTTAGAGTTGGGCCACAAACTACCACCTTTCTCAGGTAATACAACTGAAGTACAAAGAATTTCTCAATTTTACATTGCAAAATAATGGATAATTATCCATTATAAGTAACCACCTGCTATTAGTGTTTGTTATGTGTAATGAATTGCACTAGGTGGTTTATAAGAATTATCTCATTTAATTCATAAAAATAATCTCTATGGCAGACACAGTCTTTATTCCCTTGTTCATGATAAGGGAGTGGGGGCTTAGTAAGTTTAACCAATTTCTCCAATGCCATTTAGCAAACAAGAACAGTAGCTCAGACTTAAGGCAAGCTTTACCTGGTTCTCAAGCACTTATTCCAGCCACAACTTTACTCCAGCGCCCAAGTCAGCTGAGGTCAGAGCTATTCAGTAGCTGGCTGGAGGCAGTAACC
>CM052651.1:11645237-11684607 GCA_028533165.1 Leontopithecus rosalia
TGAGGACTGGAGTAGGAAAAGCAATTATTTGACATGGAAGCTTCCAGAGAGATGGGTGACGAACAGCTTGGTGCATGATTTAGGTCTAAATAAATGTTCTGTCTGCTGTAAAGCCTATGTGAGGATAATCAGCATGGGAAAAGGACCTTTGCCTGTCAGTTACTAAATGTTGTCTCTCAGTTCTAAATTCTCCTTCCTCAATCTGTTTAGTGATCCTGGGGCCAGAACTTGGCAAACTCCCTCTTTCCTTTGCCAACTGCCTCCCTGTTTCCCTCTCAAGCAACCAGTAGCAGGCCCAGGAAGAGGACTAGAAGGTGGTAGCAGAACAAGGGACTCACTGCTGTTCTTGTCAGCAGCACCTGAAGAACAGCCCTTAATTCTGGTACCTGCATGTAGGTTCCAGTGACAGGTGGCTCTGATTTTCCGCTGCTTTTCACTGTCCTGGAGCCTGGTTCATGGCACTGTCCTGGGAGGCACATGTGTAGCAGTGCCTTCTCTAAGTCCCAGCTCTAGGGGCCCCTCCTCCAAGCTCTGGGGATGCCAGCAGCAATTAGACAGGATCCTCTCCCTGGAGATCTGTCATTCATGTGAAGCCTCCATCCAAGCTTTTAGTTTCCAATAAACCCAAACTCTTCCCTTCATTCTTCCAGTCCTAGAGGGTCCAGTGGCTACCTTCAGTGAGTATCTCTGTGTTCATTCATTAACGATTTTGCTTCTCCTTTCAACAGCTGTTTAATAAATTGCCTATAGTAAATTCTCTCTGTTAAAGTAACTAGCATGGATGCTGTTTCCTGACTAGACCCTGAATAATACACACACTTATGTACAAACAGTGTACCTGGACATTGACACTTGTGTACACACACGAACATTTACACATGTGTTACACATGAATATTCATAGCACTTTCCTCAGTGTGTTTCAGCCCTGCATCTGCTCCACTGGCCCTCAATAATGCTCTATCCTTTCCAGATTCTAAAATGTATCAGGAAGAATATTACAGAGTTCTAGATGTAACAAACTTTCCCTTGTATAAATATGAGCATCTGTTTCATGCTTCTATACAGTCAAAAACTTACAGGCCAACTCTTTTTCACATTAGACATTTGTGGTGGTAACATTTGTTAACGACTTACTGGCTCAAAGGGGAAATTTTAATTAGATGATATAAAAATTCCCTCTTGAAACTTTCACTCCTTCTTTCATTTATTCAACATAAGTAATTTTCCACTCAGCACCAGACACTCTTCTGGATGTTTTAGGTACAAAAAGAACAAGACAGACAGAGGCACAGCCCTTGTGGTAAGAATGACAGAGGGATCAGGGATGGGGGATGGTTTATATGCACAGACTAAGGACAGAGTCTGTCTGCCTGCATGGGAAGGCTCTGGAGTCCAGCCACCTGGGTTCAAATCCTGCCTCTATTACTTACCTCCAAATGACCTTGGGAAAGTTCCTAAACTTTTCTATGCTTCCTGTTTTCTCTTCTTACAAAATAAAGATTCAAAGGATTAAGAAGTTTAAGAAGAAAATAAAACAGTCCTTGGCACAGTATAGGCACTTGATAAGTACTGGTTCTTGTTAATATCATCATTAGAAATGTGCTTGGAGGACTCATTTGTCCTGTATTAGTCTTCTCACACTGCTATAAAGATACTACCTGAGACTGAGTAATTTACAAAGAAAGGAGGTTTAATTGACTCACAGCCCCACACCGCTGTGGAGGCCTCAGGAAACTTACAGTCATGACAGAAGGCAAAGGAGAAGCAAGTACTTTCTTCACAAGGGGGAGGGAGAGAGTGTGAGCAAGAATGAAGAAGTGCCACACTTTAAAAGCTTCAGCTCTCATGAGAACTCATTCACTATCCAGTCACCTCCCACCTGGCTTACCACCAAGTAAGAATCAAACCATGTCAGCCCTAACACATCAGATTCATTCATCTGCCAGGGGACCTCAGAAGGCCCAAAAGTTAGATTCCAGTGCCACCATTTCCCAACTGTGTCATCCTGGAAGCATTACGTAGGCTCTCTGAGTTCCCATTTCTTCATGTGCAAAAGAATGACAATGGTCCCCACTTCAGGGGTTGTGGCTGGCATAAATGAGCCAGTGCACACACAACCCCTAGTACCCAAGAGGCACTGAATAAATCGAACTCCCTTCTCCAACAAATACTTCTGGGTACCCACCATAGGCCAGGCACTATTCTTGCTGTGCAGTACAGTCATGAACTTGACAAAGTTCCTGCCCTCAAAGAGCTTATGCTCTCAGGGGTAAATGGACAAGAAATATATTGACAAGACAGAATACACAACTCCATAAAAAAAATTAAACAGGGTGAAGGAGTTGGGAGTTCAGGGTGGTAGTGGTGAGTAGGGTGGCCAGGGATGTTCTCCTTGGGGAGGTGACATCTGAGCAGAGGCCCAGGGAAGTGAGGAATAGGCTGTGCAAAGAAAGAGAATTCCAGTCAGAGGGGAAAGCAAGTGCCAAGTCTCTGGGATAGAAACTAGAGAGGGGTGTTCAAAGAGAGCAAGAATGTGGCCAGGGCAGGGTGTGGGAGTCAGAGGGAGGGGAAGATGAAATGAAGGGGCTGGGTGGGGCCAGGTCAGGCAGGGCCAGACAGGCACAGTAAGAATGGGGGATTTTAGGCTGATTCTTAGGGGAAACCATCGGGAAGATGAGGTCAGAGGAGGCAACATAGTCTGATTTCCTTCTTTTGCTTGTTTTTGTTTTAAAGATTATTCCAGCTTCTCTGTGCACAACTACTTGTAAGGAGAGAGTATGGACACAAGGTGTCAAGGCTGCCATATTTGAAGCAAGAGAGGCGGGTGGCTTAGGCTTAAATTAAGGTAGGAGCATGGAGGTTAAATTCAAGGTGTATTTTGAAGGTACATCTAAAAAGATCTGTTGATGGCTTTGGCTGAGGATTCGAAGATGAAACCCAGCACCATTTCATGCAATGGAGAAGAATAAGAGGAGCACGTTGGGGCAAGGGGGGCAGCAAAGGTAGAGTTCAGGTTTGGCCATGTCAGGTGAGATGTGAATCAGACATTCAAGCAGAAATATTGAGCAGGCAGGTGGATACACATGTCTGCTGCTGACCTCTGCCCCCTCTGCCTCCCTTCCACCTTTATAGGGTTATTTATCGGAGTTAGACGGTGACCTCAATAGAGGCGATAAGTCACCATTTGGTGATTTGGTGTGAATTTAGTTAATGTATCCTACAGCAGTCTGCTTGGGGAATGAGAATTTGTATGGTGTCTCGGAGCTTAGCCGAGGCTAGCCCTGAAGAGAGGTCGGGTGTTCAGAATAACAGAAGAAGCACAGAAACAGGATGCAAAATGGCACTGGAAATGATTTTCTCCCATACGGTAGGGCTGGCCCTGTGTATGTAACCTGTGCTGCCTTCGAATTGCACAGAAGACTTATGAATCACACTGAGAGCCTCCTTCGGGTCATTTACTTCCTGCCATCAATTACTAGCTAGGCTAGACACAGTCTGAATTTAAACCAAATCACGATCACTTTTTCCACCCACCACCCATTGAAATCCTCATCAACATGGTTATCAGTAACTGCTGGAGTCTCTGTCCTTCCTTCCAGGGGGGGAGACAGAAAAACTCCCATGTCTTGAAAATAACCTTTCTAATTATCTTTCTTCTCTCTCCTGATGAGCCTGGGAGCATCATAAACCCCATCCCTGTATCTCAGAAGTGGTTTCTGCAGAGCAAGAGACAGGCAGTAGCTCTCCTACTACTCACCAGCCTCACACCCCAGCTCACTGCTGAGCAACGTTCTTTATCATCTTAATTGCAACTTGCATGCCCACCTTTCTGCTCCAGGAGCTCTGAGTATTAATCACCTTCAAGTCACTTTGGGTAATGCTGACTGCTTTATCTTTTGTTCTGTCACCAACATGAAGATACAAGAGGGTGAAGGCAGGCAAATTGCTTCCTCCTCAATCCCTCCTGAAATCCTCGCCGCTCACCACCCTGGTGAAAACCTTCTGGCCCTTTCCTCTGGGGAGTCATTCCTCACTCTAGTGAGTTTCCTTCAAGGCCACATTTGTCAATGTCCATTGTAAAATTACCAACCATTTGATATTTTATTAACCCTTTGCAAGCACCTTGTACAGAGGTGAACAAGAGAGCATAATAAAGAGCAGTTGCTTTCAAAGCACCCACAGCATCAACATCACCTGGACCAGATTCTTGGCCAGGACATGGTGGCTCATGCCTGTAGTCCCAGGACTTTGGGAGCCATAGGAGGGAGGATTGCTTGAGACCAGGAGGTTGAGAACAGCCTGGACAACAGAATGAGACCCAGTCAATATTTTTTTAAAAAGTAATTAGTCCGGCATGGCAGTGCACCCCAGTAGTCCCAGCCACTCAGGAAGCTGAGTCAGGAGGATTGCTTGAGCCCAAGAGTTTAAGGTTGCAGTGGGCCATGATTGCACCACCGCACTCTGACCAGGACAACAGAGCAAGACCCCATCTCAAAAAAAAGAAAAAGGAGAAAAGAAATACAGATTCTCAGGCCCCACCCAGACCAAATTAATAATCAGAATCTCTGGGGGGAGGGCCCAGCAATCTCTGGTTTCTCAAGCTCTCCAGGTGCTTCTGATGCATGCTTAAATTTGAGAGCCACTGAAAAAAAGCATTCTGGGTGGGAAACAGGAGTGCTAACTGCACCAATGACCAACAAACCGTGTGCCTTTGGTTGGGCTGTCCACCTTGCAGCAGCCCAGCCAAATTTTCACACTCGAAATGAGCAGATCTGACTTGATCATCCCTACAGCCCCTTCCAAACCCAAAATTCTAAGAAGGTATGTGGAGGAGAGAGAAGGGGCCACAGTATAAGATGCTGATGCTGCTGATGATGAATGTTTCTGGAGTGCTCCCTAGAATCCGGCACTAGGCCAAGCACTCTGGTTATCTAGGAGATGCACATACTTGAAGGTGGACAAGTATCAAATCATTCTGGTCCCCTTGTGACACTGGGCTCGGGCTTTTCTGACACACCCAACTTGGTGGGTGCATGCTCCAGGCTATGCCACCTCTCCAGTGCATTGCCCTCCCTGCACTCAGCCCTGGATGTTACAGCTTTCCACCCTTGTCCTGGCCTCTCCCACTGAGCTCTTGGAGCAAAGGAGACATGCTTGTATTCCAGCATCCAACCAAATGACTGGCACTTAGTATGTGAGTGACTCAAAGATACATAAATATTCGTATCAATAATCTTCTCAATACTCTGCTCAGAAATCCCATAGGCATTGGCAGGGTTATGTCCTTGGAGCCTCTTCAATTCTTACCTCCTCCTCTCTAAGCATCTCAGCCACCCTTGATTTGTTTTTATGCTTCTTTCCCACAAAACTCTATGCTGTGGCCTTTCATATCATCTGAGCCACATTCCTCAGCAGGGTCTACACTCTGCATCTCTTAGTCAGCTCTGTCTTTACCTCATCGGAGAAAGACTTAATAGTTATTTCCCTTTACAAAGATGTATTTTTAAAATGTCCTCTAACAGGTATATTTTTCTCGTTGTTTTAACATGTGATGTGCAGCATCTAAGTCGACAGTATAATAAAGCTACTTTCATCAAGATGCTCCTGTATTTCCCCTCCTCCAACAGCACCAGCTCTCCTTTCTCACTGAGCCTGCAGCAAATCCATGGAAAGTTCAGGCTTAGGTCTCCTTGATGAGTTGATGTTACCATTTCCATCAGCCATCGATAAAGCAAACATTCACTGTGTGAAGCCTTTATTACCATTCTAAGGCTAACCTCACAGACCAAGCATTGTAGTGAACAATTAGGGCTGTGGATATGCCCAGAAATTGGGCACATACCCTGCTCATACCCACTTGTATATTTTAAGGAACATTGCTTAAGATGCTGCTGTAGGCAGAATTTTTTTTTTTTTTTGAGATGGAGTTTCACTCTTGTCACCCAGGCTGGAGGGCAATGGCACGGTTTCAGCTCACGGCACCTCTGCCTCCCAGGTTCAAGTGATTCTCCTGCCTCAGCCTCCCAAGTAGCTGGGCTTACAGGCACCCACCACCACACCCAGCCAATTTTTGTATTTTTAGTGGAGATGAAGTTAGAATTTTAAGATGGTGCCCAAGATTGCCCTGTCCCCTGGTGTACACCCCCTTTCTCCCAGTTATTTAATCAAACATGAATCTAAATGCTGCTGTGATGGGATTTTTGTCAATGTAACCAAGGTTCCAAATCAGTTGACCTCAAGAAAAGATCACTGTCAGTGGACCTGACCTAATCAAGTGAATTCTTAAGATCCAGGACCATTCTCAGCAAGAGAGATTGAACTGTGAGGGACATTCCCCATTTCTGCCATTGTAGATGAGGAGGTTACAGGCAAGGAATGCAGGTGGCCATTGGCTGATGGCCAACCAGAAAATGGGACCCCAGTCCCACAACTGTAAGGAACTGAATTCTGCCAACAACACAAATGAGCTTTGGAAGTAGATTCTTTTTTAGTCATGCCTCCTAACAAGACCAGCATCTGGTCAACACCTCAATTTGCAGCCTTGCAAAATTCTGAATAGAGAACCCAGACATGCTGCCCTCAACCTTTTGACCTCAGAGCTGTGAGTTCATAAACAGGTGTTGTTGTCAGTTGCTAAATGTGTGATAATTTGTCAGGCAGCAATTAGAAACAAATGCAGATGCTAATAGGTAACTTCCCCCAACCTTCATCCTAAAAGGTAAGTCTTCCCTCCACATATATGCCCCATATACTCCACCCGTTCCCTTGCCCCTGCTACCATTCTTAACTTTGCTAGAGAAGGTTCCAGAAACATAACAGTGCCCTCCCCACACTATAAAACAAGGCAGACACAGGTGCCAGGAGAGGAAAAGGCCACCCTGTTCTGTGACAGGCTGTGTCATGCCTTCATTCCCTGCCCTGCCCCTGAGCATGGCTGACATGTGCTTTTTACAAACAATGCATTATTTCTATGCACCCTCTAGAATCACATGTGTATGTGATTGTCTTGACACGTAGCTTGTCTTAGCCACTAAGTCAGTGGTTTCCCAGACTTGCCTGCAATGTGGAATCACCTGGGGAGTTCTGAAACCTCTCCATACCCAGGTTCCATCCAGGGTCAATTAATCAGAATGGCCATGGTGGGAGCCCATCATCTAGAATGCAACCTCTCACCCTCACTCCAAAATCCTTCGTACTCCCGCCCTGAAATATTGCAGATGGTGCCAACTGCTTTGTGCCTTCCACAACCCTTGGGCTGTCTGCTTTGTTTTATTGGCTGTAATTGATGGCCTGGCCTTGCTACACCACAAAATCAAGGCAGGCCCTATTCTTCAAATTCCTCCACGCACACACGTGATGGAGAGGGAGAGTCATTTATGATCTCTCCTGCTAGACTCTCTGTAAATTACCAGCCTTTTGAGTTTATAGGCTAAATACTCAGCAGGAATATTGGGCTTAAGGCTGAGAAATTTCCCTGTTGGGGTGATGACTAGGGAAGTGAGGACGGTGCCTTTTCTTGGGGGGCCTAGGCAGTTAACACTGAAAGTAATACATCATCACGAACCATTGGAGCCGGCTCTCCCACAGTACTCATTAGCTTATTAAAATGAACACAACGCTTCTGGCCAATCTAAATTATAGAATGGTGACAAAAATAACAATAATAAATCTTATAGCCACTTAATCCTTTATTTCTCTAACAGTTCAGCTTGCCCTCTCACCTGAGTCTGTGGGGTAGGAATGAGAACTTGTAATTAAAAGTCACAAGTAAAGAATCCCATTCTCTCTGTTCACATGGCTGCCAACTGAGACACTCTGCCCTGGTGCTTCAGAGCAGGAAAGGATGACTGGTCACCCCTGTGCACCCCAGCTCAGCAACTGGCCCCTTTTACCTTCCTTTGAGCGGCAACATAGCCTAATCAGCGGTTCTAAAATTTTGCTGCCCATTGGAATCAGCTGGGAATTTTTTTTTAATTGCATTTTAGGTTTTGGGGTACATGTGAAGAACATGCAAGATAGTTGCATAGGTACACATGTGGCAGTGTGATTTGCTGCCTTCCTCCCCTTCACTAAACAATACTGATGCTCACTCCCACCCTGGCCATTCTGATTAATTGACCCTGGATGGAACCTGGGTATGCAGACGTTTCAGAACTCCCCAGGTGATTCCACATTGCAGGCAAGTCTGGGAAACCACTGACTTAGTGGCTAAGACAAGCTACGTGTCAAGACAATCACATACACATGGACAACCTTGAGCAAGTCACTTCTTTCTATACCTCAGTTTCCTCATCTGTTAAATGGAGCTAGCAATGGCGCCCACCTCATAGGTATTTTAAATGAAATAAGGATGCCAGTTGTTTACCTCGGTGCCTGTGAGAATTATGTGTTAATAATTGGTATTCTAATTGTTGTCATCATTATTATCCTCTTAGCCTCTCTAGAGGTCATGGAGCCAAAGAATCTTACCTCGATAAGGACAAGGCCATTCAGGAGTACATTCAGGAGTTCCTTTTCAAAAGTCCCCAGCATGTGTCTGTCCAGTTCTGGCTCACCAGCACTTTCCCTGCCCAGGTGATATTTAGGCAAACTGAAGGCACAATTTGGAAGAATTTGGAGTTCAAGCTAGACAAAGTGGGTATCCTCAGGAAAGCTTCATTCATTCAGCAAACACTTATTGAACATGTACTCTATGCCAAATATTGGGCTTGGAATACTAAGTAAAAAGGTATAAACTCAGGCTGGGTGCCGTGTCTCATGCCTGTAATCCCAGCACTTTGGGAGGCCAAGGCAGGTGGATTACCCTGAGGTCAGGAGTTCAAGACCAGCCTGGCCAACATGGCAAAACCCCATCTCTACGAAAAATACAAAAATTACCGGGGCACGGTGGCGCATGCCTGTAGTCCCAGCTAGTCGGGAGGCTGAGGCAGGAGAATTGCTTGAACCCAGGAGGCAGATGTTGCAGTGAGTTGTGATTATGCCATTGTACTCCAGCCTTGGTGACAGAGTGAGACTCTATCTCAAAAAATAAAATAAAATAAGGCATAAACTCACAGTTCACAGAGAACACATTGCCTGTTCTTGGTCACTGTACAGTCAGTCCATGCTGAGAAGCCCTGTCAATCCGTTTGTCAAATGATTCTCTTGCTGGGGGCTTTGTGATACTTGAAAGCCATCAGGGCAGAGGTGGCCCCACTGGCTAGTCATCCAGGCCCCCATACCTCTAGACACTCCCTGCCTTTGGCTCAGTTTCTTCCCTTTGCTTTCCTTGCCATGTTCCTTGCTTTTCTTTGTCCTCAGATCAACTGTGCCATTCAAATATTTCAACATGACTAACCTGCCTACTGCGGGATACTCTTTCCATTCAACTTGTTAGTCATGTCCACATCTTAGTGCATTTTGTGTAGCCGTAACAGAATACCGCAGACGACGTAATTGATAAAGAGCAGAAATTCATATCCCACAGTTCTGAAAGATGAACAGTCCAAGATACAGGCGCTACAGGTTCGGTTGTCTTGTGAGAGCTGCCTCCTCTGGAGAGGACAAATGCCGCATCCTCACGTGGCAGAAGTCAGATGAGCAAGAGACTAAATTCAGTGTGAAGCCTCTTTTATAAGGACCTTAATCCCATTTGCAAGGGAAGAGTCCTCACGGTCTAATCACCTCTGAAAGGCTCCACCTCTTAATACATTGGCAATAGCTGAATTTTGGAGGGACCATATCCAAACCATACAACATAATACATACCTACTCTTTCAAACTTTTACAAATGCCTCTCTAGGGCCT
This sequence comes from Leontopithecus rosalia, assembly GCA_028533165.1. Lineage (NCBI taxonomy): Eukaryota > Metazoa > Chordata > Mammalia > Primates > Cebidae > Leontopithecus > Leontopithecus rosalia. Next base: position 11,655,026 of record CM052651.1, read on the forward strand.
TACACCCTTATATATCAGTAATCAACGTTAGAGGGCAGTTTGGTGTCATTCTATCTTCATATTTTTCTGTTCCCCTTTCCAGAAAAACTCCCAAAGCAGTTGCCTATACTTGTGGCTCTACTTACTTCCTCATATTCTCTTCTAAAGCAACTGTAATCAAGCTTCCATCTCTACCACACCACTGAAATCACACTCATCAATGCTACTAGTGGGCCCTAAAATACTGGAAGGCCTTACAATGCATCCTGACACTGACCACCCAGAGTTGGCACTGATGCCCCGCTAGTTAAAGGCTCAGTCCTTCATAAGACTGCCCTCTCTTCAAACACTGGGCACAAGTTTGAGGATCTCCAGGCCATCTACACTTCTGACAAACTGGTCACAAATTCAGATTCCCATGACCCTCAGGTTTGATAATTCACTAGAACAACTCAACAGATTTCCACAAAGTACTATATTTATGGGTGCTTTATAAAAATGTTTCATATTTTTATATAAATATATATTCAGTATATTTATGGGTATGTTTTGTTATCAAGGATACAAATTAGAGATAGTCAAATGAAGAGACACAGAGGGTGAGATACAGGAGGATACTGGACACAAGCTTCCATCCCCATGGAATCAGGGTGCCCCACTCTCCCAGCACATAGATGTGTTTACCAACCAGGAAGCTCCACCACACTTCAGTGGCCAGAGTTTTTATTGAGGTTTTATTACAGAGGCATGATTGATTGAATCCTTGGTTACATAATCGAAATCAATCTCAACTCAAGCCCCTCTTCATATTCCAAATGTCAGGAGGTCAGCCTGATACCATGTAGCTCAAAGCCCAAAACTGCTAATCACATGGTTGGTTTTCCCGGCATGAGCAGCCCCATCCCCACTCTTTTTCTTCTTTTTGAGACAGAGTTTCACTCTGTCACTCAGGCTGGAGTTCAGTGGTACAATCTCAGCTCACTACAACCTCTGCCCCCTAGGCTCAAGCAATTATCCAGCCTCAGCCTCCTGAGTAGCTGGGATTATAGGTGTGTGCCATGACGCCTGGATACTTCTTGTATTTTTAGTAGAGACAGGGTTTTGCTACATTTGCCAGACTGGTCTCAAACTCCTGAACTCAAAGCGATCCCCACCTTGGCCTCCCAGAGTGCTGGAATTGTTGGCATGAGCCACCATGCTGGCCCCCTTCCTCTTGCTAGTAATCTGGAGTTATTTCATTAGCAAAAACAATTAGGGTCCACCATGACTAGCAAAGGCACTCCTATTGCTTGGGAAATTCCAAAAATTTAGAATCTCTCTCCAAGGAACAGGGATAATGACCAGACAAATTCTTCATTATGCAACAACCCCCTCTTGCAGATCCAACGACCAGAGTTGAACCTCTCAGCAGGATTCAACACAGTGAATTGCTTTCTGTTCCTTAAAAGTTTCTTCGCTGAGTTCTTGGCTGTCCTCCTACCCCACTGGCTATGTCTTCTCCTTTGCTAAATTCTTCCCTAAGCATCTGTCTGGCCTGTAAGTCTCAGAGTACCCAGGCCTCTTCTTTGTACATTCTTTCACCCTGACTCATGCTTTTAATCAACAAAATACACTGATGACCCCAAATCTTTATTATCAATCCAGTCACTCCCCTGAGCACCAGACTTATCTATCCAACTCCTTGCTCTACCTGGACATCTGAAGGGCCTCAAATTTAACACATCTATTAGCAGAAAATGTGATATGTCCATTCCTGGTGTTCTCTTTCTGTGAAAGGAATTCAATTCATGGAACTCTAGGCCTCACTCTGCCCTTGACTCACTCCACTGCCTCAGGGGTTCTGATGAGTAAAGTCGGCATACTCACTTGAGAGCAGAGAGCGCATTTCCTCTTCTGTGCTCTAAGATTCACTGAGGAGCTCGACCTACACAGCACTGCCTGGGGCTGAGAGGTAAGTTTGCCTAATGCTGGAGTTTGGTTAGGGGTTTTCTTTATCTCACTCTAAGCCACTAACCCCAATTGTTTCCTATCAGTAGTCAAAGTAATATTTCAGTGTCTACCTCTAGTCTTTTATTTCTCAGGCAGAGAAGAGGGGTGACCCTTATGAGGGGTCCCTTTAAGGTCCCCCACCAATGCCCAGAGCCCTTGATTTCTATCACTGAACGTGAATCCATCTAAGTAGATGACAATTCATTCCTTCCAGTTGCTCAGATTCATTAGTGACAGTTCTTTCTCTAAATATATCCTGAAATCTGGCTACTTTCCACCACCGCCACGTCTATCAGGCTATTCTGAGCTACATCCTCTCTCACCTGCACTACTGAAGTGGCCTCCTGACTGGCCTCCCGACTCCCACTATCCTCTGCTTATGGTTCACTTTTTTACATAGCAGCCAGTTATTGATCTTACAGAAATGAAGTGTGGAGCATGTCATTCCCCTGCAACTTCCCATCACACTTAGAACCCCAGGCTTTCACACGTGACCTGGCCCTGACTCTCGATCCTCACTTCCCACCACTGTCCTATGCTCTCCCTCTCCAGGTACTGTGCAGGCTCCTGTTGGAGGACTCTGAGCTCCCTGTGTCTGGAGCATTCCTGCCCAGACATCATGTCTCATTCCCTTGCATCCCTCAAGTCTCTGCCCAAATGCCACATCTCAGTGTGTTGAGATTCCTTTCTAAAGAGCTGACATCATCCTCAGCACCCCATGACCTCTGATTCTTTTCACTACCTATTTATTCTATATTTACTGATTTTATTTATGTGTCTCTCTATTAATAGAGGAGTATATTAATCTTCTGGGCTCCCATAACAAAATACCATAGGCTGAGTGGCTTCAACGAGAGACATTTCTTTTCTCAGTTCTGGAAACTGGAATTCTGTGATCAAGGTGCTCTGAGGGTTGGCTCCTAAGGAGGGCTCTCTTCCTGGTTTGCAGACAGTTGCCTTCTTGCCATGTCTCCATGGCCTTTGGGAGGAGGTTTAAGGGTGGGGCCCTAATTCAATGAAGTAGTATTTTTATAAAGAAAGGAAGAGACACCAGAGACCTCCCTTTCTCTCTCTACTTGTGCAACTTACCTATCCAACTCACTGCCCTTTGATAGGTGGGAAACCTGGAGTACAGACCCCTCACCCAGAGCTGCTGACACCCCCTGTATCAGATCCTAGAAGGAAAAGACAAGTTGTACATGTAGAGAAAGAGAAGGAGGTCTATGGTGTCTCTTCTCCTCTTTATAAAAATACTACTTCATTGAATTAGGGCCCCACCCTTATGATCTCCTCCCAAAGGCCCTGATAATGGGAAGTAAGCTCCCGATGGCGAAGACTTTGTCTTCTTGTTTACTGTAATAATGCCACACTTTGTTCTAGTGCTTGTTGGGAAAAAGATATCAAAAGCATCAGCTTTGGAATCACATCAACGTGGATTCTAGCTCTAACTCAGCAACTTACTAGCTGTGTGACTTCAAATGACTAAATTTCTCTTAGCTGGAGCCATGAGATAAGGCTTCTAATCTGCAAGTTGGGGGTGGCAATAGTGTACCAGAGATTAAATGAGAAAATGTATGTAAATATCTTAGTATGGTTCATGATGCAAAGAACATAATATGTGATAGCTGCTAATAATATTATCAATATAGACTTATAACCATCTCACATGTGGTGAAAGGGTCGCCTGGACTTTATAGGGGTTGCCCACCTGATATCCATTATCCATCACCTCCGTCTCCCTTATTACCAGAACTCCTACGTTCTTGACTGCAACCATGTTCTTGTTAACAGCACTACATTTCCCAGCCTCCCTTGCAGGAAGTGATGGCTGTGGCAGGTAGCTCTGGCAGATGTTACAAAAATAGCAGTACCTGGATGTCGGGTTGCCAGATTAGCAAATAAAAATTCAAGACCCACAGCTAAATTTGAATTCGAGATAAAAAATAAACAACTTTTTATTATAAATACATCCCAGATATTGCATGAGACATATTTCTAATAAGACATTATTTGTGGTATATCTGCAATTTCAGTTTAACGGGGCATCCTAGATTTTATTTAGGAAGACTTCTCGGATGGGACATTTGAGAAATTTCCTTAGCTGATGTATTAAGGTTCTTCTCGAACCAATAGGGCCTGTGTTATGATATATAATAATTGCACATTCGTACTTCACTACTCTGCGTTCTTCACGCAGCAGGCTGTGCTGGTCAGCATGATATTTTTTACCTAAATGTTCAAAGCAGTAACCAGACACTGAACTATGTCGGCAGTCAACCCACTAGACAAGTCCCACTCATTGCTTCTGTACCTCTTTTTGACTCCTTCTAAATATTCCTACAACCACAAAGCAGTATCAGCCTCTGCCATGGGCAGAACTGAGAGGCCACCCAGGGCCCAGACGTAAAGAGAATCCAAAGCAACTTGTATACAAGCAGTACATTAGCAAAGACTTGTGACTTCCATTTCTGTGACATAGCCACATTGTTCTGGAATTCATTTAAAAAAGAAAAAGCATGGAAGATGCAAACACTAGAAGAGTGAGACTACAAATTTACGCACCTGTCCAGAGATCCTCTTATAGACAAAGCGAAGCTATTGCAGTGCTTGTTCACGGTTATAATTCGGCACTTCTGCTCCTCTGCCAAGGGACTGAATCAAACTCAAATGATGCTTTGACCTTGACTCGGAGGTGTACATGGCTGGTTCAGTGCCCTGGGCCCTGAGCTCATCCAGATGGTAAGATTGTTGAGAGCAAGGAGCTTGTCCTCATCATCTTTGAATCTCCTGCATTCTCTACTGCTGAGCTTCATTTATAATCAGAGCTCAGTCAACGTGGATTGGTTCATTGGCACATGTTACTGAAAAGCAATTGGGATTCTGCGAGTTTGGCACGTGATTGAATGGAGGTAATATTTTATTAATATACAGTTAGCTTGTAGGTTATGAAAAGAATGTCTAAAACATACAGAAAACTTTCTAGAAAAAATTTTTTTCAGTTTATAACACCAAAGGGGAGAAAAGGTCATAGATAATTTTAAATAATAATAGGAAAAGGGTGCCTTGCTGTTGCTAGTAGAGAAGTTTTTACTGATCCTGATATCAGCCCCTGTCTCATGGCTGGGGAGATGCTCTAGCTACAATAGACTCACGCACAGACACCTGCAGAGCTATGCAGCTGGAAAAACAGCCTAGAGGCCTGACCAGGCTACAGGACAAACCCTCAGACACTGTGTATGCTGGAATGATACATTCCTATGAGCTGTGTCATGAGTCATCTGCAGAGGCAGTTTGTGAAGGGCTCTCCTTACAAAGTTGGGTTCCTCACGTTCCAAAGGCAGTGGTCTTCTCTGTATAGTATATCAGTTCCATGGCTCTCTGAGTGTCTGCTACTTTCCTCTCTTTCTCTGCAATCAGGATTTCTCCAGATGACAAAAAGCATATCCACCACACTCACCCACAAATAGCCAGTGTTATGGGCTGAATTGTGTCCCCAAATATTCATATGGTAGAAGTCCCAGCCCCCAGTACCTCTCAGAATTTGACTGCATTTGGAGAGAAGGCCTTTAAAGAGGCCGTTCAGTTGAAATGAGGTTGTTACAGTGATCCTAATCCAATATGACTAGTGTCCTCATAAGAGGAGGAAGAGACGCCAGGGATGTCTGTGCACAGAGGACAGGCCACACGAGGACATGGGGAGAAGGCGGCAATCTGTATGCAAAAGAGAAGAACCTCAGGAGCAAGCAACCCAGCTGGCACCTTGATCTTGGACTTAGGGCCTCCAGAACTACAAGAAAAACAATTTCTGTTGTCTAAGCTTTCCAGCTTTTGGTATTTCTTACAGCAGCCATCACAGACTAATACAGCTTCCCCCCAGCACCCCAACTTTACTACTTACAGCCTCCGCACAGAAAAAGAGTGACTCTCTCAGTTCTAGTTCTTCAGGTACCCTGGGAGGACTGGCCGGTCTCAGTCAGGCCCACCCTTGGACATGGAGGAGGACCCATGACTGCACACACAGATCAAGTGTGCTAGTCCTTCACGCCATCCTCCCCTCCATGTGTTCCTGCTGATGCAGTCAGAATTTGATCCGAAACACAGAACCGTTAGGATAGCCTTACACACACACGCCTGTATGAACTTAGCATAAGGATTTCACCTTATAAGATTGTAGGCACTAGTTAATTTCTACCAGGCTGTTTCTCTGTGTCCAATGCTGGAAGTTGAAATTTGCAGGTCAGATGGCCTAGAAGGAAAGACGAATGCAAAGGGGATTCTGTGGCTGCATTTTGTGCACTCTCTGAAATTCATATGTTGAAGCCTAATCCTCCATTTGATGATATTTGAAAGTGGGACATTTGGGAGATGATTAGGTCATAAGCATGAAGCTCTCATGGATGGGATTAATGCCCTTGTAAAAAGAGACATAGAGAGATGATCCTGGAAGGAAAAGCAAAAAAGCAGGCATCTGTAAAGCAGGAAGAGGTCTCACCGAGAACGTGACCATGCTGGCATCCTGGTCTCAGACTTCCGGACTCCAGAACACTGAGAAATAAATGTCTGTGGTTTAAGCCACCCACCCCATATTCCGTCACAGCAGCCCAAGCTGATTAAGACAGAGGGGACAGTAAGGACAAGCCTAAACCTGCAGGATGGACTGACCATGTCATTCCCTCTCTGCCTCCAACCTCCAGGATGGGGTGCCCGGCAGGACTCAGAGCCAGGCCTCTTTTTTATGGAGCTAAACACCCATCTGGCCCAGGATTTGCGAAAGATGAGGGAGGATCCTGAAGAAGTGTAGTAGCTGCAGGCCTGCTGCTGTCTCACACCAGCAACGTGAGCCGGCAGACATACAACATGTGCACGGCTGCCACAGTGCCGAGTGCACAGAACGCACAGACAGTATGACGCTCTCTGGTCTTCAGCAAGATGTCTCTTGCAGCCCACCCTAACTGGAATTATGCCGAAAAGGGAATTCTGGAAAGCACAGTTCAGCCTCTCCAGATGACATGTGACAATGTGGCAGGCCAGGTCTCACTAATACAGGCCTCCATAACAACGTTCAGTATTGACCAAGTGGTTAAGTTAAATGTTAAAAGCTAAAACAAAAAAAGCCGGTACCCTTATATAAAGGCTGGAATGTAACAAAAGCCCACCAAGAGTTTTGCCTAGGCATTTCCCGAACCTTGAAGCATGACAACATAACGAAGGAATTCTTAACAGGACCCATTTATGATTAAACAAATTTCACTGTGGGTCTGAGGAAACTCACCTGGCCTCCACAAACCGGTTTACTGAGGGTCTGAAGGAACTCTCCAAATCTCCATGATTTAGCAGGAGACAGGATAAGGGTAATCACCCCAGCACCTGGATCCATTTAGATTAAGTAAATTTACTGAGGCGCCAGAGGAAGGTCTGCAGGACTTTGTTATAGGTGAAAAGAAGTTAATCACTTATGTTTTTAGATGAAGGCACACTTATTCATAGACAGATAGCTTGAAGGTAAGCTCTGGAAAACTTTGTAATTTTGAGTTGGTGTGGCAATAATTTCCAGGCCTTACTCCCTACAGCTGTTTACAGAAATAAAAACGCGCTTCCTCCCCAGTTCAGCTGCATCTCATTATTGGGCCACGGGAAATAGCAGCCCAACCCTCGGTCTGGTCCTTGAACAACGAGGCACCACACCTGCTGAGCGCTGCTCCTCCCCACAGACCTGCGTGGTTCTTCACCAGAGGCCTCTCCCTCCTGCTCTTTCCTTTTCTCACATTCTGCATCCCACCTGGTTCCCTCCTCACTTCCTTCGAGTTTTCTCCATTATCCGTGAAGGCCAAAGTGCCAAATGACTGGGCATGTTTCAGAAACTGTTAGGATTAAGAAGGGCCCGCAAGAGCCTGGCAGAGCCCCGGCAGGGCTGTGTGGATCACTGCCCTTCGGTAGGGAGGAAACCTGGGGTACAGACCCCTCACCCAGAGCTGCTGGCACCCCCTGCACCAGTCTGAAACAGGCACCACCTGAAACTGGTTTCGTATTCTACCCTTTGGATCCCAAAAAGTGAGAATGAGGCAGATTAAAATGATAATTTTACTTTCTCGCATTTGGAAACGCATCTAGCTAGCACTGAGCGATATTCTTGAAACAGGATTTTTTTGCCTCCTTCCCAGAAGGGCAGGAGTATCTTATTATCAAAAATGGAACCTTAACAGCTTCAGACAAAGTGCTGCACCATCCCTCAGAAGAGTCTAAATCCAGATCCTTTACACATATTCCATGGATATAAATCTCGCTTTTCATGACCCCTCCTTGATTATAATCGAATGACAGATGAGACAGATTTTTCAAGGGGAGGATTGCTCCTCAAGGAGAAATACCTGTTTCCATGGTGACAGCCTATTAAGTTACATTTGGAACAGGGAACTGGAAAAAGTAATTGACTATAGAGATTTTGAATTTTAAATCCACATCATCAGTTAAAGGGTTGGGAGGTTTGCAGGCCTCCAGAATGACTTCAAATGTTGGGACTCAGAGTCACAAGACATTTCCTAAGTGCCATTCCTAGCTCAGGCAGGTTGCTTTCTATCTGGGCCTGCCAGGGAGAGTCCAGGAGACTGATGAGTTCAGAGAATTTCATGACCCCTGCATTGGGAAAGCAGGCCTTTCTTTACCCACAGATCTCGAGCTTCTCTAAAGAGTGTCTTAGGAATTTGTTATTCAACATGTGGATTCTCCTCACTTGGGGTCAATTAAATTATCATTAGAATGATGGTTTAACAACCTTGGCTGTAAATTAGAAAAACTTGGAGAGCTGCTTGAACAATACCAGTGCCAGAGTGCTACCCCTAGAGATTCTGATTCAACTTGGACGAGGGCCCAGGTGATGGTATTTTTTTAAAAACTTCCCAGATGATTTCAATGTGCATCCATGGCTGAGACCCAGGCCTGGTTAAGTAAACTCCCGCACACTGTCTTGGTAGAGGTGGGTCTTCACCACTCATACACCTATTTACTGTTTATTATGAGACCTTCATTGAATTATCTTCTTAACCTGTCAGCAGCCCTCTGGGGTAGAAGTTATTATGACCTCCGTTTTGTAGATAAAAACTGAAGTATACAAAGGTTGCACATTTGCTCAAGTTCAATGCTCTAGTTAAAAAGCATGGAGCTGGAGAGGTGCAGGAGACAAAAATCAAACCTTTTTGGCATTGTGGTGCCAATGCAGGATGGACAGAGAAGAAACATCTCAACTTCTCTCTTCTCCTCCTGTGTGCTTTCCATTAGCTGAACACATCAGGAAGCTGGAGGGCAAGGCAGCCCAGCTGGGCAATTCTCAGGGCTCAGCCTACCCAGGCCCCAAGCAAAGCAGAAAAGGGCAGAGAATGGATTTGGGGGAGGGAGAGGGGCAAATGGAGAGAAACCAGCATACAGTGAACACAAGGCCTTGGCCCTGAGTCCATCAGAGCCACTGGTGTGGAACCCTGCCCTTTCGTCTGCAGTGAGTGGCCAGGCTGCCTCAGAGGCAGACACAACTTTGCTGCTGCAACTCACTGGCTCCCTCTTCTGAAATGTCTGGTAACTAGCATCTTTAGAAGCTTGAGTGGGTGTTTTGTAAAAATTGCCGCCAGATAAGCACTAACCTTTCAAGTGATGGCAAGTCTTGGCCTTTTGCACCCATATTTTCTATAAACATGGGTTTTGCAACGTACTAAATTCTTTTCGACCACTCCAGGTGTGAGGAATTTTGGCAGGTGAATGGCTGAACTTCCCAAATACTTGGGGTTTTTTGTTTTATTGTAAATGGACTATCATTATTTCTATATAACAGAGTATAAGGTGAGGTTATGATTTATGAATACAATGTGGGGTAATTAAATCAAGCTAATTAGCATCTCTTCTATCACCTCAAATGCTTACCACTTTCTGTAGTGAGAACATTTGAAATGTGTTCTCTTAGCAACTTGACATGTACAATGCTCTATTAACTATATTCACCATGCTGTTCAACAGAACTCAGAAAAAAACCCATATTCCTCCTGTTTAACCGAGACTTTCTACCTTTTAACCATCATCTCCTCATTCCCCTCCACCCCCCGCCTCTAGTAACTGCCATTCTACTCTCTGCTTCTGTGAGTTTGTTTTAGATCCCACATAAAGTGAGAACATTCAGTATTTATCTTTCTGTGCCTGGCTCATTTCGTTTAGCATAATGTTCTCTAATTCCATCCTTGGGTCACACGTGATCGAATTTTCTTCTTTTTAAAGGCTGCATAGTATTCCACTGTATTCATACGCCGCAGTTTCTTTATCCATTCATCTGTTGATGGACACAGGTTGATTCTGAATATCTCCATCCCACAACTGAAGAGCCAACAATCTTATTCTTACACCTTAAAACCCAAATCCAACCTAGCCCAGTCAGGCCACAGGAGCCACCGCCAACTTTGACATGCAGCTGAGTGTTCTCCCCTTGGCCAGCTGAAGAGGGAGACTGTCCTTTTTCCTAGGGGAAGAGAGGTGTCCCCAATCCCAGATGTCACTGTGTCAGGAAACTGTTTTTTCTTTGCTCTATGTGTTACCACATAAACACAGTGCTATCACCAAGTTCTCTCACCTTCTTTGTTCGGGACTTCGGGTAACTGTTAAATGATATTTTTATGGATGTGAGGGAAGGGAGGTGAACTAACCACAGTTTAGACACATTGTCGGTTTCCAAGTTCTAAATGAACTTTTGAAACAAAGTCCATTTGGACACCAGAGACTCTGCTAAGGTTTCCTGTATTAGCCACCCGGTGAAATAGGAACTCAAGTGAACTGGTTGAGGAGTGGTCCCTCTACCCATGAACACCGACTGGTAGGTTTACATAAAGTGCTTGTGGTCAGGAGGAAAAAGAAGGAAAGGACCCTGGATAGCTGCTTTCCCCTCCAAGTACAGAAAGATGATGCACGTAGTTCCAATTGATTTTCATCTGAATAATTAAGAGATTATTATGGGCTTCATGACTCAAGAACTGTATCTTCACGATGATCAAGAATTTGAAAATGTCACTTCATTTGGCTACTAAAGTACTATTGTAATAGACATGGAATTCCTCTCCTCCAAAGAGCTCATAGTACTCCGTGTTTGCATTGAACTCATCCTCACGAGATTTCAGAAAAGTGCTTTCAGCTGTTGCTTCATCATGCATTCAGGGAAGCTGAGGAATGAAGATGATAAATGAGTGCTGTACCATGTTTTGACCACCCACAAGGCAACTTACTTATTCACACCATCCCAGAAGGCACCTAAGATTTAAAATTGTTCTTCAAAGTTAGTCTGTAGCTGAGAAAGGAACAGGATATAGGCCTCATTTTCTGGGTTCTGGGTTCTACCTTGTAAATCAGTAGTTCCCAAGTTGGCAGTGCCTAAGTTGGCTTGTTTAAAATGCACCTTCCCATCCTGCCTCAGATTCCCTGAATCAGAATCTCCAGGGAGTGGGGCCAGGGTGGTGTTGAGCTGCATGCCCCCCTCTGATGCTCAGGCGTATTTGGGATGCCACTCTCCAGCCCCCAGCTGTGGGCCACCCGGGAACTTTGCTTGGGTACCTCTACTGGCTCCTGTGCCTTCCAGTAGTTCTGTTTGCTATCTGGGTACATTTGGTCTTTGGTATCTGTCTTAGGCCATTCTTGCATTACTATAAAGAAATACCTGAGACTGTGTAATTTATAAGAAAGGAGGTTTAATTGGCTTATGATTCTGCAGGCTTTACAAGCATGGCACCAACATCTCTTGGCTTCTGGGGAGGCCTCTTCTGGGGATGCTTACAATCATGGCAGAAGGCGAAGTGAGAGCAGGCACTTCACATAGCTAAAGCAGGATCAAGAGAGTGAAGGCAGAGCTGCTACATACTTTTAAACAACCAGCTCTCACAAGAACTCACTATCTCAAGGATAACACCAAGAGCAATGGTGGTGAATCATTCATGAGAAATCTGGCCCCATGATCCAGTCACTTCCCATCAGGCCCCACCTCCAACATTGGGGATTACGTTTCAATGCGAGATTCGGGTGGGAACACACACCCAAACTATGTGAGCATCCACATCTGAGCCTCGGGAACACACACCCAAACTATGTGAGCATCCACATCTGAGCCTCTGTTGCCTCCTGGCACTGGCACATGAAGCTGTGCTAAAGAACTGTCCCACTGTGGACTTCCCTAGTCTCAAAAATTAGCAGATAATCCCTGTGCACACAGGGCCTCCTGGGGCAAACTGATGAAGTCCATTCTCTGTCCCCTGTCCCACCTGAGTAAGTCTGTTGCTTAAGAAGCAGGTATGCTGCTTCCAAACTATGCTGATGGAATCTAATGTCCTTGAGTGGCCACAGAGAATTGTTTGTTTAACCAGGAACTACAGTTATTGGTTCTCTCTAGCCAACCTGGGAAAACTGGGTAATTACAATTGCAAGGGGCAAACTCTAACTTAAAGGTATATACACAGGCTCAGATGTGGACACTCTCATAGTTTAACTGTGTAGACTGGATAGAGCATGGAGGTCAGACAGCCACGTGACCTTGCACAAGCCCTTACCGTCTCCCTGGGCCTGAGCCTCCTTTTCCTCATCTGTGCAATGGACGAAGTTTAGAGGGGTGGTGATGTACAAGGAAGGTTACCAAAAGAATCAAATTAATGATATGTGCTAAATGCCTGGCATGGTATTCAACAAATGCCAATGCTCTTTTCTTTTCCTGGAAGGTGCCCATTTCTCCCTGGAACATCCCCAATTCATTCATTTCATGAATTTTGGGAATCGCTTTCTCCCTTCAATTAGAACAAGGGTGGGCAACTCAAAGGTGAGAAATCTGGCTCCACAATCCAATCACCTCCCACCAGGCCCTATCGCCAACATTGGGAATTACATTTCAATATGAGATTTGGGTGGGGACACACATTTAAACTAAGAATATCCACATTTGAGCCTGTGTATGTACCTTTAAGTTAGAGTCGGCCCCTTGCAATTGTAATTACCCAGTTTTCCCAGGTTGGCTGAAGAGACCCAATAACTGTAGTTCCTGGTTAAACAAACAATTCTCTGTGGCCACTCACCTGCTTCTTAAGCAACAGACTTATACAAAGGTGGGAAGCAGCTTGATTGCAAATCAACCCTGCAATTGGGAGCATCAATCTGGAGCATGGCTCGTGCTCGTGAGAACACACCTGTGACATTGCTTTCCCAACCAATAATCTCGAGGTTTCTCACTGTATCTCAACCTGTATCCAGGTTTTGGCTGATTTGAGAGTCTCCCTGCCTCAAAATAAACTTTACATACTCCATAGAAGTCTCTATTTGCAGTAGGCCATCTCAAACAAAACCTCCAAATTTGATAAGGTAACGTGCCAACAGGCAGAAATTTGTTTTATTTGTACTGAATGTAGAGTATAAGGTATATTCTCCCAATTACAGACATTCAGAGCTCCGGAAACTACAGAATGAGCAACCATTCTGTTTTCTTGGGACTGAGGGCATTCTGTGGACCCGGGAGTTTCAGTTTTAAAACTGAGAACATCCCTGGGGGATTGAGACAAGTCGACCACCCTAACAGATAAGCGATGAGGTGTAACATGAGACCTTTGATCCTCTTCCAAGAACACTAGCTGGTCATCTGCCCACCACCCATGTTTGAAGCTGGCTCAGGTAAAGCGAGTTTTTTGGCACTGTCTCAGGTACAACTACACATCTTATGCCGGATTCCTGAGTGTAAAGAAATCCAGATTCTTTGAACACAAGATTGTTGGGGATGGGCAAAGAAGCAGAGCAGCTGGGACTTCCCATCTGGGATCACAAGAACTTGCCCAGAATTGTCTTTCAAGTCAGATATTATGCATGGGGCTGGTCTTGTGGTAGACACTGGGAAAATTGATAGACCTTGCCACTTTCTAGTGGAATAGCCTTGGGTAAGTCCTCTCTAAGTCTCAATATCCTCACCTCCACTTTGACAATAACATGATATCCTTCAAAGGGTAACGGTGAGAATCCTATAGGCCACAGCATGCGCTTCACAAGACACTGAATTCATGCCAGTTCTCCCCCATTTCCATGCCCATGATGAGGCTTATATTGAGGGATAATGTGTTAACATCCTCAAAATGTTCCCCCATGAGTTTAGATTCTAACTCTGTTAGAATTGCAGATCAGAGCAGAAAAAAGAAATAACGCTGTATTTTGCTTTCCTCTTCTCTGGAATGAGCATCACAAATGATCCATGAGCCTATGAGTTATAAAAATTCAGATTCTCCAACCTAGCCATTTGACAGATAAAGAAACTGAGGGCCAAGATGAATGGGTGGGTGAAAAGCCTGCTAGATAGCAGATCTAAAACCCAGACTTCGAACATCCAGTCTTCTCATTCAATTGTTCCTCCATCACACTGTCCCCTAACCCTATAATTAGGGATTTGGCCCCTGACAGTATAATGAGTTGGAAGAGTAAAAGCCGTAAGAAGATACAAGCACTTTCCAGTACTGTTGACTCTTGAATAACATGGGTTTGTACTGTGCAAGTCCACTTATATGTGAATTGTGGATTTTCTTCTGTCTCTGCCACACCTGAGACAGCAAGACCAACTCATCCTCTCCCTCCTCCTCCTCAGCCTATTCAACATGAAGATGACGAGGATGAAGACTTTATGATGGTCCACTTCCCTTTAATAAATGGTAAATATACTTTCTCTTCCTTATGATTTTTTTTATACAGGGTCTTGCTCTGTTGCACAAGGTGGAGTGCAGTGGCACAATCATAGCTCACTGCAGCCTCGACCTCCCATACCAGGTGATCCTCCCACCTCAGCCTCCCAAGTAGCTCAAAACAGACATGTGCCATCATTCCCAGCGACTTTTTGTATTTTTTGTATTTGCTCTGTTTCTCAGGCTGGTCTTAAACTCCTGGGCTCAAGCAATTCACCCCCCTCAGCCTCCCAAAGTGTTGGGATTACAGGCATGAGCCACCACATTTGGCCCTTTATGAATTTCTTAAGAACATCTTATCTAGTTTACTTTATCAACAAATACAGTATATGATACCTATAGAAAATCTGTGTTAATCACATATATTATTGGTTTATGTTTTTGGTGAGGCTTCTGGTCCAAGGAAGCTATTATTAAAGTTTTGGAGGAGTCACAAGTTACTCAGGTTTTTACTGTGCACTAGGTCAGTGCCTCTAATTCCTGCATTGGTCAAGGGTCAGCTGTACTGATGCTTGATTAAAGGGTGTGAGAGCAGCTGGGTGTGGTGGCTCAAGCTTGTCATCCTAACACTTTGGGAGGCTGAGGTGGGCACATCACCAGGTCAGGAGTTTGAGACCAGCCTGACCAACATGATGAAACCCTGTCTCCACTAAAAATACAAAAAGTTAGCTGGGTGTGGTGGTGGGCGCCTGTAGTCCCAGCTACTTGGGATGCTGAGGCAGGAGAATTGCTTGAACCTGGGAGGCAGAAGTTGCAGTGAGCCAAGATCATGCCACTGCACTCCAGCCTGGACAATAGTGCGAGACTCCAGCTCAAAAAAATATATATAAAGGGTGTGAGAGCTGGTTTTGCTTGAAGGAAGAGGGAAACGTAGGCACTGAACGCCTTGGGCAGGCCTATGGAGGAGGGGCAAAAAGTGTTAATTGGAAAGAAGTCAGCTAACTTGACCCAACTAGCTGGCTTCCAGCTGGCCCCAATCAAGAGACTATGCTTGATTGCTTGGTAAGAGTGATCCAAACTTAGTTTTTTTTTTTTTTTTTTTAATGAATACACTTCTAGCTACCAAGAAATAGGGCTTCCTGGCCTGGAAATATGAAACAGTGGCCCCCTAATACAGTGGGGTGTTGGTGCCAGCTCTCCCAAGCTATCAGATGAGCGTCTTTTGGATCTAGGACATAGGTCATAGCAGGCTCACTCTGTTTTATTATATCTGAAATTCCGAAGCGCTTTTGCTTACACCCCAGGGCCACCTCTATAATTTAGACTTGTGCCTTAAGATGGCTTTCTCCTTGAAAAATCATGCTGGTAATGTGAAATCAGTTTTTAGCTGGGAAGGAACTCATTGTGTAATCAAAAAGCTGTACCCAATTTGCTCAGCCCAAGAATCTGACAGTTCAAAAGGTAGAAAGAGCTTCTTGCCAAGCGTGGATTGTGAAAATGTATTCGAAAATCAAGGCTGTTATTGCAGGTGCTACTTTGCAGCTCCTGAGTACCTCTGACAGATGCAAAATAACCCCATCATTTTGACTGTGACTATGTTTTCAAGTCGTTGTAACAGTATTTTTCCCCTTAAACTGTAGAAAATAATCAGGATTCAGAGTTAATTTTCTTCTTAATCTGTGAAGAGAAATGAACCTGTTTATTAGGTTCTTGGGAAGTTGGAAATTCAGCTAGATTTAGTAATATCCTATGACAAAGATGAAGTGTTTCTGAGAGTAACAGAAGCAATGTATAATGTGATATTCTAAAAGTGTGTTCAATTATGCATTAGATTAAAATGGAAAATAAATTATAGGTGAAATTGTACATAACAAAAAAGATTCCCAGGCTCCATTCCTGACCCACTTATACAGAACCATATTCAGTGGGTCAGGATTCTTTTTCTTTTTTTATTGTACTTTAGGTTCTGGGGTACATGTGCAGATCATGTAGGATTGTTGCAAGGTGCACACGTGCAATGTGGTTACCTGCCTGCAGCCCCCTGTCACCTACATCTAGCATTTCTCCCCATGTTATCCCTCCATGACCTCCCCACCCTCCCATGTCCCTCGCTTGCCCCCTCCAACAGACCCCAGTGTGTGATGCTCCCCTCCCTGTGTCCCTGTGTCTTCCTTGTGCAACACCAGCCTAGGAGTGAGAACATGCGGTGTTTGATTTTCTGTTATTGTGTCAGTTTGCTGAGAATGATAGTTTCCAAATTTATCCATTACCCTGCAAAGGACACAAACTTATCGCTTTTTATGGCTGCATAATATTCCATGGTGTGTTTGTGCCACAGTTTCCTTGTCCAGTCTATCATCAGTGGGCATTTGGGTTGGTTCCAGGCCTTTGCCATTGTAAATAGTGCTACTATGAACATATGTGCACATGTGTCTTTATAATAGAATGATGTATAATCCTTTGGATATATACCAAGTAATGGGATTGCTGGGTTGAATGGAATTTCTATTTCTAGGTCCTTGAGGAAGTGCCACACTGTCTTCCACAATGGCTGAACTAGTTTACACTCCCACCAACAGTGTAAAAGTATTCCTGTTTCTCCACATCCTCTCCAGCATCTGTTGTCTCCAGATTTTTTAATGTCGCCATTCTAACTGGCATGAGATGGTATCTCAGTGTGGTTTTGATTTGCATTTCTCTAATGACCAGTGATGATGAGCATTTTTTCATATGTTTGTTGGCCTCATATATGTCTTCTTTTGTAAAGTGTCTGTTCATATCCTTCACCCACTTTTGAATGGGCTTGTTTGTTTTTTTCTTGTAAATCTGTTTTAGTTCTTTGTAGATTCTGTATATTAGCCCTTTGTCAGATGGGAAGATTGCAAAAATTTTTTCCCATTCTGTTGGTTGCCCATTCACTCTAATGATTGTTTCTATTGCTGTGCAGAAGCTGTGGAGTTTGATTAGGTCCCATTTGTCTATTTTGGCTTTTGTTGCCAATGCTTTTGGTGTTTTAGTCATGAAGTCCTTGCCTATGCCTAAATCCTGAATGGTTTTGCCTAGGTTTTCTTCTAGGGTTTTTATGGTGTTAGGTGTTATGTTTAAGTCTTTAATCCAGGAGTTAATTTTAGTGTAAGGAGTCAGGAAGGGGTCCAGTTTCTGCTTTCTGCACACTGCTAGCCGGTTTCCTTAATACCATTTATTAAACAGGGAATCCTTTTACCATTGCTTGTTTTTGTGATGTTTGTCAAAGATCAGATGGTTGTAGATGTGTGGTGTTGCCTCCAAGGCCTCTGCTCTGTTCCACTGGTCTGTATCTCTGTGTTGGTACCAGTACCATGCTGTTTTGATTACCGTAGCCTTGTAGTACAGCTTGAAATCAGGTAGCGTGATGCCTCCAGCTTTGTTCTTTTTGCTTAGGATTGTCTTGGCTATGCGGGCTCTCTTTTGGTTCCATATGAAGTTTAAGGTGGTTTTTTCCAGTTCTATGAGGAAGGTCTTTGTTAGATTGATGGGGATAGCTTTGAATCTGTAAATTACTTTGGGCAGTATAGCCATTTTCATGATACTGATTCTTCCTAACCATGAGCATGGAATGTTTCTCCATCTGTTTGTGTCATCTCTTATTTCCTTGATCAGTGGTTTGTAGTTCTCCTTGAAGAGGTCCTTTACATCCTTTGTTAGTTGTATTCCTAGGTATTTTATTCTCTTTGTAGCAATTGTGAATGGGAGTTCACTCATGATTTGGCTCTCTCTTAGTCTGCTATTGGTGTATAGAAATGCTTGTGATTTCTGCACATTGATTTTGTATCCTGAGACTTTGCTGAAGTTGCTTATCAGTTTAAGAGGATTTGGGGCTGAGTTGATAGGGTCTTCTAAATATACGATCATGTTGTCTGCAAATAGTGACAATTTGACTTCCTCCTTTCCTAATTGAATATCTTGCCTAATTGCTCTGGCTAGAACTTCCAACACTATATTGAATAGGAGTGGTGAGAGAGGGTATCCTTTTCTAGTGCCAGAATTCAAAGGGAATGCTTCCAGTTTTTGCCCATTCAGTATGATATTGGTTGTAGGTTTGTTATAAATAGCTTCTATTATTTTGAGATACATTCCATCAATACCTAGTTTATTGAGAGTTTTTAGCATAAAGAGCTGTTGAATTTTGTTGAAGGCCTTCTCTGCATCTATTGAGATAATCATGTGGTTTTTGTCTTTGGTTCTGTTTATGTGGTGAATTATGTTTATGGACCTGCGTTTGTTGAACCAGCCTTGCGTCCCCTATTTGCATTGAGTAGGATGAAACCTACTCAATCGTGATGGATAAGCTTTTTGATGTGCTGTTACAATCGGCTTGCCAGTATTTTATTGAAGATTTTTGCATCTATGTTCATCATGGATATTGGCCTGAAGTTTTCTTTTCTTGTTGAGTCTCAGCTGGGTTTTGGTATCAGGATGATGTTGGTCTCATAAAATGATTTGGAAAGGATTCCCTCTTTTTGAATTGCTTGGAATAGTTTCAGAAGGAATGGAACCAGCTCCTCTTTCTACATCTGGTAGAATTCAGCTGTGGTTCCACATCTGGTAGAACCCATCTGGACCTGGACTTTGTTTGGTTGGTAGGCTATTAATTGCTGCCTCAACTTCAGACCTTGTTATTGGTCTGTTCAAGGTTTCAACTTCTTCCTGGTTTAGGCTTGGGAGGGTGTAAGTGTCCAGGAATGTATCCATTTCTTCCGGGTTTACTGGTTTATGGGCATAGAGTTTGTAGTAATCTCTGTTGGTAGTTTGTATTTCTGTGGAATTGGTGGTGATATCCCCTTTTTTGTTTTTTATTACATCTATTTGATTCTTCTCCCTTTTCTTTTTTATTAATCTGGCTTGTGGTCTGTCTATTTTGTTGATCTTTTCAAAAAACCAGCTCCTGGACTTATTAATTTTTTGAAGGGTTTTTCGTGTCTCTATCTCCTTCAGTTCTGCTCTGATCTTAGTTATTTCTTGTCTTCTGCTAAGTTTTGAGTTTTTTTTTAATCTTGCTCCTCTAGCTCTTTCAATTTTGATGATAGGGTGTCAATTTAGATCTTTCCTCGCTTCTCTGGTGAGCATTTATTCCTTTAAATTTCCCTCTAGACACTGCTTTAAATGTGTCCCAGAGACTCTGGTACATTGTGTCTTCGTTCTTGTTGGTTTTGAAGAGCATCTTTATTTCTGTCTTCATTTCATTGTTTATCCAGTCAACATCAAGAGCCAGTTGTTCAGTTTCTATGAAGTCGTGCAATTCTAAGTTAGTTTCTTAGTTCTGAGTTCTAATTTGATTTCCCTATGGTCTGAGAGACTGTTTGTTATGATTTCCATTCTTTCACATTTGCTAAGGAGTGATTTGCTTCCAACTATGTGGTCAATTTTAGAATAGATGCAATGCGGTGCTGAGAAGAATGCATATTCTGTGGATTTGGGGTGGATATTTCTATAGATGTCTATTAGGTTTTCTTGGTCCAGAAATGAGTTCAAGTCCTGGATATCCTTGTTAATTTTCTATCTCATTGATCTGTCTAATATTGACAGCAGAGTGTTAAAGTCTCCCAATATCATTGTGTGGGAGTCGAAGTCTCTTTGTAGGTCATTAAGAACCTGCTTTATGTACCTGGGTGCTCCTGTATTGGGTGCATATGTATTTAGGATCATTCGCTTTTCTTGTTGCATTGATCCTTTTACCATTATGTAATGCCCTTCATCTTTTTTGATCTTTGTTGGTTTAAAGTCTATTTTATCAGGGGCTAGGATTGTAACTCCTGCTTTTTTTTTTTTTTGCTATTTGCTTGATAAATCTTCCTCCATCCCTTTATTTTTAGGCTATGTGTGCCCTTGCATGTGAGATGGGTTTCCTTAATACAGTACACCGATGGGTTTTGACTTTTTATCCAATTTGCCAGTCTGTGTCTTTTTATTGGGGCTTTTAGCCCATTTACATTTAAGGTTAATATTGTTATGTGTGAATTTGATCCTGCCATTTTGATGCTAGCTGGTTGTTTTGCCCATTAGTTGACACATTTTCTTCATTGTGTGGATGTTCTTTACCATTTGGTATGTTTTTGGAGTGGCTGGTACTGGTTGTTCCTTTCTATGTTTAGTGCTTCTTTCAGGAGCTCTTGTAATGCAGGGCTGGTGGTGATGAAATCTCTCAGCAATTGCTTGTCTGTAAATTCCTTTGCTTATGAAGCTTAGTTTGGATGGATATAAAATTCTAGGTTGAAAGTTCTTTTCTTTAAGGATGTTAAATATTGGCCCCCGCTCTCTTCTGACTTGTAGGGTTTCTGCCGAGAGATCCACTGTGATTCGGATGGGCTTCCCTTTATGGGTAAACTGATCTTTCTCTCTGGCTGTCTTTAGCATTTTCTCCTTCATTTCAACCTTGGCAAATATGACAAGGATGTGCCTTGGGGTTGCTCTTTTTGAGGAATATCTTTGTGGTGTTCTCTGTATTTCCTGGACTTGAATGTTGGCCTGCTTTGCTAAGTTGGGGAAGTTCTCCTATATAGTATCCTTAAGAGTGTTTTCCAGCTTGGATTCATTCTCTCCATCACATTCAGGTATACCTATCAAACATAGATTAGGTCTTTTCACATAATCCCATATTTCTTGGAGGCTTTGTTCATTTATTTTCACTTTTTTTCTCTATTCTTGCCTTCTCATTTTATTTCATTGAGTTGATTTTCAATCTCTGATATCCTTTCTTCTGCTTGGTCAATTTGGCTATTGAAATTTGTGTATGCTTTGTGAAGTTCTCGTGCTGTGTTTTTCAGCTCCATCGAGTCATTTATATTCTTCTCTAAGCTGTTTATTCTAGTTAGCATCTCATCTAACCTTTTTTCTAGGTTCTTAGTTTATTTGCATTGGGTTAGCACATGTTCTTTTAGCTCTGAGAAGTTTGTTATCACCCACCTTCTGAAGCCTGTTTCTGTCGATCCATCAGATTCATTCTCCATCCATCTCTGATCCCTAGCTGGTGAGGAGTTGTGATCCCTTAGAGGAGGAGAGGCGTTCTGGTTTTTGGTGTTTTCATCCTTTTTGCACTGGTTTCTTCCCATCTTAGTGACTATCTACCTGTGGTCTTTGTAGTTGGTGACTTTCCAGTGGGGTCTCTCAGTGGACATCCTTTTTGTTGATGATGAAGCTATTTCTTTCTGTTTCTTAGTTTTCCTTCTAACAGTCAAGCCCCTCTGCTGCAGGACTGCTGGAGATCCACTCCAGACCCTGCTTGTCTGGGGATCACCCATTGGCGCTGTAGAATGGTAAGGACTGCTGCTGGTTTCTTCTTCTATTATCTTCTTCCCAGAAGGGTACCCGCCAGATGTCAGCCTGAGCTCTCCTTTATGAGGTATCTCTTTGGGGATAAGGAGGTCAGGGAGCTGCTTGAGGAGACAGTCTTTCCCTTAAAGGAGCTAAAGTGCTGTGCTGGGAGCTCTGTTCTTCCATGCAGAGCTGCTGGGCAGAGGTACCTTTAAGTCTGCTGCAGTGGAACTCATAACCTCCTCTTTTCCCAGTTGCTCAGATCTAGGAAGGTTGGCTTTATTTATAAGTTCCTGACATGCTGCTGCATTTTTTCAGAGATGCCCTGCCCAGCATGGAGTAGTCTAGTCACAGTCTGCCAGCAGAGGTGTTGCTGAGCTACCACAGGCTCCACCCAGCTGCCGTGTGAACTGCCTCCGTATTGACGGACTGCCTCGGTAGTGGCAGATACCCTTCCCTCCACTGAGCTGGACCATCCCGGATCCAGCTGTGCTTTCTGCGAATCTCTCAATCCAGAGCATTTCAGATTGCTTGTTTCATGGGGGTGGTACCTGCTGAGCCAGATCACTTGGCTCCCTGTCTCATCCCCCTCAGTTGGAGGCTCTGTCTCCCAGGCATTCCAAGTGTCAGTTGAAATGGCTGTCCAGATTTGTGTGAGTTTCTGTGCACCAACCCATGACACCCAGCCGTGCTGAAAACTCATGGCGCTTTCGGTCCAGGAATCTTCTGGTCTGTGGGCAGTGAAAACTTGTTTGGAAATGCAGTGAGCAGTCACCCTTTGCATTGTGCTTGCTGGGAACTGCACTCTGGAGCTGTTCCTATTCGGCCATATTGGATCAAACCTCTGGGGTCAGAATTCTGGTATGGCAAAGGAAGTTGATAATCTCTTGAAGTTTGTCAAAGTGCGTTTGACAGGCAGTAATAAAATAATAATAATAATAGCTAATGTAAATATTTATATGCTAAGGGAAAAGCTAATTACTTCTATCTCATCATTGCCACAAAAAGAAGCATTCAACTGATGTTAGGTATTGTCACAAGTGTCACATATAACTGTAACAATCCTATGAGTTATGTACCCTTGTTGTTCCCATTTTGCAGATTAGGAAATTGAGGTCCTAAGACATTTTGCCCAAGCTTTCACAGCTGTATGTGCTAGACCTGGGGGATCAACTCATTACTAGGTGACACAGGAATCCATGCTTTAGACTATCATGCTCTAGTGCCTCCCTGCTGTACCATATTTCCCTTGTTCAAGTTGTCTTCATCCTTGTGGCAAAATCATTTACACAACTGAAAGTAAGAATCAGATAGATTATATATGCAACTTTTAGCATTATAGTTAAGAGTGTGGGCTTTGGAACCAGCTCTGCTACTTACCGGCTGTATCACCTTCTGCAAGTTACTTGACCTCTCTGTCTGTTTTCTCATCTGTAAATTAGGATAGTACTACCTCCCTCATACGGTTGTTTGAAGACAAAAGTTAATGACCAATAAGTTTTCTGTAAATATTACAGATTATTATTACTAAATGTACCTGCTATCATAAATGTAAAAAGCCTCTGGGTGACATCTTTGCCAAAACAGTGTTTGTTTAAAATTTTAGTAACGTCTGAAAGCCATTATTTCAATAGATGGTGTCTATAGAAAGACACATCATCCTGGCCGATAGCTATGAATTCCAGAAGACTGAGCATGCCCCAGACTTTGTGAGTGATGGCCAGAGATAGCCTTAAGCCACAGGGAATGGAGAGTCCATGGTACCAAGTGCACTTGGCTTTTGGAATTTGCAGACACTGCTGATCAAGTGTGAAGATGACTTAAATGATCAGAGTCCTTTTTACACTGAGCATGTGCACCTGTCATTTCAGCTTTAGCCACAGCTACTGCTTTCAGAATGGCCAGTTCAGTCAGCTCCTAGTTAGAAAGGAGGTATCTGCCATCATTGGAGAGACATGAGACACTCCAGGCAGGCTCCCCTGCCAGGAAGTATTAACCCCAGATCTGTTATTCCACTATCACAGCTTCATCTCTGTATGCCTCACAAGGCTTTCTCTCTGGAAGAATCCACTAATAGGATTTAAATGTGCCTGGAGGGTTGTACATCTTATCAGCATCCAGCTTGATTGGCTAATCAGTTGACACCCTCTGGAAGTATTCCTGTGCAAAGTAAAACACTTCCAAGAACTGGATCCAGGAGGATGAGAGAGCAGGCAATTAAGCCAACCAATATGGCTGTGTCCTGGTGTGGCTCTCCAAGCCGCCTGAGGCATTAACACTGTATCTCGACTATGAAGAGACAGTCTATAAAATCGAGTTAACTGTTTGTGCCCTTGTCTACAAGATAAAACAGAAAAACTTCTGAGACCCATGAATGCCCATACTCTTCACATGCCCACATTGAGGATTCTAGGAGCAGTCTGAGGCTTTCCAGAAAAAATAAAAGGCCTGATTATTAAATTGTGTTTGTCATTGAATCATTAGTAATTCACACATTTAAATCTAATTAAAAATCGGCCACCCTGCTTAATGACCATTGCAAAGGACGTAACTGTTCAGCAGTTCTAAGCATTTAACCTCCATCTTTAGCAGAAATCCACTCTCACCAAGGGCTGAGCTGTCAGGAGCTTTCTCCTTAAATGCGGTTTCTCTCGGGCAGGTTGAACTATTCTCATCCATCTATTAACAATGGTCTCTTCCAATTCTTGTATGCTGATGTTATTTAACTATTTTTAAAATGAAGCAAAAACCCATCTGAAGTTTGTGTATATGACCAGAGAAGAAATTCTCTCTTCATTTCTTCATAGTTAGAATGAAAATGTTTCCTTACCCACCAAAGAGACATTCAAAATTTATACTTAAGTGTTAATATTGAAAACCACGTTGTTTTATCTTCCATGTATTTGCTTTTCTTTCCTCCAGATACGTTTTTTAAATTCAAAGTGTCATAATTAGTTTTCACACAAAAAAATACATTGCCCCTGGGTTTTTTCTCTAAATGTATTGAAGAAAGAAGAAACTGATTACTAAATTGTCACACTGATACCTTCATATGTCCTTGCTCAATCCTCCACCCTGAAAGTCACATTTGGATTTTTCAAGCCTGTCCTACCTGTTCGGTTTTCTAGCTGCGGAGATGCAATGATGGTAATCGTATATGATCACGACAGACAGGAACGCCGTCATAATTACTTCTTGCCCCTCCTTTCCTAATAGAGTGTATTGAATCCAGAAACTATTGACCTAGACCAAGAACCCAACTTTTGTCAAAGCCTTAAGAAGCACTGTCCTCTTCTCCTTATTGGAAACCCCAGCAGAGGGAGGACATAGGCATATGGCGGCAACAGCTGGCTTGGAGGTCCCAGATACACCCGGAAATCCCCACTTGTGACAGGGGATGTATGCTTTGGAGATAAGAACTGAGATTTGGGTCAGAATCTTGCCTCTGCCCTTACTGGTTGGTAGGACGTAAGAACATTGCTACCTAGCTTCTTGAGCCTCTTTCCCTATTTGCAGAAGTATGGATTAGACTAGGTTCATCTAATTTGTAATAAGAGTCAAACAAGGTCCCCCTTTTTTTTCAAGATGGGTCACTCTGATGCCCAGACTGGAGTGCAGCAGTACTCCCTGCATACCAAGATCATAGCTCGCTGCAGCCCTGAGCTCCTGGCCTCAAGCCATCTTCCTGCCTCAGCCTCCCAAAGTGCTAGGAATGCCCATATTCTTCACTTGCCCACACTGAGGATTCTAGGAGCAGTCTGAGGCTTTCCAGGAAAAAATAAAAGACCTGATTATTAAATTGTGTTTGAACCACAGCACCTGGCCACAAGGCCACATTTGAAAGTGAATGGAAAAGAAATTTAACGCATGTGAATTTCCTGCCTTGTCTCTGGTGACTGGTTCTGAGTGTCTAACTCCCTCTATCAACCATTCTCTTGTTCAGAATCTTAATCTGGTCTTGTCCTTGGCTGCTGTCCTCAAGGAATAATGATTTATGAAGGTTCAGGTCAGAATGCTAATTTAAAAACCCTTGTAGCTACTGTCAAGATTAACTTAAGCTACACGTGCAGAATAATAAATATGGTGTATAGAGCGGGTTGAATGGTGCTCCTTCCCAAAAACATGCCCTTGCTTTCATGCCTGGAATCTGTGAATGTGATCTTATATGGGAAAAGAGTCTGCAGATGCTATGAAGTTAAGGTTCTTGAGATGAGGAGTTCACCCTGGATGATCCAGGTGAGCCCTAAGGGCATTAAACAGATGCCTTTATAAGAGTGAGGAAGAAGGAAGTTACACAGACATTACAGGAGAAGGTAATTTGGCCACAGAGAAAAGACTGGAGTGTTGCTGCCCCAGGTCATGGAATGCTGACCGTCACCAGAAACTGGGAGCAGCCAATAACAGCCTGCCTCAGGTTCCTGAATAGCTGAGACTACAGGCACACACCATCCTGTCTAGCTACATTTTTTTTTCAGTGGAAATGAGGTCTCACTTCATTGCTCAGGCTGGTTGCAATACATTTTTACGTGGCTGCCCATACTTTGTTGAATGTAAGCATAAAAATGGACAATTTTGTGGCTCACGCCTGTAATCCCAGCACTTTGGGAGGCTGAGGCAGGCGGATCACAAGGTCAGAAGTTCAAGACCCAGACTGGCCAACATGGTGAAACCCCATCTCTACTAAAAAACAAAAGAATTAGCTGGGCATGGTGGCTCGTGCCTGTAATCCCAGCTACTTGAGAGGCTGAGGTAGGAGAATTGCTTGAACTGGGACTCGGGAGGCAGAGGTTGCAGTGAGCTGAAATCACACCACTGCACTCCAGCCTGGGCTACAGAGCGAGACTCCATCTCAAAAAAAAAAAGGACAATTTCCGCTGTATCTTCAGGCTTTCATTCTGAAGTCTTCCATGTATACACATAAAACTTGTACACCTTTTCTCCAATTAATCTGCCTTCTGTGAGCTGATTTTTCAGTGAAACTTCAGAGGGCCAACCCCTATAATGGAAAAGTTCCTACCCTTGGTAGAAAAGATTTCTAACCAGAACCCTTACTAAAACAGTGGCAGCAGAGATGAGGTCAAGCTTAGATAGAAGAGTTCCTCAGAACATTGAAGTCACAGTAAATCATTCTGCTTTCAATCATGGAAAACATCCCATGAGGGTTACGGAGAAATAGGAAGAGAAACCATATTTAAAGAAAGCATTTACCTTCACACTTACACGTCAACTTTGAAGGTGCCTCTGAGTCACAAGTACCAATACACTTGACATTATTACCAGCAGGGGACTTTCCAGCCCCACCTTGCAACCAGCCCAAATCTAGCCAACAAGGGTAATGAGGACATCATCCCTCACCCCTCCTGCATAATACGCAGTACCCAGAACCTCCAGCGTTCTATCCTTAAAGAACAAAACTGAAGTGTTGGCTCAGTTCTCTGGCCTTCTTTAAAAGCTTAGGTATCATCATTTGGCATCTTCAGGTTTGACTCATACAGGATAGTGTGTTCTTTTCATGAGCATACGACGAGCTAAGATTCTTTCAAGGGTATAGCTATGTGCTTATGAAGGAAAGTTTATAAGATTTTCTTCTTTACTAACTGAAAATTAGCTTTACTAATTGAAAATTTTTTTGCTGTTTCCTAGGGGTGTAGTACAATTGGAAGATCAGAAAACATCAAGAACGAAATATTGCATGGAATGTAAAACTGTATCAAGAGGGGTTTGGAACTCTTGAGAAAGAGTAAGTGCCTTCGGTACTCGTGCTATTATTAAGATCGGAGTTTGGGGCCACTGTCTTACATCTTAGTTCAAACAAGCTAATGGGCTTTTGAATCATCACCAGGGGAGGGCAAGTGGAATCCAGCATCTTTTTTTTTTTTTTTTTTTGAGATGGAGTCTTGCTCTGTGGCCCAGGCTGGAGTGCAATGGCATGATCTCCACTTACTGCAACCTCTGCTTCATGGGTTCAAGCAATTCTCCCATCTCAGCCTCCCGAGTAGCTGGGATTACAGGTGCCCACCACCACACCGGACTAATTTGTGTATTTTTAGTAAAGATGGGGTTTCACCATGTTGGCCAGGCTGGTCTCAAACTCCTGACCTCAAGTGATTTACCCACCTGGGCCTCCTAAAGTGCTGGGACTACAGGTGGGAGACACCGAGCCCAACCCAGCATCTTTTATGCGATGCTCTGAGTTCCCTGGCTTGTGTTGCAATTCCCTTAGTAAGTACGTGACCTTTTACTTAAGTCAATACTCCCTCTGTCTCGTTTCTTCCACTTATGTGATACATTCCATTGCTCCCTTCCATAAATGGCAAGGAAGCATCAGATAGCACTTTTAGATATTTTTGACTCTACTTTTTCAGGAGAAAGTTTTATACAGGCTTTTCCTGCTTCAAAATACAAACTATCCCTGGAGACTAAGTAGCTTTTTATGGATTAGAATACTAACCTCACATATTCCTGTACCTTTGTTCCAAGCGCAGAGAAGGTACTCAATAAATCTTAACAGGCTCCTGAGTTAATATGTATGAAAGTACACGTTAAGCATCATAAGTAAAATGCACCAAATGAGTAAGTCAGGAAGCAAAGAAGAAGTCTTTAGGGCCGGGCGCAGTGGCTCAAGCCTGTAATCTCAGCTTTGGGAGGCCGAGACGGGTGGATCACGAGGTCAAGAGATCGAGACCATCCTGGTCAACATGGTGAAACCCCGTCTCTACTAAAAATACAAAAAATTAGCTGGGCGTGGTGGCGTGTGCCTGTAATACCGGCTACTCAGGAGAATTGCCTGAACCCACGAGGCGGAGGCTGCAGTGAGCTGAGATCGCGCCATTGCACTCCAGCCTGGGTAACAAGAGCAAAACTCTGTCTCAAAAAAAAAAAAGAATAAGTCTTTAGTAAGCAGCAGGAAAAGGCTAGAATGAACATGTGCAAAGCATGACCAAGGGACCAGTATTTAACCAGCACCTGCTACATGTCAGGTACTATTTAAGCACTGGAAATGCAGTGGACAAGACAAAGTCCCTCCTCTCATGGGACTATCATTCTAGCTAGGGAAATCAACAATAAACGGTTAAACAAGAATGAGGCAAAACTGGGCGCTCTGCTTGAGCTGAATATAGACATTGACCTGAAACCAAACATAAGTGCTGACTGACTTCTAGATCAGCTGACTGTGGTCCTTTTCATCCTTCTGTTTTAAACCCCCAAATTTTGACTTCTTACAGTACAGCATACTTTAAACAGAAGTCACCCGTGTCTTCAATGTTCAGAGCCTCCATTTTATGAAGGCCTTTTCCAAGTTTCTAACCATACCCCTTATAAAGAAAATGAACTTCAAAAATCATGAGTTATTCTTAAAAACAATGTAAATCGATGACATTAGCCATTCCTAGGAACCTCTCAGACTCCCGGGAATGGCTATCCATCCCTGTGACTTGGAGATTGTTTTCTATCTGATAATGCAAACAATCTCAAAGGAAACCAGAATAAAATGCAGCCTGGAAAAGTTGCAACTCCAAGTACCTCTATGATAACATGATTGATAAGGAATATGAAAAAGAACAAGGGGCCGGACATGGTGGCTCATGCCTGTAATCGCAGCATTTTGGGAGGCTAAGGAGGGTGGATCACCTGAGGTCAGGAGGGTGAGACCAGCCTAGCCAATAT
>CM052651.1:11684707-11744427 GCA_028533165.1 Leontopithecus rosalia
GAGAGGGGAGAGGCTATATCACAGCTCAGAGCAGGCATGGAAAGTCTAAAGCAGTTTCTCAGGTGTGTTCTGCAGATCTAGTAATGGGGTTATTCGTTTATTCAGATCTTTAACAAAATATTTAGGCCATGTCAGACACTCTTTGAAATACTGGATACAGCAATGAATAAGTCAAAGTCCTTTTCATGGAGCTGATATCCTAGTTGTGGGGGAGGCAGGGGGTGCAGATAGTAACAAAATATGCACACATACACATATATACACACCCTGATATGCTGATAGATGCTACAAAGAAACACAAAGCAGATATATTTTAAACAAGATGGTTAGAAAATGAATGGTCATTTGAGCAGAGACCCTAATGAAATAAGGAAGCGAGCCATGCTGTCTGGAGAAGAGCATTCCTGGCAGAGAAAACAGCAAGTGCAAAGGTCCTGAGGCAGGAGGATTCACAAGGAGGCCAGTGTGCCTGCAGCAAAGGAAGCCAAGGGCAAACTGCTGGGAGGTCACATCAGAGAAGTAATGGAAGGCCAGATCAGGTAGGGGGCGTCATCGCCCACCCGTAAGAATTTTGACTTTTACTTGACTGAGATGGAAAGCCATTGGAGGATTTTGAGCAGAAGGGTGACACAATCTGACTTGAGTTTTAAAAGCTGCCCTATGAGGATTAGATGATGGGAACAAGTTTGGAAGCAGGGAGACCACTTGGAAAGCTAATGTAAGAGTCCAGGAGGCAGACGGCAGCAGTTTGGACTAGATGGTCAAAATGAAACTGAAGTAGTCAGATTTGGGATATGTTTTCATGGAGCCAGTAGGATTTGCTGATTTTTACATGCAGCGTGTTAGAAGAAGAAAGCCTCCAAGATTTTGGGACCAAGTAGCTGGAAAGTGAAGGTGTCATTTACTAAGATGGGGGAATAAGAACTAGCTGGAAGAGGCAGATTTCAAGAATCTGGTTCTGAACATGTTAAGGCTGAAATGTCTGTTATACATCCAAGCTATTGATTAGACAGAGTATGCCAGCCTACAAAGGAGGGCTGCCATCATAGGCGAGAGAGTTCTATGATCAAGGGATTTGGAAATGCGGAGTTAAGCATAACAGGTTGCTTTACTCTGGAACTCCTTAAAGTCTTTAATTCATATGTACTTTGTGATTATCCAAGAGAAGGACTTAAGGTTTTTTTTGTTTTTGATTTTTTGAGACAGAGTCTCACTATTATTGCCCAGGCTGGAGTGCAATGGCACAATCTCAGCTCACCACAACCTCTGCCTCCTGGGTCAAGCGATTCTCCTGTCTCAGCCTCCCAAGTAGCTGGGATTACAGGTATGCACTACCACGCCCAGCTAATTTTTGTATTTTTAATAGAGACAGAGTTTAACCATATCGGCCAGGCTGGTCTTCAGCTCCTGACCTTGTGATCTACCCGCCTTGGCCTCACAAAGTGCTGGGATTACAGGTGTGAGCCACTGATAAACTATAAATAGTTTTATCAAATTCATTTAACTATGGCACAAGCAGTTTGGGGGCTTTCAGCCATACAATAGGCATACCTTGGAGATATTGTGGGTTTGGTTCCATACCATTGTAATAAAGCACGTATTATGGTAAAACAAATCACGTAAATTTTCTGACTTCCTAGTGCATATAAAAGTTATGTTTATACAATACAGCAGTCTACTATGCGTGCAATAGCATTATGTCTTTAAAAACAATGTAGGTACCTTAATTTAGAAATACTGTACTGCTAAAAAATGCTGAAACTGAGACATGAAATCAGCACGTGTTGTTGGGAAATTGGTGCTGATGGACTTGGTTGACTCAGGGTTGCCACAAACCTTCAAGTTATTTTTAAAAAGGCAATATTTGCAGAGCACAGTAAAGGAAGCACAATAAAATGAGATATGCCTGTATCATTCCACAGGACATCAGAATACTATTGATGGCAGCCAATATTCGTTTTTTAATAGAAATGTCTCCACCTTGAAGGAGATAGCACACAAAGCAATATGAGTTTGGAGTTTCTATCCTTTCATCAGGACCTGATTAGTTTTGTGTATCGGAGTAGTTCCACCTGTGAATTAATAGAACCTCACTCTAGTTTAGGAAGCAGATTCTTGAGTTTGGTGAGATGAATCAGATGTCAAGACCTTGGTCAGTTCATCCCTTAGGTGAACTAATAAAGATGAACTTCTAAATCTGCAGAGCAAAGGGCTCAACCTCAGGAAGCCTGGGCTGGAAGGGTACTACCTGCCTTTGTTCATTACTTTCCTTCACCTCGATAGGTCTCCTAGATTCAGGCCTCCATCTCTCACACTGATCTTCATCAGTTTTAGCCTGGACCTCTCGTCCTATCACCATCACAGTGCTCCTCCCTGGTGATCTCGTGCTTGCCCATAACATAAACCACATATAAACCACCAAGTACTCACAAATCCACACCTCCAGCTCTGGCTCTGAACCTAGGATGCTATTTCCAACTACTGTCAGCACCTGGACTGCAGTGTCCTAGAAGCATCTAAAACTCAGTGTTTCCTGAGCAGAGATCAACCTTTCCTGCAAAGTGTATTCTTCCTGAGATTATCTGTTTCAATGCATACCACCTTCGTGCTCTCGTTGCCCCAAACAGAAACAGAGTCATCCTCCCTGCCTTGCCTCATCTCCTTCATCAGTGATATGCAGTCATTCATCAAGTCCAGCCATGGCGACTTTCTAAATCTCTCCCCGTCTTGGTCCTCTTTCTCTTCCACTGTCATTACCTCAGTTCAGGTCCTCACTTTCTTCTACCTGAATTGTTCCATTAGCTTCAAAATGGTCTTCCTGCCTACCACCCACCAGAACTCCTAGTTACTGCCAGAGTTACCATGTCAAATAGGAAACTGGCTGTGTACCTCCCTTGATTAGAAGCCACCACTCACCTCCAGAAGAAAGCCTTACAGTGGCTTCAGTGCCTTTCACAGTCTGCCCCAACTGGTATTCCCTACCTCACCTCCCACCATGCCTCCAAGACATGCAGAGCAACTCCTCCCCATGACTCAAACTTTCATTCCTCCGTGCCTCTGCACATGCTGGAGTCTTGCCTTTGCTGGGAACACATCCCCTCTCTCTCCGCCCCTGTCCACACCAGCATCCCTTGTCAGCTTTATCACAAGTGAAACCTCCATTGCAGAGTCTTCTTCCCAACCTTCAAACAGTCAGATCCCTTTCTCTCTGGCCACTAAATACCTTTATATGGAACACAGGCTTTCCTTGGTCTTGGTAGCCTACATATATTATAGAAGAACATGGATCATCAGAGTGAGAGTCCCCGCTCCTCAGTCCCTCGCAACAAAAAGTTTCAGGCATTTGGGTTTGCATCGAATGAATGAACACGCTGCAGGCAGGTGTTTCTAAGGCTAAGTCAGAAAATGATGACAATGATGCTTAGCCACATTTAGGTCAAAGAACCAAACCCATGAAGGGCTGAAGAGGGGAATAGCAAAATATCAGGAGACTGGGGCTGAGAATTTGTTCTGGAATCAAAGGGAGCTCCGAGGAACTGAGCTGTCTTATAGTCCCGCCAGCAGCCGGAGTTCATGAATCTCATTCTAGAGCTCAGCTGTTCTTTCCGTGTCTGCTTCTCCCTGGGTCTGTCCATATCTGCCATTCTACCCGTCACCAAGTCTCTATCTCATACTCTCAACAACAGAGCTTCTGATAAACAGACCACCTTGGAGGCCCCAGGAAGACCTTTAATATATCTCTCTTAGGCCAGGTGTTCCAAACAGTTACGGTCATAAGGGTTGCAAAAGCTATAGAGCAGAGTCATCAGCAGTGGCCAGAGACATGGCAAGTATTACAATGGCTTGTCAGGTTCAAGCACCTTCTTTCTGTCTGGAGAAATCCCTCATGTGCTCACAATGTGTCCCCAGGCAGCCACGATGGTCCTCACCTTCCTCACTTTGTGGCATTTGCTCTCATTCCCTGTTAACTGGATGTTTGCTCTGTGGCTCCCTGGACACTGCATAGACTCCACTTTCCCTATTCAGACAGGGACCCTGCGCTCCTGCCTCTGCCTGCCTGGCCATGGCTCCTGGAAGCAGCCCGTAACCTCACTGGTGTTAGCCTGCAACCACACTTGCGTCAGAATGCAAGGTCCTCATCTGACTCATATCTGGCTTTAAACTTTGTTAGGCCATTAAAGGGGGTTTCTAGTAGCATCTCTTGTGATTCAGGCTTTATCCTTTGTTCGTTTGCTTCCTTATAGCTCACCATCTCTTGAGGAATCTGACAAATTCAGGAGGTGAGACCAGAAGTGTGACCACTACCTTCAAAAGCATCCCTCCTTGCCAATCCCCCACCAGCAGCCCAAACAAGATTGGACATTTTGAGTCTCTCCTCAAGGTAAGTTCCTTGTCCCTCAAGGACACCACCTAGTGAGGGAATTGCTTATATGTCTTAGCATAAAGCTGAAGGGCCAGGCGTGCTGGCTCATGCCTGTAATTCTAGCGTTTTGGGAGGCCAAGGTGGGTGGGTCACGAGGTCAGGGGATCAAGACTATCCTGACCAACATGGTGAAACCCCATCTCTACTGAAAATACGAAAAAAATTAGCTGGGTTTGGTGGCGCACACCAGTAGTCCCAGCTACTCGGGAGGCTGAGCCAGGAGAATCAGTTGAACCTGGGAGGTGGATGTTGCAGTGAGCCAAGATCATGCCACTGCACTCCAGCCTGGCAACGGAACGAGACTCAGTCTCAAAAAAAAAAAAAGCTGAAGCCACAGCCTAATTTCTCCATTGAGTCATGGTCTGCCCCAGAAAACTCATCAAACTCCCAAAACCCATGACATTAGTGCCCTGCGGTTCACCTACCCTACCACCACCCTCTCTGCACCCCTGAAAAGGTGGAAGTTCAGAGCCTGAGCATTCTCTCTTGCTCTGAGGATATACAACCCTGGGTAGCATTTCTCAGGTAATTATGGCATAGCACTTACCATGATATACCATATTTAGCTGTGAGGGAAGGAGACTAGTATTTACTGATCACCTAGTATAACCCAGGTTTTGCATTAGATGTTTTACATATGCTGTATTACTTCATCTGCATGCCAGCCTTTGGGAGTAGTATAATCATCTCTAGTTCACACAAAAGGGCGGAACTCAGAAACGACATGCCCTGTCACAAGGTCATGCAGCTAATGAGGACCCAAGCAGGGAGTCATACCTAGTTGGTCTGACTCCGACATCTGGGCATCTGTGTTCTCTCCTGTCCCACTCGCCGTCTCGTATTTATTTATATGTCCCCCTCCCTCCCACTAACCTTGAGCTCCTTCTTGGCAGTGACTAATTCATCATTATATCCACACTGCATCTGTCACGCTCTAAGTAAAGCCCAAACAACATTTCTCCATTAAAGAAGGAAGGGAAGGAGGAAAAGCAAAAGACCCTGGATTTTGTTTTGCCCTTAGTAAGTGCTTAATAAATCTTTATGAATGAACACCAAGGTTTCAGAGAAGCCTTGGGAGCTTTCCTCTGAAGACACTGAGTGATCTGATTGGCAGGATGCCATTTATCAGTCTCCTCTAGGCAAGCTTGTGAGACAGAGAAAAAATGATGGGGCTGGAGTGAATGTAATTTCACATGAAACCAATAGAGTCTCTGTACTGCTGGAAACTGGGATGTGGAATTAAAGTGCCCTTTATAATTTATTCTCTAACACAAGTGGGATGTGGAAAGGGAAACCTTTCTTTACATTCTGATGCCTTTTCCTCTGGCTTTAGAACTGATTATCAACTGAACAGAACCTCTATAAGGGGAGAAGGCTGGGTGATTTAGGAGCCGTCCTTACCCAAGTTCTAGCACTAGATGAACTGACCTATTGAGCTCTCCTCCAGTCTTTCGATTTTACTATTCAATTATTTGGATAACAGGAGGAGGAAGAGAAGAAGCTGCCAGGCTGGGAGAATGGCTGTCTGGTGAGCTGCTGTCAGGTCCACGAGGGTGTATTTCATCACGGCCCTGCATCCTGTCCCTGAGATACCGTAATAAATCATTGCATATAACGGTGTCAGTGTTTCCACAGCCTCTGTTCATAAGAGAGGTGAGCTGGAAGAATACGGAGTCCACGTGCATGGAACTCTGCTTATGTTACCATTCCCAAGAGAGAATAAGGATACTTCAGGGATTTCTACTTTGGGCAGATGTAAAGAAAGAGAGGATGCATTTGAAATTTAAACTATTATCTCTCAGAAAAAATCAGGGGGATCAAAAAGTTAAAGACTTCCTAGGCAATTCATCATCTCTCAAGATCTCACAGACTTTAAGATTATTTGATTTTTAAAGCCGAGGGAAGTAATGCATCTTCCTTATTTTGTAGCCGAGAGAGCTGGAGCCCACAGGCAGAAGGGCTGGTAGAAGCTTGCAATAGTGAGAAGCAGAGCTGAGGCCACTCTCAGGAGTGGACAGCCTATAATTCCTGGAGTGCTCACTGCCACCCCGTTCTATTCTTATTTCTACCAGCATCACAGGATTCTGTGTCTGTAAAATAAGGATAACAATACCTATTCTTTTTTTTTTTTTTTTTTGAGACGGAGTTTCGCTCTTGTTACCCAGGCTGGAGTGCAATGGTGCGATCTCGGCTCACCGCAACCTCCGCCTCCTGGGTTCAGGCAATTCTCCTGTCTCAGCCTCCTGAGTAGCTGGGATTACAGGCACGCGCCACCATGCCCAGCTAATTTTTTGTATTTTTAGTAGAGACGGGGTTTCACCATGTTGACCAGGATGGTCTCGATCTCTTGACCCCATGATTCACCCCCCTCGGCCTCCCAAAGTGCTGGGGTTACAGGCTTGAGCCACCACGCCCGGCCCAACAATACCTAATCTTTGTTCAGCATCCACTTATGAGTGAGAACATGCCGTGTTTGGTTTTCTATTCTTGTGTCAGTGTGCTGAGAATGTTGGTTTCCAGTTTTATCCATGTCCCTGTAAAGGACATGAGCTCATCCCTTCTTATGGCTCCATAGTATTCCATGGTACATATGTGCCACATTTTCTTGGGGCTAGGGGAGGCATAGCAGGGGAATAGGGGAGGGATAGCATTAGAAGAAACGCCTAATGTAGATGATGGGGTGAACGATGCAGCAAACCACCATGGCACGTGTATAGCCATGTAACAAACCTGCACGTTCTGCACATGTACCCCAGGGCTTTTAAAGTATAGTGAAAACAAAATGAGACAAACAAAAAACAAAAACGAACACCTACTTTTTACAGACTTGCCTTAAGAATCCAATGGGACAATAGATAGGGGTGAAGATGTTTTGCAAACCGTGAGCCCTTTCAGGTACCATAAACCTCTATGCAGATGTAAGTATTACTAACATTGCTGACATTAAAACATATTTGCTCCTAATTTATCATGAGTATAAAAAAATAATGACAGATTTACATTCTTCAGAGATGACTTTTCAGGAGATATTTTCTTTTCAACCTTCTAATAAAATTCCTCTAAGTTTTCCTGATAAGCTCTTTTCCCCTCATTATAGAAAGTAATATGTGCTTATTACAGGTCATTTTAAAATATCAAAACACAAAAAATGCTTCCCATAGTTCCCAAACCCAAAGATTGTCACGATCAATTCTTTGATGTGTTTCCTTCCAGTTATTTCCTACATATATCAGAGTTATGATCATGTTAAATTGGATATTCTATTTCCCAAGTTTTCATTTACCATTATAACTTGCATATTTTCCCACATTACTAAAAACTTCTTTTTAAGTGCTTTAATGACTGTATGACATTTTATTCTATGGCTATACCATTGACTATCTAATAATTTCTTCTTATTAGCTATTAGGTTGTTTTCTTTAAAAAAAAGATACTTAAGTCAACAACTAACTGTGAATAAAAAGCTTTTCTGATAGTTAACTAGCAATAAAACCCTGAACATATAAATGTTAAGATTTTGATGCATTTGCTGAATTGCTTTCAAGAAGATTTTATCAATCTATGGCCAGGCATGGTGGCTTACTCCTGTAATCCCAGCACTTTGGGAGGCCACAGTGGGCAGATCACACAAGGCCAGGAGTTCAAGATCAACTTGTCCAACATGGTGAAACCCCATCTCTACTAAAAATACAAAAAATTAGCCAGGTGTAGTGGTGGGCATCTGTAATCCCAGCTACGAGGCAAAATAATTGCTTGAACCCGGGAGACAGAGGTTGCAGGGAGCCATGATCATGCCATTGCACTCCAGCCTGAGTGACAGAGCAAGACTCCATCTCAAAAAAAAGGAGGAGGAGAAGAAGGAAAAGGAGAAGAAGAAGGAGAGGGAAAGGGAGAGAAGGAGAGAAGAGGAAGAAGAGGAAGAAGGAGAAGGAGGAGGAGGAGGAGGAGGAAGAGGAGGAGGAGGAGGAGAAGGAGGAGGAGAAGGAGAAGGAGGAGAGATTTCATCAATGTATAACTAGCCCACCAATGGTATATTAGTTTCCTAGGGCTGCAGTAAAAAAATTACCATAAACTAAATGGCTTAACACAATCAAAACCTATTCTCTCACAGTTCTAGAAGCTAAAAGTCTGAAATCAAGGTGTTGGTGGGGCCATACTCTCTCTGAAGGCCTTGGGGGAAGAATCATCCCTTGCCTCTTCGAGCTTGTTAGTCGCTGGCAATCCCTGTTCTCCCTTGGCTTATGACAGGGTAATTCCAATCTCTGCCTCCATCCTCCATGGCCTTCATCCTTATGTGACTGTACGTCTCCAAATCTCTGTCTTCTTATAAGAACACCCATCTTTAAATTTAGGGCCTTCCCTAATATAATACGATCTCATCTTAATCATATCCACAAAGACCCTATTTCTAAATAAGGCCACATTTACTGGTACCAGGGATTATGCTTCAACATAACTCTCTGGGGTATATAATTCAACAAACAATAAATGATATATGGGAGTTCCCCCCATCATGCAGTCCCCAGCAATATCACTTCATATTTTAATTGTATCATTTATATCCTTAAATCAGACAATAGATTTCCATGAAAACCTTCATTAATGCTGAGCATGGTGGGGTGATTACTTTTTAGGGGTTTTGAAGACTAGGATTCCTTTTGCGTAACCAGGCTTGATATTTACTGATGTTAATTTTGGAAGCAGCACTGATCTGCTTTTGACATGTACCTGTGTGCCATTCCCGCCATAGGCTCCAGCCTCCTCACGACCTTGGGAAGGCAATTCTATCAGGATCTGTCCTGAAAAGAGGGAAGCTCAGGAGCTTGGGAGTGAGACAAAGCTGGGTTCAAATCCCAGCTCTGCCACTTAGCAGTGTTTCACCCTGACTGTGTACTTAATGCCTCTGGTTCTCAGTTTTCTCCCCTGTTAAATGAAAATAAAAAGCTTGTATGAGTTAAGCACTTAGCCTGGCACACAACAAATACTCAGTACATATTAGTATAGTGATTCATGTTTATTACTGTAATCGTTATTGGTGTCATTGTCACCTTGCTGCTGATCCTTCCCAGTTTTTGTGTGATGAGGCTCTGTCCCCTTGCCTAGGCATGCCATGTCTGGGCACTGTTCCTGGAGCTCAAGAATTTTCTGTCTGGGCTCTGACTCTGCAGCCCAGGCATTTATTGTCTGTGTCCCTCACATGCACCTTGCATGTCTAGATTCTTATGCAGATGTCTCTAGATCCCTTGCAGGGCCTTGCTCTCTACCAGCAGATCTTCCCCTTTGGTCAGTGGGTATTCTCTGCTACGTAACCAACGCCCAGGCGTTGTGTTTTCCCCCTTGTGCATGATCATATTTCAGAACCCCAAATCTGACCTGCACATCCAGAACTTGCTTTTGCATATGAGTCCTCCCGCCCAGTCTGACATCAGACATCACATGGCGTATTCCTCTACTCAGCCCTTCCCTTACAATCAGTATGGCACACTGTGATTTTCTGATAGCTGATGACTGGTGTCTGGATAATACCAAGCCCCATTCCTTCCTCTTAGCCTGTCCAGTCTCTTCTCTGCTCAAGTCCTGGATTCAACAACGAACTTCACTAGAACCATCCACAGTATTGGCCTTGAAAAGATTCTTTAGTACCATATAAAATAATTCCTAGAGTTAAAAAAACAAAGGACATTTCCCCCAGATTCAGCAGTATTTTGTTCCTCACGTATTTTACACCCAACAGGATCAATCATGGGGAATGAAATGGGAAGAAAGAGAACGGTCAGCGCCAAAATGGTCTGGGGCTATACAATAGTGCACACATTCTCTCCCAGTTCTAGCTGGGTGGAAAGTTACTTATTACTTAATACTTATCCTACTCAATAAGGTAAGGGAATTATATAACTTATCTATGCATATTTTATCCCGTGTATTTATGTTACTTTGGGATATCTGCTTAGAGTAACTACATTAAATCCATTATTTATTTATTTTTTTTGAGACGAAATCTCACTCAGTTGTCTAGGCTGGAGTGCAGTGGCATAATCTTGGCTCACTGCAACCTCCACCTTCTGGATTCAAGCTATTCTCCTGCCTCAGCCTCCTGAGTAGCTGAGATTACAGGTGCCTGCTACCACTCCAAGCTAATTTTTGTATTTTTAGTAGAGAGGTTTCACTATGTTGGTCAGGCTGGTCTCAAACTCCTGACCTTGTGATCCACCCACTCGGGCCTCCCAAAATGCTGGGATTGCAGGCGTGAGCCACCGCACCCGACCTAAAGATGATTTTTGTCACTTCTTAATATCAGAGCTATCTGCTTGACTTCTCTTTATGCATATTCATGGCCTCATTAACAGTTTGGCCATGCCCTCAAAATAGCAGGTGTAGAAGAGTGAGGCCACCATGACCTGGAAGTGCGTGGTAAAATAGCACACTTGAGATGATGATGTTCCAAGAATTGGTTCTAAGGTTCAGAAATAGCCTCATTGCCCCATCCTAGATAACACTATATGCACATTCTCCTAAACATTTTTAAACATCTGCCTGCAGACAGAGATCAGCGCCTCCCTTGTTGTCCTTTCCAGATTATCATAAGAATCAAACCTCTTAATTCAAGAAAAGAGCTATAGAGTTTCAATAAATGGTTAAAAAAAGCTGAGGTTTGGATTCCAATCAAGACAAATCGCTAGAGAGGCAATAGAAAAGATTCTATACAGGGTCTAATCCATTCTCCAGCTGCATAACCCATTTGTAACTCATAATTATCATGTTATACCTATATGTAGGTCTACGCATACCTACAAACACACACATGCCGTTTGCAAACTCCTAGTGTGATGTTCCAATACTCAAGTTTACCAGCTGGCAAAGGCATTGCTCACGACTTGATTTTTTCATACTTTATCGGGTACAGTGGTGATACAGCTCTAGGAATGAAAAAAAAGCTTTCCCTCTGAGCTCTTGAAGTCACATGATTTTTTTTAATTATGAGAGAGACTCAGGACCTTATTGAGGTAGCCACTACTGTCCAAGGGTTAGCATCCAGGGTGGTGCTGAGATCAAGCTCAGCTCAAGAAAAAGGCTCCAGGTAGATGTCTAGGAAATGGGGAGCTTGACTGTTATTATTGTTACTTTACTTTTTTTTTTTTTTTTTTTGAGACAGAGTTTCGCTCTTGTTACCCAGGCTGAAGTGTGCAATGGCGCAATCTCGGCTCACCGCAATCTCCGCCTCCTGGGTTCAGGCAATTCTGCCTCAGCCTCCTGAGTAGCTGGGATTACAGGCATGCGCCACTATGCCCAGCTAATTTTTTGCATTTTTAGTAGAGACGGGGTTTCACCATGTTGACCAGGATGGTCTCGATCTCTTGACCTTGTGATCCACCCGCCTCGGCCTCCCAAAGTGCTGGGATTACAGGCTTGAGCCACCGCGCCCGGCCTGTTACTTAACTTTTAAAGAAGAGGTTCTCATCGGAAGCTGGATGTCATGGGAAGCCTATGTGACTGGATTAACAATAAGCCAATAAAAGAAGGCAAGGCAGATGGGATCCATATTAGAATCAGCTTAAATCTCACTGAGGTTAACAGGTAGGATTTGATAATTCAAAGAATATTTACCTTTATTGCCCTAAAGAAAATGAATTTGTGCTAAAGTACAAGCAGTTGAGAAAAGTCTTATTCACAGACCCTGCAGAACTGCATGCCATATGTGGATTATTTGCTCCAATCATGGAGGAGCTGGGAGAGATTGGTAACTAAAGGAAAATGAACTCCTCGCTCTCTGGAGGGTGAGGACCTCAGAGCTGAGCTACGCAGCAAAGTCCAACTGTGATTTGATTTTACAGACAGTTTGAGACTGGAAATTAGGTCTCTGACTCCAGGCTGCCGTCTCACATCAAAGGGTATTTCACTCCCTTTGGAACATGCCGACGGCCTCAGAAGTCTTCACCCTTCACACCCCTCTCCAGGGGCAGTCTGTCTGGACCCAATCCAAGGAGCTCTCCCTGACCTCTTGGCTCTGTGAAATGCTGGAATGCTGCTCTTCTAAACAGTGGGGGTACCCTGTTGTCATTCATTACAAAGTGGGAAAAATTATTTTCTCATGCTCCTGGGCCTCTCAGCAAGGGTGACAAAATGAAACATGAATTTCACTCTGTTTTCTGAATAAAAGAATAGCCTAATGGCCCATGTTTTTGTAATTAATTTTTTTTCTGCATCATATTCTGCATACCAGAAAACGAGAGCTGTTTTCATCTCTGCATTCCTTGAAACCAAGGTCCATTGCTTCATTCTTGAGGGTATTCCTTGTGTCAGGGAACTTTTCTCAGAAATCTTCATATTGTTAAACTTAACCATAGTGAGGTCACCTGACTACACTATGCATGAGAAATGTGTGGCTAATTCTAATGTGTAGCCCCTATTCCTTCATTTGATATCGTGACCAACATTTCTTCAACTCCCTCTCACTGTGCTGTGGATCGCACAGTTAGAGATGCAAACGCCAACTGACATCCTCAACAAGTTCCTATTTAAACAAAAGCGGTCAGAGGAGAAAAGTTTACGGCAAATCATGAGGATCGGTTACCAGATACTTCACATAATTTCCAAAGTCTCAAAAGTCTTATAAGCCTTGATTAAAGGCCTGAAATTCCTATATGTCCTTAAAAATTCTTTATATCATACAAACAAAGAAATATCCCTACAGCATGCAGAAGAACAACAACAGAAAAAAAGAAGGTTGCCGAAACAGGAATGAAAAACCAGACTCCACAATGGTGGTTAGAGGGTAATGGTGTATTACTTTCAAATATTCGAGAGGAAGAGGCTATAACCCAAAATTCTATACTCAAATTGTTGTAAATATTTTAGAGTTACTAGATTGAAAAAATAAAAATGCAAACATAGCACCCAGTTG
The DNA here is from genome assembly GCA_028533165.1 of Leontopithecus rosalia. Classification (NCBI taxonomy): domain Eukaryota; kingdom Metazoa; phylum Chordata; class Mammalia; order Primates; family Cebidae; genus Leontopithecus; species Leontopithecus rosalia. Next base: position 11,698,033 of record CM052651.1, read on the forward strand.
ACTTTAAAATAAACAATGAATATGCTTGTAAGGTAAGTATGTCCTAAATACAACATGGAATGGACTTATACTAAAATCTTTTCATTCATGATCTGAAAATTCAAATATAACTGGGTGTCCTATATCTGGCAACTCTAATTTAAAGACAACAGATGAATATTCAGACATTGTCCAGACATTCGAGAACTGGATGATTTACCACTTGTATTGTTTCTAAAACAATTACTTGGAAATATTCACAAAGAATTCAAATATTGAATAAGAAAGTCATGACTGAGGGGAACTAGCAGTGAGCACTAGAACTAAGTTTTAAAAATTGCTCAAGCCTGTAATCCCAGCACTTTGGGAGGCCAAGGCAGGTGGATCACAAGGTTAAGAGATCAAGACCATCCTGGTCAACATGGTGAAACCCTGTCTCTACTAAAAATACAAAAAATTAGCTGGGCATGGTGGTACATGCCTGTAATCCCAGCTACTCTGGAGGCTGAGGCAGGAGAATTGCCTGAACCCAGGAGGCGGAGATTGCGGTGAGCCGAGATTGCGCCACTGCACTCCAGCCTGGGTAACAAGAGCGAAACTCCATCTCAAAAAAAAAAAAAATTGACGTGCCGGGCACTGTGGCTCACGCCTGTAATCCCAGCACTTTGAGAGGTCAAGGCAGGTGGATCACAAGGTTAGGAGTTCAAGACCAGCCTGCCCAACATGGTAAAACCCCATCTCTACTAAAAATACAAAAATTAACCAGGCGTGGTGGCATTCGTCTATAGTCCCAGATATTCAGGAGGTTGAGGCAGGAGAAATGCTTGAACCCAGGAGACAGAGGTTGCAGTGAGCCGAGATTGGGCCACTGCACTCCAGCCTGGGAGACAGAGCAAGACTGTATCTCAAAAAAATTTTATGTAAATATGATTAAAATCCTAGGAAAAGCAGGGTGGTTCATGCCTGTAATCCCAGCACTTTGAGAGTCTGAGGCAGGATGATCACTTCAGCCCAGGAGTTTCAGACCAGGCTGAGCAACATAGGGAGACCTCATTTCTACACCAATAAAATTAGCATGCTTGGCGGTATACCTGCAGTCCCAGCTACTTGGGAGGCTGAAATGGGGAGGTCGCTTGAGCCTGGGAGGTTGAGGCTGCAGTGAGCTGTGATCACGCCGCTGCACTTCAGCCTGGACAGTAGAACAAGACTCTCTCTCAAAAAAAAGTAATAATTTAAAATTAATATAAATGCTAATAATTCGGGGTCTATAATATTAGATCACTTTACCAAGATGTAGATGTGATCAGTAGTGGAGACAAAATGTAAACATATTCAGAACACATTTCACCCACTATAGCAAGTTTAAAAAGAAGAATGATCACATACCTCCTTATTTTATAGAGTGCTGTTGTGTATTATGTCATTTGAACATTACCTCATTTGGTTCTCACATAATCCTGGAAGAGGTGAGAGTTGATAAGGTAATCAAGCACACATTTAACACCTATACAGTTGGAGAAATGAGGCTGAGAGAGCTTTAATGGCTCACCCTATGCGTAGAAACTAATAAGTGGCATGAGCTTCTGTCTCCAAGATCAGCAGGTTATTCCACCCTATGTGTAGACACTAATAAGTGGCAAGAGCTTCTGTCTCCAAGATCAGCAGGTTATTCCAACCTAAAGTGAGTTGTTCAGTTGGGCTTTCAACTCACAAATTAAGTTTATTGTTAACTAAAAGGTCAGTGAAGCCCACATCCACACACTAAGTATTTGTTGATTAAACATTTTTCTTGGTCAATTCAAGTGTTTATTGAATGAGTGTCATGTGCTCAATTACATACTCTGAGATATCTAGAACTGTAGAAATGGTACAGATCATGACCTCTGTCTTCTAGGTTTAAAATCTACCTAGAAAGAAAACTAACATGCATGGAACAACACAAAAACTTTGGGGAAGGGCTATGTTTCTGAGCCAATACCATATTCCAAAATAGGATGAAAAGAATAATCTTAATTTTTTAAATCTACATTTTTAATTACACTTAGGGAAAAAAAACTCTCAAAGGCTGAAATACAAATAGGGATTTGTATTTTCTTCTTTGTATTTTCTGCATTTTCTATAGTGAGTAGAAAGTACTTTCAGCCAGTCGCAGTGTCGCACACATGTAATCCCAGCACTTTGGGAGGTGGAGGCAGGTGGATCACCTGAGGTCAGGAGTTCAAGACCAGCCTGGCCAACATGGTGAAACCCCATCTCTACTAGAAATACAAACATCAGCCGGATGTGGTGGTGGGCACCTGTAATCCCAGCTACTTGGGAGACTGAGGCAGGAGAAACACTTGAACCCAGGAGGCAGAGGTTGCAGTGAGCCAAGGTGGTGCCATTGCACTCCAGCCTGGGTGACAAGAGCAAAACTCTGTCTCAAAAAAAAAGTACTTTTAATGTGTTTTTAAAATTGTGTTTTATTATATTTCAAGATGATATTTTATGAAAGAATAGAAATTGGTTTGTAGAGAAGGTGGGACATGCGCTGAATCTGGAATAAGGGTAAGTTTTACACAAGCAGATGGGAGGAGAACAAAAACTGTACACTGGCAGAGAGCACGAGGGTGCCCGCAGCTCTGTCATTCATGTGAACAGCGACCTAACTTCTTTGGGCATCCGTTTCCTCTCCTGTAAAGTAAGCACAATAAGGCTAAACTCAGTGTGTTCTGCCAGAATGAAATGTCATACTTGCAATAAAGCTTTCAGCACAGTGCTCAGCACATCGAAAGCACTCAATAAAGTTATTATTATCATTATCATTACCATTCCTGGAAACTAAAGCTGTGCCAGTAAGACAGAGGAAGAGCTTTGGAAACCATGCAGAGGAGCTCAGGAAAATTAAGTTCACAAGGCTAGTTAGGGAGGAGAGAACTGGCCTTTGGGAAGTCAGCTGGAGCTGGGCGTGGTGGCTCACAACTGTAATCCCAGCACTTTGGGAGGCCGAAGTGGGTGGGTCACTTGAAGTCAGGAGTTCAAGACCAGCCTGGCCAACATGGTGAAACCCCATCTCTACTAAAAATACAAAAATTAGCAAGGCATGATGGCATGTGCCTATAATCCCAGCTACTTGGGGGGCTGAGGCAGGCAGAAGAATTGCTTGAACTGGGAGGCAGAGGTTGCAGTGAGCTGAGATTGTGTCATTGCACTCCAGCCTAGGAGTCAAGAGCAAGACTCCATCTCAAAAAAAAAAAGTTTTCTGGTGGCTCTGATATTCTTGGGTTTATGGCTACATTGCTTCAATACTCAAGGCCAATATCTTCAAATCTCTCCCTGTTCATACTCACATGGCCTTCTCTGTGTGTCAGCTGTCAAATCTCTGCCTCCTTTTTTTTTTTTAGACGGAGTTTTGCTCTTGTTACCCAGGCTGGAGTGCAATGGCGCCATCTCGGCTCACTGCAACCTCCACCTCCTGGGTTCAGGCAATTCTCCTGCCTCAGCCTACTGAGTAGCTGGAATTACAGGCACGCGCCACCATGCCCAGCTAATTTTTTGAATCTTTAGTAGAGACGAGGTTTCACCATTTCGACCAGGATGATCTCGATCTCTTGACCTCGTGATCCACCCGCCTCGGCCTCCCAAAGTGCTGGGATTACAGGCGTGAGCCACCACACCCGGCCTGCCTCCTTTTTAGAGAGCTAGATGTGATTGCATTTTGAGACCATCCAAATAATCCAATATAATCTCCTCATCTCAAAATCCCTCCCTTAATCACATCTTTGACCATTTAAAATAATATTCACAGGTGTTTGACTTTTAATGTACGCTTCCACAGACCTGCTGTCTCTGAGGGACTTTTATCAGCCCATCACAGGTGGTAAGGGCCTATGCAGAGCAGATCATCTAACCAGGCTGGAGGCTCCAGTGTGGGCTGGGTCTGAGGAGAGAGGCGCAGGGCTGATATGGGGTGAGAGGAACACTCACCAGTGGCTATTTGCCAGCTATTGATGGCTTTCCTTGTACCTTACAACATGGCTGAATGCAGGCCCTGATTGTGGAAGAAAAAAGGAGAGAAAGAGACAGCTCTGAGAGACTTTTTTCAGCGAAATTGACTGGCCCAGCTATGAAGAATGAAGTGCAAGAGAACGGGAAAATAGAGATGCTGTTCTCAATGGGAAAGATATTCAGGCTTGTTTTCTAAGTAATCCAAGGTTGGGGCTCTCAGCATGTGTCTAAAAAAATTCTTTTTTTTTTTTTTTTGAGACAGAGTCTTGCTTGTTGCCCAGGCTGGAGTGCAGTGGCACGATCTTGGCTCAGTACAACCTCTGCCTCTCCAGGTCAAGTGATTCTCCTACCACAGCCTCCTTTGTAGCTGGGATTACAGGTGTACCCCACTACACCCAGCTAATTTTTTGTATTTTTAGTAGAGACAGGGTTTTGCCATGTTGGCCAGGCTGGTCTTGAACTCCTGACTTCAAGTTATCCGCCCACCTTGGCCTCCCAAAGCGCTGGGGTTACCGGCTTGAGCGACCGCGCCCAGCCCCAATTTATTCTTCATCCTGTTTCTTGATAACTGTTGCACCAGTGCAGGGCCCTGACTGGGAGATATTAGTAAATTCAATTCTCAGTCTTTAAACCTGATGAGGATCCTGGTGTGAAGCTGCCGGCAATTGCAATGTGTCAGAACAGACTGTTTATCAAGCTTCTGCAAACATTGCTAAACCCAGGGGACTGCTCTAAATTAGGAGACAGCAAGTTCTTTCGAGACAGTTAGTGCCCTAGCCAGAAATTACTAACAGAGGGTTGCTTTTCAGTATCTCCTGCACTGATTAGGAGGTCGATGGGTCCTAATGAGCATGTGAGGCTTATTCATCTGCAAACTTGAAAACACAAATGCTCTCTAGGGAATCTGAATCCATAGGAACTGTTGTTCCCATTTTTAGGGCTTAACAGGGAATAAAGACAATTTGCCTCTGTGTTTTTCCGTTAGGCAGGGACACTGGAGGGGAGATGATTTCTTGATGATTATTCTCTTACATTTGCTAGCTGTCAGTACAGGCTTCAACAATCTAGCAAATCAGCCTTTCATATTTTCATTGAACAAAATGAGATGAATGCTCATTAAAAATGCATAATTTAACTCTACGGGCAGAAAACTGAGAACAAAGGTCAGTAGAGCAACTCACACTCCATCTTTGCATAGTTGAGTAATCACGATGGGCACTGTGTGCTTGATGGGAAAAATCGCTGGTCAGTGAGCATTACAGAAAAAGTAGAATTGCAAACGTGTATTTTGCACTTATTGCAAAAGTGGAGTTTGTTTGCTAGAAACACAAGATACTAATAGCAGGTCTTGGTAAGGCTGGGGTGCATTCCACCCCACATTTCACATGAACAATGTGAATTTATTTTTGCTGTTATGCAGCTATGAAAAGAAAGCCAAAAATTCGAGAGACTCACCACCCAAGAGCAACTGTCCTGTTCTGTACAGATACCTGCTAGGTGGCACACAGCTTTGGAAAAACAACGCTTGCCTTCCAGGAGTTAACATTTTAATGAATCCTTCACTTTCCAATGCCTAGGCAAAAATTATTTCCATTTCATTACATTCATTTGTTACAGATGCTTACCTTTGATTTCTCAAGAGAATAGAAATAAAAGACTGCAGAAAATGCCTTGACCTATATTTTCCAAATCCCTATCTCTAGCAAATCCCATATTTCCCCCTTCATTGCAGAAAGCTTCACTGGTTCTGGTTTTTTTTTTCTTAAGAAACATGTAATAAATCACAGGGCATCAGTTTAACATTTAGCCAAACACTTTCATGAAATGACCTAGGTTAGACCCATTGTATGATCAAGGCAATTCCATCTTCCTTGAATACTCTGGAACTCCCTTCACCACCAAGTATGGCCACCATGTACTCCTAACAAAGCTTCTCCTGACTGAACAGAAATCAGGCACTTGACAAAAGGGTGCCAGCAAGACTCCTGGCCCTAGCTGGTTACTTCTGATGTTCCAAAAGAGGAAGGTGGGCTGGCTCTGAGTTTTGATCAAAGCAAGAAATGAGAAGGAGGCAGCATGGCCAGAACAAGGCACCCTTGGACCTCCTCCTGCAGAGAGTGCAATTGATCGAGGGCCCCCAACACTGGGCTCTGAAATCCATCTCTGCCTTTTTTGCAGGTCACACTTCCCAAATGCTGCTCCTAAGTGCACTGGGATACTAAAGCAGACCTGTCTCAGGGAAATGCAGGGGTCCTCTGACAGGCAGTATTGCCCAACTTTCTTTAGAATTGCATCAAAGTCTGTCACTTCTATCCAACCTTCATTTCTTCCTTCCCCGGGGTTGGATTCTCATTATGGTGTGAAAGCTCTCCAAGCCTCTCTCGGCTTTCTCGTTGTTTTCTTTCATAGTGTTTCTGCTAGTAAATATCTTGCACATGTTCTATCTGGGTGTCTGCTCCTTGGCCTGGACTAACATAAGCGGCTCTGCTGGCAGGAGCAGAAAACAGCTGGGGAAACTTGGCTGGGAGGACATGGTGTTGGTTTAAAGACCAAACTCACTTCCTGAGAAGTGGGCAGAGCCGTACGTAGCCTTAGTGAGGCTTGGCTCAATGCCCAGTCCAGTGGCTTTGGAATGTGCTAACTTGGCTAGGCTAGACTACATTTCCCAGAATTCTTTCTCCCATGTTTCCAGTTAGGAAGAGCTAGAGGGCTCTTCTCTCATGAGAGTGGAAGGACGCATGGCGGGGGCAGCCATTTTGCAGCACATGGACAGGCTTTGCTGATCTGCTGACTCACCCCATTAATATGAAGCAGTGGTTGGGCCTGCCACTGCCCTCCCTTCCCCTTGGACCTTCCTACAGCTTCTCTGACCCCTGAGCAGGGTGTTTACTTATTCAGCAACATGACACAGGGCCTCAGCTTCTGCAGGAAACCCTCATCATCAAGGTGAGAAGGAGAAAAAAGGATGGGTTTCAGTCTGGCCCCGTGGGTTTCTAGGCTGCTCTCATAAGCTCTTCTCCCTCTGCCTGCCTCCTCGTGGACTTCAGGCTCAAACCTTAGTAAAGGAGACAGCCTTGTGGAGGCTGCTAGCCAGCTCTTACAATTGTGTTTCAAATGAATTATATTTACATATTCATCAGCTTCTCTGGTTGGACCCAGATGATACACTCATTGTGTGCCCCCTCCCCAGTTTATTTCAGGGCACTTCACAGAGAACGCACACAGTGTCAACCCTCTGCTCTGCTGCCTTACCTCAGACTTGGACATCAAAAACAACAGGGAGGTGAAACTGCATTTTGAGAACAAGTTCACAATCACGGTCCACTTGGCATTGGAGGAAGATGGAATTACTATGCTCTGCTCAGATGACAACTGAGGAAAGAAGCCTTACCCATCACTATATCTCCTTTCCTATCCCGTAAGTGAGGAGGGAGAGGAACGTGACTTTACCAAACTCCACAACAAGGATGGCAGACAGCATAGCTTTAGATGCACCACGGTAGACATAAATTGCAGCACTCTCTGCTGGGTCCAGACACGGCTCCATGTAAATTTGCTCCTTAAATCCAGGGACAAGAAACAGCATAATTTTGTTATTGTTGTCTTTTAGTGTTTAATTAGCATGGGGTTTTTTGTTGTTGTTTGTTTTGAGACAAGGTCTTTGTTGCCCAAGCTGGAGTGGAGAGCAGTGGCAAGATCAGGGTTCACTGTAGCCTTGACCTCCCAGGCCTAAGAGATCCTCCCACCTCTGCCTCCTAAGTAGCTGGAACTAGAGGCATGTGTCACCACATTTGGCTAATTTGTGTATTTTTTGTAGGGGGGCAGGGTTTCGCCATGTTGCTCAGGCTGGTCTTGAACTCCTGAGCTCAAGTGATCCATTCACTTCTACCTTCCAAAGTACTGGGATTACAAGCCTAAGCCACCATGCCTGGCCTGTTTTGCGTTTTAAGCTAAATTATATCTGGCTTTGTGCCCGCACCTCCTTGTCTGGGAGGACATATAAAAGCAGTCATCACTGGGACACTTAACTACCACCACCACCACCTCCCCGTTGTATAGAATGGGAATCCTGAGTGTTGACCAGGAGATAGGGCAGGGCCTGGCCTTAGTCCAGTTTGGTTGCTATCATTTCCCTTTCTCCTTACATTTCCCAGTACCAGTGTTGAGTCTGACCCTCTGTTGTTCATCAGGCATAGCTGCCACAGAGAAACTCATCAGCATTTCAGTCTACCTCAGCCTGGGCTGCAAGGCTCCAAAGCCGAGATGGTCAATGCTAACTTCCAAGGAGCAAAATATAGCCTCATCTCAGGTCCTGACAGCTTGAGGAGCGCAGGGGAGCAAGTATCTGTATCATCTCCATTTGCAGAACTTTCCATCCTCCAAGTCTCGCAGAACATAGTGAACCTAGTGAGGGACTCTTCCCGGGTCCACAAGGGGCGGGCTTTCAAAGGCAGAAGTTTCCCGGCCCCACCTCTCCATCCAGAAACGTAAAGTTCTTTGTCTGGGTTTCCCGGCGGGCTAGGTAGAGAGATCCAGGTGGGCTCCTTTGTCCAAAAACCCTGCCCAAAGCTCTGGGAGCAGCGGGCTCTGTTGTGGACTAAATAGCCAATCCGGTGTCAGAGTCAAAGATCAATCACTCCAGAGGAAGTTTGAAAGAACTCCTCTCATTGGACGAGAACATGAATGGGGCGGGAATAACTCAACGGTTAAAACTCCAGCTGCTCCTTCTCTATAAGGATTCCTTTCTTTCTTTGGATCCTCTCCCATGGTAGCATGGGAGCTGTCTCCTCTCTTTCTCTCTCTCTCTCTCTCTCTCTCTCTCTCTCTCTCTCTCTCTCTCTCTCTCTCTCTCTCTCTCTCTCTCCTCTCTCTCTCTCTGTCTCTCTTTCTGCCTAATAAATCACTTTCCGCAAATATTGGGTCCACAATATTAATTCCAACGGCAAACTCACCAGGCCTCCAGGGCCCCTTTCCTCATTCTTCCGGGTAAGAGAGGCCAAGAACTTCAGATCTGGGAACTGGGAGCATCTTCAGGAGGCCCTCCCACTCCCTCGTTACACTTGTTCTCCCTGGGTTGTGCTACTTCCTAGTAAACTCAAACCTATTCTTTACCCTCTGTAGGTTTCAATTATCCAAAATAACAATATAGTCACTCTCCCCAAGGTTTAGGGAAACCCCAAGGGAATGATACTTTCTACTTCCCTCATGACGCGTGTGAAAATGTGTATTTCTTTAAAATTTTCGGTCTATAGGATAACTTTGGGAGGAAGAACAGAGGTAGAAATTGGAGAGATCACAACGTGGATTTCTAGGGAACTGGTAATATTTTATTTCTTGATCTAGGAGATAATTTTACAAATGAGTTCACTTTCCAACAATTCATTGAGCTGTACATTTACAATTTGTGCACTTATCTCTATGGTCATACTTCAGTCTTTCAGGGTTTAAGAAAATCCAAACGCTAACAACAACAAAGCTCTTTCCCTTATTTACCTGCCACCCCTCATTTCTCCTCCCCTGTTGAATAACCCTATTTAGCAGCTTCAATACTTAGTAAACATTGGTAGTCTCTAGTGCTGTTCCACATCTCCTCCCACTCCAGGCACATGGTCCCATTGTATTTCCTCATCCTGTGGTTGGGCAGGGTTGTGTGACTAGTTCTGGCCAGTGAGCTGGAAGAGGAAATGATGTGTCACTTCTGGCCTACAGCATCCAATTGCCAGCATGAGATCTGTAGGATATCTTTTGTCCTCTGCTGCAGTGAGATGCAATTTTTCAAGTTAGTGTCCTCCATCAGTCTCGGTCCCAGAGAGAGGATGACACAGAGCCAACTCACAGTAGACATGAGCAACAGGCCTGGCAAGAAATAAACATGTGTTGTTTTAAGTCACTGAGACTTGGGTATTGTTTGTTAACTGCACTGATTTGTAGTGGAACCTCCTGGTGTGTTTGTGTGTGTGTGTGTGGTTTGCATGTTTATATCTCTGAAGAGTATACCAAGATAAGGTATATTAACTTATACTTTAACATATAATATATAATATACCTTATATATTAACTATACTCATATTTCCCTCCATGAAACAACTATTACATGAAACATGGAGGGAAATATAAGTACAGTTAATAGATCTGTATCAGAAGGTTTTTCTGCTTCAAGTACAGAAACCCAAGCTGAAAATTGCTTTCACAATAAGACTATTGTCTTATATAAGAGAGATAGAGTAATTCTAGGATCTGTTAGTTCACCTACTTAATTGTATCATCAAAGACCCAGACTCTTTCCCCTCTGTCATCTTCAGTGTGCTAACTCCCCTTTGGGTGCAAGATGGTTACAGCAGGATCAGGTAGCAGGCATGGAGCAATCTGATAGGTTTCCTGGTTTGCAATTTGAGTATCTTTGGTAGTGGCATTTGGTGTTTAGTTGAACTTTCTGAATAGCCCTCACAGCAGCCAGCAAAGGTTGTCCAGACATGATCTGTTGTGAAGCATTAGAAGCTTATATAGAGAGAGTTGTCTGGCTTCAGCTTTCAGGACTTTGGGAAAAGGACAGTTTTAGTTCTTCATGATGTCAAGACAGGAGGCAGGAAAGGAGTGCTCTCTTGCACACATTCTCTCTCTCTCTCTCTCTCTCTCTCTCTTTCTCTCTCTCTCTCTCTCTCTCTCTCTCTCTCTCTCTCTTTCCCCCACATGCATACGTATACACACAGACACACATATCCAGAGGCAAGAAATTCAGCAGAATGTTAAAAATGACAAAGGAAAACAAATCAAGCATATTCAGGATATTATGTTTATTTTAGCAATTCTCTGGTGGGGATCTGAAGTCCCCTTTAATGGTCTAGTTTATCCATTATTAGGACACAGTGTGTGTGAAGTGTTCTTTTGTTGGCAGACATACAATTAAATAGGACCTGTGACAGCCTAAAGTAAAGTGACAGAATGACATCTGTTATTTCCCAGGACTTTAATTTTCCGTGATGTAGTCTTCAGCAAGTTCCTTTTCTTCTTCTTACAAAGGCGTTAACAACTGTAATTTCATCACAGTTCTGCTGTGAGATGTAAGCGAGTTAATGCATATAAAGTGTTTGAACAATTGCTGGCACATAGTAAATGCTATAGAACCTCTAGCTGTTATCATTACAATAGAGTTTGGGGAGAATCAAATGAGTTAATACATGTAAAAGATTTAGAATAATGCCTATAATATAGTAAGCTTTTAATAAACTTTTGCTACTACACCTATTACAATTTTAAATAAGAAGATTGAGGATGTTAAAGAGGGCAAAAATAGGATTAATTCTTTTAAAATGAATTTATCAGGATCAAAAACACCGTTATCATCTTAATTGTCATGGTTAATAACACATTTTCACTGAACACATCTCTGTGTACTACTGAGTAATTGATCAAGAAGTCGTCAGCCCAAACATGCTCTAAAAACTTTCTAAGAGGTCTGAATTATGCAAATCATCTCTTTGAAAATTTCCCGTGAGCCGAATACAACTGCCCAGAAGATGTTTAATTTGATACGTATTGCCATCAGCGCATTTCCTGTCGCTGGAACTTTCAATACTGAATATTTAGATTGTTGATGTGTTTGCTGAGCTTGTACTTTGTTAGGGCACTTTATATAATCTTACAATTGTTTACAAACCTTGCAATAGTAAGCCTATAGGTTGTCCCTCTCGTTTGTAGTTTGGGGCCTGCATCAAACCTTATTTAATACCAAACGCTGTTATATGTTAATGGCTTAAGCAGGCCCTGTGGCACAGATGAAACTGAAGGAAACAAGGAAAGGAGCATTTACGAAGTGCTTGTGCATGCTTTTGTACAATGTACACATCTTGTGATCTAATCCTCACCACAAGCCTGCTTTGTGATACTATCTTCTCCCTTTGTCCAGGTGAGAGAGCTAAGTTATGCTACTCCAGAAGAGCAGAAACCAGGAACTGGACCATGGAGGATGGAAGATCAGAGAGCAAACAGGGTAATCCAGATGACTGAGGGATGCATGCTGTGCCCTTCTGCCCTTTAGGGGATCACAAGTCTCTGCTGTGCATGAAAAGGGTGATATAGAAAACAGAATTTTACAATTCAGTGCTTTATAAGGTGATGTCTAAAAACCATACCTACAGGAACAAATGTGGATTTCCTTTTTTTGAATATGATTCTGGGTGGGCATATAATAAATGCTGACTAGCATTATTTGCAACTGTAAAATTAATAATAGAGTTGGATCTTATTAGGAAAAGAAAATCAGAATTCACAGTGTTCTTGTGGTTATAGCCCAAGATACCCGGGCTGAGAAAATTTCATGCTGACTTAGACCAGCTTTAAAAAAGAGGGAAAAGCCTGCCACCAGCTTGTCAGCAAATAAGCATTCATTAACCAAGCGAAGTAACTTACAATGGTGTATTATTATCTAATGATAAGCCAGAAAAAACCAACAGTTTCCTGAGCGCCTTGATGTGTCAGCGTTGTACTGGGTAGCAGGGCTGGTCAGGGAGATTATTATGTCACTGAGCTTTGGGTGGGGCAGCTGGTTAGCAGGTACCAACTATGAAATGGCCTCATGGTGGGAAGGGCTGTGAGTTTATCTTTATTTTTAGATCTTTATGTTTTATTTGGACATAATTTTATGTGTAAAAATTGCAAAAATAGTATAGAGCGCCTACATATACCTTTGACCCAGCTTCTTCTAATGTTAAAAAATTATAAAATTATACGATAATGATCAAAACCATGGAATCAGTGTAGATACTATACTTTTTTTTTCTTTTTTGGAGACAAGGTTTCACTCTGTTGTCCAGGCCGGAGGCTGGCACAAGCATAGCTCACTGTAACCTCAAACTCCTGGTTTCAAGCGGTTCTCCAAGCGTAGCTTCCTGAGTAGCTGGGTCTACAGGCATGCGCCACCAAGCCTGGCTATTTTAAAAAATTCTGTGGAGATGAGGTCTCACTTTGTGGCCAAGGCTGGTCTCCAACTTTTGGCCTCAGAGAGCAGTCCTTCAGCCTCAGACTCCCAAAGAGCTCGGATTACAAGCGTGAGTCACTGTACCCAGTCTATACTATTAACTAAAAAACAGGCCTTATTCCAATTTCATGTTTTTCCCCTAATATTCTTTTTCTGTTCTGGTATCCAAGCCAGGATTCCACATGGCATTTAGTATTCTCCAATCTGGGATCGTTTTTGGTCCTTCTTAATCCATCAAGGCTTTGACCCTTTCGATGAGCACTGGCCAGTATGTATTTCACAAAGTATCCGTCTGGGTTTGTCTCATGTTTTCTCATGTTCAGATTGAGGTTGTACGATTTTTGGCAAGAACACCACAGCAGTGTTTTTCTGTTCCCAGTACATCAAAGCGGGGGTTTCTTGAGATTAATGTCTTATTACGGGCGATGTTAACATTGATCATTTGGCCTAGGTGGTGTGTACAAAGTTTTTCTACTGTAAAGTTACCATTTTCTTCTTGGTAATTGATAAAGATCTTGGGGGAAAATACTTGAGACAAGGCTAGCATTTTGTTTCTCTTCAAACTTTTGCCCACTAATTTTAGCATCCATCAGTGGATTTTTGTCTAGAATAATTTTTACGATGATTTTCACTTCACTCAGTCCTTCTACATTTGAGTTCTTTTGTAAAGAAAAGCTGTCCCTTCTTCCCTGTTTACTTATTTACCAATTATTTACTTGTCAGTGTAAACTCATGGTTATTTACTTTATTCTATGGGTTATAACCCAATACTATCATTTATTTTGTTGCTTAAGGTTTGTTTGTTTGTTAAGACAGGGTCTCATTCTGTCACCCAGGCTGGAGTGCAGTAGTGCGATCTCAGCTCACTGCAGCCTGGAACTCCCAGGCTGAAGTGATCCTCCCATCTCAGCCACCCAAGTAACTGGGTTTACAGGCATGCACTGCCACACCCTGCTAATTTTTGTATTTTTAATAGCATGGGGTTTTTTGTATTTATAATAACATGGTTTCACCATGTTGCCCAGGCGGGTCTCAAACTCCTGGGCTCAAGCAATCTGTTCACCTCAACCTCGCAAAGTGCTGAGATTACAGGCGTGAGCCACTATGCCCATCCTGTTGCTTAAATTATTTCAGTTTTGGCAATTGGGGGCTCCTTCAGGTTGATTCCTGGGTCCTTTTAATGTACCCCATTCTTGTCAAGCACTTTCTTAACATCTGGCACCACAGGCTTATCTTGTATTTTCCCTGCCCCAGTCTGGAATCAACTTCTCCAAAGAGCCCTGGTTTCTTTTACTGGAGAATGGTATTTCAAAACCAAAATCCCTGTGCTACTGGGTCATTGCCCTTAGGCCTCGTGTGTGTACTAACGCCGCATGCATACTCAGCTGTTGATTTCTGTATCAAAATACACGAATTTATATTGACAACTCCAGTTCCAATCCAATACCCCAAGGTTAATTTTATTCTTGTCCCTTTCTTATTGGTAGCTTTTTTTTCCCTCCAGCAACGAGATTTCACCCTTCCAATCTAAAATACATTCACATGTATGTAGGGTGTCCAACCTTTCTTATTTTTCTGGGACTGGGAGGGCTCCTGAGATATGGGACCTTCTGTTTTAAACCTGGGGCAGTCCCAGAAAATCAAGATGAGTTGATCACTCTACTTACTTTTCCGAACCATACGTGGGGGGTTACAGAATTGCTAACCCGTTACCCCCATGGGAAACAGATTTGCCAACTAGAGTCTAGCATTTGTCTAGTTCTTTCTGTCTTTAGCCTACGTATTTATATGCACAGTCAAGATACTGTTTTCTAAAGTTTCTTAGGTCCTTTTCCTCCCCTTCTGTAGGTTATATTACTCATTTGTAATACAGTTAGGTTCATTTGTTATTGCTTGTATTCCATTTTGGGCCTTATATTATTCTTTGCCTCCTCATCCTGGTTAACTTTATTTACTTATTTATTTTAGAGAGTATGTAAAACGTCACTACATTTCTTTCATTCTTTTTTCTTTTTCTTTTTTCGAGATGGAGTCTCACACTGTCACCCAGGCTGGAGTGCAGTGATGCAATCTCAGCTCACTGAAACCTCTGCCTCCTAGGTTCAAGCAATTCTCCCAGCTCAGCCTCCCAAGCAGTAGCTGGGATTACAGGCGTGTGTTAATTTTTGCATTCTTTTAGTAGAGACAGGTTTTTACCGTGTTAGCTAGGCTGATCTCAAACTCCTGATCTCAGGTGGTCCACCTGCCTTGACCTC
The DNA here is from genome assembly GCA_028533165.1 of Leontopithecus rosalia. Taxonomy (NCBI): domain Eukaryota; kingdom Metazoa; phylum Chordata; class Mammalia; order Primates; family Cebidae; genus Leontopithecus; species Leontopithecus rosalia. Next base: position 11,713,231 of record CM052651.1, read on the forward strand.
CCAAAGTGCTGGGATTACAGGCATGAGCCACTGTGCCTGGCCAAATATCATTATATTTCTAAGAGCCAGAGCTAAACAAAATGGTATACTTAGAAAGTATTGCTCTATCCTTATCACTCTCATCCATGTCCCTGCAAAGGACATAAACTCAACCTTTTATGGTTGCATAGCATTCCATGGTGTATATGTGCCACATTTTCTTTATCCAGTCTATCATTAATGGGTATTTGGGTTGGTTCTAAGCCTTTGCTATTTTGAATAGTGCTGCAATAAACATATCTGTGCATGTGTCTTTATAGGAGGATGATTTATAATCCTTTGGGTATATACTGGGTCAAATGGAATTTCTATTTCTAGATCCTTAAGGAATCACCACATTGTCTTCCATGATGACTGAACCAATTTACACTCCCACCAGCGGTGTAAAAGCGTTCCTGTTTCTCCACATCCTCTTCAGCATCTGTGTAACATGATTCTTCATGGCACCACGCATCATGAATTTTTTTCGTATCAGCAGGCAGACTTCTGCAACATCATTTCACGTAGCTGCAGAGTATGGAGGCTTCATGTTTTATGTAGTCAATGATCTACTGTTGAATGTTTTCATTTATTATCTCAACTTTTCTTTATTGAGAGTAGTACTGACATCAATACACTCTTGTAACTAAATCTTCATACACATCTTTAATTATTTTCCCAAACAAATTTCCAGAAGTGAAATTGCTGCATCAAAGGTCATGAATATTTTAGGGTTTTGATAAGTAGGACCGAACTCCTCACAGAAAGTCTGCTCCAACTGACATTCCCATTCACAGTTAAAAATGACCAATTTCTCAAAAATCTCACAAATATTGCTTGTTATACATACATATTTTTCCATTTTGGTGGTAGAAAATGGTATCTATGTTATTTTAAGTTCATTTCTTTGATTACTAAAAAGATTAAATATTTTCATGCTTATTTGCTGTTTGCTTTTCTTTTAATTCTTTTTTCTTTGTTAGGTAGCACTTTTTCCCCAGTGGAATTTTTTTTACTCATTGATTCATAAGAGAATATTATACTAAGAGTATTTATATTTTATGTATTAAAATATGTATATTCTTACATATTAAAAATGGTAATATATATTAAGGATATTCTATATTAAGAATATTAACATGTTCTTCATATATTAAGAATATTACCCTTTGGGCTTTTTTATATATAGAAAATGTCTTTCCTAGATTATCATGTGATATTTATTGTGAATTTTTTGAGGTACAGAAGTTTTCAAAGGGATTAATTAGTAATTGCTGTATGCTAATTATTTTGGTAGAGAATTATATTTTTTATAAAACATATAATTGAAAAAGGGGAACAATCTTTGCTTAATTTCACCCAGTAAGTAGCTCTGGTGTGGTTTGGCTGTGTACCTGCCAAAATATCATCTTGAATTGTAATCCCTGTAATCCCCACGTGTTGAGAGAGAAAGGTGATTGGATCATGGGGGTGGTTTCCCGCATGCTGTTCTCTGATACTGAGTGAGTTCTCATGAGAGCTGATGGTCTTATAAGGGGCACTTCCCCTTTGCTTCCTTCACACACTGTCTCGCCTACTGCTGTGTAAGACGTGTCTGCTTCCCCTTCCACCATGATTCTAAGTTTCCTGGCCTCCCCGCCATGTGTAACTGTGAGTCCGTTTAAACCTTTTTTCTTTACGTTACCCAGTCTCGGGTATTTCTTTACAACAGTGTGAAAACGACTAATACAAGTTCCGAAGAGCAACTTAAATTTAGAATCACCTGAGATGTGTTAAAGCATCAGGTGTCCTGATGTCTGGGGTCTACACTGAAAAGATTCTAATTGGTTTGAGGTGGGGCCTAACATTGTGTTTATAAAGCTCTGCAGGTGATTCTAATCGCAGCTAGTGGACCAAGGATAACTCTAGTTTTTCTCATGGTGTCAATAAGGTACAGAAATTTTAAGAGAGACAGTCTCTGAACTGTGGCCCTGTATAAAACAAAACATAATGTTGTGGCAAACCTATCACAGGTGACAACATACAGTTTCTTTAAGGTTTAATATTTCCACTAAGGAGACATATATTTCCTACCACCAGGCTTCATTTGCCTCTCATAGTGAGTTTCCAAAGTTACAAGTACTTGGGCAAAGCAAGAAGCAGAGGATGTGTTATTGGTGTGGTTCAGGGTGAAGTGGTGGTTGTTTTTTCCCCCTTAAGATTTTGCTTGTTGGCTTAAGACCTTATTTATGTTTTCTTGTACTAGGTGTGTATATCTAGAGCAATAACTGATACGAGTACTATTGCTACTAACACCACTCCAGTTGTATAGATCAGAGCATCTCAAACTTTCATCTGCATAGGAAACACCTGGAGATCTTTTAAAATGCAGATTCTGATTCTGTAGAACTGGGGCTGCCTGAGATTCTGCATTTCTAACAAGTTCCCAGGGGGTGGTGATGCTGCTGGTCCTTGGGCCATACTTTGAGCAGCCAGGTGATGACTGAGGAAACGCTTTAGAGATTAACCGTATTTCCAGGAAGTGGCAGAGTATGAAAACTCAGGTTAGCTGGACTTCAGGGTCACTGCCTCAGTATCTAACAACACGACATACGCATTTGCCTTTTGACACAGAAATTCCACTTCTAAAAATCTACCCTGATGATTTGCTTTCAAAAATATAAAAATATATAAGTACGAGGTAAGGACTGCAGCATGATTTGTGGCAATAAAATACTGGAAACAACCTGAATGCTCATACACAGGGAGGGGAACATCACACACCAGGGTCTGTCAGGTGGTGGGGGGCTAGGGAAGGGACAGCATTAGGAGAAATACCTAATGTAGATGACAGGGTGATGGATGCAGCAAACCACCATGGCACGTGTATACCTGTGTAACAAATCTGCACCTTCTGCACACATATCCAAGAACTTAAAGTGTAATTTAAGAAAAAGAAAAATCCTGTTACAATGTGGTAACTATGGTATGACCCCATTGTTGGAAGCATAAATAGAAAAGAAATAGAAAACTCCAGACCAAGGAGTCCACAGAGTTGGATGGGGAGGAGTATGTCCTTTGTATTTGTCTGTATTGCTGATTTTTCTACATTCTGTTAAAGAAAAAAATCATTTGTGACCCTTGAATAATGGTAAGGCAACCTACTTACTTGAATGGTAAAGGGAAATACTACAGTGGGGATTTGCAGTGGGGGAAAGAGATTGGACTCAATTCCACATACAAGGAAAAGGAGAGATTTATAGCCAAGGAGTGGGGCAGGAGCTAGATGGTTAGAAAATTACTAAAAGGGTAGGGTAATTCTTTGCTAAACCTACCTAATAGGATTTTTGCTGAAGGCAGACCAGGGTAATCAGCAATTTCTGGGGGATATGGAGAAGGAGGAAATTAGTCAGATATCAAGGGTGGAGGACTCTGGCCAAACTGATTTGACAGGATTCTTTCTAAAATTTGGTGATGCGAAGATAGACACAGAAGTCCGAAAGCTGAGGACTAGTTGAGAAGAGGATTCAAAGGAGCCTAACTGTTTTCACGGAGAGATTCTTTGCCATTCCATCCTCTTGTTCAAAGGAAAGAAGAGACACAGCAAGAATGTAACATAGCAACAATGTAAGTCCATTTCTCCTGCAGTTTCCTTCTGTGCTTTACCAACCAGTGGAACCATCTGTTCCCACTTGGTCGTAGAGGGTATTTACTGACGTTGTCATAAACATTTCGGCATGAAATAAGGGCAATATCTACAGAAATAAAAGAAAAACCAACCAAAATTTTTAAGTGCAGCTTCTGAGTCTGAAGGGCAACCAGTCAAGAGAATTTCTAGATAATGGGCTCGGAGCACCTTTAGGTGGTAGAATGAGGATGGCAGTAGCAATCTGACAGGTTTCCTGGTTTGCATTTGAGTATCTTTGGTAGTGGCATTTGGTGTTTAGTTGAACTCCCTGAATGGCCCTCACAGCAGCCAGCAAAGGCTATCCAGACATGATCTGTTGTGATTTATTTCAAGCTTGTATAGAGAGTTGTCTAGCTTCAGCTTTCAGGACTTTGGGAAAAGGGCAGTTTTAGTTCCCCATGATGTCAAGCCAGGGAAGGAGGAAAAAAACTAGAAATGTCAGTTTAAAGAGTTGTAGCCAGATCAGAGGAAATGAAAAGAATCGAGAATTTGTTAAGGACTGACAAAAGGGGCAAGACAGTACTCACAAGGATGCACTATTATTTTCCATTGAAACAGAATTTTTCTCTATAATTACTCCATTCCTTTGATTCTTGTTTATAAAATCAGTCTAGTCTCATTAGACTTGGCCTGATTATTTCTGTAAGCACAGCAAGAATGGTAATCAGCCACATAGAACTTTTTCAGTTTGCTTTGCTGGAACTTCTCGTCGGAATCTGTGTCCCCACCCAAATCTTACCTTGAACTATAATAATTCCCACGTGTCGAGGGAGAGACCTAGTGGGAGGTAATTGATTCATGGGGGCAGGTTTTTCCCATGCTGTTCTCATGGCAGTAAATAAGTCTCACGAGATCTGATGGTTTTATAAAGGGCAGTTCTGCACACGCTCTCTTGCCTGCTGTCATGTAAGATGTGCCTTTGCTTCTTCCTTGGTTTCTTTTTTTGGTTGTTGTTGTACTTTGGGCTCTGGGGTACATGTGCACATCCTGTATCCTGCAGGATTGTTGCATAGATACATACATGCCATAGTGGTTTGCTGTCTCCATCCCCCCGCATTGCCTACATCAGGCACTTCTCCTGGTGTTATCCCTCCCCATCCTGCCCGCCCCCTCACTGTCCCTCCCCTCCCCTCCACCCCACCACCTGGCGCAGTGAGTGTTGTTCTCTTCCCTGTACTCAAGTGTTCTCATTGTTCATCCCACCTATGAGTGAAAACGTGGTGTTGGGTATTCTGTTCCTGTGTTAGTTTGCTGAGAATGATGGTTTCTAGATTCATCCATGTCTCTACAAAGGACATGAACTCATTGTTTTTTATGACTGCGTAGTATTCCATGATGTATATGTGCCACATTTTCTTTGTCCAGTCTATCATTGATGGGCATTTGGGTTCATTCCAGGTCTTTGCTATTGTAAACAGCTCCGCAATGAACATACATTTGCATGTGTCTTTATAATAGAATGATTTATAATCCTTTGGGTATATACACAGTAATGGGATTGCTGGGTCAAATGGAATTTCTATTTCTAGATCCTTGAGGAATCTCCACACTGTCCTCTACAATGGTTGAACTAATTTACACTCCCACCAACAGTGTAAAAGTGTTCCTATTTCTCCACATCCTCTTCAGCATCTCTAGATTTTTTAATGCTCACCATTCTAACTGGCGTGAGATGGTATCTCAATGTAGTTTTGATTTGCATTTTTCTAATGACCAGTGATAATGAGCATTTTTTCATATGTTTGCTGGCCTCATGTGTGTCTTCTTTTGAAAAGTGTCTGCTCATGTCCTTCTCCCACTTTCAAATGGGTTTGTTTTTTTCTTGTAAATCTGTTTTAGTTCTTTGTAGATTCTGGATATTAACCCTTTGTCAGATGGGTACATTGCAAAAAATTTTTCCCATTCTGTTGGTTGCTGGTTTACTCTAATGAATGTTTCTTTTGCTGTGCAGAAGCTCTGGAATTTAATTAGATCCCATTTGTCTATTTTGGCTTTTGTTGCCATTGCTTTTGGTGTTTTAGTCATGAAGTCCTTACCTGTGCCTATGTCCTAAATGGTGTTGCCTGGGTTTTCTTCTAGGGTTTTTATAGTGTTAGGTCTTATGTTTAAATTATTAATGCATCTGGAGTTTATTTTTGTATAAGGTGCAAGGAAGGCATCCAGTTTCAGCTTTCAACATATGACTAGCCAGTTTTCCCAACACCGTTTATTAAACAGGGAATCCTTTTCCCATTGCTTGTTTTTGTGAGGTTTGTCAAAGATCAGATGGTTGTAGATGTGTGGTGTTGCTTATGAGGCCTCTGTTCTGTTCCATTGGTCTATGTCTCTGTTTTGGTACCAGTACCATGCTGTTTTGATTACTGTAGGCTTGTAGTATAGTTTGAAGTCAGGTAGCATGATGCCTCCAGCCTTGTTCTTTTTGCTTAGGATACTCTTGGCTATGTGGGCTCTTTTGGTTCCATATGAAGTTTAAGGGTTTTTTTTCCAGTTCTGTGAAGAAAGTCAATGGTAGCTTAATGGGGATAGCATTGAATCTATAAATTACTTTGGGCAGTATGGCCAGTTTCACAATATTGATTCTTCCTAACCATGAGCATGGAATGTTATTCCTTCTGTTTGTGTCCCCTCTTATTTCCTTGAGCAGTGGTTTGTAGTAATCCTTGAATAGATCTTTTACATTCTTTGTTAGTTGTGTTCCCAGGTATTTTATTCTCTTTGTAGCAATTGTAAATGGGAGTTTGCTAATGATTTGGCTCTCTGTTTGTCTGTTATTGATGTATAGGAATCCTTGTGATTTCTGCACATTGATTTTGTATCCTGAGACTTTGCCAAAGTTTGTTTAACAGCTTAAGGAGTTTTTGGTCTCAGACAATGGGGTCTTTTAAATATAGGATCATGTCATCTGCAAATAGGGACAATTTGACATCTCTTCCTAATTGAATGCCCATTATTTCTTTTTCTTGCCTAATTGATCTGGCTAGAACTTCCAATGCCATATTGAATAGGAGTGGTGAGAGAGGGCACCCAGTTTTTAAAGGGAATGCTTCTAGTTTTTGCCCCTCAGTCTGATATTGGCTGTGGATTTGTCATATATAGCTTTTATTATTTTGAGTTACATTCCATCAATACCTAGTTTATTGAGAATTTTTAGTGTGAAAACTGTTGAATTTTGTCAAAGGCTTCTCTGCATCTATTGAGATAATCATGTGGTTTTTGTCTTTGGTTCTCTTTATGTGGTGGGTTACATTTATAGACTTGCATATGTTGAACCAGCCTTGCATCTCTGGAATGAAGCCTACTTGTTCATGGTAGATAAGCTTTTTGATGTGCTGTTGGATTCAGTTTGCCAGTATTTTATTGAAGATTTTTGCATCTATGTTCATCATGGATATTGGCCTGTAGTTTTCTTTTATAGTTGTGTCTCTGCCAGGTTTTGGTATCAGGATGATGTTGGTCTCATAGAAAGAGTTAATGAGGATTCCCTGTTTTTGTATTGTTTGTAATAGTTTCAGAAGGAGTGATACCAGCTCCTCTTTGTACATCTGGTAGAATTCAGCTGTGAACCTGTCTGGACCTGGACTTTTTTTTGGTTGGTAGGCTGTTAATTGCTGCCTCGACTTCAGACCTTATTATTGGTCTATTCAGGGTTTCAACTTCTTCCTGGTTTAGGCTTGGGATAGTGTAAGTGTCCAGTAATTTATCCATTTCTTCCAGGTTTACTGGTTTTTGTTTATAAACTTATTTGTAGTAATCTCTGATGGTAGTTTGTATTTCTGTGGAATCTGTGGTGATATCCCCTTTTTCATTTTTTATTACATATATTTGATTATTCTCTTTTCTTTTTTATTGATCTGGCTAGTGGTCTATTTTGTTGATCTTTTCAAAATACCAGCTCTTGGACTTATGAATTTTTTGAGAGCTGCAGTGGTGAGTTGCTTCTGGAGTGCCATCTTCCTCTCCGGACTTACGAATTTTTTGAAGTGTTTTTTTGTGTCTCTATCTCCCTCAGTTCTGCTCTGATCTTAGTTATCCCTTGTCTTCTGCTAGCTTTTGAGTTTTTTTGATCTTGCTTCTTTAGCTCTTTCAATTTTGATGGAGAGTGTCGATTTCATATCTTTCCTTGCTTGTCACTTGGGCATTTATTGCTATAAATTTTCCTTTAGATACTACTTTAAATGTGTCCTATAGAATCTGGTATATTGTGTCTTCATTCTTGTTGGTTTCAAAGAACATCTTTATTTCTGCCTTCATTTCATTGTTTATCCAGTCAACGTTCAAGAGCCAGTTGTTCAGTTTCCATGAAGTTGTGCAGTTCTGAGTTAATTTCTTAATCCTGAGTTCTAATTTGATTGCACTGTGGTCTGAGAGACTCCTTGTTATGATTTCCATTCTTTTGCATTTGCTGAGGAGTGATTTACTTCCAGTTATGTGGTCAATTTAGAGTAGATGCGATGTGGTGCAGACAAGAATGTATATTCTGTAGATTTGGAATGGGGCGTTCTGTAGATGTCTATTAGGTTTGCTCGGTCCAGATCTGAGTTCAAATCCTGGATATCCTTGTTAATTTTCTGTCTCGTTGATCTTTCTAATATTGACAGTGGAGTGTTGAAGTCTCTCACTATCTTGTGTGGGAGTCTAAGTCTCTTTTTAGGTCATTAAGAACTTGCTTTATATATCTTTATGTATCAGGGTGCTCCTATATTGGGTGCATATATATTTAGGATCATTAGCTCTTCCTGTTGCATTGATCCTTTTACCATTATGCAATGTCCTTCTTTGTCTCTTTTGATTTTGTTGGTTTAAAGTCTATTTTATCAGAGACTAAGATTGCAACTCCTGCTATTTTTTTGCTCTCCATTTGCTTGGTAAATCTTCCTCCATCCTTTTGTTTTGAGCCTATGTGCCCTTGCATATGAGGTGGGTTTCCTGGATACATCACACTGATGGGTTTTGACTTTTATCCAATTTGCCAGTCTGTGTCTTTTGATTGGGGCATTTAGCCCATTCACATTTAAGGTTAATATTTTTATGTGTGAATTTGATCTTGCCATTTTGATGCTAGCTGGTTGTTCTGCCCATTAGTTGACACAATTTCTTCATTGTGTCGATGCTCTTTACCATTTGGTACATTTTTGGAGTGGCTGGTACTGGTTGTTCCTTTGTATATTTAGTGCTTCTTTCAGGAGCTCTTGTAAGGCAGGCCTGGTGATGATGAAATCTCTCACCAATTGCTTGTTTGTAAAGGATTTTATTTCTTCTTCACTTATGAAGCTTAGTTTTTCTGGATATGAAATTCTAGGTTGAAAGTTCTTTTCTTTAAGGATGTTGAGTATTGGCCCCCACTCTCTTCTGACTTGTAGGGTTTCTGCCAAGAGATCCACTTTGAGTCTGATGGGCTTCCCTTCGTGGGAATCCCAACCTTTCTCTCTGGCTGCCCTTAGCATTTTCTCCTTTCTTTCAACCCTGGTGAATCCGAAGATTATGTGCCTTGGGGTTGCTTTTCTTGAGGAATATCTTAATGGTGTTCTCTGTATTTCCTGGACTTGAATGGTGGCCTGTCTTGCTAGATTGGGGAAGTTCTCCTGGATAACATCCTGAAGAGTGTTTTCCAGCTTGGATTCATTCTCTCTGTCACATTCAGGTACACCTATCAAACATAGATTAGGTCTTTTCACATAATCCCATAATTCCTGGAGACTTTGTCCATTTCTTTTCACTCTTTTTTCTGTAATCTTGCCTTCTTGTTTTATTTCATTAAATTGATCTTCAATCTCTGATACCCTTTGTTCTTCTTGGTCAATTCGGCTATTGAAACTTGTATATGCTTCTCAAAGTTCTAATGTTGTGTTTTTCAGCTCCATTAAGTTGTTTGTATTCTTCTCTAAGCTATTTATTCTCCTTAGCATTTTGTCTAACCTTTTTTCAAGGTTCTTAGTTTCTTTGCATTCAGTTAGAACATGTTATTTTAGCTCAGAGAAGTTTGTTATTCTCTCCTTCTGAAGCCTGTTTCTGTCAATCTATCAGATTCATTCTCCATCTACCTTTGTTCCCTTGCTGATGAATTGTGATCCCTTGGAGGAGGAAAGGCGTTCTGGTTTTGGGTGTTTTCATCCTTTTTACACTGGTTTCTTCCCATCTCCATGGATTTCTCTACCTGTGGTCTTTGTAGTTGGTGTGATGGGCTCTCTAAGTGGATATACTTTTTGTTGATGTTGAAGTTACTTCTTTCTGTTTTTTAGTTTTCCTTCTAACAGTCAGGCCCCTCTGCTGTAGGACTGCTGGAGGTCCACTCCAGACCCTGCTTGCCTGGGGATCACCTGCTGCAGCTGCAGAACAGTAAGGGTTGCTGCCGGTTTCTTCTTCTGTTATCTTCATCCCAGAAGGGTACCCACCAGATGTCAGCCTGAGCTCTCCTTTATGAAGTGTCTCTTTGGAGATACAGGGGTCAAGGAGCTGCTTGAGGAGGCAGTCTGTCCCTTATAGGAGCTCAAGTGCTGAACTGGGAGCTCTGTTGTTCTGTTCAGAGTGGCTGGGCTGGTTGGTTTAAGTCTGCTGCAGTGGAACTCATAACCACTTTTTTCCCAGTTGCTCTGTCCTGGAAAAGTGGGGTTTTATTTATAAGTTCCTGATGTGCTTCTGCCTTTTTTCAGAGATACCTTGCCCAGCAAGGAGGTAATCTAGTCACAGTCTGCCCAGCAGTGGCGTTGCTGAGCTGCCATGGTCTCTGCCCAGCTACTGTGTGAACTTCCTTGTGGTTTTGTTTCCAGAGCTACAGTTGGAACTGCCTCAGTAATGGCGGTCTGTCTCATTAATGGTGGACTGGCTCGGAAATGGCAGACTGTCGTGGTATTGGCAGACCTCCTCAGAAAAGGTGGATTGCCTCTATAATGGCGGACTGCCTTGGTAATGGCAGACACCCTTCCCCCCACCAGCACTGGACAGTCCCAGGTCCTGCTGTGTTTGCTGTGAAACTGTCAATCCAGAGCATTTCAGATTGCTGGTCTTTGTGTGGTATGGGGCCCACTGAGCCAGATCACCTGGCTCCGTTTCAGCCCCCTTTTTAAAAGTTGAATGGGAAGTTCCATCTCCCATGCATTCCAGGCTCCTAACCCAACTTCTAATAACCTAGGCCTCTAACCCAACCTCTGGGTTTCTGTTGTTGTTTTTGAGACAGAGTCTCACTCTGTTGCCCAGGCTGGAGCGCAGTGGCACGATCATAGCTCATTGCAACCTCTGCCTCCTGGGTTCAAGCCATTCTCCTGCCTCAGCCTCCCAAGTAGCTGGGATTACAGTCATGTGCCACCCCACCTGGCTAATTTTTATATTTTTAGTAGGGATGGCGTTTCACCATGATGGCCAGGCTGGTCTCATACTCCTGGCCTCAAGTGATCTGCCAATCTCAGCCTCCCAAAGTGCTGGAATTACAGGCTTGAGCCACCGCACCTGACCCCAACTTCTGTTCATCTGGGCCTCTAACACAGCTGTTAGAGTATACTCAGACTTGTAAGAATCAAAATTTGCCCTTACTGTGCTTCATTTGTCAAAGCAGTGGTTCAGGACTCTGACTCACCAGTGGATCGCTGAACAATCAGTCAGGAGTAAAGACACAGGCTTCAAAGGTGGTCACCTAAGGTCCTGGGTGAGAAGTCTAGAGGGGTCTAATGATGAATCTGGCCCTATCCAAGTTGTGGCACCATAACTGTTAAAGATAAAATTCTTCACACCACTTGTTAAAGCAATAAGGGAGACTTTGTTAAGGGGGACTGTGATCCTGGAGCTTTTCAGTGGATGAGAGATTGGGCTTAACTCCAAATATAACAAGGTAAAGGAGAAATTTATAGTCAAGTGGAGCAGGGTGGGAGGTAGATGGTTAGAAAATTACTGAGAGGGTAGGGAAAGTCTTTGCTAAATTGACCTAATAGAATTCTTGCTGAGGGCAGGCCAGGGTGATCACACATTGCCTGGGGGATGTGGGGAATGAAGACATTGGTCACATATCAAGGATGGAGGACTCCGGCTAACCTGATATGACAGGACTCTAATTAAAATTGAGCAATACAAAGATGGACACAGAAATCCAAAAGTCAAGGACTGGCTGAGAAGAACAAGCAGAGAAGCCTGAGTCAAGTTTAATCAAGGAGAGGCTCTCTGTCAAATCAAATACTGCTTTTGTGTTCCGAAAAATTCTTAAATACTCACTTTCTCTTGAAAGAAAGACAGGAAAGGCATAACATTTTTAAGAGAAATACAGATACTTTATTGATTTTAATAATCCCCCAAATTCAAACATTGAGAACTACTTAATGCCTAACATTATAGAAATCCTTTAAAAATGTTCTTAAACATAGGTATTTATGTTCTATGGAACATTATATTGCCCTTAAAAATAATTATAAAATAGTATAAAATTATAAGCACTTGAGATAGTGTTTAAAAAATGAAGCAGGACATAAATTATACAGCATTACATTCACAAAAAATGTTCAGGAACAAAAATGTGAACAGAATATGCAAAATGAAAATTATTTGATTGTTTGAAATGATTCATATTATGCAATGATTTTTCTATTTTTCTTTTTTTGAAAACATTATCTTTAATCTTTTTCTTATGTTCTTTGGTTTTCAGAAGACTTTCAAGTTACGTGCTTGCTTTTCTTTCTACTCACTAGGCTTAATTTCCCTTACTTTTCTACGAAAATAGGGTGGCCCAATTTGGCAGAAAATAACACAGGACACATGATCAAATTTGAATTTCAGATATGCAACACATTTTTTTTTTAGTATTAATAGCAATATGTTCCACATGGTATTTGGGACATGCTTACATTAAAAAATTGGTTTTCCCCTCCCTGAAACTTACATTTAACTGGGTTTTCTGTATTTTATCTGATAATCTTATGGGGAAAGAATGCAACATCTTGATGTGATGCACCCAGGGCCCCTGTATCATGGGAATAGAGCTCGGAGGACACCTTCTCAGGTACCAAGACACAGAAATTATTTTTCCCTCTCCACGCTGTATTCTTCTTCTCAACATCTTTACCATGGCCTGCTAGGTAGAAAATTTCTCCCTCAGAGGATAGAACGAGGCTGCAGGAAATGAACCCCATTAAATTATTTCAGAAGATATTTAGCACAGCTTTCCCTTCAGCCCGGCCCACCTCAGCAAGACCTAGAGAAGAGGAGGAGAAGGCAGGGGCAGGGGAGGTGGGGGCCTGGGAGCGCAAGAGACGAAAGTGCCCGCAGTTCCATAGCAGGGTAAAGAGACCGCAGTTCTTCCACATTGGCCTTAAAGGAAATAAAATTATGGGCCCATTTGGATTCTTATAAAACTGAAAACATACCTGTCCAGGCCAGAGCCAATTTCCTATTACTGCCTCTAGGACCAAGCAGTAGTCCTAAACAGACTACTCAGGATTTCCAGCAAGCTTGCTGCGGTGCCTAGTTCTAATATAAAATTTCTGGAATCCAAAGTAGTAATTTAGGAAATACCATAAAAAGCACCCAGTGAAAATCTGTAATCTGACAGGTTTTCTTTGCGTGGGAAATGTTGACTGCTGCCTCAACCCAACATGCTGTGGCCAAGAGGCGCTGCAGGCCCTTTTGCTCTTTATCTTCTGATTTCCTGCCAGGATCCTGGCATCCTTGTCTTGATGCAAAAATCTGCTGATTCTGAGTACTGAAAGTAATACAACAATGTTTAAAACATTGGGAGAACTAAACCAAAGACACCTCTATGAGCCAGAGCCACGGCCCAAAACACATCAGTTTGACACCCTGAAAGAGTTTTCAAACTCAGTCTAGCAGAGGATCCATGGAGCTCTTGTGAAGGCTCGTGGGGATGTGGAGTGGCCAGCCCTTCCCTATGTCGGCCAAACAGTTCTATCTGCTATATTCTCTACCAGTTTAAGAAATGCTTCCATGGCCAACCACTGAGTCGTTGATATTTAAGGGAACTTCCTGCTCTAAGATCCACATGTCTGTCTGCAACTGTAGAGGTAGGCGTAGATAGAAAAGTCTTTATGGTAGGCTTGTTTCAAAGGAAAAAGAAGCTATTCCGTGGATCCAGAGGGCTGGAGCCAGGAGCATGTCACCCCCTTGGAAGCATCAATTCAGTGCCCTACTTTTGGCAGGCTCAGTTTTACTATGCGCCTCTCCTACACCTTTGCCTTTCATCAAACACTGAAGCATGAAGTCACAGTTCTAGGAAGAAAGGCCAGCTCTAAAGAAGTACCAGGTTCAAGCAGCCAGCCAGCCTGTCTCAGTCCCCTTCTAGTTCCTTGAATTTATTTAGCAGCAAACAGAGGTGATTCTTTCTCCATAATGGTTTCTGAAAAGCCATCGTTTCTGAGTGCAGTTCAACCTCCGCCTGCTTGTAAGTTCTTCTTAGATCTCTCGCTGCCCGTGTGTGTATTCTGTGGAGAAAGAGGCTGTCATGTTTAGAGTGCACGCAGCAGTGAAGCTGAAAGACGCACAATAATACGGGTTTGGGAGCCTCCCTTGGAAACGGGGGAGGGGGTTTTTGCTGCATTCTCACAGTTGAGAGGATGTGGGGTGTTGACAGTCCTAGCAGACTGAGACTCAACAGATGAAAACTGCTGCTTGGATATGGCAGGGAAGCAGCATGCGTGTGTGTGTGTGTGTGTGTGTGCACGTGTGTGTGTGTGTGTGACTTGTCTACCTTCTTTCTTTTACCAATAATTCAAATGGTTCTACAATTTATTTTACCACATTATTAAAGCCCTAACCTGACAGTGAGAGATTTATTTAGAATAGTCTAAGGAAACTGAGGTGGATATAACAGAATGAAAATGAAGGAAAGCAATACCGAGACATTGTCAGGCAAATCTCTTGAATGTCACAAGGTGATTACCTTAATATAGTTTCTCAAAGAGAAATACCTCATGGAGAAAGAGCTAGCACTGAGATGAAACCATTCCACAGATTGCATTTACAAAGGGCTTTATGTGGAAAGAGTGAGAGAAAAAAAGTGAACAAGCATGTAATGTTTTCCAAAACCCACCCATGCCCCTAAGGCTCATCTCCACAAATCTGGAAACCTCAGTGAGATTTTCCAGAATTTGCTTCTCTTCCTATGACCCCTCATCTTTCTCTTGAGAGGGAGGATGTGTTAATCCCCTGTATCTTCTTTCAGTTTGACCCACTTGATCATGAGGTAGACACTGTTCCAGCACTGGTCTCATATTCTTCTCTACCTTAGGGCCTTTCTGTCTGGCGGAGTGAAGTCACAAGCCTTCACAGAGGTCACTGACTTAGCTGAGGGTCTGTCCACATCATGCTTTGGTTTCATTTTTGCTTTTGAGACAAAGTCTTGCTGTGTCACCCAGGCTAAAGTGCAATGGCACAATCTCGGCTCATGCAACCTCCGCCTCCTGGGTTCTAGTGATCCTCCTACCTCAGCCTCCCAAGTAGCTAGGATTACAGGCACTTGCCACCATACCTAGCTAATTTTTGTATTTTTATTTTTTTTTTTTATCCTTTCCTTCTATCAACATGTACTTTTAGTAGAGACAGGGTTTCACCATATTGGCCAAGCTGGTATTGAACTCCTGACCTCAAGTGATCCACCCGCCTTGGTCTCCCACAGGGCTGAGATTACCGGCAAGAGCCACTACACTGAGAAGGGTTTCTTTTTCTTCAGAGGAGTTCATATGAGTTTTGGAATAGAAACACAACAATAATGCCTTTGCTAACTTTTTATAAGAAAATCCCCTCCCACACAGACGTTCACTTTTCACTCTCAAAGGCTTTGAAACTGTTGTGCTTCTAAATGGGATCAATGCCATGACCTTTCTTTGCTTTTAATGCACACCCATAATTACAGCTAGTCTACAAAGCAGGGTCCCCTTCTCTTTTCTCTCTTCTGTCTGTTCAAGATAAACAATGCATTAAGCACACTATTAGCCTGTCATGAGCTGGAGCTCAACTGTGAAACATCAGGGGCAGCTCTAACTCAACCTGCATGACTTCTGAGTTCCTGGACGTGTATATTTTAAGTGTAAACCCACACAGAGACATTGCTGATAAAAACACTGTTATTTACATGTTCATTGGACAACCCTATATATTAGTTGTTATTTTGCCATTTGACACAAATTGATGTTTTGACAGGTGCCGTTTTATCTGGTTGGCAGGACTTCCCTGTTTTTCTCTTCAGCCCTCTCTAAATTTCCTTTACAAAGGTACAGATGCCAAGATAGTATAATAGGTGGGGGCAATTGTCAGAAGCCAAAATTCACAAGTTCTAGAAAAGACCCTAGCAGTGTGTGCATAAGCTATTTCACGGTATTTTATTTCATAAGGTGGTTTAAATGTAGTTTAATTAATTCTTTTTCTTTCCTCTGGTGAATAATTGATCCCTCAACCTTGAAATAGAGATTCAAATAAAAACTTGGCAAAGCAGATTTGATGACCCTGTCTGTTTAACTATAAGAAAAACATCCATCCTTTTTGTAATCGCTCTGTGGGCTTCACTGAAGTGTTATTTATTAGCCTCTCTGGAGAAACACAACACTCTCTTTTTTGACTATAATACCCTGCAGAAAATTTCTATTTCCTTCTTTCTGTTGATATGAGGAGATGAGTTTCATGAAAGACTATAGTTATTTGGACAATTATTGGCCTCCTCACTTGATTTAAGACAAAGAAAATGGGTACATTCCATTAGTAATATCTATGGAGACTAAACTTTTCTGAGTTTCCTTCCTATGAGAAGGTTTAGAGAAACTAGCACCCCCTCCTCCACCTTTTTAAAAAAGCTTTTCTCAGCAAAAAGGTACTGCCATTTGCATTATGCCACTTAGGTACTTAATTTCTTTCTTTTTTTTTTTTTGAGATGGAGTCTCGCTCTGTCACCCAGGTTGGGGTGCAGTGGCATGACTTTGGCTCACTGCAACCGCCGCCTCCTAGATTCAAGCAATTCTCTTTCCTCAGCCTCCCGAGTACCAGGATTACAGGCGAGCACCATCATGCCTGGCTAATTTTTGTATTTTTAGTAGAGACAGGGTTTCACCATGTTGGCCAGGATGTCTCAAACTCCTGACCTTGTGATCCGCTCGCCTCGGCCTTCCAAAGTGTTGGGATTACAGGAGTGAGGCACCGCACATGGCCTAGGTACTTCATTTCTGTATTCAAAGCTTGACTCTGAACTCCTAAGCTACCATGCACCTGCTATGCTTTAATTTGCCCTCATTATTTTAAGGAGGCTGGGATAGGGTCATGCCTGTAGGACCTGATGGACTTTAGATCTCTCACAGGTTGTCTCAGAGGTTGTCCCCCATCAGCCTCCCTCAACCTTGGTTCAGGTTCTTTTGATGGGGCTGTGTGATGCCTGTCAGCATTCTGCCTTCGCCCCTGCCTAATTCATTCGGAAGAAGTCAGAGTTGCTCTTCAACTGGGAACATAAAGAGGTCCCTCTCTCTTGGAAACCACTGTGTACTTTTGATTCCGCGCTCTCTCAATCTGCCCTAGGAACTTCTAATAAAAGAATTAGAAGGAATGACAATACTTTCCGTGTCTGGAAAGGCAGGAGGGCCACCAAAGAAAGAGAATCTATGAGGACGCGCAGCATAGGCAGTGGGGTGCAGTCCACACCACCCCCAACCCCCTTCTTCATATTTCTCAGCTGTGGAGAACCCCCTTGTCCAAGGTCACTCCCCTTCCCAGAGCGGCCACAGGCTACGACTGATGGATGGAGTTAAAAAGGCGGGGCCTTTTTAACTTCTCCACCCACCTTGGTACACTTCTGAAGGGCCATTTCTGCTCCAGGGCGCCCCACGGGCAGGGGTGTTGTGAGGCCTGCGGGACAGCTCAGCTGCTGCTTCTGCCCACGCCTCTCACAGATGTTGATCTTGAGGGCGGTCCCTAATCAACACCCTGCACACTGAACTGTGGGGCATCCACCCCGGGACAGAGTGTTCATCTGGAAAAGAGAAAAGACATTATCGTGGTCAGCTGTCGTCTTTATCATTTCCAGATGCTGGTCTGTTATCACTAACAATAATTACAGCAACCTCTCTGGTAAGGAGACAACACCAGAACAAAACTGCTGAGAAGCAGCTCATAGCAAAGGAGGAAAATCAGAAGTGTTTCCCTCATCAGCAGCATCAACCACACAAAATTGCCAGGCATTTCGCCTCTATTGCTTCAACTAACTTTCACAAACATTTGATAAAGCAGATCTCATCCTTATTCTGTGAATTAGGAAACTGACCTGGAGGCGGAGAATAACTTGACGAGACCCCAAGGCTAAAATGAATTTAAGCTCCAGCCTTCGGCCTCCAAACCACAGCCCAATGTTGCCGTATTCAACACAGAGTGAAATAATGCCTTCCACATGTACCTTTTGAAAACCGGGCATTGCCTGCAAAGGATACTGCTTTCTAACAAAGCTATGTTCTACTAGAGTCCTGTAAAGTTTATTTTGTGGTTTGAGACAGTGTCTAATTAAGGTCTATGTAACATGGAGTTTGAATCAAGTTGAGTCCTGTAAAATCCATTGAATAGAGAGGCTGAAGCTCTGACGGCTTTGTATTCTGTCTCTCTGCTCCTCCTATTTTCTAGTATTAATAGACAGCCTGAGTATGAGGATAGATTTGCATTTTGGGGAACTAGTTCATCAAAATGCAGCTCCGTTGTTAGACTCCTGCTAGCAGGTTTTCTGAACCCTGTGGTAGCATTTTACGTCCCTGCTTCACCCTGGCTTCCTCTTTATCCTTTGTTGTTGCTTTGCCCTCATTTCCTTCATTACTTAAATATCTGTTTCATCTTTTAACCTGCTGTTTATGTTCTCAGCTATTTCAAATCCTTTGTAGAAAGTCATTTTCATGTTCTGCATTACACTCCATCTTTTCCCTGTAAGAATGGTACCAGAATAATAACGTCTTAAGCTTCTAGAAACCACATAGGTATCTGAGCCAGCATGGTACAGGAGTGAAATTTATGCTTCTCCCACACATTTGTTAATATTAGGGAGGCAGAGTTATACAGTAGAACAAGCCTAGGATTTAGAGTCAAATGGACAGGGGCTCGAATCCCAGACCTGCCAATGATGGGACTTTGGGCACATTAACCTTTGTACACACTAACCTCTCTGAACATATAATAACACCACTTGAAAGCTTGGGTAGAGTAAGTTATGTATTGGAGGCACTGGAAGTTGTTCAATAAATGGGCTTATCATGTTCACTAGATTTTAAGCCCCTCATGGGCAGAGAAGGAGCCAGTTCCACTCCGGCCTCTCAAATCATGCCTGAGAGTATTAAGTGTACTCTAAAGTAATGATGCATCGCTGAATGGCTGTGAATGACGTGGTGCAGGGAGAAGAGCAATGGATTGTGGGCTCTGCCACTAGCCGGTTATATGGCTGTGGGAAGCCTTGTTAGGCCGCTATTTCTTAAGAAGTAAAATGAGGTATGACTGGATCATTTCTGTGATTCCCTTCCAGGTTTAAGGTTGATGATTTTATGGGATCTCACAAATGTTTGGTCCCAGAAATGGGTAGGATAGATCAGAGATATCCCCCTACTCTCCCCCTCCCCCTCCCTCTCCCTCTACTCTCCCCCTCCCCCTCTATCTTCCCATTCTCTCCCCTTCCCCCTCCATCTCCCCCTACTCTCCCCCTCTCCTCCTTCCTATCCTCTCTGGCTCCCCCGTTCCCCTCAGTCTCTCTCTCTGCTTCACCAGATATTGGCTATGTACTGAGCTTAATTTTGCCTAAGGCTGCCTCTCACCGAGCTCTGTGGGGGAGGGAAGGGAAACTCCCAAGAATCACCACTGGCAGCAACAAGAGAGCTCCATCCCCAATCATAGCACCTTTGAAAGGAACAAATGCCCTAATACCGGCAAGATTATGTATTATTCTGATTGAATTTGCTGGCCCAACGGAAACCTAAAAAACACTGAAGGAAGCTTAGGAAGTTCCTATAAAAGGAGATGGCCTTTTCATTAAGGGTGATTAATGAAGAGATAAGAACTTTGTTCATTAGTCTAGAATCACAGATGTTTTCAGATTTCTGTTTTCTCCTGGCGAAATTCCTATGCTAGTAAATCTGGTAACTTCTGGTCAGGTGATATAGACATAAAAACCCAAGAGTCAGGCAGGCTTTTGGTATGAATTGTAGGTATTCCATCTACAATTCCCTCAATTTCTCTGTATTTTGCAATTTTTAAATCCTTGCAGGATCTCTTGCAATCTGCATGACTTCAGACAGGTTAACCACATTCTCTAATCAATGGTTTTCTAACCTGTTAAAGAGGAGGTGGGGGCAATAATAGCCCCTCTTAGAGTGTTGTGAGGAATATGTGAAGTATCTAGCATATAAACATTTAGAAAAAACGTTAAGGTTGGCCCTCAAATAATGCAGGAGTTAGGTGTGCCAACCCCTTTGCATGGTCAAAAATCCTTATATAATTTTTAACTTCCCCCAGACTTAACTACCGGTAACATATACACTTGATTAACACATATTTTGTATGTTATATGTATTATAGACTGTATTCTCACAATAAAGTAAGCTAGAGAAAACATTAAGAAAATCATAAGAAAGAGAAAATCTATTTGTTCATTAAGTGGAAGTGGATCATTGTAAAGTGCTTTGCCCTCATTGTGTTCATGTCGAGTAGGCTAAGGAAGAGGAAGGAGAGGAAGAGAAGGGTTGGTGGTGTTGTTTCAGGGGTGGCGGAGGTGGAAGAGGTAGAGGAGGTAGAAGGGGAAGCAAGAGAGACAGGCACCCTTGGTGTAACTTTTCTTGAAGAAAAATCCACATGTAAGTGGACCTGTGCAGTTCAAATCTGTGTTGTTTAAGGGTCAGCTGTAATCCATATTATTCCTAATCCTAGGGGCCAGGCTATGTTCTTAACCCACAGTGAAATGGTCGATAAAATAGAGACGTCACCTCTGTCCTCTCCCTGGCCGTGTTACAACATAAAATATCTCTTGCCTCCCCCACCCCTGCCACACCTCCAGGAGCTCTCAGCCTTTGGAAAAGGTATAAGCGCCCTGTGACAATGCAGCCTGGTGCTGAAATTTCCTCCTGGAAGCCACTTAGGCTTTTCTGATTCATTACTCAGCTTTTTGGATTTGTTCGTTGTTTTCCTTTTGTCACTTGGTTGCTTTAAGTTTTGTTCTAGCAGCTTATTTCCAGCAAGTCACTGCCCCCAACTGGGGGCACCTGTCAGACCCAACTGGTCAACAGTGTGTGTAGGAGAACAGCAAGCTTTAAATGCCTCCCAAGTTTCCGATTCCCAAAAGGGCCCCTAAAGAATAGTTTCTTACAAAGAAGTCAAATCCTTTTTGTAATTAACTGGTTCATTCATTGCTGTTCCCTATGGATGTAGTGACAAACAGCAAGGATGTGTAAACCCATTGTTTTAAGTGGCCTGGTAGACTTGGCCTGTTTTGTCAACCGATCTGGAAGATCAGACATCCTTTCACAGTCTTCAAATTAAGAGCCTAGCTTGACAAGCCATTCTTCACCACACACGCTACTTTTTGTCTTGTGTGACCTGCAGTTTATATGCCTAGACAGCTAACACTCATTGTGCCAGGTATGGAACTAAACACATGCCACGTTCATGACAGGCAACATTCCTAGAGTTGCCATTGTTACCCCACTTAACAAACGAGGAACTTGTGCTTAGTTAGGCCAAGCAGATGCAACTTGCTAAGAAGCAGAACTGGGATTTGAATCTAACAGCAGAGTTCAACTGATAAAGTTTGCAGAGCTTTCCAGCAGCGTTTTGAGCCATAGAACTCTTTTCTTTTTGAGACGGAGTTTCACTCTTGTTACCCAGGCTGGAGTACAATGGTGCAATCTCGGCTCACTGCAGCCTCCACCTCCTGGGTTCAAGCAATTCTCCTGCCTCAGCCTCCCGAGTAGCTGGGACTACAGGCGTGCACCACCATGCCCAGCTAATTTTTGTATTTTTAGTAGAGACAGGGTTTCACCTTGTTGACCAGGATGGTCTCAATCTCTTGATCTCGTGATCCACCCGCCTCAGCCTCCCAAAGTGCTGGGATTATAGGCTTGAGCCACTGCGCCGAGCCTCATAGAACTCTTTAGTAAACTCATGAAGCTCATGCTCTCCTTCTCAGATTAATGCTTTTAAATTAAAAAGAAAACAGAGAGGAATTACAAAGGAAACCAATTATATTGAAATACAGTTGTCAGAATAATTTAAAAAACAAATGTGTGATATAGTAATGTTTTTAACACATTATGGTGGCAGTTTGTGGGTATAAACAATAAATTTCCAGATAGTTGCAACAAAAAGTGATAAAAAATATCAGTGAATTCTGTTGGTGATGGGTACTCCAAGGCTACCGGGGATAGTTTCCTGCGGTTGTATCCGAAGAAAATGCTAATTTTCTCCTTAGAAGTTAGGAGAAATAAAGATGTAATTTTTTCTGGCCAGGTTTGGTGGCTTACGCCTGTAATCTCAATACTTTGGGAGGCCGAGGTGGGCAGATCACTTGAGGTCGGGAGTTTGAGACAAGCCTGGCCAACATGGTGAAACTCCGTCTCCACTAAAAATACAAAAATTAGCTGAGTGTGGTAGCGTGTACCTGTAGTCCCGCTACTTGGAAGGCTGAGGCAGGAGAACAGCTTGAACCCAGGAGGCAGAGGTTGCAGTGAGCTGAGATCGTGCCCTGGGTGACAGAGTGAGACTCAATTTAAAAAAATGTAATTTTATTTCCATCCTAGTTTGTGGGCTCCCTGAAATCTCTCTATGGACCCCAGGTTAGGAACTTATGTAAAGAGACTGAATTTTAAAAATAATTTAAGACCTGCATTATCTTTCATTTGTTCTACCTGCATTTATGAGCACTTAGTAACTGCTAGGCATTGTGCTTAGTACTTGGTATATGAGAGTTGAATACGACTCTCTACCTACCCTCATTGCCTACTAAGGAAACCAATGTATAAACTAATAATATACATGATAACACAGCACCAAGATATAAACAAGGTATTGTGGTTGCGCTTGTTTATGACTTCTAAGGGAAGCTATTGTCTGTCCCCTCCCGCTAGCTAAGCAGTCTGAAATAAACTTCTATAATTACAGTCACTTTTGTCTCTTTTTTCATTGAGCAAATGAAAGTATGCATCCATGCTAAATTTGGGGTCTTCCAATTAGTTGCTCTATTAGTCAGGGTCTGAGTATCTAAAAACAGGATAGTCGTTGCAGGGAATCAGTTACAGAGATGGTGGGAGAACTGAGAAAACAATAGGTATCTGTGAGGCAACTGAGACATTAGAGACAGAAGCCATTCATACCCATAGGCTGGAAGAACAAAGGGAGGAGGTCATGTTACCACAGTCCAGAGGCTAGGATAGCTCACTGAAAGCTAAAATTATAGTGAGCCAGCATTCGGCAGGAGTTGGAGCCACAGGAAATACACAGCCAGGGCAAAGAGAGGAGAAAAAAATGCCATGGCTTCTCCCTTTTTCCCATCTTCCAGTCTCCTACTAATACCTCCCATTGGACAAACTTAATTGGGAAACATGAGAGCCTGGGAGGGACAGGCTGTGGGAGTCAGCCCCTTGTATTGTAGAGCAGAGCTGGGGGAAAGCAAGAGGTGGATCAAAAGGCAAACCATCCCCAAGCCAGCATAGTTCCATTCCCTGTTGATATGCAGTGCTACTTCCTGTCTCTTCTCCTAGAGTATGACTTTGAAAAGTTACACCTGTGATATGGTTTGGCTGTGTCCCCACCCAAATCTCATCTTGAATTGTAGTTCCCATAATGCCCAGGTATCTTGGGAGGGACCCAGTAGGAGGCAATTTAATCATGGAGTTGGTTACCTCCATGCTGTTCTCATGATAGTAAGTTCTTAGAGATTGATGGTTTTATAAGGGGCTTTCTTCCTCTTCACTTATTCTTCTCCTTCCTGTTGCCAAGTGAAGAAGGACGTGTTTGCTTCCCCTTCCACCATGATTGTAAGTTTCCTGAGGCCTCCCCAGCCATGATGAACTGTGAGTCAAGTAAACCTCTTTCTTTTATAAATTACCCAGTCTCAGGTATGTCTTTATTAGCAGCATGAGAATAGACTAATACAACCTCTTTACAGATATACCTGTTAAATTTAGTAATACTGGTAAAATAGAATTTTACCTAGTGGTTGAATTTCAAGCTCACCTTTTTCGTCTTTACTATGTATATTAGTATATACAGCAGGGTATAAATAGCTCTCCAAAACATCTCTTGTTTCCTTATTAGATTTACATAAACTTCTTGTACTACTAGTCTTTCTTTGTCATATTCATAATTCTAGATTTTTGGATCTCACACCTCAAATTGCAATATGACATTACTTTATCAGCCATAACCTCCAGCCAAATTATTGATGTTCAAAAGCCAAACTCCATACACAAAGTTAAAACCTATTCTTTTATGTCATTTCTGTGGCAACTCTTTACTGCCAACATCTTCATTTATCTTGCAGATTCAGGACCTTCAATGAAAAAAGAAAGAAATGTAACTACCACCTGTGATCCATTAATTCCTTTGGTTTCCTAGCAAGGGCATTAGAGTTGTTGAAGATATATTCCACATTACTTCTTTTTCTTTTTTTTTTGAGATGGAGTCTTGCTCTGTCACCCAGGCTGGAGTGCAGTGGTGGAATCTCAGCTCACTACAACCTCTGCCTCCCAGGTTCCAGTGATTCCTTCTGCCTCAGCCTCCCAAGTAACTGGGACTATGCCACCATGTCCGGCTAATTTTTGTATTATTAATAGAGACAAGGTTTTACCATATTGGTCAGGCTGTTCTCAAACTCCTGACCTCGTGATCTACCACCTCACCCTCCCAAAGTGCTGGGATAACAGATGTGAGCTACCATGCCTGGCCATTCCACATTACTTCTAATGGCTAAGTTATTCCATCTGAGTCTCTGTTGGCTTTCCATTAAGTCCCAGATAAACAGCCCAACCGCTGTTGAACTGACACCGATCTACATTTGGTTGCCTCCAGACCTATTAGCAAACACCAGAGACTTTGTCTTTTCTCATGGGGGTCTGAAGGGGATTTCTCAAATCTGCTAGTGCCGAAGAATCTTTAATTTTCTCCAACACCTTAGGTATTACTCTCTTTCTGAATATCGAAAATAACCCACTATGGGGCAAAGTTTCCTATGTCTTACACCTATATCTAGAAGCATGAATGCTCAATAGAGGTAACGTTGCCTCCAAGAGGGAAAAAAAAAAGTGTTCTTGGTGAGGAAGGAAAAATAGATTTAAAAAACTTAGATTTTACAAAAGTTTTGGAATTTTCCAAAGCTTGATTTTATCTGGCAACACCTTATTCCTTAGTATTTAATTTCTCTCATTGAAGAGAAATTGCATTTAATTTTAAACTTAAATGATTTATTGATTTAATTTTTCTCCTTAAGGGGCAATAATATTGTTTTAAGTGGAGAAACATTGCCCCAAAGGATGAAGAGTACTTTCTTCTTGCCTTTCACTTCCTAGATATATTTGCACCAATAGAAGCTTTCACTTTGCTTATGAATTTTTCTTCCTGGATTTCTTTATGTATTAGTCCTTTCATCTTAGACACTTCTTGCCAACTAGAACTATGGACTCTAGTTGTAAACAATAAATAAATCTTGGTGGATTTAACAAAAAATAATCTTATTAATAGATTATTGGGATCTTAAGAAATTTTCTAAATTATATCAAAATAAGTTTAAAAAACTAGAAAGGATGATAAAGAAGAAAAAGCAGAAATTTATAAACAAAAAAACAAAAAAATCCAAAAGCTAGTTTTTTGAAAGGAATGATAACGTTTCTAAAACCATAGATACAGGAGAGATTAAACATAGTATAAATATTACATACAACGCTACAATGAAACATTTTTAAATCTAGAAGAAACAATTTTCTAGCAAAAATAAAATTTGAAAACCCAGTAATAAGAAAGCTTGAAAAAAAAAACAATTATCATAGCAGATATTGGGAAATAATTGTACATTTATCACTGGACAAAGCACCCAGATCAGATAGTTTCACAGCTGAGCTTTATCTAAACTCTTAAGAACAGATTATTCCAATGACATTGAAAATATTCCAGTCCTTATAAAAAGACAAAAACTCCTCCAATTTATTATGAAGACTAAATATCCTTCATACTAAACCAGGAAAATTATTACAAAACAATAAATTTTGGGATTAATCTCATGTGTATAGAAACTATTAATTCTGTCATGTTTTAAGGAGCAGGGTAACAGGACTGAATCCAGAAATTATGAATTCTAAATAAAACCTTAACAGGGGGATAATTCAAGATGGCCAAATAGGAACAGCTCTGGAGTGCAGTTCCCAGTGATAACGCAGAGGGCGAGTGATCACTGCATTTCCAAATGAGTTTTTACTGCCCACAGACCAGGAGAATCCCTGGCAGAAAAGTGCCAAAAGACTCCAGCACAGCTCTTTCAGCTGGCACAGCAGGTTTCCGCACAAAAACTCACACAAATCTGGGCGGCCATTTGAACTGGCACCTGGAATACCTAGGAGACAGAGTTGCCCATTCAACTGAAAAAAAGGGGGCTAAAACAGGGAGCCTGCTGATCTGGCTCTGTGGGTCCCATCACCACAAAAACCAGCAATCTGAAACGCTCTGGATTGACAGTTTCATGGCAAGCACCGCTGGACCTGAGATGGTCCAGCTTTGTGGGAGGAAGGATATCCACAATTACTGAAGCAGTCCAACACTACCAAGGTGGTCTGCCATTACCGAGGCAGTCCGCCATTACTGAGGCAGACTGACATTACTGAGGTAGTTCTAACTATACTTCTATAAACAAAACCATAAGGAAGTTCACACAGCAGCTGGGCAGAGCCCACAGCAGCTCAGCAGCACCTCTGCTGGCAGACTGTGACTAGGCTATCTCCTTGCTGGGCAGAGCCTCTCTGAAAAAAGGCAGCAGCATGTCAGGAACTTATAAATAAAGCCCTGTCTTTCCAGGACAGAGCACCTGGGAAGAAAAGGTGGTTATGAGTTCCACTGCAGCAGACTTAAACGCACCTGCCCAGCAGCTCTAAACAGAACAATGGAGTGCACACCTCAGCACTTGAGCTCCTATAAGGGATAGACTGTCTCCTCAAGCAGCTCTCCGACCCCTGTACATCTAAAGAGACACCTCATAAAGGAGACCTCAGGCTGACATCTGTCAGATATCCTTCTGGGACAAAGATAACAGAAGAAGAAACTGGCAGCAACCCTTACTGTTCTGCAGCTGCCACAGGGGATCCCCAGTCAAGAAGGGTCTGGAGTGGACCTTCAGCAGTCCTACAGCAGAGGGGCCTGACTGTTAAAAGGAAAACTGAAAAACAGAAAGAAATAATTTCAACATCAACAAAAAGGATGTCCACTCAGAGACCCCATCTGAAAGTCACCAACTACAAAGACCAGAGGTAGATAAATCCACAAAAATGGGAAGAAACCAGCACAAAAAGGATGAAAACACCCAAAACCAGAACACGTCTCCTCCTCCAAGGGAATCACACTCCTCACCAGGAAGGAAACAGGCTGGATGGAGAATGAGTCTGAGGAATTGACAGAAACAGGCTTCAGAAAGTGGGTAATAACAAACTTCTCTGAGATAAAAGAACATGTTCTAACCCAATGCAAAGAAAGTAAGAACCTTGAAAAAAGATTTGATGAAATGCTAACAAAAATAAACAGCTTAGGGAAGAACATAAATGAATTGATGGAGCTGAAAAACACAGCATGAGAACTTCATGAGGCACAATAAGTTTCAATAGCCAAATTGACCAAGCAGAACAAAGGATATCAGAGATTGAAGATCACCTCAATGAAATAAAACAAGAAGGCACAATTGCAGAAAAAAGAGTGAAAAGAAATGAACAAAGCCTCCAAGAAATATGAGATTATATGAAAAGACCTAATCTATGTTTGATAGGTGTACCTCAATGTGGCAGAGAGAATGAATCCAAGATGGAAAACTCTTCAGGATATTATCCAGGAGAACTTCCCCAACCAGAAAGGCAGGCCAATATTCAAGTCCAGGACATACAGAGAACACAA
Source organism: Leontopithecus rosalia (assembly GCA_028533165.1). Taxonomy (NCBI): domain Eukaryota; kingdom Metazoa; phylum Chordata; class Mammalia; order Primates; family Cebidae; genus Leontopithecus; species Leontopithecus rosalia. The sequence goes on from CM052651.1 coordinate 11,740,985, forward strand.
AGATATTCTTCAAGAATAGCAAATCCAAGGCACATAATCATCAGATTCACCAGGGTTGAAATGAAGGAGAAAATGCTACGGGCAGCCAGAGAGAAAGGTCGGGTTACCCACAAAGGGAAGCCCATCAGACTCACAGTGGATCTCTCAGCAAAAGCCCTACAATCCAGGAGAGAATGGGGGCCAATATTCAACACCCTTAAAGAAAAGAACTTTCAACCTAGAATTTCATATCCAGCCAAATTAAGCTTCATAAGGGAAGGAGAAATAAAATTCTTTGCCAACAAGCAATTGCTGAGAGATTTCATCACCACCAGGCCTGCTTTACAAGAGCTCCTGAAAGAAGCACTAAATATAGAAAGGAACAACCAGTACCAGACACTCCAAAAACGTACCAAATGGTAAAGAACATCAACACAATGAAGAAACTGCATCAAATAACAGGCAAAACAACCAGCTGGCCTCAAAATGGCAGGATTAAATTCACACATAACAATATTAACCAGCCAGTATCATACTGAATGGGCAAAAACTGGAAGCATTCCCTTTGAAATCTGGCATTAGACAAGGATGCCCTCTCTCACTACTCCTATTCAATGTAGTATTGGAAGTTCCAGCCAGAGCAATCAAGCAAGACAAAGAAATAAAGGGTATACAATTAGGAAAGGAGGAAGTCAAACTATCCCTATTTGCAGATGACATGATTGTATATTTAGAAGACCCCATCATCTCAGCCCAAAATCTCCTGAAACTGATAAGCAACTTCAGCAAAGTATCAGGATACAGAATCAATGTGCAGAAATCACAAGTACATCAATAACAGACTAAAAGAGAGCCAAATCAAGAATGAACTGCCATTCACAATTGCTACAAGAGAATAAAATACCTAGGAACACAACTAACAAAGAATGTAAAGGACCTCTTCAAGGAGACCTACAAACCACTGATCAAGGAAATAAGAGAGGACACAAACAGATGGAAAAACATTCCATGCCCATGGTTATGGAGAATCAGTATCCTGAAAATGGCTATACTGCCCAAATTAATTATTAGATTCAACACTATCCCCATCAAGCTACCTATGACCCTCTTCACAGAACTGGAAAAAACATCTTAAACTTCATATGGAACCAAAAGAGAGCCCATAGCCAAGTAAATTCTAAGCAAAAACTACAAAGCTGGAGGCATCATGCTACTTGACTTCAAACTGTACTACAAGGCTACAGTAATCAAAACAGCATGGTACTGGTACCAAAATAGAGATATAGACCAATAGAACAGAACAGGGGCCTCAGAGGCAGCACCACACATCTACAACCATCTGATCTTTGACAAACCTGACAACAACAAGCAATGGGGAAATGATTCCCTGTTTAACAAATGATTCCCAGTTGGGAAAACTGGTTAGCAGTATGCAGAAAGCAGAAACTGGACCCCTTCCTGACACCTTACACTAAAATTAACACCAGATGGATTAAAGACTTAAACATAAGACCTAACACCATAAAAACCCTAGAAGAAAACCTAGGCAAAACCGTTCAGGTCATAGGCATAGGCAAGGACTTCATGACTAAAACACCAAAATCATTGACAACAAAAGCCAGAACAGACAAATGGGATCTAATTAAACTCCAGGGCTTCTGCACAGCAAAAGAAACAATCACTAGAGTGAATGGGCAACCAACAGAATGGGAAAAAATTTTTGCAATCTACCCATCTGACAAAGGGCTAATATCCAGAATCTACAAAGAACTAAAACAGATTTACAAGAAAAAAACCCATTCAAAAGTGCACAAAGGATATGAACAGACACTTTTCAAAAGAAGACATATATGAAGCCAACAAACATGAAAAAATGCTCGTTATCACTGGTCATTAGAGAAATGCAAATCAAAAAACCGCATTGAAATACCATCTCATGCCAGTTAGAATGGCGAGCATTAAAAACTCTGGAGGCAACAGTTGCTGGAGAGGATGTGGAGAAATAGGAACACTTTTACACTGTTGGTGGGAGTGTAAATTAGTTTAACCATTGTGGAAGACAGTGTGGTGATTCCTCAAGGACCTAGAAATAGAAATTCCATTTGACCCAGCAATCCCATTACTGGGTATATATCCAAAAGATTATAAATCATTCTATTATAAAGACACATGCACACATATGTTCACTGCAGCACTGTTTACAATAGCAAAGTCCTGGAACCAATCCAAATGCCCATTGATGATAGACTAGACAAGGAAAATGTGGCACATATACACCAGAGAATACTATGTAGCCATAAAAAATGAGTTTATGCCCTTTGTAGGGACAGGGAGAATCTGGAAACCATCATTCTCAGCAACTGACACAAGAACAGAAAATCAAACACCGCATGTTCTCACTCATAGACAGCTGTAGAGCAATGAGAACACATGGACACAGGAGGGGAGCATCACACACTGGGTTCTGTTGCGGGGTACTAAGGGAGGGACAGTGGAGGGCAGGGAGTTGGGGAGGGATAACATGGGAAGAAATGCCAGATATAGATGATGGGGATGGAGGCAACAAATCACATTGCCATGTACATACCTATGCAACAATCCTGCATGTTCTGCACATGGACCCTAGAATCTAAAGTGCAATAAAATATATATATATATATATATATATATATATATATATATTTCTCTATATATATATATATATATATATATATTTCTCTATATATATATATTTCTCAAAATATAAAGACCTCTGGAAAAAAAAGAACCTTAACAAATAAAATCTAGCAACATACCGAAAGAAACAAAACAGCGTATTTTAAAACTAATAAAACAAGATTTATTGTGTAAACTAACATGTTAATGAGTATCAAAAAGTCTATTAACATTATTCCTTGAGTAAATTAAAGGGAAAGAGGCAGATGGTTATGTCAGTAGATGGAAAATGTAATTTGATAAAATGTATCTCTTAATCTTTATTAAAAGTGAAAGCCAGACAGACATAGAAGGAAACAAGTAAAGAATAATTGCCAAAAAAACTGAATACTGTACTAAATGATAAAAGGCTATAGCTATTTCTCTTAAAGTCAGAAACTAGATTAACATTATTTGACATTATTTTGGAAATTTTAGCAATTGAAAAAAGATTAAAAAGTAAAATAATGTAAATGATGGAGAAAAAAAGGTAGAAATAGAAAATCCAGGAGACACTATTACAAAAATATTACTGGGCTTAACAAGAGAACTAGGTAAGGTAGCTAGATAAAAGATAAGTGTACAAAAACTAGTAACCTTTCTCTGCCCTAGAAGTAAATTTAAAAATGGATATGAGGCCAGACGTCGTGGCTCACACCTATCATCCCAGCACTTTGGGAGGCTGAGGCTGGTGGATCACAAGGTCAGAAGTTCAAGATCATCCCAGCCAACATGGTGAAACCCCATTCCTACTTAAAAAAAAAATTTAT